>OX382263.1:38925132-40125132 GCA_947507595.1 Pyralis farinalis | reverse complement strand
GACAACTGTACAAAGAACCCGACCACGAAAGAAATTACTTACTGAAAAGGTACAATAATTCGCTACAACTTATGGCTAAAGTAGAACGCCCGGCTTGTATTGGCTAGCTCGTTGATGGACGTCACGGCACTTGTAGATTTATTGGTTAACTAGCTGAAGCCCGCGGCTTCGCACGCATGAGATTTGGGCTTTTAGTAGCCTTTATATCTCTATATTATTTTATAGCTGCATTATGTTCTAGCTGCATGCGGCGGTGGGGGCCGCCACGCACCACGCAGCGCCAATTCCGGCGGGACGAGGGGAGCCGAGTGCCGCATAGGCACGTGGAATGTGAGAGGTGGATTGAATGATAAGATGAACGAACTGATAGATGTAATGAATGATAGATGTAAGGATCGAGTCACGTGGCTCTCGGTTCTCTCTGCCTACCCCGCAAGTTATTTGGCGTGAAGTTCTATAACTTATTAACTTACAAAAATATTTTGTGGTCTATAGAGAAATATATATCTATATATATATTTCTCTATAGACCACAAAATTTTTTGTTTAAAAAAAAAGTTCAGGGTCGTAGATGCAACCATCTATCGCCACATATAGCCTTTACAGGAGGCAACGTATATTTATCTTATAAAAAACGCGTAGTTATTTTATGTCACAAGAAATACGTATTCTATGAAAATAATAAAAATAAAATCACAAAGTCCCCCAAAGGGGAAGATATTTCCCCCTAATTGTAACAATTTTTTCATTTTTTACGCAGGCACCCTAAATATTTACGGGATAAAAAGTACCTACCCTATATTCTGCTCTGAACAGTATTTCTACCTACCGGTGAATGTCCCGTCAAAATCGGTTCAGCCATTTCGAAGATTAGCCCGGAGTAACAAACAGACAGACAAAAAGTTAAAAATGCGTATTTAGGCTTTGATAACGTGAAAATAATAATATGAGCTTAAGATAAAGGCTTTATTTTGAAATCACAGACAGACACTTCAATTTTATTTATATCTATCTATCTATCTATAACTTCACGCCAAATCCCTTGCGGGGTAGGCAGAGAGAACCGAGGGTCACGTGACTCGATCCTTACATATCTCACTCGCTTCTTTAACATTCATTGCTCTTCTCATGCACGCTCGCTGGTTTCTAGGGCTCCTGACATCACCTTCTGATAGAACACGACCAATTTGGTCATGGTATGTAAGTCTTGACCTTCCCCGGCTCCTACATCCTTCCACTTGTCCGAACCAACGGAGCATGCCTCTTCTTATTTTAACACCGACGCTCTCTTTCAGACCAACTCTGTTTCTAACATCATCATTGCGAATACGGTCTACAAGCCTTACGCCACAAATTTTGCGCAGCGCTCGCATTTCGACCGCGTTTATTCTACTTTCATGCTCTTTCTGCCATACCCAGCTCTCGCTTCCATAAGTTAGCGTTGGGACCAGCACTACATTGTGTATAGCGAATTGTGCCTTCTGGCTCATTTTATTTATATGTAGGTATAGATATATCCTCCCATTGGCCAGTAGGCACGTGCTTACGAGTTTGTGCCAAAGCAGCGTTGCCATTACGTCACCGAGCTATTCTCATATAGTCCTGGTCCAGATAGCCCGGCTATACGCAACACGATCCTGATCACAATGTAAGGAAGCGAGAGTTGGATTTAGCAGCATACATAAAATCCCTACAGTGAACGTAAACCTGACTGTCATTGTATACCTACATCTTTTCAGTTATTTTATACAGTCAGTCGGGTTTTTGGATTATTAAATTTAACAAAGTAAAACTTCTTTACGCACGCTTGACTTGGGGAGTAAGCTGGTGAATGCGTTACGAGAGCGTTACGAAAAGAGTGATCGGGCGAGGCGAAGGGAAGTTGAGAGGGAGATATAAGTCAGTGAAGATACAAAGAGAGAGAGAGTTACGTTTCGTATATTATTGTAGGGGCAAGAGAGAGAGGTGCGAGCACACATTGTCTTTCTCTCATAGCGAGTTAAGTTTCGTATATGTAAGACACAGTGCAGGCCTGTTGTCCGTATCACACTATGGGGCTAAAGAAGTTTTACTTCAGTCGTGTGCTCTAAAGCAAACTCGTTTTTTTTCTTGTACTACGTCGGGAGGCATACAAGTATACGGCCCACCTGATGTAAAGCGGGTTCCGTAGCCTATTAACGCTTGAGATATATTAACCTATCACTCGCGCGTTGCCTCCTCTGCTGCTTACACAGTAACTCCTTGGGAGCTTAATGGTGATCTCACTCACACGCAGGAGCACAACAACCCTCTAGAGAGTTGTTATTTGGCCGCGGTTTTCTGTAAGGTGGAGGTACTTCCCCAGACGGACTGCTTTGATGCGCCCTACCTCTTTTAAAACATCCAGACCAAGACAAACAGACATGTTCATGTACACAAATGTTTGTCGTGTGTCGGAATCTCGCCCACGAGCGTTGGTGTCGAAGTCGCGTCATTCACGACTAAGCCACCGAGCTCGTCTTTAACTCAAAGTGAACTTTTACTTGTCACTTAAGCCGTCAAGTCCCTCGTGACTGATATCAGTCAGGCGCGTTACGGCGGAAAGTATACAACGGGATCTGACTGCTCAAATATTGCTGTTTGTATTAACATGTCCGATTTCATTATGTAAGTTTATTAATTTGATCGTTAAATAAAAAAGTTGCATATTGTTTGATAAGTTATGGCGGGCCGGATATAGGACATATACATACTCGTAAGTAAGACATATTGCGCCAAGTGCGGCCAGTTGGGAGACTTTGGAGTCCCGTGCTCTACACTAATATAAAACAACACGGCAAGTGACAAATGGTGGCCGCGGGAGACCTCCAACATCTCTAATTGTTTCAACAATTCCATTCAAAAACGTCATTGTTCCTAATTATTAAATTTACATACTTATGCGACAATCGTGCGCGGCAATTGCTCGCTTACAAATACATTTTATGTCTTATTACCCACACTGTACAGTTATAAATTGAATGTGAATTGTATGTTTTAATATTTCACTTTCAACCAACTGACTCTCAAGGCATATTTTTTGTATACCTTAAAGCGGTTACCGTGGCATGAACGTCTCAAATACACGAACCCCTGCTGATAACACGGCAACTTCTTACGAGCTTTGCAGGATAATTGGCTGCGGTTATCTGTGAGGCGGAGGTACTGCCTCCAGTCGGGCTTCTTTGTTGCAACCTACCTTTGTTAAAATAGTTGCATATTAGAAAATCAAAACTTCATCGAGCAAATTTCAAAAGAACGACGAACAAATGAACAAATTTTAAAATAACAATAGTCATTTGGTCAAAAGTTCAACTGACCACAGTCTGGAATATCAACGTTTAAATTATCTATTACACTATTGGCCAAATCGTTCAAAGGTCAAAAGGATTATTGGATAAATTATCAAATGGTTTAACTAAAAAAGGTAAAAATAAATTTCGTTTTTTAGGGTTCCGTACCCAAAGGGTAAAACGGAACCCTATTACTGAGGCTCCGCTGTCCGTCCGTCCGTCCGTCTGTCACCAGGCTGTATCTCTTGAACCGTGATAGTTAGACAGTTGAAATTTTCACAGATGATGTATTTCTATTGCCGCTATAACAACAAATACTAAAAAATAGAATAAAATAAATATTTAAGGGGGCTCCCATACAACAAACGTGATTTTTTTTGCTGTTTTTATAGATAATGGTACGGAACCCTTCGTGCGCGAGTCCGACTCGCACTTGGCCGATTTTTAATAAATTAATTAGCGAATAACGCCTGTCTAATATAGAAAGCCTTTATGCCTTTATGCAACCCTTGAGTTCGCTCGCTCGTTCGTGTTTTGGTCACAAGGTAACCTAACGAACGAGGAAGGTAAACAAAACACTGAAGAAGAAATCATTTGAGATTATGAAAGACTATGAATGATTTGGCACTTTAAATGTACATCTAGCAACTTTTGGTCAGTCGTCCATTTGATTTCCATTTGACATTTGGATTATAAAATTTAGCTAAATAAAACATTTGGTCTTTTAAATTTTGTTATTTTTCGTTTGTTATTCTTTTGAAATTTGCTCGATGAAGTTTTGATTTTCTAATATACAACCGTTAAAATAACCGGCACGTATTGTTTTTAAAGCTAGCCCAGGTCATAATCTATCATTTTAAAATTGTCCAGTAGATCTTGCATGATGCGCGACGAATGATGGTAGACAAACGAATAATAACTTTCAACATGCCTGTGTTCTGCAATAGAGATAAGTAGAGTAGAGAAGGAAGTACTTGTAATAGAGTCCAGTTATCTCCATCACTATACTGGCATACGAAACGGTAGAATTTGTTTGGACAATCACAGAAAGTACCGGACGAATTTAATTTTTTTTTTTACTATTGTAAGTCCAATTGTTTGAGGAAGGTTATAAGGCTATCAACATCACGATACGACACTTAGAAACCGAAGAAAAATAAATATTGTAGGAAAAAAGTGGGCACCGGGATACGCGCGGACGCAGCCGCGGGCTGCACCTACTTTAAATATAAGTGGCCGAATTCACGTTTCTATTGCCACACTGCTGCCTCTAAGGAGTTTGGTTATTATATTCATTTATTTTAGAATGTCACTGTTTTGGTTTTCTTTTTTTATGTCTGAAGTTCGTCTCTATTCAGGAACACCGTCCCTGTATGAAGTCATTATGTTTTACAGTGTGTGCGTGTGTCTGTCGCTTTTTTTTCGAATATTCGAATTTTGACTTCAGATTCGGGTTCAGCATAAAAAAGTATAATAGGAATGTTCAGGAACACCGTTCCTATCTCTTAAGGAACATGGTAAAAATGGCCGACAAATTAAAAAAAAATTGTATTGTTATGTAATTGACGAGCCAGGTGTTCCTCTGGCAATGCAAGCTTGCGCATTCTCAACTGGTTTTCAATATGATTTAGATTTTCAATGTTTTTCTTATAAGTTGTATCTGTCTGTTTTCTTACAAGCGATCTGCAACGACTACACTATGAACATACGTAAATAAAATGTGAAAATAAAATGATTTCTGAAATGTGTTAAGTATTCATTGAGTTTATCCATAACAAGCAAACACCTCGATAGGTTGCAGCGACGCACAGTCGTCGACGAAGAGGTCACCAAAAGCCTAAAACCTCTTCAACTTAGTAGGGACATCGGCCCACTAAGCGTATTTTACCGCCTTTCCCATGACGAGCGCTTTCAAAAATTGTTTGTTTTGTTTGTTTGTAATTTCTTTATTGTACACTCATAGTAAATAACAATACAATATACATAAAAATAGAATTATAAATGTACAATTGCTTTCCTTATCCCACCCTCTCCCTTCCGTCATAGAACCACACGTGCAGGTTTGCGATGTCATCGTTCCACTGTTGAGAATATTTCTTCGCGTACGAAAAAGTTCGTTAACCCCTATCTCTGTCGTACCAGTAAAAGGTGGAACGCCTCGCCGGCACATGTGTTCCCTCCTTCCTACAACAAGGCATTCTTCAAACGAAACGTGATGAAGCACTCTGCGGGCTAGCACGGCAGCGTCAACTAACAGGACACTGTAGCTTTTGTCAATTGCCGTTGCGATTTGGGCTCCTCTTTTCGCTTACCATCAGGTGAAGCAGAGCCATAGTGGCTCTGCTGAGCTAATATATAAAAAAAACATACAAAAAAAACCAGTTAAAAATGCGCAAGCTTGCATTGCCAGAGGAACACCTGGTTCGTCAATTATATAACTATTCAAATTTTTTTTTAATTTGTCGGCCATTTTGACCATGTTCCTTGAGATAGGAACGGTGTTCCTGAACATTCCTATTCTACTTTATTATGCTGAATCCGAATCTGAAGTCAAATTTCGAATATTTGAAAAAAAGCGACAGACAAACGCACAGACAAACATATAGAATTCATATAGGAACGGTGTTCCTGAAAACAAATATTTTTTCTTCATAATATTAGTATAGAAGGCACATTGTGCAGATATGATATATGTATTTTATTACATAAAGATTAAAATTCATGTTTAATATTAGAGACAAGGTAAAATAGTTGTTATATTTTAAAGCAAAAGCATCATATTTGTATGACAACGTATTAGGTATCTCATTACCACAAATAATTAATATTCTGTGGCACAGATCCACTCACTCTTACTTACGCCAAGGAGTGTGACGAGAGCTGTTACAGTAGGACAACTTCAAGGAAACCTCATAAATAGTCACTGTAACGTGCGACTCCATGAGTAGCAACACTGACACTTCGACGAGCTCGGTGGCTCAGACGCGAATGACGCGACTTTGACACCAACGCTCGTGGGTTCGATTCTCACACGAGGCAAACATTTGTGTGCATGAACATGTCAGTTTGTCTTGATCTGGATGTTTTAAGAGAGGTAGGGCGCATGAAAGCAACCCGTCAGGGGAAGTACCTCCACCTCACAGAAAACCCCAGCCAAATAACAACTCCCTAGAGGGTTGTTGTGTTCCTGCGTGTGAGTGAGGTCACCAGTAAACTCCCAAGGAGTTGCTGTATAAGCAGCAGAGGAGGCATCCCGCGAGTGATAATTAATATATCGCAAGCGTTAATAGGCTACGGCGTTAATTTACATCAGGTGGGCTGTATGCTTGTATGCCTCCCGACGTAGTATATATATAAAAAAAACTACGAATCTGTATGGGTGTCATGTGTTTCGTCTCTCCCCTCCCATTATTCGATTAATAGCATCTTATTCTAACAACTAACATCTGCAGCGCATGAGACGTGAAGCACGTGTCATAAAGATGGCCACAGCAGCCGGGGCAACAGCAATGGCGAGTGCATGCGGTTTTTGTTTTAGCAATCGCTGAAACGACTTCCGCAGGCGAGGTAAAGACGACAGAAGCAGCCATGGCAGCGATGGCGTACGTTTACAAATGGTAGTGTTTGGGTACCGGCCGGATGCAGACAAAGTTTTAGTTTTAGACAGATTAGATGTAAAGACTTTTGGCAAATTAACCCCTGAACGTGTTAACTATTTAAGTTTTAAAGGAAGGTTTATTAAAAGCCGTTGCAGAGTTCCACTATCCACCTCCCGGCTCCATCATCAGATCAACTCGATGAAACCACGTTATTGTAATATTAATTAGGTATATTAGTAAATCTAGGTATTAGATTACTAGACTATCCTGGCGGGGGCATGTACCACTAAGTTCGTGTTATTGGATTTATGTACCTACTAGCTGCTGCCGGCGGCTCCGCCCGCGTGGAGTCAAATAACGTAGCCTATGTGTTAATCCAGATCATAATCTATCTACGTGCCAAATTTCATTCAAATCCGTTCAGCCGTTTAAGCGTGAACGAGCAACAAACAGCCATCCATACATACAAACTTTCGCATTTATAATATTAGTAGGATTTATCACTCGCTTGAAAACATCGCGAGGAAACCCACACGTTCAACAAATTATATTTTGAAAGACGAGTGACCTGACCTGAGAAAGATCTGGTTGTCCTCGGGGCTGTGGAGGTCTGACGGCAGTCGCTCTGTGTCAAAACCAGTCTCCGCCAAATCCTTAGGCTTAGGTTGCGTACCCCGCACTCCTAAAGGATTAGGAAAGGGGATAATGCGCAGAAGAAGAAGATTAGTAAATCTAGGCACGACAAACTTAATATATATCTTAAAAATAACTATAACTGAATTCCGGCGAGCGTATATGAAAGGAGCTATGAATGTTACAGAAGCGAGTGAAGTACGTAAGGGCCGCGTATTATGGTGCTCGGTTCTTTCTGCCTACCCTGCAAGGGACCTGGCGTGAAGATATACATACATACATAACTGAATTACAAATGAATTAAAAATAAAGCGTGTTATCATTATGACACACGCTATCATGTTGTCATCAGTATCACTCGCACGTACATTTGCAAAGTCTCGCAGTGATACGACATTTAGCAGTTTGTTAACTTCCACTACCAATAATTGTTTGCATACACAATTACACGTAATTACAAATATTGAAGTGGCGCATTTTCAGGAACACCGTTCCTATATGAAATCTATATGTTTATCTGTGGGTTTGTCTGTGTGTGCGTTTTTTTCGAATATTCGAATTTCGACTTCAGATTTGGATTCAACATAAAAAAGTAGAATAGGAATGTTCAGGAACACCGTTCCTATCTCTTAAGGAACATGGCCAAATGACCGACAAATTAAAAAAAAAAATGTATTGTGATATAATTGACGAGCCAGGTGTTCCTCTGGCAATGCGAGCTTGCGCATTCTCAACTAGTTGTTTTTAGTATACCTACGTCGTAATTTATACATCTGTTGTTTACAAGTTGGTGGATGATCAATTGTCTGGTGTCTGGAATCCGGCGTCACTGAGGGCCTGACGAAAAACAGCGTCGGTACACGGTCACCTGTGTACTCCAACATTATGTTGAGAAGACTTCTCGTTGGCAGCCATTACAATACACATATTTTTGTATATTTTCACCGATTTTTCTTTGTTTTTTTTATTGTGTGTGTTATCAATGGTTAAGCCAATAAATATATCTTTCTTTCTTTGTAATAATGTATACGTTAGTAGAAGCGAGTTAAAAGGTCGTAAGTGCGCTAGGCTGTCTACTCTAATGCCTATTTCTATACAGTGACGTCTACATAGTGAGAAAGCGAAAATGGTAACGAATACTGTTGACGTAATATGTTTACCAGTCTGCGTATAACTTCACGCCGGAGTCCTTGCAGCGTAGGCAGAGAGTAATAGATGACTATGAACTCATCTGCGGTAGACCCGACAGTCATTAGTGGCTTCCTACTCCTACAAATTTCTTCTGATTAAATTCGTTGTGAGTTCCAAGGCAGCTGTAGTTTAACCCCCGGGACGGCAATGGACTTCACTGTTCATTGCCTTTTTGTGGTCGCCGCTGTTAATTCTCGCTACACAGGAGACACAGTGGTGGGAATGAGTGGTGGGTCTGTCCCGTTTAGTCATTAGTGGCATTGCAAGATCCATCTTAGGACGTAAGAGAATTATCATCACATTTTTTTAAGGGATGGTCAAGGTCAGACTTTATGTTAGGTTCGCTCTGCCTTTCCCGCAAGGGATTTGGCGTGAAGTTATAGACAGATTTTTAAGTGAGGTATACTAGAAAAGAAAACCGCAGCCAAATAACCATGTGTGAGGTCACCAATAAGCTTTTGAGGAGCTGCTGTGTTAACAGCAGGATTGCAAGCGTTCGTTGGCTTAGGTGACAACTTTATATCAGACTAGCTGCTGCCCGCGGCTCCGCCCGCGTGGAGTCAAATAACGTAGCCTATGTGTTAATCCAGATCATAATCTATCTACGTGCCAAATTTCATTAAAATCCGTTCAGCCGTTTAAGCATGAAAGCGCAACAAACATCCATACATACAAACTTTCGCATTTATAATATTAATAGGATAGACTTTATGTATATCTCCAACATTGTATAAAAAATATATCAACTTTAGATCCGAAGCGAACACCACTGTACGTGGTGCATCTCGTTAATTTATTTCTTTTAACTATTGCGTTCCTCACATTTGAAGAGGTAGGGCACGCAAAAATTGAACACCTAGCAGACGGCCTGGTAAGTAGCCTGGGTGGTTTCTATGTATCATAGTATGATATTTACAAATATATATACTTTTACGTATGTTTATCAGTTGTCTAGTAGCCATAACACAAGCTTCGATTACTTTGGGGCTAGATGGCGCTGTGTAATTTGTCAGATAACATTTATTTATTTGTTTTTCGCTCGAAGTGATCTACCAACGACCCACAAACTAAAGAGTACCTTAGCCCTTCGCCTGATGGCGCACCCTGGGCAAAGCGGGGGAGAAGTCCATCCACCACTTAGGTGGTGAACACGCATGGATACTTGAGGCTACAGCCGCAAAGGTTATCAGACTCTTTAACTTCAGTCTAGCGGTTCTCTTTTCCTGGAGATCTTATTTTTATATACAACGTCGGAAGGCATACAAGTACACGGCCCATCTGATGGAAAACGGCTACCGTAGCCTATGAACGCTTCCAATAGGTACTTAGGATCGTACTGGTGTCGTCATTCACACGCAGGAACACAACAACTCTTCAGGGAGTTTTTATTTGGTTGAGATTGTAAGGTGGAGGTACTTCCCCAGACGGACTGCTTAATGCGCCGTACCTCTCTTTGAAGGTGTGATCGGTGGCGATTGTCCACGTAAATAATTCACATCGCTCGTGTTCAAATAAATGTCATACCAGACAGACAATGTCAAATGTCAGCACTTAGCGGGATGAAAAGTAATCTATATATATAAAAATGAATGTTTGTCTGTACGGACTCAAAAACGGCTGGGCAGATTTTGATGAAATTTTCAGGGAATCTTCGGATTAATCCAGCGGGTGATCCTGTGAAGTTTGGTAGCGATCATATCACCCGTGCGAGGCCGGGGTGGGTAGCTAGTATTTAATAAAGAAATAGAACTTTCAACATACAATATTTATTTGTCAACGTAAACTAACACTGTTCTCTCTGTCTACCCCGCAAGGGACCTGGCGTGAAGATATACATACATACATACATGAACTAATACCATTTTATTTATACAACGTCAAGAGGCATACGGCCCACCTGATGTAAAGCGGTTACCGTAGTATAGTATAGTACCGTAGTACCTATAAACGCTTGTAATACAGTAAGTATCACTCGCGCGATGCCACCTATGCTGCCAACACAGCAACTCTTCAGGAAGTTACTGGTGACCTCACTCACTCGCAGGAACACAACAACACTTAAGGAGTTTTTATTTGTCTGCGGTTTTCTGTGAGGTGGAGGTACTTCCCCAGACGGGCTGCTTTAATGCGCCCCACCTCTTTTAAAAACACCCAGACCAAGACAAACAGACATGTTCATTCCAACACAAGGCACACAAATGTGTGCCCTGTGTTGGAATCGAACCCACGAGCATTGGTGTCATAGTCGCGTTATTCACCACTGCGCCAACGAGCTCGTTATTTAAACCTATAGGTTCTACGAACTTAATATATTATATCTTAACCAGTTGAGAATGCGCAAGCTTGCATTGCTAGAGAAACACCTGGCTCGTCAATTCATTTTTTTTTATTTGCCGACAAATAAAATTTTGCCTGTGCTATTGTCTGTGTGTTTGTCTGACGCTTTTTTTCGAATATTCGAATTTTGACTTCAGATTCGGATTCAGCATAAAAAAGTAGAATAGGAATGTTCAGGAACACCGTTCCTATCTCTTAAGGAACATGGTCAAAATGGCCGACAAATTAAAAAAAAAATTGAATTGTTATATAATTGACTAGCCAGGTGTTCCTCTGGCAATGCAAGCTTGCGCATTCTCAACTGGTTATTTATATAGATGTTATAGTAATGCTAAAGGGGCCCAACGCAGACCGTCTGGTGAAGTACCTAAACCTCACAGAAAACCGCAACTAAATAACAAGTGGAGATTTGTTGTGTTCCTGCGAGTGTGTGAGGTCACCAGTAAGCTCCTAAGGAGTTGTTGTGTTAGCAACAGGCGTGGCATCGCGCGAGTACCAAATACTTAATTCGTTGCAAGCATTCGTAGGCTACTTTAACCGCTTTATATCAGGCGGGCGACATGCTCGTGTATCACCCACCAATCCTAATGGATATGGAAACGGGACATACCTAACACACTTTTTGTAGATTGATTGAAAAGGAAATTATTAGTATAATAATTAATTGATTACATGTAGAAAGAATGCGGGACGAAAGAATGACGAAACAGATATACAATGCAAAAGTGGAAGGATGTAGGAGCCGAGGGAGACCAAGACTAACCTACCATGATCAAATTGGTCGTGTTTTATCAGAAGGTGATGTCAGGAGCCCCAGGAACCGGCGAGCGTGCATGAAAAGAGCTATGAATGTCACAGAAGCGAGTGAAGTGTGTAAGGACCGCGTCTTATGGCGCTCGGTTCCCTCTGCCTACCCCGCAAGGGACCTGGCGTGAAGATATACATATATACATACATACAATTGTTTGATTATTATTAATTCATATTACCTAATTACTAGCTGAGATGTCCTGTGACTTTATCTACTTACATTTTTTAAACCTTTACTTTTAAATCTTCGCGGCAATGTGTCCAATATGCCAAAAAATATATTTTCATTATTTTATAACTATTTGCAAGACTAACGCACGGCAATTGAATTTTATATATATTTAGGTTATTTATTATATATTTTTTATGTATCTACATAAATATATTACATGTATACAAACAAATAAATTATATAATATTAAACAAACGTGCAGAACCCTCGATTGCGAAGCCCGACTGTACGTGACAGCTTATTTTTTATTTTCATCAATTAATCTCCAAGAACCGAAATGAATCATCACCATTGAAAAACATCACAATTTATTATTGGATTGCACAAAACAAAATCACACGCGCAAAACAAAACAGAAAGCGATTATGAAAATAGAAAATTATAATGACATTTGCTTATAAGTAACTGTACAGTTCGCGCGCTCTGATTCCGTCGCCGTTAAAAATAGAACGTAACATTACACCATAAAAGACCTTTTTTTAAAATATGATCTGACCTTAGATCCGATTTGGTTCCCGCATTGCCCCGCTTGCAAATGAACTATTTCACGCATTTTCCGATTGAATCAACTTAAAACACTGTCGGTCGGCCGCGTGACTACGTTGATACTATTTTAGTCTCGTCTACAGACTGAATCAGCTTGCGTTTTTGTTTTTTGTTAATGAGTTTCACTGCTCTGTGCCGACTACGTATCATTAGAGAAATAGCTTGATTGTTTTTTTTTATACAACCCCGAGAGTCATATAAGCATACGGCCCACCTGATGTAACGTTATTACTGGAGTTTAGTTTAGTTAGTACATACTGTATATATGAACGCTCGCAATATAGAAAGAGTCGCTCGTGCGTTGCCACCCCTGCTGTTAACATAGTAACTCTTTATGAGCTTACCGGCAACCTCGCTCACTCGCAGCAATACAATAGCTTTCCAGGTAATTGTAATTTAGCTGGTTTTCTGTGAGATGGAGGTGCATCAACAGTTGAGTTACATTGACGCATTCTAAATCTTAAAAACATCCAGCACAGAACCAGAGCAACCAGACATGTTCATGAACACAACTATATGTCCTGCGTGGGAATCGAACCGTGCTAGTCTTGATGTTGAAGTAGCATTGCTAGCCAACCCACCAAGCCAAGGTTAATGATTAGTCAAAGCTAACCTCACCTGCATGTGGTGCACCAGGTTAACAAACGTAGCGCTAGTGAAAAGTAATGTAAAGGTACTTAGCACCTTGAAGCAGCCTTAATTGCCTGTAAATTTGACTTTCACAAAATAACGCCTGAATCTGGTAACTAAATAAAATTTCATCCAACTTTTTATATCACTCATCTCTCTCTCAGGTGTCAATGAAGCATACGGCCTGCCTGATTATGTATTGCCTGCATTTTTTTTTTCAAAATAGTAAAAATTGGTCTATAGTTTATTCAATCTGAAATAAAAATCCTTTCTCAAATTATAGAGAATAGTGAAACAGCGCCGATCAATAATCGAAGGATGTATCGGTTCATCATCGGTCACGTGTGTAACCTGTATTTTAATCATATTTTTTTAATACATTGCTCTATAAATACTTTTATTTTCGTTATAATAAAATTACCGCTATATGTAATTTAATAACTATTCATAAATTATTAGTCAGAGTAATATTTTGACAGTAAAAAAATATAATTCTGTCAAGTGAAAAAAACCGGGCATCACGTCAACAGTAATAACGAAACGCAGAGAATTTGACAGTTCAACCATACAATGTCAAACATTGCTGATTTTTCATCGAATTATCGTGAATTTCCTCTGGAATTGTAACTTCTAAACGTATTGCGGCTTGTTAGAATTAAAATATTTTTAATCACCTAAATTCGAATACATTACTTCTAATGTGTTAACGAATCGCCATGTTGATCGTTTTATAAAATGCCCCTGGGGAATAAGCCATTTTACGCTATAAGTCTATAATTTTCTTGCTTACTGTGTATATTTGCTCGCATATGACGTGTTAGTGCATTATTGCCCTACATCGGTCGGCAATTTCATCAAATGTAAGTACTATTTCCGATAATTATTTATTTTTATCATTTTCATGTTTTCAACAGGGCAGCGCCGATGAGACTCCTTTGTCAAAACTTCATAAATAATTTGTGGAAAACAAACGTGTACCCCTCCATATCAACGTCTATATATTTTCTAGTTTTATTTGAGTATTTCAATCTATTTTCTTTATTTTTCATTTAATTTGCCTGCATTACAGGAATTCCACATAAAGTTCTGCATGATACTTTGTACACCTTTTATATAACAATATTCTGTATGTTAATGTGAAAAATATAAACATTAATTATATTGCATATTGATATCATGAGGAGCCCAGTGGCGGAGTAACTATGTTACTTTAACGTCAACGCTTGTGGGTTCAACAGCCTTGACCAAAATTTGTGTGCATGAACATGTCTGTTTGTGTTGGCCTGGTGTCTATAAGAGAGGTAGGAGCATTAAAGTGTAATTGTTGAAGCACCTACACCACGCAGAAAACCACAGCCAAGTAAATAATTCCCTGGAGTACTTGCAAATTCTCCAGGGTTCCGTGTTCTGAAGTACCTGTGAGGGTGAGGTTACCAATAAACTCTAGGGGTTGCTGTGTTAATAGCAGGGTTGGTAACGCATAAGTGATACTTCCTATATTGCAAGCTTTCTACACGGCACGGCCGTTTACATGGCATAGGCCATACTTTGATGAATTGTCTCTTTAACAAACTTTATTTAATGTTAGTCAAAAACTTTTTCTTTTTCAGACATAATGGAGGAGCAACCACTGGAGCAGCTACTTCCCCCGGAGATGCCTCCGCTGCCAGCCATGCCGCCCCCACCTATCCCCCCTCACCTTGACGCTGAACCCAAGGTAACCAAATTCATAAGCGTCAACAGTTCCTTACTAACCGACGAGCAGAGGGAAATGTACGAGTCGGTTCTATCCACATGGAAACCGGTTATGTACCCAAAAAGGATGAAGCGATATATATGCCAAAAATGTAATAAAGAGTTTAAAAACTATCAGAATCTGTACCTGCACACAACGAGAGTGCATTCTTCTGAAGAATCTGCTGTCATTTGTGACAGGTGCGATAAGACATTCAAGAATAAACACTATCTTTACATGCACAGGATGAACAAGCATTACTCCGAGTCGGAAAAATGTTACTGTCAATTCTGTCTCCAAGAATTCCGAACGAGACGAGCATTACACATGCACGTTAAAAGAATTCACCCAAATACACTACCTGAAATAAAATGCCCTGAATGTGGTAAACAGTTTGCAGTGCCGTACAAGCTACGATACCACATTGACGCATGTCACCGGCCTGATAAAGATAAATACAAGTGTCACCTCTGTCAGAAATTATATAAAAGCCATTTAAATTTGAACCGGCATTTGCATTTTCAACATTCACAAGTTGAACGACATCCATGTGTATTCTGCTCGATGACATTCAAGTCCCGACATCATATGAAAAGACATATCTTGAATATACATCCTCCTTTAGAATCAAAAGTACAATGTCCTGAGTGTTTAAAGGAATTTAAGAATGATCAGTACTTAAAGGAGCATATGCAGATACATTCAGCGGCCGATACGAAAGTGCAGTGTGAATTATGTGATAAATTCTTTCATTCGGCTGTCCGTTTGAAGAAACATAAGAAAATTGTACATCCGAGTAAACCGAAAATCCGTTGCGAGAAGTGTGATAAAGAATTTGCACATGCACATTATTTGAGACGACATAATAATTCGGTGCACGTGGATGTCGATGAGAAAAATTATGAACATGAATGTGAGCAATGCGGTAAAAAATTTAAACTTAAAAGATACCTGAACAATCATTTGCAACGGCACGAACAACAGCATCTGAAGAGGATCTCGCAAATGGTCAAAACGGTTATGTCAGAGGATGGTCAAGAGGTGAAGAAACGGGGAAGACCTAGGAAGGCAGCGCTTAAAGCTAAGAAATTGGTAAAAGAAATTGAGTTTATCAAATGTGAACCAATGTCTAGTACGGAATCCGAGTCTGGGGAAACAGATGAGTCAGATTCTGAATAAGTCTATTCTTTTTTCGCTATCCACGTGTGTATGGAATAAATAATTACACAGGCATTAGAATAAGTTAAGTATAAAGAACAGAACTTGCACTCCATTCATCATAAAGAATGCTTTTTATTAATAATCCACAAAACTATGCAAATCAAACTATTTCGCGCTCTTCACGCTGAGTTCTCCCTAACACCCACGTTTTCAGCTAACCTTACCACTAAAACTGCAGAGAGAAATATAAATATTAAATAGTGCTAATAAATAATTTCTTTCTTGTGACGATGGGTCATTGTAAAAGCTATTGATTAAAGAGAAATAATGAACAATTCTTTGCATTACTGTAGATGTTTGCAACAGGCTATTGTAATACGGTTTCAGTGGGCGGGCAGTGTATATAACAGATATATCAATAACAATTGCCAAAGTTAAGTCATAATTCTGTGACCAGTGTTAGGAATCATTATTGGTTCCTTAATGTCACATGTTCAAATGGTTTCAGCCCCATCATTCTGTAGAAATTATCCAGATTCTCTTAAACCTAAATTGTTAAACCAAGTTCTAGACTCTGCTACACAATAAACCCAGAATCATGGATGGATGAATATATCAACTGCTAAGAACTATACTACGTTCTATATATAGCTCAGGCAAATTATCTATGGAACAGTAAATATTATTAGTCTTAAATTTGTCTATTGTCCCCAGAGTGCAAGTTCTTGTTCTCATATAATGAATTTATTCGTAAAGTAGTTTGCATTAATTACGTTTGATGTTGTAGATACAAAAATGAAAGATGTTTTAACACGCTGTGACGTCTCAATTAATAAATCTTCTTGCATTTGTCATAAACATACAGCCATGGAGCTGGACTAGAAACAAGAGTCGGCAGTGTGTTGCAACTTTGCAGTATATTTGATGTTACTATGAATTGTTAATATTAGTTCAATAATTATTAAAATGCTTGGGAGTCAAGAGAAAATTAGATTTCTATTATACAAATCAATAAATAAATATTATAAGAGGTGTAGAAGAAAATTAATCAATGTAAAAAAGCCCTATAGAATCATTATGAGACGAAATTTAATAAGAAAGAAATAATTTAGTAAGAAAATAAAACTTATCGAATTACGAATAAATTACGACTGTTAAGTCGAAATTTATTCAGAAGATAATGAGCTTCGATAATTCAAAATGTAGTGCGTCCCGTCGGGAACCTTCGTAACAATTTGTCAAATCAAACATCTTTATTTACAATTGGTTATTAATGTTTAATTCTAAATAAATTACATAGCGTCATCTAGTCCAATTTAAACATAAGGAATATTTGTTGCCCAAATTTGTATAGTATGTTAAATCCATTTGCTGCCCCATCAACGCACCATTTGCTTTGAACGAGATTTCAAGGTCATGCTACAAACGCACCGTGTGCGTTCAGTTAATTGATAATAACGTCGATGAAGTGCCAATACCTCCTATCTGACATTTTTGCTTAAATTTAGTTTTTGAGAATTGAGAGACTTAAAGTGGTTTATTACTGTTATTAGTAATTTAATAACCATTCCACAAACTGTATAGAGCCTTTCTGGTAATGATTGATGATTTGGTGTAATTGCTACCGATGCAAATTCCAACTTAAATCTATTGTATTAAAAAAACTCAATGTAAGTATAAATGTCAGATAGGAGGTATTGGCACTTCATCGACGATAATATTAATGGATTTAATACAAACAAAAAATATTACTGTTACATTTATTAGTTCTACTTTCTGCCGCCTGACCATACGACATGGCGCTTCTGTAGCAGGTTCGGAAATGACGTTCCATTTGCTTTATTATCTGTTGGCTACTTACTATGTCCAATGACGTAACATACAGGTATTTTTGCATAGTCTGTAATAATTATGTCAAAAATGTGTTTCTATTTATTTGAATTATTTTGTCTGTGTCTCTCGATTTAGCACAATTTTCCATTGATTCCTAAACATGATTTATAAATACTGTAAATAATATTTCCATATTACCATTTCGTTTGAATATTTGATAATAATTAATATGTTTTCTTTTTAGAAGTTAATGGAAACAAAACTATTTAGATATAATTAAAAATATTGTACATAAATCGGGTCAGTACATAGGTAATATATACTTTGCATTTCATATTCTGTGGCTCGTTCAGAATACTCCACGATCACAAACAAATAAACCACTTGACGCATTACACACTCTTACACTCACCAAAACGTTGTGTTTTAGCGCCTAAATATCTCACCGATTCGAACCTGCTGACTAATGGGGCGATATTTTAACCAATAAGACGATAAGTGTCGCTATGTTGGTCCATGAATTAGAAACAGCTGCTCGTTCTGCTTTACCCCAGACCGACAAAGCAAAATTGTTTGATCGGTCCTCCATTGGTTATTCACATCATTCCCGATTTCATTCACGACGTTTTCCATATAATAAAACAAACAAACAACATTAGTCGTCGAAAATAAATAAGGAGTCATGAGCGACTCGTCTCTTTGTTTAATTTTGATGACGAAAAAATAAGAACATAAAAGGCAAAACAGACTATTGGCATTAAAAGGCGGATTGAGAGCATTACGTTGACAACGAGTTATCAAGCTTACATATCATACCGTCGCTGTGAAGGCAACAACTAGATCGGCAAACAAGTATGCGGCCCGCATTAGATGGTAAGCGGTCGTCGCGTCCTATTGACGCACGCTACACCACGGGGATGTTACTCGCGCGGTGCCAATGTTGTGTTAGCTGCGAACGTAGCAACTTTTGAGCAATAAGGGGATTGGCAACATTTTAAAAAGTGATTAAAATATATCATAATGGATATTTCACCTACGGTTCCCACCAGTACTATAATATACAGTATTTTACTATATTTGAGTCAATTGTACTATATATTATAGAAAAATAATAAAGTACGAATATAACTATATTTCCATCGCTAGCATGGTAAAAAGCACAGATACAAGTTTAACAAATACATTTAAAATCTTTCTTTTTTCCAGTCTTTTGCAGTCATAACATCTATCGGGGATAAAATAATAGGTTTTACGGCTTGTTGTTTGATTAGAAATAACGTCAGGTGTTTCTTACGCGGCATTTTTAAATAAATGATCTTTGGACATAGTTTAGGTTTTTTATGGTAATACATGTCCAGTATGATTAATATTAATCACTTTTTAATATGTCTAATTCCCTATTCCATATATTGGAAACGTTCATTGTCTATGGTTACCACTTCATATGCTTCTTTGACATCTGATGTAGAATAAAAAAATATTTAGACTTTAGTCGACTTGGGTCAATGTAGGCGACGTGATATATCGGACAGAATGGCAGTGCTACCGCCAAGATAAGAACTATTTTCCTTCACAGACTATTTGATGTCTATGTTGGACACACTTGCGAAATTGGGCGACCTAATCTCATGTAAAGCAGACGTTTAATGCTCCTTACTGCATATTTCGCGTTCTGACGTAATATAAAGAGCATTGGACGTTTACACGCGGAATTTACGTATCCACTAGTATCTCACCTCGTGAGTATTTCTTCATGCAATCGCAATAATGTAGAGTTTAAATGACGATGTTTCATAATTATAGTTATTGTTAACAAATATTGTTAATAAGGAAATTGTAAATAAGATAAAGTACAACTTTACAATATTGATATGTTTAATAATTTCAAACTATTACATATTATTATAAATACCAAGATATATTTATCTATTTAGTAGGCGACTAAGAAATATGATACTCTGCAGGCTCATTGCAGTTCAACTAACTTTAGAGCATTAAATTTGTTTTGCTCAAAGTGTATGTCTGTTCGTAGTATTGATTACAATTTTAGTCAGTTATCTAATTTTTTGGTTAATTTATTTAGAGTTGCAACAAATAATATTTTTTAGATACATATATAAATGTCAAGTTGGATACATAATGTCAAGAAGACGTTGCACTGGCTATATAAGGCTACGTGCAGTGCATGTCTTTTATCCTACAATAGGTGTCAGTTCCGATTATCGAGTATGACTTTTGCCACGTTTTGATGTAACTGCAAATTAATTCCTACTTGTATAATTTACTCATGTCCGTGAATAAATATTTTTTAATATTATCGATATGTTAGATTCTGTTTCAGCCAACAAATTAACTTTTAGACCTTATTAATAATAAAAACTCCTATACTGTCTTCTTATACAGTTTAACACAAAAGGTAATAAACATATAATAATTTAACTACACAATCTTACAATTGCATTAACTTTTTAGTGTGAGAATTCAAAACAAAGCAATGTAAATTTTCATCGCCTATTTTAGCTTTTTGGGCGATGTATTTCCAAAAATCCCTTCTTAGTGATCACTTACGCCTTGAAGAACCCGTGTACAAAATGTAATGCTTTTATAGCCAGCGGTTACAGCGGTGGGTCGATCAATCGGAAAAGCATATGTGAATCATCATGATGTTCGACGAAGAGGAATATTCGTACAATAGCCAATATGCGGCGAAAATAAATTACAGTAATACTATGTGATGCATCTCCAACTAAAATAAAAAGTATTTGAGAATATGTTAATCGTTCCTATTCACTAGGTTGTCGTAATTACTATGAATCAAATTCAAGGTCTTTATTTTGCCATTAAGCCCATGTGGGTATTTAGACACATCTTATATATTTAACATTATGTATAGTTATAATTTTATCATCATTTTTATATTATTTGTCTAATCAGATCTAGTTATATATAAAAAATATATAAGTAAATATACAGTTCGCAGCAGAATGCACTAGTTCAATATACGAATAACTAGATCGATATAAATGTGTACGTCAATTTTACAAATGAGTACAATTCCTTAAAAATAATAAAGCTAAGGGGCTGCCATCTCTCAACGCACAATTTTTGTACTTTTAATATAGTTATTTATTTTTGTTTGAAAACCTGTAAATTACTATACTGTATCATCATGAACGCATCCACTTTCAGGCTCGCAGCTCCAGTGTACACGCTTTTGTAACAGAAATCTGAGAGAACTGCTGGATTTTTAACGTATAACTTAAAAGAACAATACACAAAATAAAATATAACAATATTTCTTGCTCAAACTAGTAAAAACAGATTAAATTTCCTATCGAAAAACGAACTTGCGTAGTTAATATATATCATATGAACACATGAACAACGCTTTCATATGAACATGCAATTTTCAATTGGTGTAATTAGCCCTGATGTGTTTTCGTGACCTCTTCAATCGGTGTAATTAGACCATATGCGGTTTCGTGACCTCTTCAATCGGTGTAATTAGCCCTGATGTGTTTTCGTGACCTCTTCAATCGGTGTAATTAGCCCATATGCGGTTTCGTGACCTCTTCAATCGGTATAATTAGCCCTGATGTGGTTTCGTGACCTCATCAATCGGTGTAATTAGCCCTGATAGTGGTTTCGTGACCTCTTCAATCGGTGTAATTAGCCCTGATGTGGTTTCGTGACCTCTTCAATCGGTGTAATTAGCCCTGATAGTGGTTTCGTGACCTCTTCAATCGGTGTAATTAGCCCTGATAGTGGTTTCGTGACCTCTTCAATCGGTGTAATTAGCCCTGATAGTGGTTTCGTGACCTCTTCAATCGGTATAATTAGCCCTGATGTGGTTTCGTGACCTCTTCAATCGGTGTAATTAGCCCTGATAGTGGTTTCGTGACCTCTTCAATCGGTGTAATTAGCCCTGATAGTGGTTTCGTGACCTCTTCAATCGGTGTAATTAGCCCTGATAGTGGCTTCGTGATGAAATTGTGATTAAAAATATGTACATGCTACAAAATAGACATGAAGTGCATACTTAACGAAGGCTATTCAGCCACGCCGACGTTAGCAATACCTGCGTACGTGGCATATTCGGGCATTACATCTGAATCCTTCTGTTTAATTCTGTCTATTGTTAAAATAACGAAATATACACGCAAGGTCTTTTGCAACTACCGCACTTAAAACATACCGCTAACTACTCTCGCAATATACAAAAAGGTCTCTATTTAAAAAAAAATACTCTATCTCTTTATACCTGATGATTAAGCATTTTTGATACTATTGTAAATAAATATTTGATACGCGTCAACATTGTCTTCATTTTTAATGAGAATTTTCGAAATTGCTGGTCATACTAAATTGATATTAGGTATGTAGATGAAATTAATGTGCACGGTAGTGTTGGAGCCAAGTATTGTGTTTTAATAATTTCCTATTAGATAATCATCTAGCTCGAAATTTTTAACTTGTACATATTTTGAATGTAAATAACTTTATTCTTGAAAATAAATGTATGATCAGTATTCTGATTATTTGATAATAAGATGTTATATGTTAAATCCAAATACTAATGAATTTTAAAGTGAAATTTCTTTACGTAGATCAATTTGGTTTTTGGACCAAATGGAAACTAAAACGCTTGTCCCTCTCAGACCTCAAGAGGCAGTTCGAAGGCAACTGCTGGAGAGTTGTTGCTAATAATAAAAAAAAACCTTCTACACTTGATGGTACCATGGGTACCACAAGCTACTTTTTTACTGGTGGTACCAACCAATGTTTACCAACCAGTCGGTAGTACTACCGAAAACATTTTTATTCGTACTTTAGTAAAATTAACAGGAAATGTTGTTTATTTTCGCGAACACGTTTAAAATATCACTGGTTAGTTCTGGAGTAAAGTATCTAAGCAAAGGATATTAATTTTAACTGATCAAAGTCAACTGTGCAATTTATGTTTTGATTACTTCCTGGGATTTTCTCCCAGTAGACCGGTGGGAGGTTTTAACTACTGGCGTAAACGTGGTTATTTGCATAAACACATATGCATAATTAAAGGCTAGTTATGTATTTTTAAGAAATTGGTTGGTTTTTATTAAATTACGCTGAATTAATTGAATCGACAAAAACTCTTTAAATTAAAATGTTATTTATATTGGAAAGACTTGGACTTGCTCTTTTTATTTTTACTAGTAAACCATAAGAACATAGATTTTATTTTTTATTAAGACACTATCACTACGTTGTATTCAATTTGTATCAGCGAAAACAATTAAATGTGTAATTTGGAAATGTATTAAAATTCATTACTTCCTCCTCGTTACTCCTAACACCAATTTAAATTAGTGCCAGGGTGCTTCGATGTACACTCGCTAACACAAGTTTTTGTTATAGGCATTTACTTTATTCATTTTACGAATACGAAGCTAATACTTGTAGTCTCTTAACCTCTTACCGTTTTATGAATGTTTATTTTTAAGCTTGAAGCCATATCGCTATACAGTTTGTGTTCTATCATGTAATATTTTTTTTGTCGCTGTGGTGTGTTTGGACAAAGCACTTACTCCGGCATTTTTCTGTATTTGTAATACTCACTTTCAAGTACAAAATTTCGATGCACTGCAGCCATGATGTACTAAAATGGGACGGACGTATTCTCGAAGGTGTTCATCTGCGATTCAGGTACCTTTGGAAAAAAATAGAGAAAAATTCGAGTCGATACTTTTTCATTAACGTGCCTCGCAGTGCAAAACATTCGAGAATACGTGGATGTGATACGTCACATTTTAGTACTTTAGGCCTCCAGTGTATCGCGATTTTGAACCTCCAAATTATTTCAGTTATTTTCTATGAATGTCAATATGTTCCTGAATACATACAATTCTATAAAACGGTATGTGTTTTAACAGTTAAAATATTTTGCGACTGTGACATTTTAACACGTAGCTGAGAAGCATTATGTCATGGAGTGAGCAGGCCAGGCATAAGTCTCCAAATTGAAAATTAAGGGAGTTTGTACACATGTTCAATGTATATTTGGTTACTGGAGGATTGTATAACAAAAATGTGTTAACTACATTTGTGTCATTATTCAATTAGTGTTTTACAGACTTACATATAAATGTGATGTCAACATATTTATGTGAGCTATTTACATGTATAGACAAAGAAATGCCTCACAAAAGTGAGAGATTTACATTAGACGCAAGACGTAGACACTACTGCGTGCCACTGCCAGTTGTGCCATAGGATTTTTTCCCTTCCCGTGACTGGACCGAGAGAGCTTGAATAAAATTGCATTTCCTCAATTTTTTTTTTGATGCTAAAAGTCGTCAGTACCTGCTAACAAAAGAGAAAAAACAATATGTACAGAACTGTTGTTATATAACTAACTTTGATATATACAATTAGAAAGTTTCTTTTCTCTTTATCAACCGATGACCTTTTTTAGTGTTGTTTAGAAGCCCCTGGCGAGTTTAAGCATGATTAAATTGAAGATATGCGCACGGGAAATGTCAATTTTCTCATGACACTATCAGTGGAGTCACGGGAAAGAATAAATCTCCTATGGCACCACTGGTAGTGCCAGTAGTGCATCGGAAAATAAACTAAATAATGTATAGATCAAAAATATTATGTATACAACTCGCCTCGTTTTTAATTTACGCAAATACGAATTGAACACAACGTATGTTGTTTAGTGTACGAACTCTGTGTCTCTAATTTTGTTATAATTTGTGATAATTAATGAAGATAATTTGTACATACATTGTTAAATATTCTGGTTTCTGAGATACTATTGCATGCGTTGTGTTTTCGGACATTATGCCAGCTGACGGGCGTACAATTCGAATTCTGTGTACAAGAATCACGATCATGGTGATAATTATTACCTTGCTGATGCAATGGATAGGAATAGGTACAGTCGGCCAAAGAAGTGGTATGGTACAAACAAAACTTTCTATTGACTGAACACGTAAGTTTGATCTTTGATTATTGAATTACATTATTATACTGACAGAGATGCGCCAGTTAACGTCTCAGGGATTTGTTAAATAAAAGGTAAAATTATTTTTTCGGAATAGATAAGTTGTTTGATCAACATCTGATAAAAGTGTGGTGTGCGGCGAACTGGTGTACTTGTTGGATTCCGTGAAAATGTGGGATGCCGAGTGACCATATAGAAGTGTACAAGAGGCTACAAGATCCACGGTTTCGACGCCGTGGGTGACGTGTCACAATCCTGCCTCTATTGCCAGCCTCATGTCACAAGTCGCCCGTCGTCATGTGCTTGGGTGTTATATATGTTTACTAACATAATAAAGAGAAAATATTTTTGCATCTGATAGCCAAATGCTTTAGGAAGGTTAGACTATTCAGCATTTCACAAAAAGCTGAGAAAAAAAAAAGTAAAAAAGGCGATTCCCACGTGTTACCAGGATATGTGCTGTAGCTAGTACTATATGTATGACTATGTGCAGTAGTTTGGTGATCTTTAATATCGCCGTCTACCATGTACTTGTTTACTTAGACAATTGGCAAATGGTTATATACGAGGTTGATACGTTCGGGTAAACTGTACTACTCAACTACCGACACGGTCTTTCAAAAAAAATGTGTACATACTATTTTTAAAGACTCAACACTTTTGTTGATAACTGTACCCACCACAAGTATTCTAATAGCGAGAGAATTGAAAGTCACCTCTGTTGTACGTGCGAGTCCTGTTTGTGTTCGTCGAACAGAAAAACGTACAATGTTTCTATATCGTAATGTCCGAAATCACGATAAATAGCTCGTAATTTCTAATAGCTGTCTATTGTAAATAAAATTCTTTATTAAGTGTGCAAATAAATGGTTATTTGGATTATCAAATATATATTTCATTTGGTAACACCAGGGTCCACGTCGGAATCTGTATTCATCGTAACGATTAATTAGTCTTCTTCTTTGCGTTATTCAATTTCCTAATCCATTGGGATCGGCGCGGTCCTCTACCTAGCACTAAGGATTTGGTGAAGATACTGATTTGGACATGGAGCGACTGCCGTCACGCCTATAACCCAGAGGGAAAACCAGATCCTTAGGTCTCTCGAAATATAATTCCTTGGACGTGCGGGTTGCCTCACGATATTTTCCTTCATCGCTGAACTAGTGAAAATGACAAATATGTACATAAATATGAAAACATGCATTTACTCTAGTTACACTAATTTGCAAAAAAAACGTGTCAAAGTCAAAATCTTTTTATTCCGTAAAAATGGCTACATTTGTTTGGAATCGTCACAATTTTTTTGCCTACCGTGCAGTTCATGACTAGGTGAGCACTGATAAAAATACTGCCAAAAAACTCAGGCATTCCTCTTTTGGTATCCAAACAAAACATAATTTATTAATTACATTATAATTGGATCGACTCAATCCCAGGCATTTTTATCATTAATATAGTCAGATACTTTATAATATGCCCTGCTACACAATTTGGCTTTAATAGTAGTTTTAAATTTGTTTCTTGACAATTCTCTTATATTGCTGGGAAGTTTGTTATATACATTGCCCCATAAAAGATTCTAATGACGTGTTCTAAAGATTCCTCCCACAAACCAATAAACCACTTCATTACGAATGAAGGCACCCCGCGCTTACAAAAACGTATGTTTTAACGCCCGAATACCTCGGCGATTCGACCCTACTGACCAATGGGAGGATATTTTAACCAATAAGGCGATAAGTGTCGCGATGTTAATCCGTGAACTAGCCAATAAGCGTTGCGCGTACGACTTTACCCCCCGACCCGTAGCGGTGAGTTGAGTAACAAAGCAAAATAGTTTCATCGGTTCTCTATTGGTTATTTCCTTCATGCCTATGATCGAGGCAACCTGGAGTTTTACAGTGTAACTTGTACGAGTTTTACAGTGTAACTAGTAAGAGTTTTACAGTGTAACTAGTACGAGTTTTACAGTGTAACTTGTACGAGTTTTACAGTGTAACTTGTACGAGTTTTACAGTGTAACTAGTAAGAGTTTTACAGTGTAACTTCTACGAGTTTTACAGTGTAACTAGTAAGAGTTTTACAGTGTAACTTGTACGAGTTTTACAGTGTAACTAGCACGAGTTTTACAGTGTAACTTGTACGAGTTTTACAGTGTAACTAGTAAGAGTTTTACAGTGTAACTTGTACGAGTTTTACAGTGTAACTTGTACGAGTTTTACAGTGTAACTTGTACGAGTTTTACAGTGTAACTTGTACGAGTTTTACAGTGTAACTAGTAAGAGTTTTACAGTGTAACTTGTACGAGTTTTACAGTGTAACTAGCACGAGTTTTACAGTGTAACTTGTACGAGTTTTACAGTGTAACTAGTAAGAGTTTTACAGTGTAACTTGTACGAGTTTTACAGTGTAACTAGTAAGAGTTTTACAGTGTAACTTGTACGAGTTTTACAGTGTAACTTGTACGAGTTTTACAGTGTAACTAGTAAGAGTTTTACAGTGTAACTTGTACGAGTTTTACAGTGTAACTAGCACGAGTTTTATAGTGTAACTTGTACGAGTTTTACAGTGTAACTAGTAAGAGTTTTACAGTGTAACTAGTACGAGTTTTACAGTGTAACTAGTAAGAGTTTTACAGTGTAACTAGCACGAGTTTTACAGTGTAACTAGTACGAGTTTTACAGTGTAACTTGTACATCACTTCCAAAAGAGATCCCCTTTGAACAACTTTTGACGAGGGTTTTTATTAGTCCATACAATGGGTTTATTTCATTTTGGGATCAGAATTTTAAATCTTAAGTTTTTTGTGGAATTCAAATAGATCTAATTTAGCTTAACTCTCAAGTGGCGCACCTTGCTGATTATTTTTTGTAATTATAACTTGCTCGACGGTGAAGGAAACCATAGTGTTAAAACCAAGTCAAGAAATTATATTTCGAAAGACGCGTGACCTAATCTAAGAATGGTCAGGTTTTCCCTGAGTTGTGGAGGTCTGACGTCAGTCGCTCCATGTCTAAATCTGTATCTTCGCCAAATCTTTAGTCTTAGGTAGCGGACTCCGCCAATACCGATTAGGAAATGGGATAACGCTAAGAAGATCCCTCGGAGTAGGCCATGGCAGGTGTACTACATATCATCAATCATCGCGAAGGGACCGCCACGTGTTGGATCTTTATCCGAAATGTAATATGACTATCGGCGAGTTACAGAGGTAACAAACAAATATGCTGTGTAGTAATGCGACTTAGAAACTTAGCAAAAATATTGTCGTTCAGTGTTCCAGATCTAGTTAAGACCCTGTTGCTATACTTACAAAGGAAGGATCATAATTACGAAATAATTTTAATGTACGAGAGCAGGATATCGCTAGTACTAAATAAAACACAGCTTTATAATAAAATTAATTTATTTACAGTGATACGCTTAAATAGAACAATCTCACACGCACGGCAGTGACTACGATTAAAACTAATATGGAAATAATATAAGCATGTCAGTTTTTCATGAAAGATCAAATACATACATAACTCACGGACTTGTGTACTAAAAATGTCACTAGCGAGGTAATTTCTATATTAAAATATTGAATTCACTAATTGAAGGCTAACTTTGTGAATGTTACACGCGTGCACGAGTTACGAGTATATATACATTGGATTGATCCAATTTGAGTTACAGGATGTACTTCAGTCGACGGATATGTAATTCACCGTGATGTAACAACTATAAAACTTTAAAATTTACAAACTTTAGTGTAACACAATCATCAAAAAGGTACACAAGTCGGTAAAAGTTACTTTTATGTAATCACCTTCCTATAAACAAAACATGGTCACCACGATGTTAGACGCATCCCACACTGCTACGCGACGGTGCGCGTGAAAACGGCGCCACGCGCGTGACTGCGTTTTTTTACATTGTATCGAAATATCTCAGTTTGTATAGAAAACACGCACGTTTGCGCGGGAGCGCGTGAACGTCGCGCGTGCCGCAGGCCCGCGCGGTGAGTGCGTTGTCAGTGTGTTGCGCCGTGCGTGTTTTTTATACAAACTGAGATATTTTGATACAATGTAAAAAAACGCAGTCACGTAGCGCGTAGCAGTGTGGGATGCGCCTTACTATTGGTGAAATGAGAAATTTAAATTAAAAAAATAATAGCTGTTGTCCTCTCTATACTAAAACCGCAAATGTTTACAATTTTTTATGTATTTTACGAATGATTCCATCCACAAATACCAGGATAACATACACAGAAGATAATAAATAGACCACAAATTCTGTTCCCAATACTTTTCAATTCTCCCGTGGTTTTAATAAATTTGATTTTACCGATTTGATTTTACCGTCAAGTACCAGGATAACATACACACCGAGGACATTATAATGTATTTTTGTCTCCAGTAGATATCTAGGCAAACGATACGTCCCACCTGATATGAAATGGTTACTGTGGGTTATGAACGTTTGAAATACAAGGAGTATCTAAAACCTGACAGAATAATACGACTAAAGATTTCTCTTACATAATCCAACCTCTTTTCATCTCTTCACAAAAGCCACTCAGGCGAGGATTTGAAACTTCTTAAACAAATTCGGCGGTGGAGTGGTTGGTAATGTTACTTTAACACCAATGGTCGTGGGTTCGATTCCCGCAAAGAACAAACGTTTGTATACATGAACATGTCCGTTTGTCTTGGTCTGGACATTTTAAGAGGTAGGACGCGCTGTCTTAATTTGTAACGTTTTAAACCAACTGCCTACTTTGGACTTTGACATGATATTAAATATCTGATGGTATTGCCATCGCCCCAGCAATACAATCATCGTCGATTTGGTCCTTGCCGGATCATATGTGTTAAGTATAAATATTATACATTTTTGTTTGGCAATACCATCAGACATATGATGTCAAAGTGCAAAGCAGGCAGCTGGTTAAAACGTTATAAACGATTAAGAGGCAGTGCTGAAATGGATTTTGTCCAGTCCCGTTCAGATGCACTGCATCTATGGTTTCGCAGATTCAAATTTTATGTATAACTAGCTACCAGCCCCTGCTTCGCACGGGAGATCCGATCGTTATCAAACCTCACAGGATCCTGCGCTAGGCTAATCTGAATATTCTCTAAAAATTTCATCAAAATCCATCTAGCCGTTTTCGAGTCTATAGAGGACATACAGACAAACATTAATTTTTATATATATAGATAAGGGATTGGGCAACATTTCGGTAAACAATTCAATTAAATCATAATGCATATTTTTTAATAAATCAACCTTCAAGTGACCCGAAACTATATATGTTTAAAAATTATTTATTTAAAAACGCCGCCTAAATGATGCATTGATCTCGGAACGCGTGACGTCATTTGTCTGTAAACAAACTACCATCCGTAAAAGCTACTATTGCAATCGATTCACAAATAACAAACAAAATAAGTTACAAGCAAGTTAATTAAGTACCTTCAAATAGCTTTAATATTCAGTAATAAAATAATACTTTTTGCGGCTTTTGAAATAACTAATGTTTAAACATAGTTTTGGGTTAATTATAGGTTTATTTATTTAAAATGATTTTTATGATAAATATCAATTATAATTAACTAAACACTTTTTTTAAATATTGTTCGATCCCCTATTTTGTAGCTCATTCAAATAAACTCAATGAAATATTTTTAATGAAGCGCGGTCGGGGAAAACTATAAATACTTAAAAGTATGATATAGAACTGAGATCAAAACTAAAACTATAAATCACAACGCTATGTACACGAAATTTTATTAAAACTAAAAATCATCATGGTACCGTGCCACAAGGACCTTCGTCAACGAACGTCACTTCGTTTTTAGAAGGGTTGTCAAATAATACAACCAACCAATCCAAAGCATCATTCAACGACAAAGAACTGTCAAAAGTGACGTTTTACAAGATGGCCGCGTTAGTTCGATTTCGGCACCAGTGTGGCACTGCACAGTTCAAAAGTAGACCTTGACGTCTATACGTTGACCTTGTCCTTCAATGTGAAGTTCACAGCCCACCCGTGACAATAAGACATCACCGAGTTGAGTCTGGGATATCTTCCAAGTATTCAAGTGGCAGGACATTTGACGTTTAATTAAGTAAGACAAATTGTGACACCATTAACGGCTCATTTTCATCGTTAGGGCCCGCATGCGAGATGCAGGATATTTACTGTTAAAGCATGTCATTGGAAACGCATACAGGAACCGTTTTTATTATTGGATGTGGCCCGCACGCGCAATGTGGCGCACGTATGGGTTTTCTTTCTTTCGGTTCACATTGGACCCTGTAGGTAGCGCTACAATCGGATCCTAGGATTTATTATTATTTTCGGTGAAAATATTTAGAAAAATATAAAACATATAACAGAAAAAATAAGAAACTCGCGGACTATCTATCTATTTGTATCTTCACGCCAAGTCCCTTGCGGGGCAGGCAGAAATACCCAAACGGCACATGACTCGGTCCTTACATACTTCACTCGCTTCTTTAATATCCATAGCTTGTTCATGTTCACCGACTAATCTGCCAATAATTTGTTCTTTGATGTTTTAAGTTAAGCCTTGTTTATTCGTTCGATATGAAATAAGCACTCAACATCAAATTATTTTTAATTTTCACAAAATAGCTTCGTACATGATCACATGTTCGGGGTGGAACCGTTCTCGGCTCGCTGACACACGTAAGAGGCCCTTACGTCAATGCAGGGGTCAATATTAAAAAAAAAAAATGTGTTCTTCAGACTACTACGTCAGTCGCAGAGTGTCAAGGTCAGCGTATAAGTTTCAATTTAAAATTAAGATCAAAATCATTATATAAATTTCAATTTGAAATGTTGATGAAACAACCGTTCGCTCGCTGTGCTGTATCTGTGATCCTCTGCCTCTACAACACGAGCGGCCGGACATCTTTCACATAATTAAAGACACAAATTATGACGTCATCATTGTGCGTCTTCTATAATATTTTCTAATTCAACCAATTTTTAGATCGAGGTCATTGTATAAGTTTTAATTTCATCTTGAAGACTCAGATTTCTGTTTCTATGAGGTCAACCTTAAGACTATCACAGACGATTTAGAAGGGTCAACTTAACCTTGTACCACAAAGTCTAGTTTACGGTACAGCCGTGTCGATGCAGGGTTCAATCGAGTCCCCCGGTATTTAAGTATACCGAGGGAATACACCGGGTGTAAATCACCGGGATAGTGACGTATCAAGGATTTATTTCATCTGACGAAACCTAAATACTGTTACTTTTATACAAGGCTAGCTGCAGCCCGCGACTTTCGCACGTATCCCGGTATCCCTCGGGAATCACTTTTTCTTTCATCCTTTTTGAGCGGCTCCTAAGGGTCGTATTCTGATGTTGAATAGCTTTTAACTTCAATAATTGGGCTATCAAATGCAAAAAGATTTTTGAAGTGAAAACTTCTTTAGCGGCGTTGTGCACTTTTTCGGATGACTAAAAAATGTTAAATCGCGTCAGCACACCTGACCCCGACCGTAAGATTTTGGTGTGAATTAGAACTTAAGTTCGCTGCAGTGCTAAAATATTAATTACCTCTAATTAAACAATTAAAACATGAAGCGCTAGATCGTTGATAGGGCATTATTTTCTCGCGACCAAAACGTTGTAAGCGTCATGAAATTGTTGGCGCTTACGCGTTTCGTTCAACGTAGTTTATCAACATCGCTGTTTGGTTTAAGCGGCGCAGGGCGCTTGCGCGAGTGTGCGTGTGTGTTTGAGTTTTAGAGATTGGCGATGATGATGCTGGTAATTATGATTGTGAAAGAGTCGTTGTAATTATGGATGAAAGTTGATTTTTCTGAGAGATAAACTTTTTAATGTAAAATAATGGTAATAGTTCTGAAGTGTTAAATTTTTAATGTAATATAAATTGTCATGTTTGTGTACGATAGCGCAATAAATGAATATTGTATTTTACCACATACATGATAGTACTTTTATACTGATAAATAAAGCAATTCGTGCGAAATTATTCCCTAACCATTCCAAAATATTCAAAAATGCACAACGTTAATGTTCAAGTTTTCACTTCTGCCAGCACTCCCGGAGTGCACCCCGTTTTGTTTTAAATCCTTTTCTGTTTTATATATAACAATAGATAGCTAAAACATTTTCGCTTGCAGCCATGGAAATAAAGCTTTTGTCTTCGACTAACTAAGTAGATACATTGAAGGTAAATTCATGATACCAATCCTAGATAATTTGTGATTTCGACTCAAACGTCTACTCTATCTATATATAAATATTAAATTATAAAATGTGATGTATTCGATTGTAAAACAATAAAGAAATACAAGAAGTGAAAGGAAACATAATCTTCAATCACACACTAACAATGCAAGTCTAAAATAAAAATACGAGTATTAGAAATTTTATGGCCGGAGTCGACCTCCACGTGACCTTGACCTTGGAAGGCTGGGCTAGGTGCCAAGGTGGAGTTCACGGGCCGGCGGTGACGGTGAAGTAGACGTCGCAGGGTGTGATCTGCGGCCTGTTCCACGCGTCGAACACTATCGGCTGGTCGTCTTTCACGTACATGTCCATCTTTGGCTCGCGAATCTCGAGTGACACCTCCGGTTTTACCTGTGAACAATATTATAACGTATGATAAATATCAAAATCGGCCAAGTGCGAGTCGGACTCGCGCACGAAGGGTTCCGTACCATTATCTATAAAAACGTCAAAAAAATCACGTTTGTTGTATGGGAGCCCCCCTTAAATATTTGTTTTATTTTGATTTAATTATTTATTCTTAAAGTGAATATATAGCTAAATATTCTGTGAATATTTCAAGCGTCTACCTGTTGCCGTTATCAATATCAAGCAAAAATGAGCAAAAAAATCACGTTTGTTGTATGGGAGCCCCCTTAAATATTTATTTTATTCTATTTTTTAGTATTTGTTGTTATAGCGGCAACAGAAATACATCATCTGTGAAAATTTCAACTGTCTAACTATCACGGTTCAAGAGATACAGCCTGGTGACAGACGGACGGACGGACGGACAGCGGAGCCTCAGTAATAGGGTTCCGTTTTACCCTTTGGGTAAGGAACCCTAATATGTACCACTAAATTCGCGTCTTTTGAATTTATATACATTATAATATTTCAAAAGATGTGTTAACGTGACGTGACGTAACGCTTGTAGACCGTGTTCGCAATGATGATGTTAGAAACAGAGTTGGTCTGAAAGAGAGCCTCAGTGTTAAAATAAAAAGAGGCATGCGCCGTTGGTTCGGACATGTAGAAAGAATGCAGGATGAAAGAATGACGAAGCAGATATACAATGCAAAAGTGGAAGGATGTAGGAGCCGAGGAAGGCCAAGAGTTACCTACCATGATGAAATTGATCGTGTTCTATCAGAAGGTGATGTCAGGAGCCCTAGAAACCGGCGAGCGTGCATGAGAAGAGCAATGAATGTTAAAGAAGCGAGTGAGATATGTAAGGATCGAGTCACGTGGCGCTCGGTTCTCCCTGCCTACCCCGTAAGGGATTTGGCGTGAAGTTATAGATAGATAGATTTTATCTATAAAGATCTTAGAATATCTTTCTAAAGATAACTTTAGAAAGATCGAGAAATGACGTCTAACACTTAAGATTTGAGCCATTTGTGGCATTACATTATGCTTCTTTCTTCTTTCCTTATAGTTGTAGTAGTAGCGTAGTAACGCTAAATTCTATAATAAAAGTTTTGAAGGTCATGTATAGCGTCAGTTACGCACCTTGACCTGTCTAGGTATCTTGAGATGCACTAGGTTTACGTGCGTCCTCATGGCGGTCCGCTGCGAGAACTTCCGGCCGCAGTGCACGCACTCGAACGGCTTCTCGCCCGTGTGAGTGCGCACGTGGTTCGTTAACACGCTCTTGCCCTGAAATGTAACACGTAATTATATTTGCTGTTACAATTAGAGTTTATAAAAGATGGTGCAAGAAATGGCGGACATAGTACTATTTGCTGATGATACCTATTACCTAATTTATTAATTTTGCTCCCCGGTGTGACAATATTAACAAGGTAAATAGTGTTCTATCTGCTAGTGTAATCTGGTTCACATGCAATAATACTTTATTAAAATCAACTTGTTTAAATGTATGTATGTATGTATATCTTCACGCCAAGTCCCTTGCGGGGTAGGCAGAGAGAACCGAGCGCCATAAGACGCGGTCCTTGCATACTTCACTCGCTTCTGTGACATTCATAGCTCTTTTCATGCACGCTCGCCGGTTCCTGGGGCTTCTGACATCACCTTCTGATAAAACACGACCAATTTGGTCATGGTAGGTTAGTCTCGGCCTTCCTCGGCTCCTACATCCTTCCACTTTTGCATTGTATATCTGTTTCGTCATTCTTTCGTCCCGCATTCTTTCTACATGTCCGAACCAACGGAGCATGCCCTTTCTTATCTTAACACCGACACTCTCTTTTAGACCAACTCTTTCTCTCACGTCTTCATTACGAACGCGGTCAGTAAGCGTTATGCCACAAATTTTGCGCAATGCTCGCATCTCGACCGCATTTATTCTACTTTCATGCTCTCTCTGCCATACCCAGCTCTCACTTCCATAAGGTAGCGTTGGAATTAGCACCGCGTTGTGTACAGCGAGCTGTGCCTTTTGGCTTAGATTTCGGCTGCCTAGAAGTTTACCCAACGCTCCATTCACCCTATTCCCGGCACTCACTCGTCTCTCCATATCAGCGGTGTACCTGCCATTGCTGCTAAAAGCACTTCCAAGATATACAATCTCATTCACTTGCTCCAACACTACATCATCAACCATAATCCTAGTGTTCGTTCTGGTTGTCTCTCTTTCAAATACCATTATCTTGGTTTTCTTCGCATTCAATTGTAAGCCTTTCTTCATACAATCATCTTTCATTGTTGTAACTAGTGTTTGCAGTTCGGATGGTGATTCTGCTATTAACGCCGCATCGTCTGCATAAAGCAGGCAGTTGACCACTGAGTCACCCATTCGCAATTCCACATTCATATTTCTTATTCTCTGAAGACAACTGTCCAGATACAGGGTGAACAGCCGAGCCGACAGCACGCATCCCTGTCTGACACCAATGTTGACATCAAACCAGGGCGACAAGCTGCCGTCCACCCGCACACATGCTGTACAATCCTCATAAGTGGATTGCACAGCACGGAGTAGGTCACCGTCAACCCCATATCCGGGCAAAATGTTCCAGAGATTCTTTCGCACGACTCTATCAAATGCTTTCTCAAAGTCCACAAAACCGCAGAAAACCTTCTGGTCCAAAGCCAGATGCTTCTCTACGATGTTGCGGAGTGAAAAAACTTGATCCGTACATCCTCTGCCGCTTCGAAATCCACCCTGTGCTTCCCAAAGCATTCCATCGGATTTCACCCTCATTCTCCTTTCAATGATTTTTCCATACACTTTAGCTGCTAAGCTGATCAAACTGATGGCCCTATAGTTGGCGCAGTCCATACGTGAGCCCTTGCCTTTATACAAGGGCACGATGACTGCGCGTCTCCAATCGCTCGGGACCCTTCCGGTTCTCCAGCATAATTTGCTCAAAAACCAGAAGGCGTCCCTAACGCAGGTACCACCTAGCTTGATCATCTCAGCTGTTACCATATCGATTCCCGCTGACTTTCCATCTTTCAAACTTCGTATCGACCATTCAATCTCATCCATAGTAATGTCTTTATGGTACGCTGGCACTGCCGAGTCAATCACAGACTCATTCACAATGCCAGCGTCATGGACATAATCATACATTTCTCTAAAATATTCACTCCACCGTTCTAACACTTCCTGAGTGTTAGCAAGAATGCCACCAGCTTTACATCTTATCTTGTCCATTCTGGATGCTGACGAACCACTTCGAGACTTCTTTACCTCTCTCCAGAAGAGTTTGGTATTTGCCTCGAAGTTCTTCGTCAGCTTCTTTTCCTCAATCATATGTAGTCTTTCACGCTTCTCTTTCACTAAAGCTTTGGAGTCATTCTTGCATCGACGGTATATTTCTTTCTTCATTTCTTTCATACCATCACTCTGGTGCAAAGATGATACGTAATCCAGCCACGCTTTCCTCTTTTTTTCCACGGAGGATTGAACCTCCGCATCCCACCAGGCATCTCCTCTTAGTGTTCTACGTCTCTTTGCGCATCCACATGCTTCTTTCGCACTGTCCACCATACTTTCTTTCAGAACTTTTCAACATTCGTCTACATCTGAGTCGGAAAGACTCGCGTTCGCAAGTCTTTCACTGACTAGACGTACATACGTACTCCTCACACTTTCATCTTCCAATTTTTCACTTCTTATTCTTTCATGGTCTCCGAAAGGAATACGCACTCGCCAGTGCCTCCACTTCTTGAAAAGGCCCACAAATCGGCTTATCACCAGATAGTGGTCCGTTTCAAGAGTGGGACCTCTGAAGGCTCTTGTATCCATTAACGACTTTCGGAGACGTCCATCTATCAAAATGAAATCAATCACACTTTTCTGTTCATTCCGTCTCCATGTGTAAGTGTGAATATCCTTGTGATGGAAGAGCGTGTTCGACACAAGGAGGTTTCGTTCCATACATACGTCTAAAACTAACTTACCAGCATCGTTCACTCTCTTATCTCCGTATGGACCAAGCACAGCCTCATAACTGCTTCGCTTGGTCCCAACCCATCCATTCAGATCACCACACATAATTATCCGTTCATTCGCTTCGGCCAAATCCAGAATACCCCTTACAGTCTCCCAAAACTTCCCGAGCTCCTGGGGATCAGCAGAGCTCACAGGAGCATATGCTGCAACTAAAAACACTCGCGTAATCCCCAGTTTTATCTTAACCCAGAGAAGTCTTGGACCTACTAAATCGTAATCTTTCACACCAGCGGCCAAGCGAGATGAAAGCACGACACCTACGCCAGCGCTGGCATGAACGTCCCGATCCACCCCGGACCACAGGGCCATCATGCCACCGGGCAGATCTTCGGTGTCGCTTCCCTTTCGCTTGGTCTCTGACACACACAAAGCATCCAGGCATCTCACGTTCATTATATCTATCAACTCATTCATCTTATCTTTTAGACCAACTCTCACATTCCATGTGCCTATACGACACTCAGCTCTCCTCTACCCGCCGGGATGGGCGTTGCGTGGTGTGCGGCGGCCCCCACCGCCGCATGCCCTAGATTTCACACCGACGGGGGCTGATCGGTGCGCGTCGCCTCCGGGGGACGCCCTAATCCGCGCGTCTGTGCGGTTTGGGTCCAGAATTGCAGTCCACAGTGTTGGACTGGCAGGGTCGCGGCGTGCACGCTTCTGGTACTGACCCCCAAACTTGTTTAAAAATCAATAAAATGTTCATAAAATCGATCAGAAGGCACAGCTTGCTATACACAACGCGGTGTTGATTCCAACACTGAAGTATTATAGTCAGAACTAGATAGAGATACCACAAAAATAAAATAAACACGGTCGAGTCGTAAAGCTTGTAGACCGAGTTCACAATATTCGCTTTCCGTTCGTTCGTAGAAAGAGCGAAGAATATGGAGCCGAGGAAGGTCTAGACTTACCTACCACTACCAACTTGGTCGCATTTTATTAGAAGGTGCTATCAGGAGCTCTAGCTGGCGAGCGACCATGAAACATGCTATGAATGTAAAAAAAAACAAGTTAGGAGTGTTAAGAATCGAGTCGTATATCGCTCAGTTCGTAAGCTGTTTTCGATAGATGACAGTCGTTAAGCTAACCTAAGACTAGTAGGGTGCATCAAAGCAGTCCGTCTGGGGAAATACCTCCACCAAGTAACCACTCGCAGAAGGATTGTTATGTTCCTGCGAGTAAGTGACAAGCAAGCTCCTGAGCATTTAGCTAGAATGGCAACGTGCGAGCGATATGTGTATCATCGTCTATCTATTCTTCTTCTATCACAGACTTATAATTCAATTCAATTTCAAGTATATATAGTCAGGAAACCGTTATCTCCGGTAAATAACCTTTTGTACTATGCAAATTGTCTCTTTTGTGCTCTAAAAGAGACAATTTGCATAGTACAAAAGTTTATTTACCCATTCAAGAATTTAGGAATCATAACGGATACAATTTGGAATGGAATACAATTTTCTTATGAGTAGTTTCCCCAAAACATATTACCATAGCGAAGGGAAAATAATACATGTGCGTGGTAGGCAGTTAATATAGCTGACCTGTTTACTACCTTGCCTAGCATATATAAGGCGTTCGAGAGTTTGCAAAGCGGTGCATGTGATGGTGTGATGTCTCCCGATTCAAAATAGAAGCATACCCTGAAGGCCTTCCCGCACGTGTCGCACACGTGCCGCGGCGGCGGCTTGTGCCCGCTGTGCACGGTGAGCACGTGCTTGTTGAGCGAGCCGCGCGTGGCCAGCGCGGCGCCGCACGACAGGCAGCGGTGCGGCCGCACGCCCTCGTGCTGCACGAGCGCGTGCCGCGACAGAGACGACTCGCAATCGAACCGCTTGTTGCAGCGGGAACACGAGAATCTGGAACATTCGTACCATTATTCCGATGACCGACATCTACAGCGTGTGAGATAGAAAACTGATGATAATAAACAATTAGGAGATGTAGCTACATCACCCAACTGTATCCCTCTGCATATTAGATCCAAATTTAAATTACATCAATTGATAGCTAAAGAATCAAAGAACATCGTTACATTGAGTAACGACTGTGACGGCCGGCGCTATTCGAATTAACTAATTGGTGGCGAAAGCACACAACGTATTTAAGATCAAATAGCCTGTACATTAGGATGTTTTTTTAAGCTATATCATGGGGAATGTTCTGTAGAGTTTTTAAAACAAAGTTCATGTCAATTCATCATTACCATAACAACGTGGGTTCGATTCCCACACAGGGCAAACATTTGTGTGCATGAACATGTATGTTTGTCTTGGTCTGGGTGTTTTTAAGAGAGATAGGGCGCATCAAAGCTGTCCGTCTGGAGAAGTATCCCCACCTCACACCTCACAGAAAAACGCAGCCAAATAACAACTCCCTGGAGTCTTGTTGTGTTCCTGCGAGTGAGTGAGGTTTTTTTTTTTTTTATTTTTTTTTATTTTTTTCTTACACCCCTGCCGTGGGCAAGGCACTTTTTTAACAATATAAATAGTTTTCACATTTTGTTTTTAAAAAAGTCACTATACAATATAAATAAACACATTCATACATCACACTCGCTTTCATATATCACAAATCATTCTTACATTCATCATCTTTCAGTTTCATTTCCAAAAATTTTTGATTTGCCCGTTTTAGAACGCCGGTGAAATATCTTCATATGTTTCCAACTTCCCTCCCCATACTGCATCAGTCCAGCCACGGGCGTCAGCGAGCTTCACAGCTCCACCTAGCCACCGCGATCCCATCGGCTATACAGAGTATAGCCGAGGTATGCAACATTAGTCCTAGGTGGGGCTGTTCTGCTTGTTCCGATCTATGACAGCCGTCGCTAGACTGACGCAGTATTTTAAAAATTTTGGTCTATGCCCCGTCACTATTTCGGAGACCGATTTTTCGGTGACCCGCATTCCCAACTCCTGCTCCAAATCGTACCTCTGTTTGGAGAATGCGGGACACCGAAACAATATGTGCTGCACTGTCTGGTCCACGCCGGGCTCGCAAAAGCACGATGGGTCATCCGCGCACTTGAATCTGTGCAAGTACGCGGAGAACCCACCGTGTCCCGAGAGGACCTGCGTAGTGATGCTCGACGGCACCATTTTACCCACGATGCCGTACGCCGCCGCCGCACTCGGGAAGAACATCTTCGTTGTCGAAGCTGTAGTTCCCGATGTGTATCTCCTGTCCCATTCGTCAATGGTCCCCTTGCGGATCATACCTTTGACGAATGAGACAGGGCAGCGGTCATAATCTGGCCGCCTCCGCAACCCCAGTGCGGCGCTCCTGGCGAGTTCATCGGCGCGTTCGTTCCCCTCCAACCCCGCGTGTGCCTTAATCCAGAACAGCGAGACGCTCTTACCCTGGCTTTTGCACAGTTTAAGAGCGTCCCGTGTTTGCACCGCCAGGGGATGGGGGGACTCGACGCTCGCCACCGCCTGGAGCGCCGCCATGGAGTCGCTGAAGATGCCGATACTGGGTCCATCACAGCTCAAAGCGTACTCGGCCGCCGTGCAGATAGCCAGGAGTTCCGCCTGGTAGACGGTACAGTAGGACGACAAAGCAAGCTTGAGGGCCTTGGTTTCGGCGTCACCGTTCCATATGGACACAGCGGCGCCAACCCGGCCCCCAATCTTGCTGCCGTCCGTAAACATTCGCAGGACAAAGTTGGAGTGTGCCCTGCATTGTTCCTCGTCCACCAGGCTGCCGAACTCCAAACTATCTAGCTCCGCGGGATGCGGGGCCTCGATCTTCGAGGCCATCCGCTCGATCTCCCTGTCCCTGAGCAGCGGATGGGGTAGCCCCCTCTTGGCCTCGTATAAAGAGGCGACTTCGCGCACTCTGAGGTCAAGAGGCAGCACCCCAGCCAGCAGCAGTGCGGAGTTCAGGGAGACCGTGCGGTAGGCTCTACAGATCTTCTGAGCGAAGCCCCGCTGTACGCTGTTGAGCTGTTTCTGGATGCCCAGCTTATTGACCGCTGGAGCCCATGCGGCGGCAGCGTACAATATCGTAGGTTCCACTACGGCTGAATATATGATCTTCACTACTTCAGGGTTGAGACCCCAACTGACGCGGGCCGTACGCGCAAGGCGCCCGTATATGGCCACTGCCCTTTTACAGACAGTAGCCACGTGCGCGTTGAACGTCAGACCCGCGTCAATCGTCAACCCCAGCAGTTTGATCTGCCGAGACATGCCAATGTCTATCCCGCCCATGGTAAGGCGCGGAGTGTCATACCTAAGTTTGCGCGTGACCAGCATAGCGCTGGTCTTATGCGGCGCAAACTTCAACCGGTTTTTGACACCCCACGCCCTCACATGCTCGAGAGCGGCATTGGCCTGTCTCTCTATATCCAGCGCAGTGTTGCCGTCGAACATCAGCACGACGTCATCGGCGAAGGCCTGACAGTGCACCCCCGCAAGGTCGAGTTGCTGCAGAAGAGGGTCCAATAGGAGGTTCCACAAAATCGGTCCTCCTATGGACCCTTGGACGCACCCTTTGGTGGTGGACCGCAAGGTTTCCTCCCCGGCGTACCTCACTCTGACCGTCCTATCGCGGAGATAGCTGTCGATCACTCTCCTCAAGCCCAGAGGACAATTTTCCTCAGCCAGTCGCAGTTTGATGGCGGGCCACCAGGCGTTGTCGAAGGCTCCCTCTATATCCAGCGAGACGAGAGTGAGCATTCTCCTCTCGTCAAGCTTGGCGCGGATGTGCTGCACCAGGTTATAGAGGGAGTCTTCGGTTCCCCTTTGTGGCATAAACCCGTACTGGCGAGTACTAATCCTCGGTAGAATGTGGTGCTTGAGGCGAGCGATCAGCATTTTCTCGTATACCTTGCCCAAGACAGGCAAAAGCCCAATCGGCCTGTACGATTTGGGCAAGGTATACGAGTCCTTGCCTGGTTTTCGAAGGACAATTACGAGGGCCCCCTTCCACAGCCGAGGAAAGTAGCGGAGGGCTCGACATTTATTAAGAAGGGCCAGGAAGAACTCAGGGTCACTGTTGATGGCCCGAGCGCAAATGTCAGGCGTGAGGCCGTCGGCACCGGGAGCCTTCTTCGGGTTGAACGACGATACAGCCGCTGTGAGTTCCCTCATGGTAAACGGCGGGTCATGATCATCATCGACCCGCTCGTTTACCTCGCGGGCCTTCTTTCTCATTTCGCGGTGATCTGTATCGTCGTCCAACTCGCTGTCGGCAGGATAGAACGTATCCGCCAACAGCTCGAGAGACTCCCTGTGATCCAACGGCCTCCCGCCCTCCTGGAGGAGTACATCCTCCTTGCGCTCGGTTGCCCTCCCAATGACCCGATAGATACCTTCCCAGACGCCTTCTCTGTCTTGCCTCCCGCAAAATTTCCTCCAGCTGTCAGTCTGGGCATCCCGCACTGCGGCCTCGTATTTGCCCTTCTGTTCGAGGTACGAACTGACCACCATTTGTCTCCGGTCCGGCGCTGCGTTTCGGATTCTGCGTCGCATGGTGTTGGTTTGCCTCTTCAGCTCCTCGAGTTCCTCCGACCACCACGGCAATCTAAATGAAACCCCGCCTTTGATTTTGGGCATCGCTGCCTGGCAGGCCTCGGCTATGGCTCGGGTATACCCGTCCACGATTACCTCCAGGTCCTCCCACACCTGGACCGCCTCAACGCTCTCCACGTTCAGGCGGTCCCTCCGCATGATTGCTGTCAGTTTCTCACGAAACTGACACCAATCCGCTTTCCTGGTGTTGAAGATCCTGGTGGTCCTCGCCACGGATACCCCTTTCGCCCGTGCCAAGTTGATTTCAAATAGAATGCCGTTGTGGTCAGAGGACGTTAGGGCCTCGGAGACGCGCCAGCCATCCACCAGGCTCAGCATATCCTCAGAGCAGGCCGTCACGTCGACATGGCTGCTGTACCTCTTCCCGCCTCGAACGGTATCGAATGTCGGGACGTCCCCCGAATTAAGTATCTGGAGGCCCAGCTCCCCTAAGGCTCCAGTCATCATCTCCCCCCTGGAGTCCTCTTGGGAGCTGCCCCACCAGAAACTCTTCGCGTTGGCGTCCCCGCCTATGACCAACCTTCCAGGTCCGGTTTCACGCTCAACCTGTCTAAGCTGCTCCAGGTATGGCTCCATGGGTTTGTCAGGTTCGAAGTAGTAGGAGACCAGTGTAATCTTCCAGGCACTAGTCCGGATCCCCACCACAACGATGTTGTTTGTGGTGAGTTGTGGGTACTGTACGACATCAAGTTCGTGATCGAAGACGGCTATTGCCGCCTTCACAGTACCCTCTCCGTTCCCCAGTGCCTGGAAGACTCTCACTCCACGATAGTCTCTTACGCTTCCAACCCGACCCACATAGGGCTCCTGCAGCAGTGCGACAGATATTTTGCGCTCACCTGCCGCCAACAGCAATTCGTGCGTTGCTAGCTGGCTTCTCTGTAGGTTGGCCTGAGCCATTCGATACTGGCGGGTGGTCCCCGAGGCAATCTCAGCAATAGGCGACAGAGGCCCGCGCCAACCCGTCCCACTTCTTTCTTACCGGGCATTCGCCGCCGAACGCATTGTGTTTCGCGTTCGGCAGCTTTGCCCGGGTGCAGTTTTTGCATGCTGGCGTCCCCCCCGCCCTGGCGTCCGCGCACTCCGCCTTGAGGTGCGGGCCACCGCAGTGGCTACACAGGTCGGCGGGTTCTTTGCAGAACCGCCGACCATGTCCGAACCCCAAGCAGCGTGTGCACTGGACGAGGGGCGTCTGGTCCTCCACGACGCACCTCTGGAGGTCGATACGCAGCTTCTGCTCCGCTATCGACCTCCTCCAAATCACGGGGGAGACGCTCAGCACGACGTGGCGGTTGTGCGGGTTTCGCGCCTTCCTACTATATTTGACAGCGACGCGGTCCTCCCCGCCGTCGAGGCCCCGAAAGACGTCCCGGTTTTGGTTGCGAAGGGCGCGTATGAGCTCTGCATCGCTGTGGATGCTCAGCACGTCCCTCACAACCAGAAGCGGGTCCTTGTTTTTCGCGTCCTCGACGACCAGGCCGCTCCCCGTCGCTGCCAATCTCTCCTTTACCTTATCCCTTTCCTTCTCGTCCATACATCCTACTACAACCCTGCGGTCCCTCACCTTTCGCACCCGCTCGACCCTGACCCATCCCTCCTTGGCATCGACAGCTTCCCTGATTTTTTGGAGCACCTCGTCCCCCGTCTCTGTTTCCACGGTCGAGGAGACGACTACGGAGTGAAGAGCGGCCGGCTCCGCGTCCCGTTTCGCGGTCTGGCCCGCCGCCACGACACTCGCGTATGTCGCCCCCTCGATCGCCTTCTCTTGATTCCTCATTCTCTCTCTTATTTCTTCTAGCAATTTATTACTCTGGACGAGGAGCTCCGTGTTTTTCTCTAGTGTGGCCATTATTTCCCTTTCTGGCGCCCCGTTGTCCGCTCCCGTGGGTTTGACAGGGTTAGCGACGGATGCCACGACCGATGTCGAAGCATCCCCCGCCAACCCGGTCCCTTTCCTGCCGCCCGCCAAGTCGGCCTCCGCTTCCTTCACCAGTTTGTAGAGGCGGTCCAGAGCCTGCAGCACATCCTGTTTAATGTCCGTCTTCAGATTTCTGGAGACGGACAGGGCACTTTTGGCCTTGTTGCTGCAGGCCCTGGCCTCCTCCACCCTGGTCCTTGTCGACTTGGCGGCCGGCTGGGTGGGTTTGGACTTGGCCCGGGGCGCCTTGGTGACCGTTGTCGATGCCAAGGCGGATACTGTTGTTTTTGCGGGGGTAACACTGCCCGGTCCGCCGGCCTCCCATTCCCCGATACTCTTCCTAACGTCTGTGGCCGAGATATTGTCGGCCCGCTCCTTCGGGGTCAGGGAGGCCGCGTCCCGGGCGTCTCCTTGTTTCACCGGCGTTCTATACATTTGGCAGGGGTGCGTGTCAACTGATTAAAATATAAAATATAATTAATATATCAGCCTGGGCTGTATAGGGGCCGCGTCTATATATGTCAAAATAAAATAAAAATTTTGATTTATTTTGTATAAAATAATTTAAATAAAATGAAGAAAAATTTAAAAATAAATACGATTAAGATAAGATTTTGGCTGTAAAGGAGCCGCGTCGTTTCCGTCAATAAATTAAAATTTTGTATAAGTAGCAAAACTATTGTCTATAATTTGCACCTGCTTTCCTACTGGTATTGCCCTAGATTTTATACTACAGACAACAAAGGGTGTGGTGGGGGGGCGATTTTTTGATCGGAATCTACGTAGGATGACGAGAACTGATGCAGTGTGAGGTTAGCACCGACGAACGGCGCTAAAAGACAAGGTATGGACGCAAAAATCGAGTCAATACGCAAAAATTGTCGAAAAACAGCAATAAAACAGAGGAAAAGTACTAAAAACACACTTCAAAGCGGTTCTCCGTATGCTAGGTTGTATACTGAATCTATAGGCTACTTCTCGGAGCGTTTGAAGAACCTCCGAGAACAGAGACACAAAATGAAGACTAGTCTGTTGCGCAAAAGCACTGTTTGTATGGAAGTTTTCAAAATTTGTACTAAAATGTATTTGCTTTATGTATTTATAGGTAGCAGGCGATTAGCCGTGAAGAATGATGTACGATAAGCTATGGTAAGTACCAAAACAAATAGCCAAATAGATGATTTGCCTATGCAATTCGCCCGACCACGTAACCTCGGTACGTAGGTATTATTATTGGATTTGCGTGTTTTTAACGATTTTTTGATCGGAATCTACGTAGGATGACGAGAACTGATGCAGTGTGAGGTTAGCACCGACGAACGGCGCTAAAAGACAAGGTATGGACGCAAAAATCGAGTCAATACGCAAAAATTGTCGAAAAACAGCAATAAAACAGAGGAAAAGTACTAAAAACACACTTCAAAGCGGTTCTCCGTATGCTAGGTTGTATACTGAATCTATAGGCTACTTCTCGGAGCGTTTGAAGAACCTCCGAGAACAGAGACACAAAATGAAGACTAGTCTGTTGCGCAAAAGCACTGTTTGTATGGAAGTTTTCAAAATTTGTACTAAAATGTATTTGCTTTATGTATTTATAGGTAGCAGGCGATTAGCCGTGAAGAATGATGTACGATAAGCTATGGTAAGTACCAAAACAAATAGCCAAATAGATGATTTGCCTATGCAATTCGCCCGACCACGTAACCTCGGTACGTAGGTATTATTATTGGATTTGCGTGTTTTTAACGATTTTTTGATCGGAATCTACGTAGGATGACGAGAACTGATGCAGTGTGAGGTTAGCACCGACGAACGGCGCTAAAAGACAAGGTATGGACGCAAAAATCGAGTCAATACGCAAAAATTGTCGAAAAACAGCAATAAAACAGAGGAAAAGTACTAAAAACACACTTCAAAGCGGTTCTCCGTATGCTAGGTTGTATACTGAATCTATAGGCTACTTCTCGGAGCGTTTGAAGAACCTCCGAGAACAGAGACACAAAATGAAGACTAGTCTGTTGCGCAAAAGCACTGTTTGTATGGAAGTTTTCAAAATTTGTACTAAAATGTATTTGCTTTATGTATTTACAGGTAGCAGGCGATTAGCCGTGAAGAATGATGTACGATAAGCTATGGTAAGTACCAAAACAAATAGCCAAATAGATGATTTGCCTATGCAATTCGCCCGACCACGTAACCACGGTACGTAGGTATTATTATTGGATTTGCGTGTTTTTAACGATTTTTTGATCGGAATCTACGTAGGATGACGAGAACTGATGCAGTGTGAGGTTAGCACCGACGAACGGCGCTAAAAGACAAGGTATGGACGCAAAAATCGAGTCAATACGCAAAAATTGTCAAAAAACAGCAATAAAACAGAGGAAAAGTACTAAAAACACACTTCAAAGCGGTTCTCCGTATGCTAGGTTGTATACTGAATCTATAGGCATATATATATATATATATATATATATATCTGTTCTCGGAGCGTTTGAAGAACCTCCGAGAACAGAGACACAAAATGAAGACTAGTCTGTTGCGCAAAAGCACTGTTTGTATGGAAGTTTTCAAAATTTGTACTAAGAGTGAGTGAGGTTACCAGTAAACGCTTAAGGAGTTGTTGTGTTAGTAGCAGACGTGGAACCGCGCGAGTGATACTTAATGTATTGCAAGCCGTATGCTTGTATGCCTCCCAACGTTGTATAAAAGAAAAAATAAAAAGCTTAAATATGCGCTTGTGACAGACAGACAGAATCGAGCCCTGGGTACGGAGCCCTACAACTAGTTGGTACACTCACTTGAGACTCTGTTTGTCTTTGTGCTTCAAACTCTTCTGCAGGTGCTGCCTCAGACTGTGAGCCGACTTAAATCTGAAATTAATTACAAGCACATCCGGAATGGATTACATTTGTATACACCAAAATAAATTCCGTTATTGTTAAAGTTCAATTTACGCCATGTGTTGTAGGGGTACGACCAGAACCGAGCGCCGTACAACTCGGTCCTACCTCATGTCATCCACCTTATTGCATTCTATATCTCCTAACACCACCTTCTGTTAACACGCGGCCAAATGTGTACCAGACTAATGAGAGAGTCAAATTGGTGAAAATTAATATGAGATTTGAAAAAGATTATAACACGTATAAAGTACTTAGTCTGGCCATAAATACTGTTACAATTAAAAATAAACAAAATATTACATTTATATTTGGAATCTGTCATTTTTATATGATTGTTCATTGAGTTTTCTCATTTTGGCGCCAATACATTGTACAATATTTTGCGATATTAAAATGGAGTGGGGTGATAAAGAGAACCGAATCGCTGTGATTGCATTACACAAAGTAGGTATGGAGCCAAATGCAATTTTTAAAACTCTCCATACGCTTGGTATTAGTAAAATGTTTGTGTACCGGGCTATTAATAGGTACAATGAGACCTCCTCTGTTTGTGACAGAAAAAGATCTGGCCGTCCACGTGTTCGTACGAAAAAGGTGGTCAATGCAGTAAGGGAAGAATTCGAAGAAATCCTGTCCAAAAGCAAAAGATTTTATCTCGGGAGATGAAGATAGCACCTAGAACTATGTCGCGTATTTTAAAAGATGACTTGGGACTTGCAGCCTATAAGAGACGTACTGGTCATTTCTTAACTGATAATTTAAAAAAGAATAGGGTGGTAAAATCGAAACAACTACTGAAGCGGTGCGTAAAGGGAGGTCACAGAAAAATTTTGTTTACGGATGAGAAAATTTTCACAATTATGCAACATTTTAACAAACAAAATGACCGTATTCATGCTCAAAGCTCTAAGGAAGCTTCCCAATTAGTCGACAGAGTGCAACGTGGGCACTATCCGACTTCAGTGATGGTTTGGTGGGGTATTAGCTATAAAGGAGTGACTGAGCCATACTTTTGTGAAAAAGGTATCAAAACATCGGCACAAGTGTATCAAGATACCATTCTTGAGAAGGTAGTGAAGCCCCTTAACAATACCATGTTCATGTTCAATGGAGACCACTTCGAATAAGCTTTTTATATTTTAAATTGTTTTATATTTATGTATTAAACTAACACTCTGTAAAAGTAATAAATGTTATTTGCAATAGAACATTTTTTTCTTTGTTTCAGTATATGGCAAGACTAGGTATATAAGCATAACCTGGATGTATTTTGGATGATGATTTTTGGCCGTCTGGAATAACTTTCAGACGATTTGTGAACATGAAAGAGAGATCGAAGTCAAAAGATAACGAGCCAGAAAATAAAAACGTAACATAATGAATAACAAACATAGCTACTTTCAATTGTAAGTCACTTAAACGATCCATTGACGGGGTGAGGGAATTATGTAAGGCGGCAGTCATTGTCGCCCTTCAAGAGACACGGCTGTTACCACATGATTTGACTTCATTGAGTACCATTGACAACGATTTTGGCTATACGGGAACATCGGCGGTTGACACACTTTCTGGTGTTAGTTGGCAGGCCATTTGGCGGGGTCGCAATTCTCTTCAGGAAAAGTGCGTTTATGAATGTGCATGTAATAGAGTGTAACGTACGAATATCAGCTGTGAAATTAGTTATGCAACAAGGTAGTCTTAGTGTTCAGTGTGTACATGCCTACGAATTGTAGTGAAAACTTGACAATATTGACCGAGTGTTTGAGTAACATAAATGCTATTATTGATAGTGATGATGACTGAGACTTCAATGCGCATCCTGGTGAGTTGTTCTGTAATGAGATGCTAAACTTCTGTGTGGAAGAGAGGTGCCACAGATCTAAATTTCTTTGGGGCAAGTTCAGACACTTGTACTTTTATTAGTGAGGCTCATGGAAGTGGGAGATGATTGGATCACTGCCTTGCGACTGAAGCTGCACAAGAAACGATATTTTATTTTATTATTATCACACAAATCAAAACATTACAATGTAGGTTGTGTTCCACAACACAACTATCAACAAGAGTCTCTAATACCATGGATTAAACTATATAAAAATAAAACTCAGAAAAACATATATTTTAAATCTATGGCTAAAATTTCAAGTACGAGATTTTAGACTGTCGTCGGCTTGTGATAAAAAATATCTTTAAGAATTTTAATATACTCGTATAATGCTAGTTTAGGTAGAAAGATGTCGAATGCTGGGTCGTCCTTGGCGATTTCATTGCACTGACGAGCCATCCTGACTAGGGGGTTGTAAAAGGAAGTATTATTTTGGTAAACTTGTAGAGCAAAAAGTCCTGTTTGATTGGATCTACGAGCACTATATCGGATAAAAGTTATTTGAACAAGCAAGTTAGGTACATCTAATATTGAATGAATTATTATATAAATATAAATAAAATCAATAGTTAGTAATCAATAGATAGTTAACATTCTGGTTAAGCATGATGTATATTGGTCTGACCATTCACCGCTCTTTGTACAATGTGATATAAGTAGAGTTAGATCAAAACATGTTTCTGTGCCTGCTACCGTGGAAGTGAGTGTAAATTGGGGGGAGAGGTCACCGCAACAAATCAGTAGATATCATCATCTGTGTCATACAAAACTTAGAGATCTAGATTTAGTCAATGTGCTGACCGTATGTATAAGAACCCCGAACTTTTATAATGTATTAGATTCCATGTATAATAATAAACAGAGGTGCCCGCCGCGTAGGAGAGGTGGCTATGTTATAGGTTGGACCGGGCAAGTAGCCGACCACCACAGGGAAGCTTGTTGTAAATTTTTAATCTGGGTCCAAGAGGGGAAGCCTAGACGAGGTCCATCATATGTGTGAAGGTAGGCAGAAATTCAAATCGAAGCTGAAAGAATGTCAGGACCTTCGCGAGCAGATTAAGATGGATATTTTGTCTAGAGAACACACAAATAAGCATTTTAAACAATTTTGGAATCATACAAATCGTATGAATAAAAGTCAGGGCTTGCCTGAGTGTTGGTGGTATTAGTGACCATATATCAATTACTAATTCTTTCAAGGACCATTTTAGAATATTGTCTGATAACGTCGTCAGTGAGAGCAACGGTGGGACCGCGATGCCCGCCGTGTAAAATGAAAGCTTTACCGCATCTGAAATCCAGCAAGAGAGGTCACTAGTTTTAAATAGCTGAGCCATATTGTAAACGAGGAACTAAACGATGACGCAGACATTGAGAGGGAGCGTAGTGCTTTGGCAGTCAGGGGCATTGTGGCAGCTCGTCAGTTTGCTCCCTGTACAGACTGTTAAAATATTTTTTTTAAAGCATACTGTCAATTTTTTTACGCGAGCACCTTATGTGTAAAGTATACCCGCTGGGCTTTTGATCAACTACGAGTCCAATATAACAACATTTTCAAGATGCTATTGGGGCTGCCTCGTAACTGCAGGACCTCAGGTATGTTCGCCGAAGCCCACAGTGATGGTTTTCATGCCATTATTGGAAAAAAAGTAGCCTCCATATTGCAGCGGGTGCGGCGCAGCGCGAATAGCATTTTGGAGATAATTGCGTCTCGTTATGATTGTAATATAATGAGACACTGTATTGAAGTCACTTCGGGAGACAGAACATAGGGACTGCGCGCGTTAACCGAGCCAGCCGCTTTGTATAATCACGGTGTGTCGCAAAACCTTAATGATCACGCTGTTCCTGTATTTTCTTAACTAATATAAACATAAAATCTCTTCAAACATAGCTAGTAAGTAAATTGTGTATTACTAACTGTTAGCGACGAATTCATTTAGTGTAATATTTTATTTTATAAGGTATATAAATAAATAATATACGTAGGTAAGCCTAAGTTTGTAAAGCGGCGGTGCGATGTACAACGAGTCGCGCGGCCGCACTCAGTCTGCATATACCACATGGCGAGACCGCACGTTGTCCAACAACATACAAATCACGTGGCAATACATATTTTACTCAAAAGTGGTGTGTTATCGCCAGTAAATTGTGTCAGTAACTGAGAGAACGTGTATCATTTTGGAAACAGGAAACCTTAACTCTTCACTAACAAACTACGGATTCACACCGAAATAAAGATTTTATTATTATAGCCACCTTCCACCTGTTACATTCGACCACATCGATGTCACCGCTTTATTAAAGTTCTAAAATTTTGAAAGCTATGCCTCGAATTAGGGTGCGGTAGGGTAAAATATATTGTTAGACTTTGTTAGTTGTTGGTGTGATACTCACCTAACATCACACTCCACGCAGTAGTACTCTTTGACGTCGGTGTGTTTGAGCTGGTGGTGTTTGATCTGCGTGCGCGTTCGAAACCGCTTCCCGCACGTCGAACACTCGTAGTTCTTGATACCCTGGTGAATTCTGAAAGTGACATATGGGAAAACTTCTTGGCAGTAAAATCCTGAGCCAGAAGGCACAACTCGCTATACACAATGCAGTATTGGTCCCAACGCTAACTTATGGAAGCGAGAGCTGGGTATGGCAGAAAGAGCATGAAAGTAGAATAAACGCGATCGAAATGCGAGCGCTGCGCAAAATTTGTGGCGTAAGGTTTGAAGACCGTATTCGCAATGATGATGTTAGAAACAGAGTTGGTCTGAAAGAGAGCGTCGGTGTTAAAATAAGAAGAGGCATGCTCCGATGGTTCGGACATGTAGAAAGAATGCAAGATGAAAGAATGACGAAGCAGATATACAATACAAAAGTGGAAGGATGTAGGAGCCGGGGAAGTCCCAAGACTTACCTACCTTGACCAAATTGGTCGTGTTCTATCAGAAGGTGATGTCAGGAGCCCTAGAAACCGGCGAGCGTGCATGAAAAGAGCAATGAATGTTAAAGAAGCGAGTGAGATATGTAAGGATCGAGTCACGTGGTGCTCGGTGCCCTCTGCCTACCTCCACAAGGGATTTGGCGTGAAGATGTATGTATATATGTATATGTCTATCTATCTATCTATCTATAACAGTACAACAGTATAACAGAGTCAGCCCTTTTTAACCTCACTCGTAGCTTTCACACACGTTCGCTGGTTTTATTATTAGCTAGCTCGTTGTTTGGTAGTGGCAGGTGAGTCATTATTTTTATTTATTTTTTTATACTACGTCGGGAGGCATGCAAGCATACGGCCCACCTGACGTAAAGCGGGTACCGTAGCCTATTAACGCTTGCGATATATTAAATATCACTCACGCGATGCCTCCTCTGCTGCTTACACAGCAACTCCTTGGGAGCTTACTGGTGACCTCACGCACTCGCAGGAACACAACAACCCTCTATGGAGTTGTTATTTGGCTGCGATTTTCTGTGAGGTGGAGGTACTACCCCAGACGGGCTGCTTGGATGCGCCCTACCTCTTACACTGTTATTATTTCGTGTTGCAGGTATATCAGTTTCGTTATTCTTTTCTCTTGTATTCCTTCTACATGTCACAATCATGCCACAGAGCATGCCTTTTCTTATCTTAACACCGAGACTCTCTTTCAGACCAATTCTCTTTCTTACATCATCATTGCAAACGCAGTCAGCTAGAGTTACGCCACAAATTTTGCGCAATACTCTCATCTCGACCGCATATTCTACTTTCATGCACTCTCAGCCATACCCAGCTTTCACTTCCATAAGTTAGCGTTGGCTTTTCTTACGAGTAATATCAATACTTTTGTAGCGACCCTATATTATACTTTTGAATCATCAATTAGCAACTAGGACCGCGCGACTCCCGCCCCGATCAGTTCTCTAAACAACCTTCTAACGTGTACTGTGTTCAATCAATAAAGCTATTCTTATATAGTGAACTAGCTACTGCCCGCGGCTCCGCCCGCGTGGAGTCAAATAACGTAGCCTATGTGTTAATCCAGATCATAATCTATCTACGTGCCAAATTTCATTCAAATCCGTTCAGCCGTTTAAGCGTGAAAAAGCAACAAACATCCATCCATACATACAAACTTTCGCATTTATAATATTAGTAGGACTATACTTATCATTCAGCGCCCACAGCAAACCTCAACATTGGGACAATATAAATACTCAAGCCACAAGCCCAATACTATCTTTCAAATCAACACCCTGACACGTTACACGTTCATTGCGAAGTATCTACGAGCAGTACAAGGGACTCACTGTTGGTGCTCGGCCAAGGAGTCCTTGTTGACGAAGGTCTTCCCGCACTGGTCGCACTTGGGCCGGTCGCCCGTGTGGTGGTTCCGCATGTGGCCGCGATGCGTCTTACTGTTGCTGCGAACAAAAACTGAATGTTAAGATAACAATAATAATAAGTAGTTAAAAAAAGTGGAAGGATGTAGGAGCCGAGGAAGGCCAAGACTTACCTACCATGATCAAATTGGTCGTGTTCTATCAGAAGCTAATGTAAGGAGCCCTAGAAACCGGCGAGCGTGCATGAAAAGAGCAATGAATGTTAAAGAAGCGAGTGAGGTATGTAAAGATCGAGTCACGTGGCGCTCGGTTCTCTCTGCCTACCTGTAAGGGATTTGGCGGGAAGTTATAGATAGATAGAGAGATAGATAAGCAGTTAATACATTCAGGTGTTTTTGGTAAATTCAAATGTACATGTAATTTAATCCAACCTGCTTTGTGTGCTTGCGCCAATTAGTTCCTGCTAATGTATATGCATATTATGTTGCATCTACTCACAATAGTGGTTGGGTGCCGGCCGGCGCTAGTTCGCATGAACTAGTTGGTGGCGGAAGCAAACAAAGCAGGTTCGATCAAACAATAACAATTATATTGCACAGTTATTTGGGGCTGCGGGTAGCGTTGAATGTCTTTATTTGAAATGGGATAATATAATGCTAGGAAGAGGTTGCCGACTGCATTTCAGTGCAGTATGCCAGCGCTGGTGAGCCGAACAATTGAAATTCTTACTTGGAGACCTTCCCGCAGACATGGCAAGTGTAAAGAGTGAGCTGGCCCTCGTGCTGCGTCTTGTAGTGGTCAAGGATGGAGCCACGGTCGATCATCCTGCGGCCGCACTTAAGGCACTCGTACCGACGGGTGTGGATCAGCGAGTGCACGCTGAAGCTGTACGAGGTGGGCAGGTACATGTAGCACAGCTTGCATTCGAACTGCCCGCGGCTCTGAAATAACATACACAATGAACTAAAAATCACCGCCCTTCTCTCCCCGTGGGTGAGGTAAGAGGCGACTAAGGGATTTCCTGAGGTTCTAGCTTCTCAGCTGGTGGCAGGTTGGCTACCACCGTACACACGGCGGAACACCCGTGAAGTGGCGTATCTATGTACGTGATGTTTCAGGATCAGCTGGTGTATAAACAGTGCTCGGGTGATTGTTGACGCGATATATTTTTATTTTTTTTATACTACGCCGGGAGGCATACAAGCATACAGTCCAGGTGGACTACAACAACAAACAAAACAACAATTTACATAAAAGATGTAAATTAAAACAAAACCAATTACTTAATATAAACAAACAATAATTAACGCGTCACAGATACAGGGAGAGGTCCATCATGGCCGTCGTCAAACTCAAATTTCAAATTTCGTCAAACATCGGGTGCTCTCGGTAATCTTCGATTCGCACGTGCGGCGCACGAGAACAGACTCATTTCTCGGTACATTTCTATGAACTATTTTTTGTTTCACGCGTCAGGCATATTCGCTAGTAACTCATACAAGCTCAACTCAAACAATTATATTAGCAGTCCTCGTGCACTCGCCGAAGCGCACGAGAATTTTTCTTTACAGGGAAAATAAGTCCTAATAGTTTAGCAAAGCGCTTAAATTGTTTTGTCTTTTATTTGTTATAATTTTAAATTTTATTTGTTATATTATGTTTTTGTATGTTTAAAAAATAAATATTAATATGGTAATTTAAAGATGAAGTAATATTTTATAATTTTTAAATCTTTTGAATTGGTGGTTCAGCGCACGAGCGCACTTAAGGTACAGCCGCCACTGGAGGTCACCAGTAAGCTCCCAAGGAGTTGCTGTGTAAGCAGCAGAAGAGACATCGCGCGAGTGATACTTAATATATCGCAAGCGTTAATAGGCTACGGTACCCGCTTTACATCAGGTCGGCCGTATGCTTGTATGCCTCCCGACGTAGTATAAAAAAAAACTCAATTCACTGCTACGGGTCGGGGCGTAAGAGATGACTGCTCTTATTGGCTAGTCAGGGGATGATAATCGCAGCACTTATCGCCTTATTGGTTAATATTGGTGGGTAATATTGGTATCCGCCAATAAAAGCGGACAGTAGTATCACTGTAATATTTAGGCAATTTAATACTTACGCGTTACCAAACAATACAAACGTGTAATAATATGGTAAACGAAAATGAGAGTACTTACTACCTGACATACTTAACAACCTACCTAGTAATCTATTTAAAAACATATTAAATAAACCAACCAAAATCAAAATAATACGTAGGTCACACTATAAGTTTTGCGTAACTTAAAAAAAAACCAGCCAAGTGCGAGTCGGACTCGCGCACTAAGGGTTCCCGTACCATTATCTATAAAAACGGCAAAAAAAACATGTCTGTTGTATTGAATATATAACTAAACTAGCGGCCCGCCCCGGCTTCGCACGGGTGAACATTTAGTTTTTAAACATTTTGGGATAAACGAAGAGTAAATGTATCTTTAGAGAGTTTTTTAAATAGTTTTTCTTAAGTAGCTTTTTATTCAGACAAATTACTTTAACCGTGGTACGTTCTTAGAGGTATTTAATTTTTTATTAGTTTTTATCCATAACCCTAATTACAATCGGAAAGTTTATTTTTTATTTATTTATATTGTTTTTAGTTTTATTTTTACATTTCTTTTTTACATTTATTTTAATATATATAACATATATTTCGAGACTTTATATTAATTTAATTTAATAGGTTTTACTTTTTTAGTTTCCAATATGTCTACCTTAAGGCTGTATACTATATTGGCCGTGGTATTCGTAGATGGCAACAAAATATATTGATTTTTAGGAATCCTACTCGAGAAATTGCAACATATAATTGGCTATGAGAAAAGCATTCTTCTCTTATGTCGATGCCAAAGATCGAGAAAGTTTGTCTCAGGGATTTATTTATTATAAGGGCAAACGATACCTTAACGTTTTAAAAGACATGGACAAATCTGTTGGTATCATCGGGATCCGCGGAATGTGAGCTAGCTGTCCGGCCGTGGGACCGGTGATGATTGTTGCTATAATCAGATTGTCTCGTAATTCCTTTATCAAAAGCCTTGTGCCATTACACATATTGGGAGGGCTTAAATTTCTCAACAGCATAATGGGAGTACCTACTTTTAATTTCAGTTCGTGTGGTGGCAAGCCGGCGGGATAGAGAGAATTTAAAAATCCTTGTAGATAGTGCACTGTATCTTCGATGTTGCACACGTTATCAATAGATTTGTAACATTTAAAATCACCTGGTACTTTTTCAATGCTCATTTTGTTTATCTCATTTACGAGCTGTTTTTTGGTGAGACGATCGCCCTCGAATAGAGCCAATCGAAATTTCTTTCTGTAAGATGTTCGATGTCGGGATAGATTGTCTCTATAAGGATTTCTAGATTGTGAACAGTTTGAGCCAATTCATTATCCAATAATACTTGGAGGCTATGTGCAATTGGAGATGGTAATTTTCCGCTTCCAAGTTTAAGTAATTTTTGTGAGAAATTGTCGTTGCCGTCATTACTTAAACGTGCTCTCATATTCGTGCGCAAATTGAGAGTTTCAATTGATTGCCACAAAGGTGATGATTTGAGGCACGCTTTTCTGAAAAGAACTTTTTAACTGGAACAGAAAAAATGTGGTATGAAAAAGTCAAAACATTCAATGTCGGTAGCGCGCGAATAAGCCGCGCGGGTACCTATCTCATAGATGTGCGCCGCGCCGCCCGCTGCCACGCGCCATGGCCGCCGGTGTCGCCAGCAAGGGATTGAAACACAGAACAAAATCCGTAATATCTTTGCAATGGAATCCGATTTCGTTAATTCAAAGAGTAACCTACAGGCATTGAAACAGTCTTGAATACGAAATGATTTATTTGGATAAGGATTAATACCAAGGTACGAATAATGTGGCCTAGTTTGTACCGGCGTTACTATAGCATATTTTAACATGAAAAAGTAGTTATTGTGACGTAACTGTAATAGTTAGACATATGGTATCGCGGACTTTTTTGTAGATATTGATGTCCTCTATAAAACTGTAGTACATTACTTTGCTCTATTGTCAATAGTTTCAGCAGCGTACGCGGTATAAGGATTTTTTGGTATCTTTTTCACACATTATCGAAGTTTTCATACGGATCCCTAACTATTTTCAAAATATTTTATGCCTATGTTAAGCATTTATATTGTAGCATTCTAATAGTGAAAGAATTTTTGAAATCGGCCCAGTAGTTTTTGAGTTTATTCATAACATACATACAAATCTTTCCTCTTTATAATAATAGTATAGTATAGAAGTATAGATAGTATAGATATTCTGTGAATATTTCAAGCGTCTACCTGTTGCCGTTATCAATATCGAGCAAAAACTAGCAAAAAAATTACGTTTGTTGTATGGGAGCCCCCTTAAAGATTTATTTTATTCTATTTTTTAGTATTTGTTGTTATAGCGGCAACAGAAATACATCATCTGTGAAAATTTCAACTGTCTAACTATCATGGTTCATGAGATACAGCCTAGTGACAGACGGACGGACAGACGGACGGACGGACGGACGGACAGCGGAGTCTCAGTAATAGGGTTCCGTTTTACCCTTTGGGTACGGAACCCTAAAAACAACATGTTATAACCAACATATTATGTTTATTGCTTTTCAAAATACTCTCCTTTACATTTTAAACATTTTTTCATGCGATCGAACCATTTTTTAAAACAACAAGACCACAGATCTGAAGGCATGTTTTCTACGTGCTGATTGAACGCTATCACTGCCTCTTCGGAGTTGGTAAAAGTGAAACCTCTCATCAAATCTTTGATTTTGGGGAAAATACAGAAATCAGAGGGTGCTAGGTCGGGGCTATGCGCAGGATGGGTAACGAGTTGTACTTTTTCGGAAGTTAAAAATGACTTTGTTTTGTTGGCCGTGTGTGAAGAAGCGTTGTCATGATGTAGGAGAACGCGGCTTTTTGGTCGTCTTTCGCGAACTTTTTCTAACACCCTGGGTAAACAAATGGTAGAATACCACTCGGCATTAACACTCTTTTGATCTTCAAGTGGAATTGTGCAGATGGGACCCGTAGCTGAGAAAAAAAACGCGATCATTTTTTTACCAACGTTTCTCGCCTGCCTCACTTTTGTTGGCCTGTTCTCATTTTCAAACACCCATTCACAAGATTGCTGTTTTTTTTCGGGTTCAAAACAATAAATCCACGTTTCGTCTCCTGTGACAATGTCATAAACAGCATTAGAATGTCCGTGGTCATACCTCAGTAGCATTTGTGAGCACCATTCCACGCGAGTCTGCTTCTGCTCCGCTGTCAGTTCATGAGGGATCCAACGACAACAAAGTTTCCGAACTTTCAATTCTTCGTGTAAAATTTTCTGAATTTGGCTCATACCAATCCCCAATAGTTCTCGAATTGTCTCATAGGTAATCCGCGGGTTTTCTTCAATTAGCCGCTTAACAGTAGCCACATTATTTACGTTGACGGCAGTTGAAGGCCGCCCTTCACGAAATTCGTCATGTAAAGAAACTCGACCTCTCTCAAATTCAGCAAACCATCGCCTCACGGTGCTCAAAGAAGGTGCTTCTCTCCCAAAAGCATTTTGAAGACGAGCAGCACAGTCTTGCGGAGAGAGAGAACTTTTAAAATCATAAAAAATCATCGCTCTAAAGTCTTTTCGACCCAATTCCATTTTCGTTGCGTACGTAGAACTTTGATGTGTGATAAAAAACAATTGACAAATGATTTCCCGCCAATTGTTTTTTTTTTATTACTAAGTAGGTTTCAAAAAATATAACATTCGAAATTCAAATAGTTCCGATTAGCTAGAAGTGCACAACTTTTAGTGTGCCCCATGTATTAAAAAAATACTTTATCAATGTAAATAACAATAATATGTAGTGTTCAATTCTGTGTAATATATATAAGAAATTGATGGGACAAAATTTAATTAAGTAATATTTATGTTAAAGGTATATAATATCTATGTTAAAGTTATATAATATCTATGCTAAAGTTATATAATATCTATGTTAAAATTATATAATATCTATGTTAAAGTTATATAGAGAACTCGCCACTTGGTAAATAAGCCACTGCGATGGCTTCAACTAATGGCTATGCATGTATGTCCAAGATTATGTAAATGTTGTTTTGAATAAAAAACAAAGAAGGCGCTAAAACGCTAAGATTTTATGAACGCGGGGTGCATTGATGAGCAGACAAGTGGTTTGTGATGACTATCATGCATGGTGCCTCTCTTGAAGATAAAGAGGGACAGTGTATGATCACTCACCGGGTTGTGTTTCTTCATGTGATTGTCGAGCTTGGCTTCAAAGTTGAACCCTTTGTAACACAGAGTGCACTGGAACGGAAACTTCAAACCGGCCTTACTGGCCTCCTGGAACATAATAATACATTTTCAACATGGTGTATACAAGCGTAGGGACCACCTGATATATTCATGTGAATGCCTACAACGCAAGGACCACCACCCCGTCACCAATGCAGCAGCTCAGGAGCTTTATCAGTAAATGTTGTATAAAACAAAATGACTGGTTCGCCATACCAGTGACACCCACGAGCATTTCAAGCATCCATGGGATATGGTGACTGTTTATCGCCAGCCTACCTAAGGAGTTGCTGTGTTACCCTGCCGCTAACAGTTGTAAATCTTCCACATTTGCTGATAATCTTACTTTTTTTTTATACAACGTCGAAGGGCATACAAGCATACGGCCCACCTGATGTAAAGCGGTTTCCGTAGCCTATGCACGCTTGTAATAAACTATCACTTGTGCAATGCCTACAGCAACTTCTCAGGAGTCTACTAGTGACCTCACTCACATCTCAAAAATAGATCATAGCGTTTTAAGTAACACACAGTTAGGGATTCTTACATCACATCAATCCACTGTATCCCTGCACAGGTCTCCCTTCAACCGAAGGGGTTTAGAGCATACTGCACCACATTGTTAAATGCGGATTGGAGGCTAGTGCTTTCAAGCCGCCCGAGGGCCACTGACTTAGCTTAACGACTGTCATCTATTGAAAACAGCTGGCCCAACGGTTTAACATACCCTCCGAAGCTCGAGACAAAAAAACCCATCCATAGACAGGCTGCGTTCAACGTTGCTTAACCTGCGTATTCGATTAGAATGACGCGCGCAACGACGTCATCAAGCTCTCGGAGTTAGGAATTGCTTCAGGGAATTCCCGGTACTGAAATTCCTGAGAATTCCCAGGAAACTTCTTTTACCGGCTCCGCGTGAACGAGAAGTTAATTATGTATGGAAAAGCTGTAAACTGCGTAATGCTTGCTCACAATCAGCGGCTGACAATGGTGTCGTATGTATGAAAGCTCTCTTAGTGGCGTAATCAGTATGTCCACACATCCCTAATGAGGGGCGGGTCCTCACGCCTCGTGCAAGTTTCTGGAGTAATTCTGGTATCTTGACAGAGCGCAATATGATTTTCTTCTTATTTAAATTTTAAGTAGTAAATGACAGCTGAAAAGCATACACGTTCATTTTCTTTTAATTCTAAATATATTGTTTATATACTTAGTCTGGCCATAAATACTGTTACAATTAAAAATAAACAAAATATTACATTTGAATTTGGAATCTGTCATTTTTACATGATTGTTCATTGTGTTTTCTCATTTTGGCGCCAATACATTGTACAATACTTTGCGATATTAAAATGGAGTGGGGTGATAAAGAGAACCGAATCGCTGTGATTGCATTACACAAAGCAGGTATGGAGCCAAATGCAATTTTTAAAACTCTACATACGCTTGGTATTAGTAAAATGTTTGTGTACCGGGCTATTAATAGGAACAATGAGACCTCCTCTGTTTGTGACAGAAAAAGATCTGGCCGTCCACGTAGTGTTCGTACGAAAAAGGTGGTCAAAGCAGTAAGGGAAAGAATTCGAAGAAATCCTGTCCGAAAGCAAAAGATTTTATCTCGGGAGATGAAGATAGCACCTAGAACCATATCGCGTATTTTAAAAGATGACTTAGGACTTGCAGCCTATAAGAGACGTACTGGTCATTTCTTAACTGATGATTTAAAAAAGAATAGGGTGGTAAAATCGAAACAACTACTGAAGCGGTACGCAAAGGGAGGTCACAGAAAAATGTTGTTTATGGATGTGAAAATTTTTACAATTGAGCAACATGACCGTAAACAAACAAAATGACCGTATTTATGCTCAAAACTCTAAGGAAGCTACCCAATTAGTCGACAGAGTGCAACGTGGGCACTATCCGACTTCAATGATGGTTTGGTGGGGTATTAGCTATGAAGGAGTGACTGAGCCATACTTTTGTGAAAAAGGTATCAAAACATCGGTACAAGTGTATAAAGATACCATTCTTGAGAAGGTAGTGAAGCCCCTTAACAACACCATGTTCAATAACCAAGAATGGTCCTTCCAGCAAGACTCGGCGCCGGGTCATAAAGCTCGGTCTACGCAGTCTTGGTTGGAAACGAACGTTTCGGACTTCATCAGAGCTGAAGACTGGCCGTTGTCTAGTCCCAATCTTAATCCGCTGGATTATGATTTATGGTTAGTTTTAGAGAGTACGGCTTGCTCTAAACGCCATGATAATTTGGAGTCCCTAAAACAATCCGTACGATTGGCAGTGAAGAATTTTCCCATGGAAAGAGTGCGTGCTTCTATTTTGCCAGGAATATCCAATTTGTGGAATAAACTATCTGTTGAGGATAAAAGATTCGTCGAGGTGATTCTATAAGCCGTAACGTGATTACATTCTCTTACCTCTCTCTGTTTGATCTGTTCCTCTGGATTCAGAATGACAACTTTAATTTTGGTCGGATCTAATTCTATTGACTTCCTCACAGAAGACTTCGACTTAGTGTCTGTTGGTTCAAGATCTTCTATCTCTTCACTGTAACAAAATAAATTGATTATATTCAAAAGTATCCAATTCTCAAAATCCAAAAACATCTCTGTACCACATTCGTGCCAAATTAGGTGTGTTTTATCAGAAGGTGAAGTCAGGAGTTCTAGGAAGTGGTGAGTATGCATGAAAAGAACTATGAATATTAAAGAGGCATCAGCAGAGGCAGAGGTAGGCAGAGGGCACTGAGCACCTCATGTCTCAGTCCAAACATACATAGTTTTTTTACATATTGAATAGCTCTTTCCATGCACCCTCACTGGTTACCAGGGCTCCTGACATCACCAAGATGCTTAACCAATCTATACTATCTATACTATTATTATAAAGAGGAAAGATTTGTATGTATGTTATGAATAAACTCAAAAACTACTGGGCCGATTACAAAAATTCTTTCACCATTAGAATGCTACAATATAAATGATTAACATAGGCTATAAAATATTTTGAAAATAGTTAAGGATCCATATGAAAACTTCGATAATGTGTGAAAAAGATACCAATAAATCCTTATACCGCGTACGCTGCTGAAACTATTAACAATAGAGCAAAGTAATGTACTACAGTTTTATTGAGGACATCAATATCTACAAAAAAGTCCGCGATACCATATGTCTAACTATTACAGTTACGTCACAATAACTACTTTTTCATGTTAAAATATGCTATAGTAACGCCGGTACAAACTAGGCCACATTATTCGTACCTTGGTATTAATCCTTATCCAAATAAATCATTTCGTATTCAAGACTGTTTCAATGCCTGTAGGTTACTCTTTGAATTAACGAAATCGGACATTCCATTCCAAAGATATTACGGATTTTGTTCTGTTTCAATCCCTTGCTTGCGACACCGGCGGCCACGGCGCGTGGCAGCGGGCGGCGCGGCGCACATCTATGAGATAGGTACCCGCGCGGCTCATTCGCGCGCTACCGACATTGAATGTTTTGACTTTTTCATACCACATTTTTTCTGTTCCAGTTAAAAAGTTCTTTTCAGAAAAGCGTGCCTCAAATCATCACCTTTGTGGCAATCAATTGAAACTCTCAATTTGCGCACGAATATGAGAGCACGTTTAAGTAATGACGGCAACGACAATTTCTCACAAAAATTACTTAAACTTGGAAGCGAAAAATTTCCATCTCCAATAGCACATAGCCTCCAAGTATTATTGGATAATGAATTGGCTCAAACTGTTCACAGTCTAGAAATCCTTATAGAGACAATCTATCCCGACATCGAACATCTTACAGAAAGAAATTTCGATTGGCTCTATTCGAGGGCGATTGTCTCACCGAAAAACAGCTCAGTAAATGAGATAAACAAAATGATCATTGAAAAAGTACCAGGTGATTTTAAATGTTACAAATCTATTGATAACGTGTGCAACATCGAAGATACAGTGCACTATCTACAAGAATTTTTAAATTCTCTCTATCCCGCCGGCTTGCCACCACACGAACTGAAATTAAAAGTAGGTACTCCCATTATGCTGTTGAGAAATTTAAGCCCTCCCAATATATGTAATGGCACAAGGCTTTTGATAAAGGAATTACGAGACAATCTGATTATAGCAACAATCATCACCGGTCCCACGGCCGGACAGCTAGCTCACATTCCGCGGATCCCGATGATACCAACAGATTTGCCCATGTCTTTTAAAAGGATACAGTTTCCTGTAAAGGTATCGTTTGCCCTTATAATAAATAAATCTGACCTAAGAGAAGAATGCTTTTCTCATAGCCAATTATATGTTGCACTTTCTCGAGTAGGATTCCTAAAAATCAATATATTTTGTTGTCATCTACGAATACCACAGCCAATATAGTATACAGCCTTAAGGTAGACATATTGGAAACTAAAAAAGTAAAACCTATTTAATTAAATTAATATAAAGTCTCGAAATATATGTTATATATATTAAAAGAAATGTAAAAAAGAAATGTAAAAATAAAACTAAAAACAATATAAATAAATAAAAAATAAACTTTCCGATTGTAATTAGGGTTATGGATAAAAACTAATAAAAAAATAAATACCACTAAGAACGTACCACTTAAAGTAATTTGTCTGAAAAAAAAGCTACTTAAGAAAAACTATTTAAAAAACTGTCTAAAGATACATTTACTCTTTGTTTATCCCAAAATGTTTAAAAAATAAATGTCCACCCGTGCGAAGCCGGGGCGGGCCGCTAGTATATATATATTAGCATATAAACACACTTACTACTATGTATAACTTGTTTTTTTTAACCTTACTTGTATCCATATTAATAATTGTATTTTTAGAAATTTTTATAATAAAATTTAAATCATTTACATACAAATTCAATGTATTACATTAGTTGTACTGTCCAAGGCACATACAGACCACCCTCCATCTGAAGCACAACTCTGACTCACACTCCACTGCTTATTTTATAGTACATGAAGTGGCATACATGCTTTAAGGCTGCACTCTGGTGGCTTTAAAAGATTGTGAATCACTCAGGTTCCCAGAGCCTAACTACCTTACCTAATCTTTTTCTTTTTGCTTTTCTCCATTTTTTTCTTAACTTTTTTCCGTTTCTTCACTTCCGGTTCATTTGAGTCGTTCTCTGTGTCCTGTAACAGCTTTGTTATGTCCTCGTCGGTTATTTGGTTCACTGTAGACCTGTAATATAATAAAAATCACAGTTATATAATATATATAAATAGGTGATAGTACGGGATAAGTGTAGTGAAAGACAGCTGACAACACACTAACATTTATTTTACCAAGAAGTGCTCTCTTGACATGGTGAAGGACGCCATGCAAGCCAATGGTCTAAATAACATATTCCTGATACCTGTATTCTTCTAACGTGATGTTATCTTCATAATCTGAGAAACCAATCTCATCTTTAACATCTTCTTCCTGTTTCTCTATGATATTTGTTGTAATATCTACAGTGTCTAGCTCAGACTTTTGAATTTGCTTTTGGTGCTGAAAATTTAAATAAATATCAATTCATATACAATATGTAGAAAATTTTAAAACAGAGCTGTAGGGTCACTCTGGAAACCAATTCCGATAACTCGCTATTGGAATTAAGTTCTTGAATCACAACAAGAAGCCCAGATTAGTTTAATCTTCATCCCCGATTGTCCCTTTAGATACTACTAATAAGATGCAATCGCATGTTGATCAAATTATAGTTGGAATTATGAAATATTACTGAAAACTTTGACATTGGAATTGGATTGACGTCGAATTAGTGTCAAGAGTAACCCTACAGATCTTAAATCTTTTTTAAGGAAACAATAATGCTCTTTTAAAAAAATACAAAAAATAAAAATATTACAAAAGTATATTTCTATAGTACATACCAGTAAAGGTTTTTGGAAGCCCTGCTTTCCCTTTATTGTAGTGTCGAATGCAAGTGTCGTGGTTGCACAGAGATGTGGGCTTGCATACTTCCTGAGTTCAGGGTCGCCCGCGTCTATTGGGAACTGAAAACAAGAGAAAATGATGGAAAAATTCTAATTGAACATATACAGTAGATTATGTGTTTCATTAAATATATATATTACCGGTGCACATCTAGTGAGATACTCATACAGCATGTTGTGAGCTCGGAGGAGTTTATACTTGAATTTAACAGACTTCTGTAGCAATGAGGAGCATTCATAGCACACCCATTGTGGCAGACCATCTGATTGAGACACCTGCAAAGAATTTAGTTTCTCATAATAAAATCATGCATATATTCACACCTAGCCCCAGCGGGGTAGGCAGAGAGAACCGAGTAACACATGACTCATTCTTTACACAATACATGATAACAACTAATTGTTTTGTTATTATGTATGTGTTCACACTATTGTGTCCTATTCAGTTTTTACCACCTCATCGGATTTGATGGCATTTACTTACATTTGAAGGCACAGCTCGCTGTACACAACGCAGTGCTAATTCCAACGCTAACTTATGGAAGTGAGAGCTGGGTATGGCAGAGAGAGCATGAAAGTAAAATAAATGCGGTCCAGATGCAAGCACTGCAAAAATTTGTGGTATAACGCTTGCTGGCCGCGTTCGAAATGATGACGTACGAAAGAAAGTTGGACTGAAAGAGAGTGTCGGTGTTAAGATAAGAAAAGGCATGCTCCATTGGTTCGGACATGTAGAAAGAATACAAGATGAAAGAATGACGAAACATATATAGAATGCGAAATTGGAAGGATGTAGGAGCCGAGGAAGACCAAGACTAACCTACCATGACCAAATTGGTCATGTTTTATCAGTAGGTGATGTCAGGAGCCTTAGGAACCGGCGAGCGTGCATGAAAAGAGCTATGAATGTGAAAGAAGCGAGGGAAGTAAGGACCGCGTCTTATGGCGCTCGGTTCTCTCTGCCTACCCCGCAAGGGACCTGGCGTGAAGATATACATACATATGATTGATTCAGAGTATTCCTTGCAAGTTGGCACATTTGTACTATTATCATGCACTTAACCAAGCAAACAAGCACGCACCTTATGGCTAGCAGTTCATGAGACCTATGAGTGCTTGCATCACTACAGTTATCAATTTTAGCAGTTTTAGCTAACTGTACAAGCACCTACTACATATAAATCGATCCAAGAAATAATACTGTGCTCTCTAAGTTGCCTGGATTTATGTCGTTCGACTGTGAGTTACAGAATAATCACCATAATAAATAAAATTTAAGAGATTACATACCACCATAAAACTTGCCTAAGCTATGTACAAAAACGTCTTGATAGCTAATCATTGTGGAATAGTGACTTAGCGGAAAATAATTTACACAAATTATGAATAACACTTACATTAATACCGGCTATTTCACGAAAATATGAATCAAAAATAACAGCATTCATCATACGCCGTTCGGTAGATAGACAACAACGGCATATAGGCTTCTCAGGTTCTAAATCTGGCTTTAATTCGCCATCTCCGTAGGTTATACTAATTAAGTTCTCATTATTCATTTTCAAACAAAATTACAGAATAATTACAGCAAAAAAATAAAATACTTCTTGTGACAATACAAAATGTAAACAATATGGCGTCTTCGAAATGTCAACGTTTTCACTTTTAAATCGTGGAACAAAACCAATGGCCCTAGATACCTGACAGAGAGCTCGATGGCAATATTGCGCGTGTCATTCAAACTGAACACGCAGGTTAAGCAACATGGGCCGCAGGTTGTATGTGGATGGGTTTATCTATCTTGAGTTTCCCCGTGCTTCGGAGGACACGTTAAGCCGTTTGTTCCGGCTGTTGTCGATAGATGACAGTCGTTAAACTAAGTCTGTGGCCCTCGGGCGGCTTGGAAACACTGGCCTCCGCCAATCCGCATTTGAGCACCGTGGTGGAGTATACTCTAAACCTCTGCCGTTGAAGGGAGACCCATATCCCTGTAGTGGAATGAGTAAGGGTTGATATGGACCTGACTTAAGCTAGATTAGTAATTCAATTCCAGGTGCTGGGCGCGGCTTCTACTGCAAATTTATGACGATACATGCAAGAACTATGAGGCGAAACAGAAAAAGTTCTCAATTTTGTACACATTCTTTTCCAACAATAACCTTTTTAATTTATTTTTGAATGAGAACAGGCCAATATTTTCTCTAAATTTCACTGGCAGTAAGTTGAAACATTTTACTGCCTGGTATTGAGGACAGTGCTTGACGACATTTAAGCTGGGTAGCAGATTGGATTTAAAACATTTCCTTCTGGTTTTTTCACGCTCAATCCTTTGATTTTCAGTTTCAAGAAAGGGAAGCTGCTTCTTAAAGTCAGTTAAAAGCACTAACAAATAAATACTAGGTACCGTAAGGATTCCCAACCTCTCAAAATGTGGTTTATATGATTCTTGTGGAGATATTCGTACCATTGCACATATAGCATGCTTTTGGGAGACAAAAGCTCTATTTATGTTATAGTCGTAGCTTTGTCCCCAGTATTTTATGCTATAACGAAGCTTGGATTCTACAAGTGCAAAGTAGACCATTCTGAGCCTCTCCAAACTAATTTTGTCACGAAGACTATGTAATGCATAGAAGCCGATGCAATAGTACTTTCAATTGATGATAGTTCTTTTTTCCAGTTTAAATACTCATCAATATATGTGCCCAAGAATTTAACATTATCTTATTATTAGTGCCTAAAGGGACAATCGGAGATGAAGATTAAACTAATCTGGGGTTCTTGTCGTAATTCAAGAACTTAATTCCAATAGCGAGTTATCGGAATTCAAAGGCAAAGGTAAGTCCATTATTTACAAAAGTTTTAATAGTGCTCTTTTGTTCCTTAACAATTGATTTGACTTAGAAAAAAGTTGTATGCAAGTATAGAATTCCTTTAAACTTGCAATAAATCAACTCACGAAATGGCGGTCATTTTGTTTTTCGTGTGTTCTCCAGTTCGTGTCATTACCGAATCAGTGATATTCTACGAGTAGATACATTTTTGTAGATTCTATATTTATATTTAGATAATTTAATTGTAAATTAAAAAACAAATAATACATTTAATTAAGTTTCTTGTGAGCTAAATTCTATATCATTATGTTTTGTTTAGCAGAATTCTTTTAATACGAATTTGAAAGTGACCTAAATTTACATTTTTAAGGTAAGTTCACATAGGTACTACCAGCATAATTATGTTTGTTACTTTAATGATTTATTACATAGTTTAAATAAAACTTTTATTTATTGTCATTAAGCTGAATCGCACTCTAACCTCGTTAATTACAAAATATCTTTATCCTGTTTTTAATTATTAAACCCTTTAATTTAAATATTCGTTAAATAATTAATTATTATAACTCACTGTAAAAAACTTTATCCCGAAACAGGGGCCACGAGCTCACGAACTTAGAAGCAAAACCAAATTTTATCACGATATAGGGTGCAAACAAAAGATTCACAAATTGATATAAAAAAATCTAACTAAAACTACATAATTCATGCATTAAATTACTGGCAATATACCAATATTCATCACACAAAAGCTTTCAAACTGATGTAATGTTAAATAACATATTTTAAAAAGTCTTAAAGTCTAAATAGCCCTAAGATACCGAAATATGGGACACTTACCTACATATAAGAATTGCTCGCTCAAAGTAATAGGACAGGATTTGAAACAAAAAAATGGGTGCGTGTACTTATGTACGCACGTGAGAAGTTATACTTCTTTGGCATCATTAAATAAATATTTAACATTATATTTAGTATTAATTATATTAAATAATAATATTTTTAAGAAGGGTTATTGGAGTAAAATTAAAACACATCTTTCAAATAGTAGCGGCGATGTTTATGGAATGTATTACATAAAAGTCAAATGTCAAGTACAAATGTTATACATTTTTAACTATAGCGCCATCTACCGGTAATACCGTGAAACATTTAGCAGCTTCAACCTGTTACTTTTGCGTTACAATGATGCGCGCGCATCTTAAAATTTCACTCTCATCATTTTTTCATAACGCGCCTAAAGAAGTATAACTTCAAAAATAAATAAAATTGATCATTTGTTAATTATGTATGTTCATTGTCTAGTAATCACAGTGATTTGGACCTCCAATAACAAGTTTCTGTAACAGCGATAACATTTATAATAATGTTAATAATTTAATAAATGCTGTAATATATAAATCGTTTCTTGCACGAGTTCTATTCGTCCTGATTTTTTAAATGCGTATATAATAGATTACGTAATATATTAAGGAAATATTAAAGTAGTTGAATATTTAACTAAATGTGTAAAATAAAATGAGTGCATGGCATGAAAAAAAATCATATATTCTTATAACATACATTATTCTTATAATATTTATTCAATTCATTCACATTCACAAATAAATGTTTATTTATTTTGATTATGATCACACGCCAACACGTAGATGGGCGGGGCAGATAGAACGAATACTGGCGATTCTGCAACAATAATAAGACAACACATTAAGCAACGTCACTTCGAAACAATTTTCAATATGAGAATACAACTACTCTTGTTTTTAGTTCGTTGGGCTACGACGCCTGTTTCATACCAGGCTAGTACTAGCCATATGTAAACATACAGTTGAGTGAGTTTATTAATAAGATTTCGTTCATTGAAACACCAATTATCACGTGCACAACCAGTGCACGTGATAATTATAGACGCCTTTAAATGTACGTTAAAGGGTTAAAATTTAACTTTAAGTTACCTTGTTTAAATTATTTTAATTACTGTTTCGCAGTAGATCGCCTCTTTCTTCCATATGGTATTTACGAAATACTTGTAGTTGTCACATTATATAACGTTGCGATGTCTACTATCCATCTATATTCCCTAAGTCCTACGTGGAGTAGGCAGGGAACTTTACGATGTATACTTTTATTAAAAATTGTGATGAAATAAAATAAATAATTTACCCACCATTAGTTTTCAAGTTATCCAACGAGCCGCTGTGATTGCAGGTTTCTTTACTGAAAGGACAAGAAAATCCTAAATTACAAACCTATATTGTTGGGGTTACCCAAACGTTAAGCTGATGCTAAATGCTATAGCTGAAGGTTATGCTAGATAGGAATGGTGACTCCAGGAGAGGAGAGCTAATAACCAAACCCGTTGAGTGCTAAACGTATACTGATTTATTGTTTTCACCTAAATTGCATTAATTATAATATAATTGGATACCTATTGCTTCGCAAGCGTTATTAATAAATTATGTTGATGTAGGTATAATATGTGCGAGGTAACTCGTACATCTTGCCAACCAAGACAAAGGAGGATGGCAGCTTAACTAAGATGATACCTACATTTTAGCAACCACACAATAAAGCTGAGCTTAATTTAAATGATATAATATTTTGTTTTTTGTGGTACAAGGTGAAAACAATGCTAATGCTAGATTAAGATATATATAGCTAATGTGTAAATAAAGTCCAATTATAAAACGCACTATACGCTATTTAAGCCTCGGTGGGCTTCCAAATTTCACCGTAAGATTGAGTAGGAATCGTAACCAACACTGACCGCGGCGCGCGCGGTGGTTTAGGAGGCGCGACGCCTTTATCTGCACTTAGAATGCCCATGCTCACTGATTTACGTAATTCACTGATCTCACTTCTCACTGGGTATTCACTAGACGCAAGAGGTACATCCACTTCACACGTAGGGTGCTCCCTCTCAACAGGAACAGGAGCTTGAGTGCGACGGAGCCTTCTCCGTCTGATGATGACGAATGCTATAATGCCAAGTGCCAATAATGCAGCGAGCAATCCATAGGTAACACTATAGTGGTGGATATCATGGACGCTAAGATCAGTTGTAGATTCCTTTTTTAAGACATTTATCTCGTCCATTAACTTATGATATGCTTGGTCATGATTCTCAGGAGTGAATTTGTAGAAAGTTACGCTAGCATTAGAGATTCCATTCAAGACGGATCCCTCTGGAGCTTCGATGCTAGATTGGATATTTATTTTTCGCAGGAAATGATTATGAGCATAGATTGAGAATGAGTCGCCCTTCACAGTACAACCTTGACCTATTTCAAGAAGGCCGTTGCCGGTCATTGTGTTCACTGTTACTCCAGTTTGACACAATATGCGAATATTGCATTTATTGCAACACGAATAGAGCCAGACGTTCTGGCGCTGTAATTTAACCCATCTATTCGCACACGGCGATTGTTTATAAATACAGGCTGATGTTGTTTTATCGTTATTTATTAAAGTTATATTGCATATACTTTGTTGCAGATCTAGCTTGTAATGTGGCATCTCTAGGCTGCACAGAATTTTTTCTTCTGATATATGAAGACAAGCTTGAAGGTCATTTTCAGTAAGAAAGATAGCTACATCCTTTCGAAGATTAAAGACTAAGTAGGGGTAGGCAGGCATTGCTAAATATGAATCAGCTCCTCTACTCTGTGGGATGCTTAGAATTTTATCGAGCTCGTATACTTCGCTGCTGACTAGAGGAACCTTTATTTCAATAATAAGATATGTTTCGAAGACACTTGCGAATACTTTTAGCATTTTATGTAAGTCTCGAGTAGTTCCTGGCTCTACAGGGATTTTTAAATCATCCTGTAGTTGAGATTTGATAAAGCTAATTTGTTGTTCAAGTTGTTCGCTTGATAGCAAATGTGTATCGAGGCGACCGTGTCGGATATCAGTCACCGTGTCTATAAGCGTGGTTTGCATGCGTCTCAAATTTTCAAGTATAATGTTGACTGATAATGCGGTTGATGTTACATAAAGACAGCTGTTGACGTCGGAACGCATCTCGTTCACCTCTGCCATCATGTTTCTCTGCTGCTGGCTAATTAGAGAAAACTGCTCGTTCATGATTTTTTCGTTACGCTGTATTATATTGTATTCTGCTTCGATTATTAGTGTTTGATTTTTTATTAAGTTTTGTATATGATGTGTATTTCGATTAATTTTTTCGATATCCTTAGCATATTGTTGAGCAAAATTGTCATCCAATACACCAAACAAATAATTAGCTACGCTCCCGACACCATTTATCAAACCTCTCTTCTTTCGCTGGCTTGTCGAGGTTCGCAGTAATCGGTTATAGTGCTCAATTTCTGTTAGTTCATGTGCTAATTGCTTGACTATTCCCTTATATTGTGAACTAGACTTAGTAGTCATATTCTGTAGATTTTTAATATTATTTTCTAAGTTTTCGAAGGATTGCCAATAGTTTGTTAGGTTATAGTAGATTATAAGTCTCCATTCATCTCGAATATACTGCAAGTTCGAAATTTTATCAAAGTATAAAGCTCTATTGTCATTAAACGAAGTCGCATTGCTGTTCGAAAAGCTATGTGCACTGGATGGAGATATAATCATGGTAAATAGTAAAATTGCCAGCGTGAGTAAACCTTTAAACAACTTGCGATTACCTCCACGTGTACGACTAGATCTTGTCGCTTGGGATGCTTGAGTGGTTGGGAGATCACTGGCGACGTAACGTAACGCGAATGTAGGGGTCTCGTAAACTCGGTTTTCTGTGTTACTAGGATCAAAGTGACAGAGCCATTCTGGCCCGTTCCACCAAAGGTTGCTTGCTTGCAGTTTGTCTACAGTTAATCCACGGGTAGCACAGTCTGCTGCGTTCTCTTCCGACCGAACATGGTTCCAATGCAATGCTGGTATTATATCAGTGATCTGCTGAACTCGATTGGCTACGAACTGTTTCCATCGAGAGTTTTCACCATGGAGCCAACCCAAGACCACCATAGAGTCGGTCCATGCATACACTTCATACTCATTATTTTGTAATGATGCCTTCACAGTCTGTATCAGCTGAGCAAGAAGCAACGCTCCACATAATTCCAACCGTGGTAACGTAATGATTTTATTCAATGGCGCTAACTTGGTTTTTGCGACGACGAATTGCGATGTGTATTCGCCCTTATCACCTGTTACCAAGAATATGCAGCTAGCGTAAGCTTTTTCCGACGGATCACAAAATCCGTGTAGTTGAAATATTTTTTGAGTATTTCCCAAATATCGAGGAATTTGAAATTGGCTGATGTTTGAAACGTCTCGCTGAAGCTGAATCCATTCCGCTTGAAGCTGATTGGGAACACTGTCATCCCATAAAATATTTGATGACCTTGTCTGTTGGAAGAGAACCTTAGCTCTGATCGTAAGTGGCGAGAGCCAACCCAGGGGATCAAATATTTTTGATATTTCAGCCAGTAGTTGTCGTTTGGTGACACATGTACCTGTCGGTTTTACTTCCTCCTTATTCGCAAAGATAAAACAATCAGTTGCGGGTATCCACTTAAGTCCTAAAGTTTTTCGGGACTCTGAACATTTAAAGACAAAAGGCTTGCCTAGCTGTTCCGACGACAGACCATGTAGAAGCTCTGGCTCATTAGCTGACCACTTCCTTAAATTCATCCCGGCGCCCTTTAATATTTCGATTAGCTGTGTCTGCAACTCCTTAGTAGCTGCAAGTGTGTTTTCTCCGCTGAGCAGATCATCCATGTAAAAATGATTTTTCAATGCTAGTGCTCCCTGAGGATATTCTGATGCGTCGTCAATGGCTAGCTGTTTCAGGGTTCGCATCGCTAAGTATGGAGCAGCTTTTGTTCCGTAACTAACGGTGGTAAGAACGTACTCTTGGAGTGGCTCGTTCGGAGATTCTCTCCAGATAATAGATTGTAGATGCTGATCTTTCTCTCGGATCAGTATCTGTCGGAACATTTTCTCTATGTCCGCAGTGATGACATACTTATACTGTCTCCAGTTTAATAAAAGTAGTGCTAGATCTTGCTGCAAATTCGGGCCACATTCCATCAAGTCATTAAGACTGTGTCCAGAGCTGGTTTTTGCTGACGCGTTAAATACAACTCGCAGTTTGGTAGTGGTGGAGTCGGGTTTTAATATTCCATGATGGGGTAGGTAATATGATAATTCCTTGCTTTCAGTCGTTGGACGCATGTGGCCTAATAGCTTGTATTCGTTTATAAAGTTTTTGTAGCTTTCATAAAATGTATTATTTTTTGCCATCTTGCATTCTAGCTGTGTAAATATTGCTGTTGCTCTTCCCTTTGAAGATCCAAGCTTTGCTTCATAATTAGACGTCATCGGTAGTGCTACTTCATATCTGCCGTCCTCGCGGCGGTTAGTAGTGGATCGATAATTTTCTTCACACCGTTGCTCCGCTTCAGTAAGTTCTGATGCTGTATGGGGGATATCCTCTAATTCCCAGTATTTTGCTATCTCCTCTAAATTGTTAATAACCACGCTGCAGTTAAAAGTTTTTACGTTTCCCGATAAGATCCATCCTAATTTCGTCTGCTGAGCTATAGGCGCATTGGGTGTGCCCTTGACGAGTCCGCTCATAATAACATCTGAATAAACACATGCATCAAGCAATATGTCGATAGGCTTAGATACATTGTATTCAGGATCCGCTAAATTCATATGCTGTAAATGAGACCACGATTGCTTAGAAAATGAGACATTAGGAAGATCGTTCACAATTCGAGGAATAACTAATGCTTCAGTGTTGAAACTGTAGTCCTTGTAGATAGATTGACATTCGAGAGATATAATGCTCTTGCTTTGTTTAGGACTGATACCTACGCCAGACACAGATGCGCTGAACTTTCTACGAGGCAAACCTATTAGCTGGGCTGCGTTTTCAGATATTAAAGTAATCTGAGAACCCTGGTCAAGAAGAGCGCGTAATGTAACATAATTACCGTCCTTGGTTTTTATCTGCAATAAAGTAGTGGCTAATAAGACCTCTTCATTATCTGCCGCAACGTAGTTGGCTGCATGAGGTTTATTGCTGACAGTGCGAGTCGATGTCGTAGCTAATGGCGCACGTGATATCTGATCCACTGTGGCCGTGACTAATGGCGATGATCCGTTACACGCGTCGTGCAAAATTGTGTGATGTGCATTATTGCAATGCCTACATCGTTTTATAGAAATACATTTATCGTTCGAATGTTTAAATAAGCAGTTTTGACATAATTTCAGTTTCGCAACTGTTTTTAATTTCATATCCGCTGCCATGTCAATAAATTTGTGGCATCTATAGAGCTCGTGATTGAAATTACACAACGGGCAATATGAACCCCGTGACGTAGATGCAGCTTGATATCCTTTCTGCGAAAACTTATTATGGTTATAGCTAGTTTTGTAGAAAGGTTTTGTCTGCTGACTCGGCGCTTGCTTCGCTGGAGAAGAGTATTCTCGTTTGTGCGTCGGCTCAAGGGCCATAAACTTGCACTCGAGAAAGCTCATTAATTCATCTAGCGAGGCTAGATCTCTAGGTGATTTACGTGCTTCCTTGTATGCACAGTAAGTGTCGCTGTCCAGCTTCTTGGTGATTAGATGAGTCAATATTGGATCCCACGTAGTAGTATCCACACCGAGATTATGAATAGCATGGATACACTCTGTAGAAGTATCATAGAGTCGCTTAATCTCGTACGACGTCTGCTTGGTAACGCTTGGCTGATTGAGAAATATTTCTATCTGCGTTGTAAATAATATCTGAGGGTTATTATACCGATGCGTAAGTATTTCCCAGGCAATGTCGTAGTTTTCCGCTGAAATATTCAAGTGGTGAATTAGACGCTCCGCTTCCCCTTTTACTCTACCTTTAAGATGCTGCATCTTTTGCGCTTTCGAAAGGAAGTTGTTGTTGTGGATGGACTCGGTATACAAGTCAAAGAAGGTAGGCCAATTGGTATATGTTCCTGTAAATGTAGGTATTTCCAGAACAGGGGTCGCTTGTTGAATATGAGACGTTGCAGATATTTTCTGGTTCAGCTCCCTTTTAGTTTTCTTGAAGAGTGCTTCCTGGACCAAATAATCGTCTTGATAGATATCATCCTCACCTTGAAGAATGTTGTCGATCTCCAGATGAAGCTTATCTATCGCGCTCCACCGAGACTGAAGGCCGCGCAGCTCATCCTCCAGCTCCCATTTCTCGCTGATCTCACTCGCCTTAATGCTCATCACCAATCGCTTGAATGCTCGAAAGTTAGTTTTTTGAAGAGATAAAAGCTCGTCAAGTTTAGTAACAACTTTTTGCTCTGCACCCGCTTTTGAGCCTGAAGGTCTTCCGTCCCTAAAAGGTTCATAAGTAGCTAATTTAGTACGAAGTTCAAAATAGTAAAGTCTCGTTTTCTCATAGATAGATTCCTCGAAATACCTCTGATTTTTAATTTCGATACCTGCTAGCTTTGTGTTATTTGCATCGAACTCTCTCCAAAGGCTATCCAAAGAATCCAAACGTAGTTCTAGGTACTCCGCAGTTTTACGATGCTGAGAGTTCTTGCTAAAGTTAGTGCCGATACGCTGAATTTCGCCGACGAGATGGGCTTGACGATCAAAGAGCGCATCGAGCTCCGCCATTGTAATTGACCAAGCAAATAAGGAACAGTCTTACTTGAATGCTGCTGCTAGGCGAGTCTTCCGACTCACGAAATTTTATGCTGAGCTGCTACTGCTGCTGCTAGTCTCCCGGTCCACAATCGCCTTGGTTCAGGAAACTCGTACGATAGTTCACAAACACTGATTAGTTCAATAGTTCGCGAAAACGTTCAAGATTAGTGGAAAATGTCTCCAAAATTGTCGAAACCAGTCACGTTGCAGTGCCACGTGAGGCTACTTCCGACCGCGCTAGTTCAAGTTCACAGGACCGACGGAATGTTCACTCGCGTTAGGTCCCGCTACGTTAAGCTTGAAGGACCAATGTTGGGGTTACCCAAACGTTAAGCTGATGCTAAATGCTATAGCTGAAGGTTATGCTAGATAGGAATGGTGACTCCAGGAGAGGAGAGCTAATAACCAAACCCGTTGAGTGCTAAACGTATACTGATTTATTGTTTTCACCTAAATTGCATTAATTATAATATAATTGGATACCTATTGCTTCGCAAGCGTTATTAATAAATTATGTTGATGTAGGTATAATATGTGCGAGGTAACTCGTACATATATAGTTATTTATAAAAACAAAAATCAATTACGAAACAGCCTATATTGCAATTTCTTGGAAAAATCTCAGTAGAATTTTTCAACAACTTAATGTTTGATGAACCAGAAGAGGAACCGGCGAGCGTGCATGAAAAGAGCTATGAATGTTACAGAGGCGAGTGAAGTGTGTAAGGACCGCGGCTTATGGCGCTCGGTTTTCTGCCTACCCCGCAAGGGACCTGGTATGAAGATATGCATACATACATTAATGTTTGATAAGCTTCTGAGACAACATAGAAACTTTTTTCTAACCTAGCTTGTCTATGAAGATAGTTGAGGCATGCCTTGTACGTATTACCTGCATTACAATTTTTTTTTTATAGTATTTACATTTGGTAGTGCACCAAGCGTCATCATCCGAGCGTTAATCTCGGTCATGGCCTACATGTAGTAGCTCGGGAGTGCACCAAGCGTACGGGCGCCGAATGATAAAGCGGTTTCGTAAGCATAAAGACGCTTGCAATAACAGGCACATACCGTGTGTTTAACTTAGAAAATCCTACAGACTTTACTACGTTTACGCACTATTTAAAATTAACTTACCTCTCTCCTAAACTATTCAAAGACCTAGAAAGTGTGCAAGTTTGTACAGCGACATTGTGCAAATCAGCTAATGAGCAAGCTTGTCTCAATCTTGCCACTAACTTGTGTTGTAAATTCTGACAATTTGCTGTGCATCCCTTGTCATCCACACAAGTGCCAGTTTCCGTGTCTTCCACCTTTATTTTTGGGACGTCATTTTGAGTTTGACATTTACACGCTGAGTTGCCAGGTTCTGAAATTTGTACTATATTAGTAGGATTGATGGCACGTTTAAATTCTTGAGTGTTCGATGATCTGTGTATATTAGGATCGGATCCATAGCTTTGTCCTATTCTATCATTGAATTGTACATGTTTTTTTCGGTTTATTGATGATAATCGGTACTGTCCTTTTCGGTTAACAGCTGGCGAAATGTTAGGTGATCGATTCGGACTGTTGTAAGCTGATAATGTCTCAGTTGTTCTTTTTAACGTGTCCTTAATTTCGTATTCTGTAGCTATTGCTTCGAAAACCTGAAACATATTTAAGTCATTTTAATTTTATTAGAGACTGCGTTAATTAATTTTATGTGAGTGAACCACATTAACTACGAGTAGACTAGTTAGACTAAACTAGACTAGATACTACGCTTACCACCGCTTCTTATATTATGTTACCATGTACTACAGATCTTGCTTCCATTAAAAATATTAAGGTTCGGACAAGTAGAGAGAATGTAGGAGGAAAGAATTATGAAACAGATATACACCGCGAAAGTAGAAGGATGAAAGTGGAAGGCCAAGGCTAAGGAAGGCCAAGATTTACCTACCATGACTAAATTGATCGTGTTTTATCAGTAGGTGACGTCATGAGCCTAAGATACCGGCGAGCGTGCACGAAAAGAGCAATTAATGCTAAAGAAGCGAGTGAGGGGTGTAAGGCCCGAGTCAATGGCGCCGATTCTCTCTCTGTCTCTGTCCGATCTCTGCCTACCCCGCAAGGGATTTGGCGTGAAGATATAGATATAAATGGATTACTTTTGTTATGATTATTTGGGATGTTAGTTACATTACTAACTTAGAGCGAATATTTATAAAATCTAATATCATAGGATAAAGGTTAATAACCTACGATAATCACTTCATTGTATGTTGTCTACATAATTAAACACTAAAAAAAAAGAAATCTATGTGAGTTTATTGCAGTTAATCAAGATATTTTTATTTTTAATGGAACTTTGTAATTGGAATGGAGTGAAAGACGACATTTTTAGTTCTCACTTACATCATTTAGCACAAGGCAATCTGTGTGCAAAATTTTCTATTTCAGCTGTTTTGTCTCTGAATTATATTAAAGAGATATAATAGTATATAATAGATATAATAGTATATAATAGAATTATATGCAATATTAAAGAGGTTTCACTTAGAAAGGCAAATAATATTGTTCGATCTCATATTTTACCTTGGAGTTACAATAATACTGAACATTTTTTACACGTAGCTAAATAAGATTCGGTGATGCGTGTGAGGTGTCTTCTTATTCTTATTTATTGTTTTAGATTTTATTTTAGAAATACTTCTTTATTCTTTACTTTAATCTTCGAAACTCAGTGATTAACTGGCAATGATTAACATTGTAATTTTAAAATTCGGTCACCACAGGACAGGCATTGCCTAGTGTGGGTCCAATGGAAATCCTATGACCTTCCCGTAAATAATGTTTTTCACAAATTATCACAAATAATTATTTTTATGTTCAATTAGCATTATTGTCATTATTTTTTAGTGTAATTAATTATAAAATCTTTTTTTTTTGTTTTGAAAAATGATATCTGTGTTGAAACATTATTATTAAATAAACATTATTATTATTATTATTCACTTATTTATTAATTTGTCTTTCTTATACATCTTTATATTTACAATACATATATAAAAATACAATATTTTAAATATAAATTATTATTATTATTATTAGTTAGTCAGTCAGACAATTAGTGTTTTCTTTTTTTTAAACGGATTTACATTTAACAACGCTGATTCTAATTATTTTAATTACATATTAGGCTGCATTCATACATCGTTTCCACCTTGCATTTCAAAAGTGAAATAAAAGAATTCGAAGAGTATAAAATCCTATTTACCTGTTCGGCAACTAAGTTCCTTGCGTAGGGCGAATCTTTAGAGGGTAGTGTTTCTCGGCATAACGCACAACGCTCCAGTCTCGACCAACATGCTGAAATCGAATTATATATTCATTAATTACTGAACTAAAGTACTCTGGAGTATTTGATTGATAGAGAGGGATTAATTAACTAAAAAATTGGTCTATTGACATCACTTTAATAATTGAATATATGGTCTTACCATATATTTATTATATGTAAATGAATCTGTTTCTTTTTATAGATAGTTACACTATAGATTAAAATTTGTAATAATATATAAATTCTTACATAAATTACAAAGATGTAGAGTAGATAACACATTGTCAATCGATCGAAAAGGTACATAATTACCTACTAGACACTAGTGTGAAAGGCATTGTACTTCAGAAAAGTATGCAGGTTTCATGTGCATCGTACTCTAATACAGAAGAATGTAGCTACTTCTTAAATATTGGTCACAAAATATTGTGCTACATTCATATGACTCAAACCACGAAACACAGAAATATAAAATAATTCAGTGACGCTAACTGAACCCGGTTGTGTGTGAACTCGTTTTCGATGAGCCATTTTTGAGACGAGAATATCATGCACTTTCGTGTCAACGGCAAGCTAATGAGTGAACACGTATACTATGCTATCAGTATAATTTTCAAGTTTTGAATTCTGTCATACACTTTCCCTTGCATTTCCTATATCCGTGTAATCTATTAGAATCTCTATGCTATTCATTTACCTTCGCAGTACAAATGCGAACGAGCACAGTTCAAGGCCCTCGTGGCAGTGGACGCGCATACACAGCATGCCAAAGCCTTCACTACTCCAGACAAGGCCCGCCGTGACCTCTCCCCCCTTGCTCCGCCACCGCAGCTCCATAACAGCTGAAACACAACTTATATGTAGGTAAAGTGCGTGTGAAGACAAGTCCTATGGCGTTTGGTTCTCTTTTCCTACGACACAAAAGACAAAAGTTTTTTTTTTTATACAACGCCGGCCGGCGGTATTCAAGCGTATGCTGATGTAAAGTGGTAACCCTAGACTACGATCGCTTGCAACACATTAAGTATCACCGGCGCGACGCCGCCGCCCCTGCAGCTAACACAGCAACTGCTTACTGGTAACCCCACTCTCGGGAACACATCAACCCTCCAGGGAGTTATTATTTGATTGCGGTTTTCTATATGAGGTGGAGGTACTTCTCCAGTAGGGCTGCTTTGTTGCGCGTCTCTCCAAAACACCAGACTAAGACACATGCATGCGGAAATCATCTTGCGTTATCCCCTTTCCTAATCCATTATGATAGTCGTGGTCTGCTAGAGCAAGGATTTGTCGAAGATATTGACTTAAACATGGAGTGACTGCCGTCACACCTCCAGTCCTTACCTCCTCCTCCAGAGGGAAAACCAGACCATTCTTTGGTAAGGTCGCACGTCTTTGGAAACATAATTCCTTGGACGTGCGAGTTTCCTCATGATGCTGTCCTTCTCTGTCGATATCTTTTTTTTTATATATACGTCGGGAGACATACAAGCATACGGCCCACCTGATGTAAAGCGGGTAACGTAGCCTATTTACATTTGCGATATATTAAGTATCACTCGCGCGATGCCTCCTCTGCTGCTTACGCAGCAACTCCTTGGGAGCTTACTGGTGACCTCACTCACACGCAGGAACACATTAACCCTCTAGGGAGTTTTATTTGGCTGCGGTTTTCTGTGAGGTGGAGGTACTTCACCAGACGGGCTGCTTTGATACGCCCTACCTCTCTTAAAACATCTAGACTAAGACATACCGACATGTTCATGCACTCAAATGTTTGCTTTGTGTGGGAATCGAACCCACGAGCGTTAGTGTCAAAGTCGCGTCATTCACGAGTGAGCCACCGAGCACGTCAAAAATGTATAAAATAAATGTATAAAATCCGGTTTCAGTTACTAGCGTCCGATTTACGAGGACATTGAAGTAAATTGAACTCTGTGTGCATGATTTGCTATCCGTTGTAATTCAGAACAGTGGCGGCGCTAAACGAAACGTGGACGTCGGCGACATCAGATCTGCGAGGCCCCCGTCATTTTCGAGTCAGAAAGAAAATGTTAAATTAAATGAGCTGAATTGCACACAACTAATAATTACACCCACATTTTATTTTACAAGTATTATTGCTAATCAAATGACAAAAATTACAAAAAAAAACCTTTTTTGCGAGGCCCTCGCAGGCGCGAGGCCGTAGGCGGTCGCCCACGTCGCCTACGCCTAGCGCCGCCACTGATTCAGAAGGGTCGCGGACGTATAGTAGACGCAATGTACAATGAAGGTACCTCCGGGTCGTCCCTGGGGTCCACGCCGCAGTTCCATACGAGCAGCGAGACGCCGCGCCCGGCGCCGTCTCCTCGAATCAACCCCGCCACTTGCCCGACCTGCAAAATTACTCATGTTCATCATCAGCGCGTGGTTTAATGCTAAAATGAAGAAAGTGACTGATTTTAACATAGAGTGACTGCCGTCAGATCTCCCACACAGAGGGAAAATCAGATCTTAAGTTAGACCATACGTCACGATGTTTTCCTTCATCGCCGTTGCTCGGTGGTAATAAGCTGTACAAATAAATAAACTTGAGGCGTCTGTTTGCAATGTCAAACATTTTACTAAATGTACATGAATGCATATGCGGTACTTACACTTAAAAAAAGAATTTTAAAATCTTTGTCTGTCAGCCTGTTCATGACAGGATTTCCAGTGTCAGATAGCTAATGTTATAATAAATACTTTTAATTTGAGAAAATTCTTTAGGGTTTCGCGGAAATAAAATAAAATTCATGGAATTGTAAACATATTCCAATTTGACGCGAAGGAAGTCGCAGCGGGTCGCTAGAGTTATACATTTACATATAATAAGTGTACATTCGAACCAGCACCAGTCGGTCACAAGCTAGCTCTTTATCCACTAGACTACCACTGCTCATCCTCGAGGACTCCACCTAATTATTAACAATGTCTAACCGGTAAACCAAGCAAGTCTTTTCCATCAGCTTGTAGCAAACAGTCCCCGGTCTTCAGACCTGCTGAGTCAGCTCTTGCACCCTTCGTTACTTCACGCACCTGAAAATAGGACACGATTAGGTATATTATTAAGATGACAAACAAGTGTAGGACGTGCCGGATGGTAAGCAGTCTTACTAGCTTAGTAACCAGTGGCGGATGTACACATTTGTCGCCAGTAGGCTATTCAATTTTTGCCGCCCCTATCGACCTACAATTGTAATCCTAGGGGGGATTAGAATTGTAGGTCGATAGGGGCGGTTCACAATCATAGTAATTACAAATTTTTGGTAAATGAAATTGTAACTTTATGATGTGCACTATGTAATCGCATCACTTGTTCTAGTACCGCAACCAAACTGAAAAAACTGTAGAAAAAAATATTTAAGAGGTAAAACGTATTGTATTGAATTGTGTGGATCTAATGGCATATAGGTATATTAATATGAATGTTTTAAGTTTCTGTTAGACATAAAGTAAATAGTTGATCACGTTTTATCAGAAGGTTGTTGTTGTTGTAATATCTTTATTGTACGTTATATTCAAAATAAATTACAATAAAAATGAAGCTAGTGTTACAAAGGCGGACTTATCCCTAAAAGAGATCTCTTCCAGCCAACCTAGAGCCTTTGACAGAACACACGTACACCCACTCACTACAACAATACTATAAATTTCTTAAAAGTAAAGTACAAGTATTGTCTTAGGTTTTCGCGATTGTTACACATTGAATTAAACAATCAGGCACTTGATAAAGGTCTGAATTTCGCACTCGCACCTAGGAAAGTACCGTTTGAGCAAATTATCTGCGAAGTCGAGTATTGTCTGTGGAAAAATAATATGAAAAAGGAAAATTTGGAAGCGATACGTCAAGACGTCTCTGCGGTCTTACGTCAAAGCCGTCCGCCTAAACCGAATGTTCCTAAGGACGAATTACTTGCTCTCAACAACCTACGCAAGAACCCAGACCTTACAATTCTCCGTGCAGATAAAGGAAACGCAACAGTTATCATGGACACGTCGGAATATATCAGTAAAATTCAACAACTTTTGTCGGATGATACCACTTATAAAAAGGTAAACAAAGACCCCACCGCAAAAATTCTAACTAAAACTAAAGAATTAATAAAGAAGCACTCCGAAAAACTGGATCTAGACGTAAACATGCTTGTACCTTCTTGCGTTAAACCACCAAAACTGTATGGATTACCTAAAATACATAAAAACAGCATTCCTTTACGACCCATAGTTAGCCAGATTGACACACCAACCTACAAACTGGCTCGACATCTATCGAAGGTATTCTCACAACTTCGTGGACATACAAGTGCATATGTTAAGGATTCCTACCATTTCATTAGCCAAATAAAAGACCTAAAATTGACTAGTGATGAAACTATGGTCAGTTTTGATATACAGTCACTATTCACCTGCCTACCTGTACAAGACTGCATAGAAATTGTGAAAAGGAAGCTTTGTGAAAATGACATGCCTGAGGAATATGGAGAACTTCTAGAACTTTGCTTAACATCTGGCTATTTTCTTTGGAATGACGAATTTTACACCCAAATCGATGGCGTAGCTATGGGCTCTCCCATTTCTCCTGTTGTAGCTGACATTTTCATGGAAGACCTTGAGGAGAGAGCGCTGTCGATGGCACCGGCTGTGCCGAAGATGTACAAACGGTACGTAGATGATACTTTTGTTGTCATACCCAAAGATAAAGTGTCTATATTCCTACACCACCTTAATTCCATCAACAACAAAATCAAATTCACCATGGAATTAGAGGCAAATAATTCACTAGCATTCCTTGATATATTAATTACCAGGAAACTTGACAACTCACTTACTCACACAGTGTATAGGAAACCCACCCATACAGACAAATATCTCAATGGTAACTCACACCACCATCCATGTCAGTTAGCTACCGTAGGCAAATCTTTGTTTCAGAGAGCACAAGGCATCTGCGACGCTGAGCATCTAGAGGAGGAACTCCAACATGTCAAACAAGTACTGCGGAGCAACAGTCACAAACTCCCTCGCATGCGTCACAGAAGCCGCCCGAAGCCACCTACAGTTGAACGTCAACCTGCCATCTTACCATACTTAAAGGGAGTCACAGACAAAATTGGCAACATCTTACGGCGAGCTTCAATTAAAACTTATTTCAAGCCCCATAAGAAGATCAGTCAAATTCTAAGACCTATCAAGTCTAATATCCCCTTACAAGATGCAGGAGTATACAAATTAGACTGCGAATGTGGTTTATCATACATAGGGCAAACAAAGAGAAGCGTAGGTACTCGTGTGAAAGAACACATTGCTGACATGAAGAATAGGCGCGATAAAAACTCTGCAGTATGTGAACATACACTGGACCAGCCAAACCATTACATCCGGTTCGATAAACCACAAATCCTCGCCAAGGAGAATCGCTACATGCCGAGAATGTTGCGCGAGGCTATTGAAATAAGAAAACACCCCAATTTCAATAGAGAAGATGGTTGGCAAGTACCACCTGCTTGGGATCCAGTCCTAAAAATAATCAAGTCCCAAACCCAAAGATCTAAAAAATGTTCGGACACTGTGAGCGATTTTTGTGTGAATCGGAACATATATAATTAATCCATCCATGTCGGTAGATGTAATAATTGAATAACTAATGTAAGACAAATACCACCTTAGTCTTCCTGCGACCACGGACGCTGCAAAGCGTTCGAAACGTCAGGTTCAACAAAATAAATAAAATACGCGATACTTCCGTTAAAAAAAAAAAATTGTTTAATTCAGTAAAGTACAAGGATATCTAATACGTATAACGAATTGACTAATAAACAAAAAAATACATAAAAATGAAAAAAGAAACAAAAATATGTATACATACATTTATACATAAACTAAAAACAAACAAACATGAGTTACATTTTTAGGTATGCATTGATAAATGATCACAAACCAGTTAAAAATTTCTTGACTTTTGAGTGACTTGGTGTTTGAAGCCATCTAAAGAGGAAGCCAATTTTACCTCTAGAGGAAGTGCGTTCCAAAGACTAACTCACTTTGCAGAAAAGGACTGTCTGTCCAAATTTATCCAACAATTCTTCGGAAGGGTCTATGCGCGACATCACCGTAATCAAGCAAAGGAAGTAGAAGGGAACTAGCCAACAACTTCTTGATTTCCAACGGTAGAAAAAAATCCAGTCGTTGGAGTGTGTGCAGGGATGCGAAAATCCTATGATTGACTTCAAGGTGATGTCAGAAGCCTTAGAAACCGGCGAGCGCGCATGAGAATGAGAACTATGAAATGAATGTTAAAGAAGCGGTGAGGCGTGTAAGGATCGAGTTATGTGGCGCTCGGTTCTCTCTGCCTACCCCGTAAGAGATTTGGCGTGAAATTATAGATAGATTAAATAAAATTCGGGCACGAAATTTGCCGCCCCTAACATCTGCCGCCCTAGGCTTCAGCCTACTCAGCCTGCTGGTAAATCCGCCACTATTTGTAACACTAACAGTACGCTCACATGACATGTCCGACTCTTTGCGCGAACCGTTTTTGTAGGATCCGACTTTGTGGCAAAATTATTTCAATGCCCGCATTCGCACAAGCATACGGTTGCAGGATCTGGCAAAAAAACGGATCCTGTTGAATTTGTCGTATTTCTATACATGCGTTAACACAAGCTCGGATTAAGAATCACGCAAAAATCATACGTGAACATACTATCCGACGCGGAAGCAGAATCTGATAAAAAGTTGATCCCACAAAATTGGGCGCCGAGTGTAAATATACTATGGCCACCACAAGTCGCTGTCTTTGCAAAATTATCTTTATTTCCGTTTAGGATTCCATATCGTTATTGTCTGCGCGTCCGACAGTAGATTTTTGAAGTGAAAACTTCTTTAGCGGCGTTGTGCACTTTTTGGGATGAGTAAAAAATGTTAAACTCGCGTCAGGACACGTGACCCTGATCGAAAATTCGTAAGATTTTGGTGAGAATTAGAACTTAAGTTCGCTGCAGCGCTAAAACATTCGTTACCTCTAACACAATTAAAACATGAAGCGCTAGATCGTTCATAGGGCATTATTTTCTCGCAACCAAAACGTTGTAAGCGCCATGAAATTATTGGAGCTTACGCATTTCGTTTAACGTAGTTTATTTGTTAGACATGGGTAACTCAGCAAAAATTCGTGCGAAATTATTCCCTAACCATTCCAAAATATTCAAAAATGCACAACGTTAATGTTCAAGTTTTCACATCTGCCGGCACTCCCGGAGTGCAACCCGTTTTTTTTCCGGGTACGTAGGTATGCATTTATCAAGTTAGGAATAAAAACAAATACGAGTACTAATGTTACAACTTTCAAACAAGTCGATGTTATAAAAAAAGCAACATATTTCAAACAACTTATGTTGATACGGAGTAATCATAAGTCCGACTTACCCACGGGTACGGGTCCCACAAAGTTCTGGTCAGCCGGAATCCAAGACCTTCGCCTTCATCTTCTGGCAGATTCAACTGTAAAATACAGTGAAACAATTAGCTGACAATTTAAATTTGAATCCATTGCTGAGGATATTCCAAACTACAGATGGAATTTTTGTAACCCATAGAAGGATATAAAATAATTTTAATGCTAAAAACTCAAAACGTACACCTTTTGGGGTGCAGTAATAGGTACGCTTTTGTATATCTATCACGCTACTTCCATGATAGAGCTCAGGACTTAGATATGTCCGGTAGTATTCTGTTAATTTTCCTAACTATCCAGGTCGGCAGGTAGAGACCAGGTCCGTGGCTGGGCAGCAGCTGGCTACTCAGAATGACGACTGTGTATCATTGAAGATAGTATCGAGGCTATAAGTATAATATCTAACGCTGTCTGTTATTTCTAAAAGATAAAAATCATTTATTTGCCATTAGGCCCTTAGACACGTGTTACATTCTTTAAATTAAATCATATTGTATCTTAATAGTTTTCCAGTTTTTTTTTTTACTTATAATCTCTCTTTTTTAATCTACCAGCATTTCGGAAATGACCATTGGCAAGAAGAAATGCCAAAAGAAACTTGCCAATATGGGTCTTTTTTTCATCTTTAAAATATATTACAATAAATATATGTGAGTGTATCATACTAATATTATGAAACTAGCGGACTAGGCTAATATAAAGTTAACATGTGAATGGAACAGTTCGTTTGGTTTTTTTATACAACTAGATTAGCAAACAAGCATGCGGTCCGCATCAGATGGTAAGCGGTCACCGCAGCCTATTGCTGGCAACACCGCGGGGATGGTACTCGCGCGCTGCCAATCTTGTGACCTAAGGATGTTTCGTCACAGTACCCAGTAATTTCTCTGACATATTTCGCCCTTCAAACCGAAATACAACTATGTAAATAAAGCTGCTTGGCGGTAGAAATAGGTGAGACAGAAGTACCCATGCAGACAACTTTTGTACAAAGTCTACCTCCGGTAAAATCTGTTTGTTATCTTAAGTCGGGTTAAAACTACAAAAATACAGTCATTTGGATGTGTTCTTCTAAGTAACTAAGGTGGATATGTCCGTGACGTTGATTAAAGCCGTAACACACGGGAGCGGAAAAAGTGAGAAAGCGGCAACGATCCGGGATACAATTTGAAGTGAAAACTTCTTTAGCATCGATTTGAAACTCGATGAAATGAAAAAGCGACATTAAAAAGAGACAATCAAATACAACGAAGGCATGCGAGAGAATGAGATAGAAAGCATTATGCAGTGTTTATTACAGGGTCCGACCGTTGTACGCGTGTTAGTACGTGTGTGTGCCTGCGTATTACTAAGCTTGGGATGAGGCGTCATAACAATCGTGGTGTATTGTTCACGTGTATAGTTTATATTAATATTTCATTATTTTAATAGATATTCGTGTTGGTATGCAACCCCTGTCTCACCAAAAGCGGACGAGATCCGGTTCCGGTGTACCTATGTAGTGCGACCCCATCCCGGATCGTTGCCGCCTTCCCGTTCCTTCCGCGGCTGTGTGTTACGGCAAACAACATTACGTACATATTTATCTTAGTTACTTAGCAGGTCACATACAAATGACTGTATTTTTGTAAGGAAATAGTTTATTCGTACCGGACGATATTTTAATATGTATATAAATGCAGTAGTCACCACTTATCTGTAAAAACAAAACTGGTTTTCCGCGGCCGCGATCTCTCGTCAATTTGAAGGTTAACTTGGTAGATATTTATTTTTCTGTATCTCATAACATTTGTTTGGCAACAATAAGTGATACGGCCTGCCTGATGGTAAACAGTTACCGTAGCCTATGGACATTTGCAACACCAGGGGTGTCACTCATGCGTTACCGACCCTAAAATATGTATGTACGTATGTATATAAGTATATCTTCACGCCAGGTTCCTTGAGCGGTAGGCAGAGAGAACCGAGCGACACGTGACTCGGTCCTTACACACCTCCCTCGTTTCTTTAACATTCATAGCTCTTTTCGTGCACACTCACCGGTTCCTAGGGCTCATTGCAATCCTGACATTTGGTCATGGTAGGTTAGACTCGGTCTTCCTCGGCTCCTACATCCTTCCACTGTCGCATTGTATATCTGTCAAGATTATTTCCGTAAAGCTGGCAGACTAAACAAAAGAAGAAGGACATCTATCACAAACGAAAGATTTTCGTTAAAAAATGTAATACGTAATCTAAGTACCCGCAACAGGCGTATGGCCTGCGTATGGCCAATAACGAATTTCGTCTTGCTTTACATTATCTTATGTATATTTGAGGCATGCTCCGTTGGTTCGGGCATGTAAACAGAATGCAGGAAGAAAGAATTACGAAACAGATATACAACGTGAAAGTAGCCCCGGACAACTGTGTTCTTGGGTATAACAATTGACTCCAGACTACAATGGGGCCCACAAATTGAAAAAATATCAGGAAAACTAAGTTCTGCAGCCTATGCAGTGAAAACTATTAGACGGCTCACTGATGTTGATACGGCTAGAATAGTTTAATTCAGCTACTTTCATAGTATTATGTCATATATTATGGAATTCTTCTTTGGGGTAACTCCGCGGACATTAACACCATCTTTTTATTGCAAAAGAGAGCCATAAGAGCTATCTACAAACTTGGTCCCCGGGAGAGCCTTAGAGAAAAATTCAAAGAAATAAATATTTTAACAGTCGCATCGCAATATATCTATGAAAATCTTTTGTATGTCCATAAAAACATAGACTCATTTTGTAAAAAGAGTGATACTCAAAGCATAAATACTAGATATAAGCATAATCTTGTGTTACATGCAAGCCGTCTCCACAAAATAAGTAATTCTTTTATGGGGCAATGTATACGGTTCTATAACAAACTTCCCAGCAATATAAGAGAATTGTCAATAAACAAATTTAAAACTACTATTAAAGCCAAATTGTGTAGCAGGGCATATTATAAAGTATCTGACTATATTAATGATAAAAATGCCTGGGAGTGAGTCGATCCAATTATAATGTAATTAATAAATTATGTAAATTTGTTTGGATACCAAAAGAGGGATGCCTGAGTTTTTTGGCAGTATTTTTATCAGTGCTCACCTAGTCATGAACTGCACGGTAGGGAAAAAAATTGTGACGATTCCAAACAAATGTAGCCATTTTTACGGAATAAAAAGATTTTGACTTTGACTTTGAAGGACAAGAGCTATCTACCATGACCCAATTGGTCGTGTTCTATCAGAAAGTGATATCAGGAGCCTTCATGAGCGGCGAGCGTTCAAGAGAAGAGCAATGAATGATAAAGAAGCGAGTGAGGTGCGTTTGGTTTGGTCATGTGCCAGAAACGTGCTCGTTCGCGACCCCTGCCAATCAGTCGATTGCAATTCTAGACCAAGAGCGCACCGACGTGCGGATTAAGGCGTCCCCGTAGGCGACGCGCACCGATCCTCCCCGTCGGTGCGAATTTAGCTGCATGCGGCGGTGGGGGGCACCACGCAGCGCCAATTCCGGCGGGACGAGGGGAGCCGAGTGCCGCATAGGCACGTGGAATGTGAGAGGTGGATTGAATGATAAGACGAATGAACTGATAGACGTAATGAATGATCGACGTTTGGATGCTTTGTGTGTGACAGAGACTAAGCGCAAGGGGAGCGACACCGATGATCTGCCCGGTGGTATGATGACCCTATGGTCTGGGGTAGACCGCGACGATCATGCCAGTGCTGGTGTAGGTGTCGTACTCTCCTCTCGCTTAGCCATTGGTGTAAGAGATTACAGTTTGGTAGGGCCTAGACTTCTCTGGGTTCGTATTAAACTGGGCATCACGCGAGTATTTCTGGTTGCAGTATACGCTCCCGTAAGCTCAGCGTGTGCTCAAGAACTGGAGAAGTTTTGGGAGTCTGTGAGGGATGTTCTGGACTTAGCTGAAGGGAATGAAAGAGTGATTATGTGTGGAGATTTGAATGGATGGGTTGGGACCAAGCGATACAGCTATGAAGCTGTTCTTGGTCCGTATGGAGATAAGAGAGTGAACGAAGCAGGTAAGTCAATACTAGATTTATGTATGGAACGAAACCTCCTAGTGTCGAATACTTTATTTCATCATAAGGATATTCACACGTATACATGGAGAAGGAATGACCAAAAAAGTGTGATTAATTTGATTTTAATAGATAGACGTCTCCGAAATGTTATAATGGATACAAGAGCCTTTAGAGGCCCCATTCTTGAGACGGACCACTACCTGGTGGTAAGCCGGTTTGTGGACCTTTTTAGGAAGTGGAGGCACTGGCGAGTGCGTATCCCTTTCGGAGATCATGAAAGGATAAGGAGCGAAAAATTGCAAGATGAAAGTGTAAGGAGAATGTATGTGCATCTAGTAAGTGAGAGACTTGCAAATGCAAGCCTCTCCGACTCAGATGTGGATGATTGTTGGAAAGTTTTGAAAGAAAGTATGATGGATAATGCAAAAGAAGCTTGTGGATGCGCAGAGAGACGTAAAACAGCGAAAGGAGATGCCTGGTGGGATGCAGAGGTTGAATCCTCCGTAGCAAGAAAGAGGAAAGCGTGGCTGGATTACGTATCATCTTTACCCTTAAATGAAAATATGAGAGAAAAGAAGAAAGAAATGTACCGTCTATGCAAGAATGAAACCAAGCCTTTAGTGAAAGAGAAGCGTGAAAGACAAATTATGAATGAGGAAGAGAGGCTGACGAAAAACTTCGAGGCAAATACCAAACTCTTTTGGAGAGAGGTAAGGAAGTCTCGGAGTGGTTCGTCGGCATCCAGAATGGATAAGATAAAGTCTAAAGATGGTATCATTCTTGCGAACACTCAGGAAGTGTTAGAACGGTGGAGTGAATATTTTGAGGAAATGTATGAGTATGCCTCGGACGCTGACAATGAGAGTGAGTCGGATGCTTACACCACGTTGACGGCGTCCGACGAAGGCATAATGGATGAGATCGAATGGTCGATACGAAGCTTGAAAAATGGAAAATCCGCGGGAACTGATCTGATCACAGCTGAGATGATCAAATTAGGCGGCACTTACGTCCGGAACGCCTTCTGGTACTTATGCAACCTATGCTGGAGAACTGGAAGGGTCCCAATGGACTGGAGACGCGCAGTCATCGTGCCCTTGTATAAAGGCAAGGGGTCACGCATGGACTGCGCCAGCTATAGGGCCATCAGTTTGATCAGCTTACCAGCAAAAGTATATGGAAAGGTGATTGAAAAGAGAATGGGGGTGAAATCCGATGAAATGCTGTGGGACGTACAAGGAGGTTTTCGAAATGGAAGAGGATGTACGTTATGTTAGAAACAGAGTTGGTCTGAGAGAGCGTCGCTGTTAAAATAAGAAGAGGCATGCTCCGTTGGTTCGGACATGTAGAAAGTATGCAAGATGAAAGAATGACGAAGCAGATATACAATGCAAAAGTGGAAGGATGTAGGAGCCGGGGAAGGCCAAGACTTACCTACCATGACCAAATTGGTCGTGTTCAATCAGAAGGTGATGTCAGGAGCCCTAGAAACCGGCGAGCGTGCATGAGAAGAGCAATGAATGTTAAAGAAGCGAGTGAGATATGTAAGGATCGAGTCACGTGGCGCTCGGTTCTCTCTGCCTACCCCGCGAGGGACTTGACGTGAAGTTATAGATAGTCTCACTAAAAAAAGAGAAAAGAAAGACTATTAGAAAAGAGTTATGAATATTAAACATGTGTAAGAGATTTCGGTGTAAAGTTATAGATAGACAGATAAAAGCATTACCCTCTCATCGCAGTCGGTTAAGTCAAACTTACCACTACAAGCCGGACGCCCTCTGAATACTGATTGTCAAAGCCGGAACCGGAAGCCTCGGCGGGCGTGTCCATCTGTTTGTAAACAACATAAATGAACATAATATACATATATATTATATACTCGTGTATGTTAAAATGTTAAGGTTAACTCGTGAATAAGTGGCGTTTTTACCAATCTAATATTTCTAACGGCTTGCTATCATGCAAGCCGTACGTTTGTATGCCACCTATTTAAGAGAGGTAGGACGCATCAAAGCAGCTCGTCCGGGGAAGTACTTCCACCTCACAGAAAACCACAGCCGAGTAACAACTCCCTAGAGGGTTGTTGTGTTCCTGCGTGTGAGTGAGGTCACCAGTAAGCTCCCAAGGATTTGCTGTGTAAGCAGCAGAGGAGGCATCGCACGAGTGATACTTAATATATCGCAAGCGTTAATAGGCTACGGTGCCCGCTTCACAACAGGTGGGCCGTATGCTTGTATGCCTTCCGACGTAGTATAAAAATAACCTTAGTGGTATAAAGCAGTGATGGACAAAGAACCGGTCTATTGACCAACTCGGTCACCGGTTTGATCACAATCGCTGAGATTTTTAGACGCATAAACAGTACGTCTTGGTGAAGGGTGCCTTTATGCGCCGTCTTGTAGTTTATTGGTTTGTAGTAAGGACCGACACCTAGTAATATGTGGCGCTCTATTCTCACTGCCTACCCCGCAAGGGATGCGTAATGATATAGGTACCTAATATTCTAACGAGTTAGGTTTTGAACACAAATGTTCAACTTACGCTAAAAATTTATCAACCTCACGTATATATATATTGTTGAAAATAAAAAAATCGGCCAAGTGCGAGTGGGACTCGCGCACGAAGGGTTCCGTACCATTATCTATAAAAAAAAATCGGCCAAGTGCGAGTCGGACTCGCGCACGAAGGGTTCCGTACCATTATCTACAAAAACGGCAAAAAAAACACGTTTGTTGTATGGGAGCCCCCTTAAATATTTATTTTATTCTATTTTTTAGTATTTGTTGTTATAGCGGCAAAAGAAATACATCATCTGTGAAAATTTCAACTCTCTAACTATCACGGTTCATGAGATACAGCCTGGTGACAGACGGACGGACGGACGGACGGACGGACGGACGGACGGACAGCGGAGCCTCCGTAATAGGGTTCCGTTTTACCCTTTGGGTACGGAACCCTAAAAAAGGCAATAAAATCACGTTTGTTGTATGGGAGCCCCCTTAAATATTTATTTTATTCTATTTTTTAGTATTTGTTGTTATAGCGGCAACAGAAATACATCATCTGTGAAAATTTCAACTCTCTAACTATCACGGTTCATGAGATACAGCCTGGTGACAGACGGACGGACGGACGGACGGACGGACAGCGGAGCCTCAGTAATAGGGTTCCGTTTTACCCTTTGGGTACGGAACCCTAAAAATGCCTTCCTTTCGAGCTCACACTCAAGATGTAGGAAGGAGAATTGGTCTGAAAGAGACATGGAAAAAGGATGCAAGAGGAAAGAATGGCAAAACAGATATACAACACGAAAGTAGAAGGGTATAGGAAGGAAGGACATGGGCTCACCAGGAAGAGAGGTAGGGCGCATCAGAGCAGCCCATCTGGGAAGTACCCTCCACCTGACAGAAATTCGCAGCCAAATAACAACAATAACGACTCCCTGGAGGATTGTTGTGTTTGTGCGAGTGAGTGAGGTCACCAGTAAGCTCCTAAAGAGTTGCCGTGTTAGCAGCAGAGGTGGCATTGCGCCAATGATACGTATGCTTGTACGCTTTTCGAAGTTATATAAAAAAATAAAACCTACTATGATTCAAATTGGTCGTGTTCTATCAGAAGGTGATGTCAGGAGCCCTAGAAACCGGCGAGCGTGCATGAGAAGTGATTAAATAAGCCAGCGAGGTGTGTAATGACTGAAATGAACGAGAGTTAGTGGTGCTCGGTTTGAGCTGCCAACCCCGCAATGGTTTGGCTTGAAAATGTTGTAATATTAGCAGAGATTTCTTGGATATCGAGAGTCCATGGAACCGATAGGAATGAATGATGATATGAATGTTAAGTACGTTAGCCAAGTGTGTAGGACGGCATCATGTGACGCTCGGTTCTCTCTCTGTACCCCGGAAGGGACCTGGCGCGAAGTTGCAGATAGAGAGAGGTTTCTTCCACCTTGCGATGAGCTACAAATGATAGTACTACACGTGCCAAGGTAAATAAGTTTGAGATCGCCGCGAAAAAGACTACAATTGAACTTTTTTATACCTCTTAGGTAACAAACAAACATATAACCTGCCTGACTTAGCATTTAACCATAACCTAGGACAATGCAATGGCAGGTGCATCACTGGTGATTCGCAGACCCTATTAAAACTTCTCTACGCCCTTTACGAAGAACCCCATGCTGTAATCTCTTGGTAAAACTTCTGCAGACGGTTCGTTTCATCTCCTAATAATGTAGAACCGTTCAGTACGTGGTCATTGAGACTCCAGTGCGTGAGGATAAATTTCATGTCTGTCAATCTCCTTACATCTTCTAATTTTTCTTGCTACCATCATCCTGTCTCCTATTCCATTACGATTGGCGAGATACAACTATCTAAACCTAATGATTTGGCGAAGATACGACGTGGATGGAGTGTCGGCAAACCACCACACCACACGGACAACCAGACCTTTCTCATGACACACGTGTTTTGAAATATAATTTCTTGGACGTGCTGGTTTCCCCGCGATGTTTCCTTCAGCGCCGAGCAAATGATAATTACAAATATATACATAAATCGGAGGATTCGACCAGGGGCCGGTAGATAACAGGCTGACTGTTCATCCACTGACCAACCACTGCTTATACTACTACTAAATAAATCTATACAAATGTGTAAAGCGGCAGAGATTGTTTGGACGCGCTAATGTCGAAACTACCGGGCGGATTAAAAAAAATGTGTTTGCATTTGATAGGCCAACTCTTGAGGAAGGTTATAGACTATTTAACATCATGATACGACCCTTAGAAGACGAGGAAAAGAAAGAAAGTAAGAAAAAGAGGTCCCCACCGAATACTGGATACACGCGGACGAAGCCACGGGCTGCAGCTGGTATTAGTATAACGACTATCATTATACACAATATAGGTATATACATTGTCATTTATATTATTTGCCAATTTGGCAAGCAAATGCCCGTGCCAAACGAAGGACAGATTCGACGAGCTTGTTGACGCCGCGGTTTATAACGCGATTTTGACACTAAAGCTTGTGGGTTCGATTCCCACACAGGACAAACATTTGTGTGCATGAATATGTCTGTTTATCTTGGTCTGGATGTTTTAACAGAGGTATCAAAGAATCTCGTCTGGTGGTACCTCCACCTCGCAGAAAACCGCAGCCAAATAACAACTCGCTGGAGGGTTGTTGTGTTCCTGCGTGTGAGTAAGGTCACCAATAAGTTCCTAAAGAGTTGCTGTGTTATCAGCAGAGGTGGCTACTCTATAACATTAACTGTCTGCCAGTGTAAATCCCGTCAAAATCGGTCCCGCCGTTTCGAGAAAAACCGTCAAAAAAATTTAAATTTGATTTCTTGGTGTATGTAGCGCGTGTACATTATAATATACACTTAGTAAAAAACTGTTATTTTGACATTACAAACAGGCACTTCAACTTTATTTGTATACATGTCAAAATACGATCGGTTTTCTTACCTTTATGTAACAAAATAACAAATACTGGAAACAATTGTGTATCTAATTATACTACTAAATGCACTATGAATGTACAATATCTGTTATGTTAATTTAAATAAAATATACTATATACACCTTCTATCACACAATCGAACTTTAAGCTCAGATAGTTGAAACTGTCGATTGTACGTATACTTCCAGTGTTAGTGAAGGACCTCGTTAAATATCGATAAATTTTATTACTAATAAACTGATTTTTTATTACTAATAAGCGTTAAACGCAAATAGTTCTGCGTTTAAATGTGATTATCTTCTTGTTTGCTCATTAGGGCGTATATATAAGACTACGATATACATTATAACTAAGAAGTGACTTAGGAGACTAAAGAAAAATATGTGTGTGTGCATCAGCTCCGACGCACCAATGGAGTTTACTCCTTACGAACGATAATTATGATATATATCGAATATAAAATTAGGGTAAATGAACGCATTTTCTAAATTAACAAGAATGAAATTTATATTACTAATAAATGTGAACTATAGGCTTACCAATTAACCGCATTCATGTGTTTTCGTATTCTTTTTCATTACCACTCAAATCAATTTCTTCCATATTTTCCAATGTTTTTTTTAACTTTAATCACTTGATGATTTGCTTAATAGTACATAAAAATATACATAAAATATACCAAGATTCGTAATACGTAGGCGCACACACAAACGTACTAACGCACGTACAACGCTCGGACCTTGTAATAAACACTGTATAATGCGTTCTATCTCATTCTCATTTTGACGAGCTCGGTGGCGCAGTATTGAATGACGCGACTTTGACACCAACGTACGTGAGTTCGATTCCCACACAAGGCAAACATTTGTGTGCATGAACATGTCTATTTGTCTTGGTCTGAATGTTTTAACAGAGGTAGGGCGCATCAAAGTAGCCCATTTGGGGAAGTACCTCCACCTCATAGAAAACCGCAGTAAAATAACAACTCCCTAGAGAGTTGTTGTGTTCCTGCGTATGAGTGAGCTCGCCAGTAAGCTCATAAGGAATTGCTCTGTTAGCAACAGAGATGGTATCACGCGAGTAATACTTAATGTTCTAGCGTTAATAGACTACAGTAACCGCTTTGCATCAGGTGGGCCATATGCTTGTATGCCTTCCGACGTTGTATACATGTGGGGACGGGAATGTGATTGAATAAGCTTAGTAACCTCCTTTGAAACGCATATAGCGGACTAAATATTTAATTTATATGTCGCTTAATTAACGACAAACATTCGTCTCAATGGAACAACAATAAATGAGTCAATTGGATTGCAGACATCGATGTGAGCATTTGACGAATATGGTGGAAATTCACACAGAATTGTCTCTGTCTGTATTCCGGCTTTGAAACTTACAAAATATAAAATTATTAAAAAATATCGCATAAAATTTATAAAACAGGTCATTCGTATAACAGTAATTAGTTTATTTTGTACTATGTACGTAGATAACTGTACAACCTGCCTGATGTCACGCGGTTACTGCATCGTATGAGCATAACTCCTTAGGGGTGAAGGCGAAAAAAAAAAAAAAAAAAAAATAGAAATACAAATTAATGGATCCCTCAAATAAATACAACCATTTTATGGTGGTAGATATACTTTTCGCACTGACTTAGACGCCTTCTTTCGCTAGAGTCACGTTTGAAAGTAGGGCAGGGTACACCACGTACAGATGTGGTTCTGGCTCTAAAGATGATGATAAACAGTTCACATCTCACAAAATTGCACCCGTTTTTTGTCATTGAAAAAAAAATGAATTTTAATAATTGAATAAAATATATTAAACGTTTTTTATTTAAATAATTAATTAATTATTTATTAGTTTTAGTCACGAAGTATTTGTCATTGAAATTGCATTGGTCTATAATTATACAGAACAGGCAGGTGAAGGTAAATACTTGTAACAAATATCGATAATCAATATCGACACTTCCCATCACTACGACACCGGTTCACCTCAATAGCACGGCCGACGTGTATGTAGGCTGATTATTACACAACTAATATTGATCACTTCAAGGTTGCTTAACGCGTAAAGATCACGGACAGTAAGCAACGACAATTTCTGTCACCGTTGGGATTAATGTTATAACGGTAGTTTTGTTACTTTAGTTAAATATTAAGCAGCAATAGCAGTGATAGCCCAGTGGATAAAGAATAGACAGCCCACGGTTCGAATTCAGAATCCAGGTCGGCACTAAATTCGCGTTTTCGTATTTATTTATATATGTATGAACATATTTGTAATTATCGCTTGCTCGGTGTTAGAAAACACAGTGAGGAACCTTATAGAAAATAGAAATTATATTTAGGAAGACGTGTGTTCTAACCTTAGAAAGGTTTGGTTTTCCTCTGGGTTATGGAGGTACCTACCTCTTTGTAAAAATCTGTCTTCGCCAAATCTTTAGCTTAGGTGGCGGACCGCGTGAATATTATTGAATTAGAAAACAATCGGTGTTAAAATAAGAAGAGGTATGCTCCGTTCGTTCGGACATGTAGAAAGAATGCAGGATGAAAGAATAATGAAGCAGATATACAATGCAAAAGTGGAAGGATGTAGGAGCCGAGGAAGGCCAAGACTTAGCTACCATGATCAAATTGGTCGTGTTCTATCAGAATGTGATGTCAAGAGCCTTAGAAACCGGCGAGCGTGCATGAGAAGAGCTATGAATGTTATTGAAGCGAGTGAGGTGTGTAAGGATCGGGTCACGTGGCGCTCGGTTCTCTCTGCCTACCGCGGAAGGGGATTTGGCGTGAAGTTATAGTTAGATAGATAGATAATTGGGTAAAGCTTGTAAGAAGAAGAAAGCTTTTACCTCGCTTTCAATAAGTCGATCATAATTGTAACTAAATCTTATACATATTATTAAATAAGTATAGTAGGGCGCATCAAAGCAAACCGTCTGGGTAAGTACCTCCACCTCATAGAAAATCGCAGCCAAATTACAACTCCCTAGAGGGTTGTTGTGTTCCTGCGTGTGAATGAGATCACCAGTAAGCTCCCAAGGATTTGCTGTGTAAGCAGCAGAGGAGGCATCGCGCGAGTGATACTTAATATTATTACAAGTGTTAATAGGCTACGGTAACTGCTTTACATCAGGTGGGCCGCATGCTTGAATGCCTCCCGACGTTATAAAAAAAAATAGAATTCAACCACTTGCAAATAATCAGTCGACATGAAACGTGACGCTCGAGTGTAACTCTGATGATATTACAATGAATAAGTTAAGCAGCATTGGCCGCAACCTGCTCATTGATGGGTCTACTCGTCTTGAGTTCCATCGTGCTTGGAAGTTGTTAACAGAGGTTGGGCGCAAGTAAGGAGACTGTCTGAAAATATATATTTTTCTATCTATCTATAACTTCACGCCAAATACCTTACGGGGTAGGCAGAGAGAACCGAGCGCCACGCGACTCGATCCTTACATATCTCACTCGCTTCTTTAACATTCATTGCTCTTCTCATGCACGCTCGCCGGTTTCTAGGGCTCCTGACATCACCTTCTGATAGAACACGACCAATTTGATCATGGTAGGTAAGTCTTGGTCTTCCTCGGCTCCTACATCCTTCCACTTTTGCATTGTATATCTGCTTCGTCATTATTTCTACATGTCCGAACCAAAGGATGCTCATTTGGTTCGGACATGTAGAATTTTAGATAGAATAGTTAGAAATTTGGCCTCTTCTTATTTTAACACCGACGCTCTCTATATTTTTAATTTCTAATATTTTTATATTTATAAAATGTCGGAAGGTATACAACCATATGGACAACCTAATGCAAAGCGGTTACCGTAGCCTATGAACATTTGCAACACATAAGTATCACTCGCGCGATGCTACCTCTGCTGCTAACACAGCAACTGCTCAAGAACTTACCGGTGACCTCAATTTCATAGACTACGGTAACCATTTACATCAGCCTTCCTCATGTCTCCAAACGTTGCATAAAAAAATATAGAACTCCTCCTAAATGGCTGGACCGATTTTAATGAATTGTTTTATGTGCACTTGAGTACCTGGTTGATTTATCCAGGGTCCAGTAGGTGGCGCTGCGGTCGGACTCTAGAACTTTATTTTCTTCCCGGCAGGATAGCCTGTTGAGTTCACTACTACACTAATACTTGTAATTGGCAGAGCTGCGATAGCCAGCGGAGCCACATTACCCTCAAAATTGCCGTTTGGGGTAGACTGATGTCATCCAGCTAGCGTTTAGACGGTAATAGTGAGAAACTCCAAAATCGACACACTTATAGCTAACATATTGTAGTTTTGTATCCTTTAATTTGAAATTTAAATGTTCGTTGGTGAGGAAGAACGGTCCAAAATCGTTCCAATTAGAAAAAAAAACATATGGGTAAACGTATGGCCGGCCACTCTGCAGTGCAGTCTGCACTGCACTCCCATCAACAGAAAAAGTAACAGCACTCATCGCTAGTATAAATCGGACGTGCGGTTTATTAACAAAACTTTGTTGGTAAGACGGGGTGCACCACGTGTAGGTAAAGTCGGTCCTTTCCTCTACAGACGCTAGAGCCAGCGCCGCACTTAGGACGTCCTATTGTTAGTCAGTCGGTGAATTAGTTTCTCTTTCGCATAATAGATGGCGCCGACGTCACTTTAGATCACGCTATGGTTTGCTGCAGTAATTCTCATAAGAGTCCCTGCCCCTGCATATGTCGACAGCTATCTTAGCTATGGTAATACTAGTGTTTTTGTATTTTTGTAGATGTCATCAGTGCTTATTTGAAGCATGTAGGTGACAGCATCATATTTCATCATACCTATTCTTTCCAGCGTTCTCGTTTCTAAATCCAATAAGATTGACGTGGGCCGGAGTCCGCTACGTAACGCTAAGGATTTGGTAGAGATACTTGATTTTGACATGGAGCGACTGCCGTCAGACCTGCACGTCGAGGAAAAACCAAGACCTTTCTTAGATTAGGTCACACCACACGTCTTTCAAATTAAATATTAAATTTCCTTGGACGAGTGGGTTTTTCCCCGATCTTTTCCTTCAGTAAATTATAATTACAAATATCTACATAACATAAATCTAAAAACACGAGTATAGTGGTACATGACCATACCGGTGACCACTGTGACCTCTGTATCCACTGGGCTATCATTGCCGTTGAAAAGAATAACACAAATTCATCGGCGGAGCGCTCGGCGCGACAGGATCGGTTCGTGAGAAGAGGACAAATAAATAAAAACTATACCTTATTTATATATTTATTTACAGAGTTCGTACAATATAATTTTCTAATATATTTAACTTATGCCTTCAGAGTGCTCGTATAAAGAAACAAATCAAGTAGTTGGTTATCATAATTGTACTTACATTTCATAACGCTCAAGACCTATTTACTGACAACTCTACTGTGATCATGTTAATCCCGCAGTTAATAAATAAAATAATAATAAATATTGTCTGACAAATTACAACAGCGCCATCTAGCCTCAAAGTGAGCAAATCTTGTGTCATGGGTAACAAGCGATAACATATCGACGAAAGCTCGCCTTGCTATCATTCAGGGTGTATTAACGACTACATTGATGTACGGCAGTGGAACATGGGTATGGCAAAAGAAGCATGAAAGCAGGATGAACGCCGCAGAAAAGTAGTGAGAATGGTTGATAGAATAAAAAATAGCACGATACGAGAACTATGTGGAATGAAAGTTGATGTAGTGACAAAAATTGAAAAAGGTATGCTGAGACGGTTCGGTCATTTAGAAAGAATGAATGACAAAAGAGTTACGAAAGAAGTGTATCAAGCAAGAGCGAATGGTGATGTCGGGAGGGGGCCGCCCTAGACGCACACATATAGATCAAATTGGTGATGTGTTGAAAAAGGGACAAATCAAAAGTACCCAAAACCGAAGAGCATGCATGAAGGGGTTGATGAGTGTGGAAGAAGTGAGAGCGGTATGTTTGAATCGGTGCACCTGGCGTTCTATAGTCTCTGCGTACCCCAATGGGAGACAGGCGGGATGATATGTATGTATGTGTCATGGGTACTAGACAACGGATAAACATATGTACACTTACATACACATATGTATTCTTTTCTTGTAAATACATACTTATGAAACATAGAAAACAGCCAGACCATCACCAACAGACATGTTCATGCACACAAATGTTTGCCTTGTGTGGGATGCGAACCCACGAGCGTTGGTGTCAAAGTTGCGTCATTCACGACTGAGCCACCGAGCTCGTCATGGTGTGAGAAGTGGGATTCTGATTGGTAAACGCAATAGGAGTTCCGCGCGTTACCACCCCCGCTGTTCAGCGAATACTGGCACTCCCAATCACTCGCACGAACAAAACTCCTTAGATTATTTGTGGGTACTTTGTTATGAGATCGTACTTCAATAGCCGTGCTAATCTAAGTATAAGGAATACTATATTACAAGCGTTCATAGGCTGCGGTAACCGCTAAGTGGGACGTTGTATATTAAAAAAAGACGGTGCGTATGTCTGTTTGTGAGCCGCGTATAAAAAAATATCTTAGTTCCAGTGACTGCCTTCAGTATCGCACATCTATAGCGTTACTCTTGAAACTAAATTCAGAGACAATCAAATTCTAATTTTGAAGTATTCAATAAAATCTCGTAATCTCGGTCATAATCTCGCCGAGACGAGATTGAGTCTCGTCAACATCGTGTTTAGTCATAATTGACCAGTAACGTGGAATATGCAAGCTATGCAAATTTCCAGAAACCTTCAAGACACATCAAAAATACTCATTCACAATGAGGTTATTATAGAATTGATGACTATCTGACAAAGATATCTGGAAATGATTCAGCACAGGCACACAGCATGTTAAATTTTACATCATTATTATTGTAATGCTATTCGACATACTGTAATATCAATAATAATATATGTACTATACTAATGCATTATGTATTATAAGAATAATATATATATATATAATACATAATGCATTAGTATGCATTATTCTTTGAAACAGTGTTTGGTTAAATTTTAATTGTGTAATGAAATTCTACATTCATTTTAATTATAAACTTCATATCTTCTTTTTTTGTTGAGTTTTTGGCAATCTGAATAGATTTAAAATAAAACTTATTGGCTTGTCTACTAACACTATTGTTAAACTCAGAGGTCTGAGTTGATGAGCGCAAGTTATTTAGAGACTCAATCTTAAGGCTGCCTTAATTTAGAGAGATTTATTACTAACTAGCTGTGCCCGCGACTTCGTACGCGCGGAATAGTTATTTTTTTATTATTTATTTATATTAATAAAAATAAATAATATTTCTAAAATAAAAGTAGCCTAAGTTACTCCTTATTACATCAACTATCTGCCAGTGGAAGTCGAGTCAAAATCGGTCCAGCCGTTTCAGAGATTAGCCGGCACAAACAGACAGACAAAAATTGTAAAAAAAAAATTTTTGGTATATGTACCGTGTATACATCCATATGCATCATTTAGTAAAAAGCGGTTATTTTAATATTACAAACAGACAATCCAATTTTGTTTATCTGTATAGATTGACATTGCATGATATTGAATGCTGTTAATTTGAAAAAATGAAGTTATATAAACTCTTGAATCATTAACATAAGATATCGCCAATGGTCATTTCCGAAATGCTAGTAGATTAAAAAAAAGGAAAAAAGTAAAATAAGAGAATTAAACAAGGTACAATAAGATTATATTTTAAAAAAAATGTAACACGTGTCTAAGTGCCCGCGAGGGCCCAATGGCAAATAAAGAATTTTCATCTTTTTATCTTTTAAGTCTTCAACATACGTTTTTTGTTAATTTACACCCGCATTGGCTTATTTTTAATATGTAGTTTTTGTATGTGTACAAGTTTTAAAACACAATATTTCAGTATTATGGTTGCATACAGACAAATATAATCTGAATGTTTTCTACATTATATTTATAAAAAAGTGAAATCTGCAAAACAAAAATTAACAAAAACATATTAATCATTCATAAATTTAACTAACTTCATTTTAGAATCGTTCTCTAAATTTTTTTCATAAGTGTTTTCAGGCCAAGAATAATATTGTGATTTTATTGAATGATTAAGATTAATATTGTATCACGATAGTTTGTTTTCTATGTATTTATTGGGCGTGCGCTGACTTGAAACTGCTCATTGCCAGCTCAATCACTATCTCACATAATGCTTGGTAAGTCAGCATGCAATTTGGTTCGAGCGCAGAACTAGTTTTATGACCATGTTACATTATCACCTGACGAATACCCTCGCTATTTATTCTACCAGATCTTCTTGCATACTCTGTTGATATACAACCTCATACCTAATCTGACCTTTCTCATCATACAAGACTTCCTCGCCTTCCGCCATCTCGTAGTACACCTCGTCATCGACGACCTCATTCTCGGCGACCTCGGCCTTCACACCCCAGTCCAGCTCCTGCTTTTTGAGGACCACCTCATACATCACCTCACCTTTATCGTCATCATACACAACCTCCGTTCCTTCCGCCATTTCATAGTACACTTCGTCATCTACGACCTCATCGTCGATGACCTCATCGTCTACGACTTCATAACCGACAACGTCATTATCGACGACCTCATTCTCATGTATGTCCTGTATGTCCTGAGTGTCATCAGTTTTCTCCTCCCATTCCAGATCCTGCTTTTTAAGAAGTTCAGCTTTAGCTCGCCTCTTCTTGGATTTGTATGGTGCTGGTAGTTTCAAATGTACGGTATGTACATGCAGTTTCATCGAGTTGGACTGTGTGAATGTTTTACCACATTTTGGACAAGGGTATGGTTTTATCCCGGTGTGTACCTGGAAAGTTAAAGTTTTTGCTTGTTTAAAAACTTTACAGTGTAAACAATATACAGCCGAATGGGCCACCCAGTAGTACTTACTGGGGAAGTGCTTCCACCTGACAAATAACAACTGCTTGGAGGGTTGCTGTGTTCCTGCGAGGAAGTGAGATTACCAGTAAACTCCTGAAGAGTTGCTGTGCTAGCAGCAGGGGTGGCAACGTATGACGATATGTTCTGTATTGCAAGCATTCATAGATTATGGTAATCACTTTAAATCAGGTGGGCCATATGCTTGTATGCCTCTTCTTAATGTATAATGAAGGTATAAAGAACCTAGTCATGTGGCAGCCTCTGCCATCCCCGTAAGGGGCTTAACGTGAGAAAATGGAGATAGTTCAATACTGGTACATGAATAAACTCACCCTATCATGCCTGAGCAGAGCAGCTCTATTACCAAAAGCCTTAGGGCAGTGTGGGCATTGGTATGGCTTTTCACCAGTGTGTGTTCTGGTGTGGATCTGAAATTGAATATTACACAACATCATAGAAGCCATTGATTTAAATGAACTACACATTCGTGTTTTCTGGGAGCGCAGTTTTTATATAATCAAAAGCAAAAGGCTTATATAATCTAGTCATATATTTATTAATTTTTATTAAAATCCTTTTGTATTTAAATTTTTTTCATGCAACATTTGTTTTATAACAACAGTTCACTCGGCTAGTTAAAACTTCTCGGAAGAAAACTTATTTGGAATGCGACCATTGCAGTGTGTGAGAATGAATACCCCACCGTCAGCAAACTGCATTGTTGCATAAGGATGCAGTTGGTATCAATATTTATTTTAGAGTTAAAGTTTGTTTAGATGTAGGGATAATCTCCAGAAATACTGATCCAATTCCGAAATTTATTTCTGTAACAGAAACTTGAAGGGGTAAAACTTGAAAAGTCAAAGTCAATACGTAGCTGCAACCAGTAACTAGTTACTCTTAAAGAGCTTTCATCCGTTCATTCATTAGTATGAAAAATATGTTTACCTGTAAGAAGAGAGGCATCGTAAATGTCTTGGGGCAGAACTTGCAAAGATACGGCCTTTCGCCTGTGTGGACTCTCTGATGATAACGGAGTGCCGCGTTGGACTGTAACAACAACATTACTACATCTACAGCAGTTCTGATATCTATATTTTGAAAATATTTTGCGAAGCAGGCATGGCGAATGACTCTCTTTATATATCTCACTCCATTCTCAAAGTATCATACCTCTCTTCTTGCGCTGCCAATATTCTCACAGACTATGGATACTTTCATGTTTAAAAACAGAACACTGCCTGTGTATGATATTATAATTCAGTTTCACAGAAACCCCTGAATTATTTGCTGGCTTATTTTATACTTTTCTGTATTCTGAGATCAGATTTTTGCATTTTTGTGTAACTATTACATCAGCCAATGCTTCTAGAGAACAAGAAAAAGATTATTTACAAATGGCAATCGAGTGAAACCATTCACTACATTGAAGTTTGCATGTGGATTTTTATTTGAAACTTGCTGTGCCTGCGACTTCGTCCGCGTGGAATATTATTTATTTATATTTGTAAAAATAAATAAAATTTCTATAATAAAAGTAGCCAAAGTTACTCCTTATTACAACAGCTATCTGCCAGTGAAAGTCCCGTCAAAATCGCTCAAAGGACGCGCGTGAGAAATTATACTTCTCTGGCATCATTAAATAAATATTTAACATTAATAACTTAAATTAAAAAAACGTCTATCAAGTAGTAGCGGTGATGTTCATGGAATGTATTACATACATTTTTAACTATAGCGCCATCTACCGGTAATATCGTGAAACATTTAGCAGCTTCAACCTGCACTTTTGTGTTCGAGTACCACGCTTTCACTCTCGCTCTGTCTCTTTCTATTCCCCCTCCATGGTAGCGTTAAATGTTTAACGCAACCTTTTTATAATAATATTGTTACAAGGTTGAAGCTCCACATGAAGTATTTTGTATCCTGTAGCTGATTTGGTATTATACGTACGGCATATTTCTTCCCGCAAACTTCACAAATGATATTCTTTAAGTTTTTATTTTTATTGGCAGTCTTTATTGCATTCCTTTTCTCTATGGCATTCCTTTTCTCAATCTTCATTCTGACAGCAGCAGGAACATCCTCTTCCTTCACTTTGACGAGTTTCACCGAGTGGCTGTGTTGGTGATGTTGAATGCATTCTTCCTCCGTCCGGAACACTTGGGCACACTGTAATAAGATCAAAACACTATTGAGTGCCTTACACTCATCTTTGGGTCAAAAGTTAACCTCACAAGCTTATTGTGTTTGGAAATGAAGGTCTGGCTAAAATTTCGCTTTTAACTGTTTGAAATCAAAATATAAACCTGTCTTTAAACGTGAGTAGAAATGGGAGCATGTGTGTAATGTCTCCTTTATGTTGGTGATGCTGGACAGACCTTTTTGATATGTTGATATGTCTGTGCATGAAGGAAGGCACTGCTTATTGAACACCCTTTTCAAAGAAACAGTGTCACGTAAGAGAGAGACCTTTTTAGACAATCGTCGTCAAGGTATAAAATTAGCATAGTCTCACTTGTAAGCAGAAGGGGCCCCTCAATATACATCAACACTCACAGCCACTGCTGCTTCTTCCCCTGCCTACGCCAACTTGGTAAGTTGCTACTGACACAGCTTTGGACACTCTGTTCATCTGATATGGTCACACTTATGCTGGTTCTTGTCAGGCCAAAGTATTTTAGTTGAGTGTAGCTATTCTATTGTGCTAACTCCTTCTCCTACTGCATATGCATTAATTACATAGCAATTTCTGGTCAATGCGTTTGTTACGAATTTGTTATGTGATATTTGTTTAAAAATAGAGGCAAGATGAGGGAGGGTAACCGGGTCTATCTCCATACTCCTCCCGAGAGGAGGAATATAAAAAATGTGCAGGTAAAAGAATATGAAAATTGAGATGATGTCTTCAAAAATCTTCAAACCTACAGCAGTCAGTAGCCAAAAGTTGTGTTCACATTACGAGTTCTTTCATTGATGAAAACATAGATGAATCTAAATGATAAACAATGAACCCTCGCCTATAAGGTGACTCTGTGACCATGATCGGTGAGAGTCACCTTAGGTTACCATATTTGTTCGTTTTTGATGTGTGGTGTTCAGAGATATTTGTATATCTGTCAATAAGTTCTACAAGGTCATCTGTTTTATAAAGATGCAGTTAGGCAGTGCATATACTAAATTGACATAGTATACACTACACACTTTTGAAGTAATTTACAGGCTTCTTTCAAATAGAAGTACGTACTGTCTTTACTAAACATGCACCCCGTTCAGAGGTACAGTAATATAGTAACATTACAGTGCCTGATTACAGCTCTAATCTCACGGCTATTCCTTCATTTGGTCAGCATTTCATATGCATAGTGGCCGCTAGAGATGCTGTTGAAGTTACGAAAGGTCTTTCATAACGAGCATTACCAAAACCCCTGACAATAAATAGCCGAATAATTTATTTAAATTGAAATCTAACCTAAAATTATATGATGAAGAAAAAATACAAAAACAAACTATATAGCAGACGATAAAGATAATAAATAAAAATAGATAATAAATATTCACGTACCGTACCGCATTTATATTGTTTTTTCTCGATTTTAAGAGGGTGTTCCTTCCCCAAATGTTCCTTCAATTCATCTTCTGTAGGAAAAGTTTCACCGCATTCACAAACTATGTAATGTATGCTCACAAAAGAACAGTAGAAAGTATTATTTTCGCTCATGGCGCGATTTTTGGTATAACAGCACAGATTACCAATTAGTATAGAAGATAGGAAATGTTCATTTTTAGTACATAACGACGGCCATTTTATTTTATTCTGTCTGTGCCAAAGAGTATAGAGTATTTCTACTCTAGGAAGTCTGTGCACCACTCTTTGCATGCTACATTTTTAGGGAAAAACGACGAGTGAAAATGTGCTTTTAATTTAATTTTCTTCTCGAAAAATGTTTTTGGCAAACTTATGTAGAATTGATAGCATAATATGAGGCATATGATCAATAAAAAGTATAAAATTGGTGTTTTAACTTGTAATCAAAAACTTCTCTTTTATATTACTTCAAAAGGTAGTCCAAATCAACAGTAAAATTACAAAGTTGGTATTGTTTGATGTGAACCACAAAGTACTTAAATAATAATTATCTTGTAATAGGATGTAAAATTACATCGTATTACAAGATGATTATTATTATTTATAAAGGTGCCATTGATTCACGTCACAAGAATTGGGGGAACTAAACACAAAGCTGTATGATAACACAACCTTAAACCTTTGCCTTCTCTATACTTGGTAATTTACAAAAAAAATATAGTTGTTTTGTTTTCATTTCTAACGAAAAGTAAATTTAATTAATTTTCATTAAAATGTATGAATGATTTGTTACAAACATGGGAGAATTAGTGGCCTGCCGTGTCTGTCTTGCTACAGATATAAAGCTTTTTGAGATGTATAGAAATCGACTTGTTTCGGCTTACGAGAACCTTACGGGAACCAGGGTTAGTTGTTTTTATAATAATGAGAACTTCTTTTATTAAAATATATCTATTCAATGTCCGTCACCGTCGAACGATTACGGTCAAAGTATCCTTAGTTTTCATAAAAGTAAAGCAGTGCATAAACATTTAAAATGTTAAAATATTGGCTCTGTGGAACAATCTGTCTTCACTGGTATAATGGGGCTCTGAATCTCTTTATAGCTAATTAAAATAGTTGTATTGTCCTGTGTCTCGAACATCACTGTTACTGTGCTGGGTCACCAGGTGCCATCACCCATTTCTGTGCTTGGAGCAGTAGATACACAATCCAATGCATGCATGGTGAACCAAATCCTAATTTGGTCTCATCTCTTCTTCTTAGCGTTATCCCGTTTTCTAATCCATTATCCGGGGGTCCACACCTTTCTTAGGTAGTCACACGTCTTTTAAATATAATTTCTTTAACATGCAGATTTTCTCACAATGTTTTTCTTCACTGTCCAGCAAATGATAATTACAAATATGTATACTGAAATTGCTTTTATTGCCGCCGAAGAAAGAGTTCTAGTTCCCTCTATCTCTTTTGTGTAATATATATTTTTTAAGAGCAATATGTATATTTATAATTATAATTTTCAGCCATAATATATTTGTTAATTGTAACTTTCTTTTATTTGTATACTTACAGTGTTTCATATTTGTATTCATTTAATAATTTCTTATGGTTTTTATGCACTCTTTGTGGTTTAGAACACACTTTGCCACATTATTGTGTATTGTATAGACAATTGTGAGTTCACTGACCCACCATGACCAAATTAATTGTGATTTAGGGACCTTTTTTTTTTTTTTTTTTTCAAATTTTGTGTAAGGACCAAGTCATGTGATGCTCGGTTTTCAATGAATGTAAAGGCTTGACTTCTTTTAACATTCTTTCTAAAGAACCGACAAGCCTGATAAATAAACTAGTCTTCAGGGAGTGTGTGGTCTACATTGCTCATATTGTATGTTGGCTTAATATGCCATGGATAATGCTGCCAAAAGACTAGACTCACCTGCCACTGAATAGTTGATATTTATCACAAGCATCAATAAAAACTAGCAAGCATGAAAGAGAAGATGTTTCCATGTGAGTTAGTTGGACACTGCTCTTAGGGCAGCTTGCCATACTCAGTTCATTTCCAAGAGTATTTGTTATGAATAGGAATAATTTAGATTTCCAAAATGTCTTTCCAGATGATGTCTTCGGATGGTTTCCCGCAGCACATGTGCAGTTGCTGCAGTGTGCTGTTGCTGAAATGTGTCTCCTTTAAGGACAAGTGCCATAACTCACAGGAACTACTCAATTACTTGCTGGGGAGGGAGCAGGTGAGGATTTGGGTGGTTTTAAAGTAACGTAGCTCATGGTCAGAAACAAAACTATGATATACATCAAAAATGTCTCTAACAATCAATCAAATTTTTTATTTAGATAAGAATTTGCTTTCTAAGTTTATAATTATTCATATGGTAGGTGTTTTTCCTGAAAAAAAAGTGACTGCAGGCATTAAAAACTCTGAGCGGAACTTAGTCTCCCAGTTACTTATAACCGTAATAAATCAATTGCAAAATAGGCTGTTATATGTATATATATAGACAGACATGACGAAACTATGAGAGTTCCCTGGTTACTATGGAACTCTAAAAATACAGTAAAATCTCCTTATTTGCAGGGTATACGTTCCAAAATTATGTGAATATGGAAACCGTGAATATGGAATGTTGACTTGTATGGAAATATAGGGGTTAGGTTCCAAGGTAGGAAAATAAAATAATAAAAATAAAATCTGTTTAATCGTAATAAACAGATAGATACATATTTAAAACATAAAATAACTGTTCAAAATATATTATTATTATTGCTTGAATTATTTGTTATAAAATATTTCGTAATTTATTTCCTTTCTTGCCGCTTTTGAATGCCCTTTTATTTCCACCTGATATTTAGCAGAGGCATCATCATTCTCCTTATAAAACTAAGCCTTCACTCCAAATACAGGTCAATTTTAATGAAGTGATCACACAGTTCACTTGCCATTTGTAAAACTTCAGTCAGATTTTTTACGGCGGTAGCGATATTAGAAACATTGCGCCACCTCTAAAAGGTGATGCCAGTGAAGTAGGCTTTTATCAAAGAACTCTAGGCTGAATGCAAATAATGTTTAATTCTTTTTGTTTATATTTTAATTGAACAATAATGTTATCTCTTATTTATTTATATGTGTAATCGTAATCTACGTATCCGCTAATAACGAAATATTCCAAAGTGTCTCCATTTTTTCATCCGCTAATACTGAAACTGCAAATAACGGAACTGAAAGTAAAGAGTTTCTACTGTAGTCTGTATGCTTTATTCCACACAGCTCACGACAGAACACCTGCGCAATATGGACCACACCAATGTGCCATCTCTCACAATAACCACACAGCAAACTATAGACTACCCTGAACCCACCATAAAGGAAGAGGACACAGACAACGAACAAGATGCAGACGACATCAAAGAAACAGATGATATAAAAAGTGAGACATTCAGCGATGAGGAACCATTATCTAAGAAAATCAAAAAGAAAAAATCCAAAAAGTTTAAAAAAGAAATAGACATTAGCGAATTTGACATGACACTTCCTGATATTGAGAATGTTGACAGTGATATAGATGTCATTGTGCTGAATAAGCAGCAGCAGATCGATGAGGTGCACTCGAGGAAGGACTCTCAGAACTATTTGAACTCGTGTTATAAATGTGAGTTCTGTTTCAAAGGATTCATGACGGAGACCACGTACAGGAACCATATGGTGAGGCATGATCCGGTAAGTCTGTTGGTTTCATTATTACATTTTTATACATGAGAATATAAACAAGCATATGCCCCACCTGATTAAAGAGTTTGAACGTGATCAAACTAAAAAGAAAAAGAAGTTATTCAATGTGTCCATTTGAATGTTTTACTTATAGTGATATATAGATCGACATATTCAAGCAAAATAATTTAAAGAGATAGTCTTTGTGCTAGGATACTATAGAAGAGTGAAGGATGCTTGTGGTACTGTCACTTGTGAATCACTGCTTCAGGCAGGCAGTGACTCACAGCTCGGTAGATAGACCCCCGAAAAGAACTGTGTCTAGTGTTTTTGTTTGTTTAATAATTATTGCAAACTTCACTTTTTCACCCTTCTAGTTTGTTATTAATTTTTTTTGAGAAAATAATATATTAAAAGGTTAGCATGGTGCGCCACTACGCCATATTTCACGTTTATATATCTAACTCTCTCTAGCTAAATGTGTGACCGACAGAGAGACATGTTTATCATCTTTTCAGAGTTACGTTCTTCCTTTTATTTAAGGACTAAAAAAAAATTGTGACATTTTCTACATTTTTATGGCGCTCACTTCTCTCTGCCTACCCTGCAAGGGACCTGGCGTAAAGATATACATACATATGGCACTTTAGCAGAAATAAAGATGCATATCATTTCAGAAAAGCGGAAGTCATAGGTGCGAGATCTGCGAGACAAGATGGCCGAATCACCGCACGCTTCGCGCGCACCTGGCCACCTCGCACGAGAGGAAATATATTTGTAAATTATGCAACCACGTCTCCAAGTCCAGGTACAATGTTCTATCTGTATAAATAGCGCTTTTCATGTACGCTCGCTTACTAGTTCTCCTGATAGTCTCCGTTTCTAGGTGCCCTGACATCACCTTCTTTTTTATACGTAGGTAGGCCCATCTGAAGTAAAGTGGTGTAGGGGATACAATACCTACTTGCTTACTATACAATTATGACCTAATCATATTATGTAGACCAGTGGTCAACGCGCAGCGATGTGTCGCGGTCGCGCCATTAAATTAGTCGCGTTATTAAATTCGTTGTGAATCAGCACCATCTTTTATTGACCACTCACATAAGGAGTGTGCAACACAGCACTACCTTACAGTGGTTACCGTAGCATGTGAACGCTTGTAATACATGAAGTATCACTCGCGCGATGCCTCCTCTGCTGCTAACACAGCAACTCCGTAGGAGCTTACTGGGACCTCACTCACACGCAGGAACACAACAACCCTCTAGCGAGTTGTTATTTGGCTGTGGTTTTCTGAGAGCTGGAGGTACTTCCCAAGACGAGCTGCATTTATGCGCCCCACCTCTCTTAAAGTAGTTCTTCTTATTTGAAGTAAGTAGACTCGCGACCCACTGGACCCCTGAAACTTGTACCCTGGAATAAAAGTTGTAAATTCGTCACCAATTCAGGTGATTTTTAAGGTACCCGTTCGTCCCTTAATATATATTATAGATAAAAAAAGTGTTGAGATAGTACAGTCATAAACAAAATTGTGTGCCTGTATTCATAGTAATAATTAATCAATACTGTTATTATTTTTATGGGAAACATAAAAAGAATAAGAGAAGCTCTGTTTTATCTGTACGTCGCCCTCATCAAGTGGGCCGTGTACTTATTTGTAATTGTCATTTTGACTATAATTTCAAACAAGTATACGGCCCAGTTGATGTGAAGTGGCACACAAAACAATAAAGTGACAACTACTGATGGAATTGCTTATGTTTACGACACGCGGGGACGGGGATCCACTACTTGTTTCTTTTGTTTTCAGTTACAGAGCAAAAGAGCACTCTCAATGGCATAACGGATATACGTTCATATGCAAAATATGCGGGGCGACGTTCGCGTGAGTAAATGTCACAATTATTGCTATATATTTGGTTGTATTTAATATAATATAATAATATCGATATTCGTGTGTATATGAATGTGTCGATATTTATGTGTATATGAACTGCAGACTGTTTAAATAGATGGAGTTAAATCTAAAGGCTATAATATGTGTTAATATCGGGGTACCCCAGGCTTCTATGGTACAGAGATTGACGCATATCCTACTATTTGCTGATGATACTTCTTTTTTAATGTTGCTCCTCGTTGGTAAAATATGGATAAGGCAAATGGTCTCCTGTCTGCATTCTAAATTGGTTCACATGCCATAATCTTCTATTAAACTTTACTAAAATAAGTTTTCATTCCTAACGTCACACTATCGAACTGTGCCTAAAGTCACACTCAACACAACTACGCAACGTGTCCAACAACAACAAATTTTTGTTGTTGTATTTTTAAAGTTTTGTATTGTGTCATCTCAGTGCATGTGTCAGGTATGGCGTGAAATTACGCTGGATTATCTAATGTAAGTGAATGTAATTTCTAATTATTGCGCCATTTCATGTTCAGTAATTTTTTTTTATTTTATCATAAAGTCAATATTGTAGCTTAGATCGAAATGTGAAATAATTAAAAGTACGAGTATTAAGGCTTCCATCAGACAGGCTCGAGCTAGCGTGGAAGACACCTGATAATCCATATTCGTAGATTTAATATAAAGATGTAAAAACTATATAGCATTACTTATTACTTTGTCTTACAAATGTGATTTCTGTCAATAGAAAAGTTCTTATTAAGAATAGTAAATTGAAATTTGTTATGCCAGTAAGCTCAGCTCTGCCGCATATGCAATTAGCAGCATCAGAAAATTGACTACCGTAGCTAGTCTACTTTGGCTACTTTTACAGTATTCATTATGTCGTATGATATGCTATTGTGGCTCGCTGATATTGAAACAATTTTTATCTTGTACAGCTTTCCAGTCTGTTAATTATGTGAGCACAAATGCCATCAATCACAGCTGTATCTTGGAAAGCTCCGGGCTTTTCTAGTCATTTAACCAATGAATTATTGGTGAAAAGAATGACTTATTATTGTCTTTTTTAGTAAATCGACGAGTCACCTCACGCACGTGCGCCTGCACCACCCGTCGAAGCACTGCTGCGAGATGTGCGGGGAGTCGTTTATAGGAAAAAATGGTCTCAACATGCATAAGAAGAAAGCACATAGGGATGTTAAGGTCAGTTATTTACATACATATTTATATGTAGGTATGCTTCCCGACATTGTATATAAAACCTGATAACACATGACCAATTTGGCTGTTTTTCGTCAGAAGGTTACCAGGCAGACCACCGGTGTTGCTAATCTCTGTTACACACAAAGCAACTCGACATATCTCGTTTATATGTCCATCAGTCTACTCTCACTCCACGAACATCGGCACTGAGATGTCCTCGACCTGTTCTGGCCCGTGAACATATCTGCCCCCGCTTCATGTTCAATTATATGTTATGTTAATGCAATTTTAATATTTGGTTACACATGTAATTTTAAAATCCGTTAAATCAAAATTAAAAAATCATTGACCTAGCTCTTACTCCCTAGAGGGTTGTCGTGTTCCTGCGTGTGAGTGAGGTCACCAGTAAGCTCCCAAGGAGTTGCTGTGTTAGTAGCAGAGGAGGCATCGCACGAGTGATACTTAATATATCGCAAGCGTTAATAGGCTTCGTTACCCGCTTTACATCAGGTGAGCCGTATGCTTGTATGCCTCTCGAGGTAGATTAAAAAAAACTTTACGCCCTTTTAATATCTATATTGTTGGTATGCCTAAAGTAAATTAAAACAAAACAGGAAAATCACTGGTGAATTGTACAGCAGAGCGTTGTTATATGAGGCCAGCGTTAGCGTTATGTGCGGGTGATATTTACTTGTAGGAGGCGAGAGCCGACCAGTGCTTGTGCACCATCTGCGGCGTTCAATTCAACAACATGCAGGCCTACCAGCGACACCTGTCGGTGGCTGTCAATGATATTTGTGATACAAATCTAAGGTAAGTGTATATAACTAGTCTGGCCATAGATACTGTTACATAGTAACATTCCTTTTTTCAACCCTGTAATTATTTTGAATTTGGAACGCGTTTGTTGTGTTTTAACTTCTTACGATTTCCCGCCGTTTTACATATTTTTTCGTGTTTATTATCTAATTACAATACGGAATAGGGTGTTAAAGAAAATAGGATTGCAGTGATTGCTTTGCACAAAGTGGGTATGGAGCCGTCATATTCAAGACACTTCAAAAGCTTGGTATCAGCTATAATACACATGTTCGTATATCATACTATCGAGAGATATACCAACACTTCCTCTGTTGAAGACCATAAAAGATGTGAGCGAGCGTGTTAGAAATACAAAAATTGTTAATGATGTTAAAGCCAGAATTCATCGAAACCCCATTAGGAAACAAAAAATCTTATCGCGAGAAATGAAGATTCCCGCTAGGACTCTGTCGCGTATAATAAAACAAGACCTGAAGCTCGGCGCTTATCGTCGATATACAGGACATGCCCTAAATCAATCCCTACAGTTGAAGAGAGTGGATCGATCAAAACCCCTTCTGTCCCGATACGCAGGTGAAAGACACGGAAATATCCTCTTTACTGATGAAAACATTTTCACGATTGAAGAGCACTACAACAAGCAAAATGATCCGATTATTTAGGCGGCTTCTTTAGAACTGTGTACGTACACTTTGTACGCTGAAGTTTATATTTATTGCATCTCCAAATTCTAATGGTATTTAAATTGTTTTTACAAAGAATATTGATTGTTTTTTTTTTTGCAAACTAACATAATAGTCATAAAGAAATTTCATTTACATACGACACGGTAATATTCAATGTCGAATAATTCTCGCTCGTTTATGGAGTCCTCGTAGTACATGTAGTTCATATATTTTGCTTATATCATGCGTCCGTCAAATTAAAAACCATCAAGCACTCTGTATTATTTTTTTTCGGACAAATTACACAGCGCCATCTAGCCCCAAAGTAAGCGAAGCTTGTGTTGTGGGTACTATACAACTGATAAACATACGTAATTACATTTTTTTTTGTAAATACATACTTATTGTACATAGAAAATACCCAGACCAAGACAAACAGACATGTTCATGCACACAAATGTTTGTACTTTGTGGGAATCGAACCCACGAGCGTTGGTGTCAAAGTAGCGTAACAACGCGTTTCACCACTGCGCCACCGAGCTCGTCAAATGTATATTCTCGGTGTTTATTTTTTTGGCAAACAAACATCCGGCCCGCATTAGATGGTAAGCGGTCACCGCAGTCTATTGACGCTCGCAATACCACGGGATGTTACTCGCGCGCTGCCAATCTTGTGACCTAAGGCTGTTTCGTCACAGTGCCCAGTAATTTATCTGCCATATCTCACCCTTCAATCTGGAACACAGCTATATAGATATATCTGCTTGGCGGTAGAAACAGATGAGACAGAAGTACCCACGCAGACGACTTTTGTACAAAGTCTGCATCTTGTGACTGGGTTATATTATAATAATAATAAAGAATTGATTTCAGACAGAGTCCATAATTATGTTATTGTGCGATTTAGTAACAATTCTGGCCGTATCCTATATTAGTTTAGTATATTTATATCTTCACGCTAGTCCCTTGCGGGGTAGGCAGAGAGTACCGAGCGCCATAAGACGCGGTCCTTGCATACTTCACTCGCTTCTGTGACATTCATAGCTCTTTTCATGCACGCTCACCGGTTCCTGGGGCTTCTGACATCACCTTCTGATAAAACGCGACCAATTTGGTCATGGTAGGTTAGTCTCGGCCTTCCTCCGGCTCCTACATCCTTCCACTTTTGCATTGTATATCTGTTCGTCATTCTTTTGTCCCGCATTCTTTCTACATGTCCGAACCAACGGAGCATGCCCTTTCTTATCTTAACACCGACACTCTTTTAGACCAACTCTTTCTCTCACGTCTTTTTCTATTCTTTCGTCACGTTCTATTAGTTTAGTGTTAGTAAATTAAGAGTTTTTATATTTGTTTACTTTATTTATATTATAAATGAACTGAGCGTCTTATGGCGTTCGGTTCTCTCTTATCTGAGCTTACCCAGCAGGGGTGCTGGGTAAGCTCCCCACCTGACGTGGGAATATAGCTAATACACCTAGGAATATCGTGTACGAGATTTCGGTGTCAAAAAACAGATGAACATATTTAAGAAGACATACGGGTAATTGTAGAATCTCTCTCTCTTGGTTAAACATATTGTTGTTTCCAGGCCGTGCGTGCAGTGCGGAGACATCTTCATCAGCGACGACCTCCTTAAAGAACACTGGAAGTCGCACTCCAAAGAGGAACCGACCAAGTGCGACGAGGTGAGTAGGTACACACAACAAACAAAATAGATATGCCACCCTTATCTCACCGTAATAAGGTTCAATATGGCATTGCTCTCTTGTGCCGTTATTTAAGTAGTTAATGTAATTGTAATGTCATTATATGAGAAATTAAGAAGGAGAATGTGTATAAATAAAAGGGTTATCGTTTGTTCGCAGTGCAACAGAACGTTCGCCACCGAACGTTCGTACGCGATTCACTACCAGCGCGCCCACCTCGGTTTGAGGACATCTAAAAATGGCGGTCGCAGGCGAGAGACGCAGGGCACGAGGGTTGTATGCGAAATATGCGGGAAGGAGTGCCTTGTAAGACATTTTTCAACACTATTAAGACACATTACAATCCGCTGCTTACACATCAACTCCTTAGGAGCTTACTGGTGACCTCACTCACACAACAACACTCCAAGAATTTTATTTCGATGCGGTTTTCTGTGAGGTGGAGGTACTTCCCCAGACGGGCTGCTTTGATGCCCTACCTTAAATCTTAAAACACCCAGACTAAGACAACCAGACATGTTCATGCACACAAATGTTTGTCATGTGTGAGAATCAAACCCACGAGCTTTGGAATCAAAGCAGGGTTACTATCCACTGCGCCACCGAGGTCATCAGAATATTCCGAGCACCTGGAGTAGAGTACAAATATGTTATTTCGATTGTTCTTCAGTAGCCGGCACAGGACACGGACACAGCACTAGCCAATAAGAGCCAGCGCGTTCTACTTCACTCCTGACCCATAGCTGGGAATTAAATCGTTGAATCCATTCTCCATTGTTTATTTCGTTCATTCACTACAACGACCGTAAACTCATTATATTCTCCTGTATGTTTCTGTTATCCTAGTACTTTCGGTATAATTTGCATATGTCATAAAAACCACTGTAGACAATTCTGGGAATAGAATTTGCGGCAGTTTCCCATTTGATCAGTGGGAACATTGTCCGTCGACACCGCTGGGAATATAACCTCACTTTTGTAGTAAAAACTTCTTTAAAGTCCGATGATGATTAGCAATTATTGGCAGGAGAAATGTAACGGATTGGCATCACCGACATGCTAATGAGAAAAAGCTAATGTTAATAGTATATGTATAGTGCCAGTTTTTGTTGCGGGGGTTTCTCAATAATGTGTAGTGTTTCTGTGTCAGGGGTATCTCGCAGAATGCATATTCATGAAAAATTTAACTTTGAAATAGAAACGTAAACAGATAGAAATAATTCGCTTATAAACTGATTGGCTAAATTGAATCAATTGTAGATTTTATTTTTGGTTTTTCGTTCCGTGTTTTTTTGAGAAAATTGTTCAGTTTTAGGATCCGTGCAAAATACAGGGAAGTTTGCACCTATGAAGCAAACATCTTGTATAATATAAATAGCAGCGTGACCGACAAAATAACGTGTTTTTGTTCACAGTCCAAGGCAAATTTAGTGTACCATCAAAGAACACACACTGGAGAGAAACCATACCAATGTACCGAGTGTCCGAAGAGATTCAGCGTGTATCAACGTTTACAGGTAAATAATCAGAATCGCCTGCGTTTTCAGATTCTAGATTATCGTTGAAAAGTATGGCGTGAGAAATTTACAAACAAGCATACAGGGTAAAGATGTAAACTCGCCGCAACTCGCGAGCTTTCTGATGACGTCACACTCCTAGAAACACAACAACCTTAAGGGATATTTCGCTGCGACATTCTGTGAAGATGAGGTACTTGTAATAAAATTTTGAGAGTGCCTCCCCTACACGTAAAGTGGGGATGATGTTTTTCTCCTGTATATCATAATGTGTTTTGTTGGACAAGTCGTTCAAAAATATAACGGATGTGTGAAAACCATTTTCAACTCTCTTACATCTTGTAACTCTCTTCATTGCAAAGGAGGAAGAAGACGGACAGTATCCTTTAAGTGAGGAACTCAAAGCTGTAGTTGGCCGGTTGGTTTTCAGATCCATCGACGAACGCACACGGGCGAGAGGCCGTACAAGTGCAGCCACTGCCCGAAGGCGTTCAAACACAAGGCAGCTCTCAACAGACATGACAGGGTACGTCGGCCTTCGCTGTTCTGGAAAATTGTTATTTGCTTTTCTGTCTGTCTATATCTTCCAGCTAGCCATGTTAAGGACACATTCCCACCGCCGCGTCTCTTGTGTGGCTAGGGTTTACAACGGCAATCCTTACCTTGAATGAATATTTATCGCGAACTGAAAAAAGCTTGGCTTGTCTCTACCGTGACACTCCAAATGCAGTTCACCAATGGAAACATTTATCACTCATTCCTTTTTGTTCCCTGGGGAAGAAAGTGTTTTTTTTATTAACTTTGTATTTCGCGCATCGCATTCTCAACACGTACGCATGGAAATGAATTTGAATTATATTTTTAAATTCACTACTCGAAAACTTTCCTTAAAATTCACGTCTATGGTACATTATTCATTAAAAAAAATACAGAATGGTCAGATTTAAATTCACAAAGTCGCAAATAGCCAGAACGGAGATCCGTAGCTAGGAATAATAGCTCTTGCGGTGCGCTTCACTTACCGCCCAATAAGCTAAATCGCATCCATGATAAACTTTCTTTTTCCAGGTACACACAGGGGCAAAGCCCTACACATGCGGGCATTGTGGCAAGTCTTTCTCCCAGTCAAACTCTATGAAACTTCATGTACGGACTGTCCACCTCAAAATGCCTGCGCCCTATCGGAACCCTCGCGGCAAACAGGGCGAAGCACTGCTGTTCAATGCTTCTCTGTGATATTATTGAGACATAGTATTAGTAGGTTAGAAGTGATGAAGAGGCCGGCGTCGTGTCGGAAACAAAGCATAGTTTTTCAATGCTTTTCAGAAATTTCATTGAGACCATAGTGAATACTAGTAAGACAGGAGTGTTGAAGAGGTTGGAAATCGGGTGGTAAACAGTGGTAAATAGGTGAAGCACTGCTTTTCAATGCTTCTCTGTGGAATATATGAAACCGACGCCGAACACGTGTCGTGTCGAACCCCGTGGCAAATAGGGCGAAGCATTGTCTTTTAATGCTTCTCTAACACGCGTGCAGTGAAGAGCCCGGAGGGATTTTCGAAACCGCTGTGGCAAACAATGCACGAAGCACTGCTTTTTAATGCTGCTCTAAAATGTGATAGGGATACAGCACAAGGAGACAACCAGAAGACCACTGCTTTTCAAAGTTTTTCTGATATTCGATACATATGACATCGGGATACATGAATAAATCGACAGAAGCGGTGACGAGGACAAGTCAGTCAAGAGACCCGTGACACGTTCATTTCTCTTCAGTTTACCTTTAGGGTACACTATATCTTATATTTAAAAAACCTTGAAGATATACAACTTTAATGGAAAACTACATAAAAGGCGAGATCTATCCATAATTTCACGCCAAATCCCTTGCGGTGTAGGCAGAGAGAACCGAGCGCCACGCGACTCGATCCTTACACACCTCACTCGCTTCAATACCATTAATTGCTCTTCTCATGCACGCTCGTCAGTTTCCAAGGCTCCTGAGATCACATTCTAGAAAAGGCGAGATAATGAATAAAATTAAAGGTCAGTCGATTGTGTTCACACGAGTTGTTTGATAAGATCTCCATGACCTTCTGCAATAGTTCTGTTCATCATTAACAATGCATTCCGGCATTTTGCGTTCAATGGTCACGTATTGTACGGTTCCAGAAGGATTTCCTTACGATAAAAGTTAGATTGTGAAGGTAACTTCCTCTCCAGGTTTTCCCAATGGACTACAGCATGGTTTTTTTTGTCACGAAAGGCGTGAAAAAAGTTCGCAACCTGCGTACATACACGTTTACAAAATAGTAGCGTCGAAACAAATTCTAATTCCATCGTAAAATATTATCTCGTACCTCTTCAACGTTACAGCGACAAGACACCAATGATAAACTGTCTAGCGTCCAATTTCTATTAACCTGTCATTTAAACCAATTATGTATTAGAAAGTCTAGACCGTTTGCCAAAACAAAAAGAGACTATTCAATTCCACTTATTTTTTCTGTTTTCATACAGCATTAGTAGACGGCGAATGAGATGCGAAGCAACCATACTGAAGAAAGTACTTCCGCGGTAAATAACTATAATGACGGATTGTTGTGTTCTTGCGAGTGAGTGAGGTTATCAGTGTAAGCAGCAGGGGTGATAACCTAAGAGCGATACTCCTTATATTGCAAGCTTTCATAATCTATGGTAAGCTCTTAACGGCTGGTTGGCTCTATGCTTGTTTGCCTCCCAACGTTGTATAAAACAGTAATCCATATTGGGCGCTATAACACTCCCAAAACACACTGAAAAACAAATGGTGTTGTAATCAGTCTGGACTTAACCGGTGCTATTCATTCGAATACAAACCCATTCTGATAAATTGTATCATTGAAACTGTATATATAATTACAATAAATACTCTAAGATTTCCGCTTTGTATTATTTAAAATCTTGCCTACACGAATGATGATTTTTATACCGGATGAATCCTGAAATACATTCTTTATCAGCAAATTTGCTATTAGTAAAAAATAGCGGATATTCTCAATTACGTTATAATCCATAAAATAAAAATGATAAATTACAATTTTCACTTTCATACTTTTTACTTCATCTGTAAGTTGTTTCCTTAGGGTATAATAATTCAGCCTGTATAATTAGCCGGACTGAGTTATTATCTCGTGTATACCGAAAACCACATATGAATAACATTCACAGATGAAAAATAAAAAAATACTGTTAATTACTTATTTTATTTCATTTAATGTCTATGTTCTATCTGTTCACTCGTCTTTCAGTCTGTTCCGCCGTCTGTTCCTGGGCGGCATCGGTAGCTTCATGTGTACTGTTTTGATGTGCAGTTTGACGCACGTGGACGTTTGGAATGACTTGTCACAGAGCTGGCATACATGCCGACGAATGCCGGAGTGAATCTGTGGAGTAGCAGATGCAATAGTTCATCTCAATAAAGGTGCATGAACATATTAGAAACTCGTATCGTAATCGTAACGAGTCCTCGATAGTATTACGCAGCATCACGCTAGTACATAGCACGAAGCACCTTCGTCGTCCTATCGTATCCTCGATAGCATTTCGATACTACGTAAACCGGGGAACGAACAAATTGCGTGTATTGAGTGAACGATTCGTTCTGAAATTAGATGAAGTTGTTGTTGTAATTTTTATCTTAAGTATTCTATGAAATATTCAAGGATATAGAAAAACTTTGGAATATGAATATTCTTTTTGTATTAACTATTCAGTTAATCGTGATATTATTGTACTTACTAAGTTGTGCCTGTAGAGTGCCGACGGTGATTTGAACGCCTTGTTGCAGTGTTTGCACGGGTACGGCCGCTCGCCGGTGTGCACGCGCATGTGTTGCTGCAACCACATGCACCACAGAACATATATAATAATAATAATAATACAATGTCAAAGTCAAAATCTTTTTATTCCGTAAAAATGGCTACATTTGTTTGGAATCGTCACAATTTTTTTCCCTACCGTGCAGTTCATGACTAGGTGAGCACTGATAAAAATACTGCCAAAAAACTCAGGCATCCCTCTTTTGGTATCCAAACAAATTTACATAATTTATTAATTACATTATAATTGGATCGACTCAATCCCAGGCATTTTTATCATTAATATAGTCAGATACTTTATAGTATGCCCTGCTACACAATTTGGCTTTAATAGTAGTTTTAAACTTGTTTATTGACAATTCTCTTATATTGCTGGGAAGTTTGTTATAGAACCGTATACATTGCCCCATAAAAGAATTACTTATTTTGTGGAGACGGCTTGCATGTAACACAAGATTATGCTTATATCTAGTATTTATGTTATGAGTATCACTCTTTTTACAAAATGGGTCTATGTTTTTATGGACATACAAAAGATTTTCATAGATATATTGCGATGCGACTGTTAGAATATTTATTTCTTTGAATTTTTCTCTAAGGCTCTCACGGGGACCAAGTTTGTAGATAGCTCTTATTCTGAAAAAATTAGATCCGTAAGGGATTTCAATATATATAATATTACTGTACAGAGTTGGTCTGAAAGAGCGTCGGTGCTAAAATAAGAAGAGGCATGCTCCGTTGGTTCGGACATGTAGAAAGAATGCAGGCTGAAAGAATGACGAAGCAGATATACAATGCAAAAGTGGAAGGATGTAGAAGCCGAGGAAGGCCAAGACTTACCTACCATGATCAAATTGATCGTGTTCTATCAGAAGGTGATGTCAGGAACCCTAGAACCCGGCGAGCGTGCATGAAAAGAGCAATGAATGTTTAAGAAGCGAGTGAGGTATGTAAGGATCGAGTCGCGTGGCGCTCGGTTCTCTCTGCCTACCCCGTAAGGGATTTCGCGTGAAGTTATAGATAGACTGTACAATTCAAACGGTTGTCATATCACACATACAATCATTCCTTTTCTCAGGGGTATTCTGATTCCTAATCCATTAGGAAGGTCCGGTACTTAAGCCGTTTACCACATACAATCAGTATACATGTCGAAAAGTCGGCGAGATCACGTGGAAACTTCGAAGGCTGCCCTTCGGTTTAGCGACGAAAAATCAACCCGGTGTTCTGAGCGTGCCCGGTTGTGACGGCCGGCGCGCGGTGCTCTACTGGCGAATGCAAAATAAAAGAGCGCCCAGTTTGCACCACCGTGAACATATATATACAGATAAATAAAACTGGAGTGTCTGTTTGTAATATTAAAATAACCGCTTTTTACTAAATGCATGTGGATATATACACGGTACATATACCAAAATGAATATTATTACATTTTTTGTCTGTCTGTCTGTTTGTTCGGCTAATCTCTGAAACGGCTGGACTGATTTTGACGGGAATTTCACTGGCAAATAGCTGATGTAATAAGGAGTAACTTAGGCTACTTTTATTTTAGAAATTTTATTTATTTTTATTAATATAAATAAATAATAAAAAACTAACTATTCCGCGCGGAGGAAGTACATAATACATATCTATTATTATTTTGCTGGTCGATATTTTACTCTGCTTATTTAGGTACTTATAATCAAATCAAATAAATAAAATTATAACTGAACAATAATTTTTTTGTTAAATTTCGCGCGGACGAAGTCGCGGTCACTGCTAGTCAATAATAAAGATAGGACGTCAGTTCTCAATGGTAAAAAAAAATCCACTTCAAAAATCAAACTTGTAAATTTTGTCAATTTCCAAATTGCATAGGCACTCTATGAAAACATTCTTACTGAAACAATGGTAGTTAAATTGGGAAAGAACATAAACATCGATGTTCTTCTTCGTCATTGGGATACTGAACATCTTCTTAAAAAACTGCGAAATCGACGAAAAATACATAAAAATAAATTTATTCATTCATCATACATTTATGTACTCATATATAAAAAGATGATAATGAACTGTGAACGAAACAATGAAGTTCAGAAGTACGTCTTACTCGCTAGATTTCCTAATCTGGTGCAGTACTTTCTATCTACGTACAATTCGATCTGACCTAATTTATGTGCTTCCGCTAGTTCATGGAGACTAGCGCCGGTCGGCACCCAGCCACGGCATGCCGTTGCTGCGAATTGCCGCCATCTGAAACATGAACCGCATGCACCCGTCACCGTTGTTGCTCTGGCTGCTCCGGTCGTCTCTGCGACATGTTTCGCCTCCACTCGAGGCATCCTCAGGCGCTGTATATGTTAGTCTTTAGACTAACATGCTACGAATGACAAGACTGTTCAACCATCGAGGTTGTTATAAAACTTAAAGACACTTACCATGAGGACAGACTTGACGGTGAACGTCTTCGGACACTGCGTGCACTCGAACGGCCGCTCCCCGGAGTGTATCCGCTGATGGTACTTGAGGAGGCCAGAATTCTAAAAAAATACGTTTTGTATCATTTTATAGTATTTTATGACATTTTTGTGTCGGTGTTAAGATAAGAAAGGGCATGCTCCGTTGGTTCGTACATGTAGAAAGAATACGGAACGTAAGAATGAAGAAACAGATATACAATGCAAAAGTGGAAGGATGTAGGAGCCGAGGAAGACCGAGACTAACCTACCATGACCAAATTGGTCGTGTTTTATCAGAAGGTGATGTCAGGAGCCCCAGGAACCGGCGAGCGAGCATGAAAAGAGCTATGAATATCACAGAAGCGAGTGAAGTATGCAAAGACCGCGTCTTATGGCGCTCGGTTCTCTTTGCCTACCCCGCAAGGGACTTGGCGTGAAGATATACAATTATACATACATTATGACAATTTTATATGTTCGCTCCAAGAACCTTGCGGAATAGGCAGACAGAGTCTACCACTATATGACTCTGTCTTCTTAATATTCATAGATCTTTTCATGCTGCTGCCTGGCTGTTGTGTTCTTCTCTGCCCATGTCCGCCATCTGTACAGTTTTTCCTGCATTTTGTTTCTGGCTTGACTCACTTATTCGCAAGGACACAACAACCCTTCAGGGAGTTGTTTTGCTGCGGTTTTCTGTGAGGTATTAATCCCCAATATTACACTAGTACGGTATTTAAAGCCAGCCTCACCATGAAACTTTTCCCGCACACTTCGCACATGGCACTCTTGTTCTGTCCGGAGGCGGCGAGGGCTGCCTTCTCCATCACCACGTCACCTGCCTCTTCTCCGACCACCCTCCACTTACGTATAGACTTGTCCACTTCACCCTTGTTTGCTCTTCTTCTCGCTTTCTACAAAATGGAAATAACATTATGGTTACTCGTTTATAAAAGTTAACGACAAAAACATAGACAAATAGAACGTAGAACAAGCACGCCAGAGTAGAAAAAGCGAGGTAGGAGCCCCAATCTCACTTTTTTCAAAATACGCATTAAAACTGAGGATACATCACACTAATCAAAAACACAAGTCAAACAACGTTGACTGCAGCCTATCTAGGAATGACTGCTTATCTCGATTCTCGGTCGGCTCGATAAATGACAGTCAAATCAGTATATGCCTAGCGGCTTGAAAACAAATTCTAGTAGCTTGAGAATATTGGCCTGCGCCAATCAATAGCTGCGTGGTACATTGTGCCATGAACCACGCTGAAAGGCGATTCGTATCCAGCAGTGCAATGACTAAGTACATGCTCTAATTCTACCGTGGTATTTTTTTCACCTGCCAATAAATTATTTAAATGTATGTTCTTGTCTCTATTGAGATACTCTCACACCCTTACTGACAGCGACTTTTACATTGACGTCTTTGACGATTTTGATTAAGTATTGATTATGTATGTTACGCTATATAGCAAATTTAAATCTGGATATGCTCAACGACTTTTGGTGCCGACTGTACAGTACTCACCGGCGCTCGATGACCTTTGTCCTTCCCCTCTCTGTCGGACCTCACCCTTCTTGACATTCGCATCAAGCTTTTGTCAAACACATTCGAAGAGCTCAAATGAACTTTCGAGTAATGATCCCGGAAATAGTAGGCGTTTGAGAACGTCTTGTTACACTGCAAACAATGATAATATTCTATGAGTCCTTTTTGTTTAATGGAACTTAAAAACATTAAGCCCTGCCACTGTATTTAATAAAACAGACATTGGGCACTGTTTGTTACGACTGTTGGTAATGTTTATTTTCTCTGATAATGACCATTTTCTTATATTTTCACTGAGCTATCCTCGTACTAAAGTTATTTATTATATGAATAAAAACCCTCAAATGAAAAGTGAAACAGATATCATTAAAGTAGACGCCTATTAACAGCGTCGGTGACTTTACTGATCTCGTTTTCATGTGTTATTTAAAAAATAATACTCATTTAATAGCTTATATCTAATTTTCGTCAAATCAAAACGTAATTATGTGGGATCATTGGAGATCATAGATTGAAAAAAAGATATCCTCACCTCTTCACATTTGAAAGTATGTTCCAATGTATGTTTTTCAATCATATGTTCGTTCAGCAGGTCGGTGGTCGTGAAGCTTGCGCCGCACTGAACACAAGCGGAACCCCCTTCTAGGCACACCTCCCCGTGCCTTTTCAAAGCGACAGCATTCTGAAACTTCACTTTACACCTTTCGCACTCAAGATTATGAACCTCTGGTACATTTTCCCTCGTATGATGTTGAACTAAATGATACTTCAAAAGTTGTTCACTAACAAAACTTTCACCGCACTTTATACAACTGGATAAATCACACCTATTAGCTTTCTCATGTCTCATAAATGCTACTTTACTAATGAAATTTGTGTTACAATTTTTGCATTTAAATTCACATTTCTCTATATCCTTATGAGCTCTCTTTTGATGTGCCTTTACGCCTTTTTCTCCTATAAAAGATTCACCACACAAATCACACCAAGTTAGTTCCGAAGCGTGCTTTAATCTGATATGAGAGAAATAACTTGAAACTTTTTCGAATATCCTCTCGCAATATGGGCAGCTTTGTCGTTTTCCTTGATGCCAATTGTAATGCCTAATTAGATTACATTTAACTTTAGTAAAAAAGTCGCAGTTTTTACAGCAAAATTTCACTCTGTGTATTCTCAAATGTCCTAAAAGTTTATTATTACTTTTAAATCTACAAGAGCATATCTCGCAAAAGTGATGACCCGCTGCTGGATCGTGATAATTTTTATGGTGTGTTGCTGCTGTATTGTGATCTCTAAAGTTTTTCCCGCATAAAACACATTTTATGATTAGAGGGTCGTTCAAATCAGACATTTTTCTCTCCTCAACTTCTCTAAATTGTTCATCTTTATTAAGAAATTTAACATCAAAGTCTAAAGAGTTAGCGAACTCTTTGATTTCCTCATCACTCCTTTCTCTTTTACCACTAAGTTTTTTGCCATCTTTATTTCTGGTACTAATTACATTTTTAACAACTCTCTTACGTTTAACTTTTTTTGGATCATTTGCGAAGATTGCTATTGGTTCATCTAACTCTGAATCACTATCTCTCTTAATTTGTTCGCTTTTCGGTAAAAAACTAACATCTAAATCTAAAGGACTTGCAAAGTCCTTATCATTTCTCTCTTTTTTACGACGAACTTTCTTGTTATTTCGTTTTTTTCTTTCAATTATATCCTTAACCTTTTTGCGTTTACGATCTTCAACAAATATTGCTATTGGTTGTTCTAACTCTGAATCGCTGTCTTTTTCTTCTTTATTAACATTTTCGTCTATATCTAGGTTAATCTCAATCTTTTGGTCAGTGAGATAGAGTACATTGTCGTCATCAATGTAATCATCGATCCAATCCTCCTGTTTCACATCATTGTCTAGTTTCTGATCGTTTTCTTTAAACTCTATTATTTCAATTTTTGTCCGTACGTAATTTGTGGTTAGCTGGTAGTAGTGTCGATCTATAGTGCGTACGTTTTGTGTCGTTATCTGTAATTAACCAAATAATATATATATATTCCTAATGTGTGTGTGCATGTAAATAGTCTAATCAAAGCTCTTGGGATTATTTCATTTCATTCTATGGCAGCTAAATTCAAATATGTTGCAAAGTTTATTTAAACTACAAAAGTGTTTTCCTAATCTTGAAGTGTACAAGTTTATGGTATTATAGCTTTCTTAGCTATGCGACATGTATAACTTTAGGACATATGAGCAGGTATTAGAGTTACCAAACAGCTGTGAGAGGTTGGATGGATGATATCTACCAATATAGTATACGCGTTACTTCCGTTAAAAATAGTTTAATTTCCATGTGTAACAATCGCGAAAACCTAAGACAATACAATATAGTATCGTTAAAATTTTGTGGCTTATCGTAGTAAAGTTTTATACGGAGGTAAGTTTTTGGATACTCGCCAATCTGGGCTCGGGCCAAATGATATGGTAAGTCTAAGGAGAAGAACATATCGATTTTTATAATGGAGGCGGAGGAGAAGGTGTATGAAGAAACAGATACGACAATGCGAAAGTGATATGATTTGGGAGCTGATGAAGGTCAAAATTCACCTACCACGCGCAAATTGGCGTTTTATTAGAAAGTGATCTCGTGTGCCCTAGGCTTACGTGCATAAAAAGAGCTATGAATGTTTAAGAAACGAGTTAAGGTATGTAAAGACAGAGTTTTGCGGCGCTTGGATTTTCCTGCCCATCCATGCATGGGACATGAAAATGAAAATGGACTTGAAGTGAAAATGTAATATAGATGATATGTGGTATTCTGAGGAATTTGTTTTATATGCCTACAGCATATTTCTACATTCGCCACAGTCGCTATCGAAAATAGGTTCCCACTTCTTTCAAGGTTCCTTCTGCGAACCATTAAAATGGCAATTATTTGCAACTTGTCCATAGACAAAATTTTGCGTTGATTAGGTTATGCATATACTACCTGATCCTCGTCCTTAACCCTTTAACCGCGGTGCCCGTAATATTACGGGATATGAAAAATGTGCTCCACGCGCCACAGACGTAATTTCACGTTAAGTTTTATAAATTGTTTATTAGTGCATTTATATTAAAGATTAAGTTGCAATAAACATTGTACATTACAATCCAGGATGTATTCTTAATAATTAACAAATTTTGCTGCGTTTAATTATGATATTTATAGAAAAAATCGTTGTAAGGTGCTACTTAGTACCAACACGAATCGCCAATAACGTGATATTACGTGTACTAGGGATGGGCAAATCAATGTAATCTAAATGAAATTTTATTGAATAATCATGGTGCGACCGTGCGAAAGCAAAAATATTGTATTGAAATCCAAATTATTTCGTAAAATTCGAAGCACGAATAGTCGTACTAATTAGAAGCATGTTAAAACAATAAAAATGTTTATTTTGTGTTAAATATTAGATATAAAATTTATTGTTTCGATAAAGAAGCGACAACTGAGAACTTCACTAGTTCAGATTATCTCCGATCGCCGTCACCGTGATTTTACGTGCGGCTCAAGGTCAAACGACGCCATATTTTCTGTTCCTCAGGCGCCGTCACCGTAATAACACGTTCCTTGTACAAATTAGTGTTGTTCCCTTGCCATGTTAGAAGACTACGAATTATTAAATATTTTAGAAGAAAATAATGACTGTTCGACCTGAGGTACGATCAGAATTATATATGAAAATTATTAATTTGATAAATCAAGCTCGAAGAGATGCATCAGAAAACGAAGATGTTATACTAGATTCATTGCTAGAATATTGATTGAAACGTGGTAAATAATGATATTTTTTTATACCACTAAGGTAGCAAACAAGCTTACGGCCTGCCTGATGGTAAGCAGTTACCGTAGCCTATGGACATTTGCAACACCAGGGGTGTCACTCTTGCGTTGCCGACCCTGTAAGAACCTCTTCACGCCTTTCTTCAATAACCCCCGTACTGTAGTCCCTTGATACTTGATTAATAAAGACTGATTTAATATTAATTAAATTTTGAACTTTTATTTAAACTAATCGATAACACTATTTCTCAACCCTATTTGAAATTACGCCGACAGGCCGCTGGCGTTAGGGTGTGATGATTTAACAAAATATGGCGGTCAAAGGGTTAAGACATATATAGTAGACCTGCGTGCTTTATACGGCTCAAGACTGGCCCCACCACTAGCATTGAAACTCGTCTACGTGATTAACTAACCATCGCATCACGTCAAAAACATTTAATACTATTTTTTACTTATTCTGTGCAAGAGGTCCTTTTTTAACACTGACTATGCAGTTGGCCCTTGTGGGCCTACTACGTCACCGGAAGGGAGAGGCGGGCGATAGACGCCACAGGCAGAAGAGATCTTACTTAACGACACAACTTGTGATACACCCGGAGACAAACTATTTGCATTGTGGCATCATCTAGTATGTTCTTTAACATTCATACCCATGAACCATACTGTCGGATAAGTAAATTATTATGTACACCTCTCTAAAATGGGATGTGTTATTTCATCATCATCATCTCAGTCTGTATTCTTCCACTGCTGAACATAGGTCTCTCCTTTAGAGTGCCACTCGTATCGATCCTGTGCCACCTGCATCCATCGACTCCCTACAAACCTCTTCAAGTCGTCGCTCCATCTAGTGAGGGGTCGTCCTACACTGCGTGTACCAGTACGGAGACGCCATTCGGGAACCTTTCTTCCCCAGCGGTTGTCGGTTCTACGAACTATGTTGCCGGCCCACTGACCACTTCAGTTTGCTTATCCTGTGGGTTATGTCGGTTACCTTAGTTCTACTGCGGATATCTTCATTTCTGATTCTATCACGCAGAGAATTCCGAGTTTAGCTCTTTCCACAGCACGCTGAGCAGAGCGCAGAGCGACCTTGACCTTCCCCATACGGCCCGCAGTGAAGGGCCACGTCTCAGTTCCGTATGTCATCACTGGCAACACACACTGTTCGAAGACCTTGGTCTTCAGGCGTTGGGGTATTTTGGACGAGAAGATGTGTCGAAGTTTCCCGAACGCTGTCCAGCCGAGTTGCATCCGTCTGTTGACCTCTTGGGCGAAGTTGGGCTTACCTAACTGAATAACCTATCTTAGTAAACATATTCGTCAACAACTTCAAGCGTAGTGCTTCCAACCGTGACCGGCATAAGAGTGACATGGACATTCGACATGATCATGGTTGGAAACACTATTGAGGTCATTGAGCATAACGCTAAGTTCCTCCAGCGATTTTGCCATGAGAACTATATCGTCGGCAAATCGAAGGTGAGTAACGTATTCCCCATTGATGTTTGTACCGTGTCCTTTCCAGTCCAAGAGCTGTCGTGTCTTCAAGGCATCTTCCAGTGCTGCGGTGAAACGATTCGGGGATATAACATCGCCATCGCCACCTTTTTTCACTTGGATCGGTTTCGTACTCTGGTCCTGTACTTGGATACACATCGTAGCCTTACTGTACAAGCACTTCAACGCTTCCAGGTACCGATAGTCAATTCGGCATCGCTGGAGAGACTATAGCACCGCCCATGTCTCAACGGAATCAAAGGACCTTTCGTAATCCACATACGCCAAACATAAGGGCAGATTATACTCCTCAGTCTTCTCTATAATCTGGCGCAGAGTAAGTATGTGGTCGGAATCCGGCTTGTTCGGGAGGCTGAAATTCATCAATCATCTGCGTGCGAGACGGTTTGTGATGACTCTCGAAAACAGTACATAAACGCGGCTCAGACGTGATATCGACCTATAGTTCTTCGGGTTTTGCTCCACGCTTCCGGTGTTTCACCGGAGTGTATGACGGAACTGAATAGTCTCTGAAGGATTGGCTTTCCGCCCGCTTTCAGAGTCTCCGCCGTAATTTCGTCCTGACCCGGTGCTGTCCCATTTTTAAGCTGTATGAGAGCCATACGCATCTCGTACAGACTGATGTCCAGGTTATTTTCGGTATAGTGTCGGGTCAGTTTAGCTCTTGGGTCGTCACTAGCACTGTTGCCCGGTTGTAACGACGATGTGTACAGCTGTCGATAGAACTTCCTCATTTCACTCAGAATCTCAGCCTTCGTAGAAATAATGGCGCCAGTGGTCTTCAGCTTCGTAAGTTGACTTTGCACAGCAAACAGATCTTTGGCGAAAACTTTGGAGCCTTGGTTCCGCTCCATCGCCTCTTTAACACGATTTGTATTAAATTGGCGTATGTCTCGCCATATGCATTTACAGATCTGCCTGTTCAACTGCCTGTACTTTAGCGTGTGAGCTGAAGACTGCAACCAAATTTCACGTCTGACCTGAATGAGATTCTGCATGCCAGTCGAGAGATTTTGGGGTTTTTTGGGCGAGGTTTTAGAAACAGAGCTCCCGCTACATAGACAGTTTCCACGAGCTTGCTGTTGATATCGTCCGGTGTTATGCAATCATCTAGGCACTGAAAACGATTTTGAAGTTCGAGTTGAAAGCTCTCGGGGTTTTGTATCATGGCACGAGATGGACGGAGCGTAGACTTCACCAGGCGAGACCTTTCCAGTTTTATGTTAAAGTTCAAGATGCTTCTTACCATCTGGTGATGGCTTCCGGTTTCACCCTGTTAATCACAGAGACAGCATTGAACAAATGCCGGTTGGTATTCAAGATGAAGTCTATCTCGTTTTTCGTCGAACCAAGCTGTTATTTGAAGTGATTCAACACGTAGAGGTCCTTTCAAGAATATTGATGTAATGTAGAGTATAAAATACCGATATTATTGTAAAAACATGCTCTATTTTATGAAATTCTAGGTTTGGATTAATATTCCACACGAAATATGCTTTCATACCCAACTCATATTATTTGTGACTTAATACAAGTAATGACATGTGAACAGACATTAGACTTGTATAAAATGTTTATTTTACCATTGAAGCCATATAAAACTATTTAACTCACACATTTCCCCGTTAATTCCGTGTCTCTGAGCAATTCTTGTGATTTCCTGCACCTGGCACGAAATGACAGGAACTTAAGCAGCTGCGAGCGACAGTAGATGCAGAGGTGCTGCGGATACACAGCAGGGGAGTGTAGCTGTTAAAAAATAGTTAAGCATTAATGTCAGAAACAATCAATAGGTATTTTTCATAAAGCCACAGTGCTTGCTAAAATGTAACAATCGTTTTTAGGGATTTCAGTCATGTATATATATATGTACATATATATAGATTTTAAGTGAAGTGCATGTCTCTTATGGAAGGTGGATGTCATGACTTAAAACAATCATGTCATGCCTTAACAGCAACTCCCGGAAGGGTATAACCCTGTAGAATTGCTTCGATAGCAGCAGGGGTGGCAATTGTGGAAACAAATTTAAGTCTAAGAATTTGGCGAAGGCGCTGATTTTCACATGGAGCGACTGCCGTCAGCCTCCACAACCCGCCGGGAAAACCTGACCTATATTAGGTAAGGTTACACATCTTTAGAAATATAACGAGCTCGGCGGCTCAGTCGTGAATGACGCGACTTTGACACCGACGCTCGTGGGTTCGATTCCCACACAGTACAAACATTTGTGTGCATGAACATGTCTGTTTGTCTTGGTCTGGGTATTTTTATGTATAATAAGTATGTATTTAAAAAAAAAAATCTATTTACGTATGTTTATCAGTTGTCTAGACCCATAACACAAGCTTCGCTTACTTTGGGGCTAGGTGGCGCTGTGTAATTTGTCCGCCAATATTTATTTATTTATTTATAATTTATTGGACGTGCGGGGTTTCTCATGATGTTTTCCTTCACCGCTGACCAGGTGATAAATATGTACATAAATACGAAAATACGAATTTAGTGGTAGATGACCCTGCCAGTACTTGAACCGAGGACCTGTTGAACACAAGGCTAGATCTTGATCCACTAAGGCTGGCACAGTAAGGTACGATAATATAGGAAAATAGATAATTTTTGTAAAGCACTTGTAATATTATACAAACACACTATTATATCTGTGGTAAAAACTAACTCTACTTAACATTTCTCATCAACGCAGTGTATTTTTAAAATATTAAAACACAAAACCCATAACAAAAATTAAGCATTATTTATTAAATTATCACTTTGGTAGAAAATCAACACCATATAATTAATATTAAATATAAAAAACCACTTTTAAAACAAAAATTGCAAATATCTCCTTCACTTATTGATTAAACTCAAATATTAAAACCACAATAATTTTGGCTCAATTAAATCAAAGGATACAACTACTTTCGCTGGTTTTTGAAATATTTTTAAGTTTTTCTCCCGTAATCACAAAATAATGATTACTCACGACTTTAACCGTTGTCAACGTTGTAAATGGCTTGAAACGGTTAAGAACATGTTTTTTTAAATGGTAGCATACATATCTCAGTTGATAAGATGTAGACGCATTGAAAACATGCACTGAGGGCTAGATTTACCCTTCATTAATACATTACTAGCTGCTGCCCGCGGCTCCGCCCGCGTGGAGTCAAATAACGTAGCCTATGTGTTAATCCAGATCATAATCTATCTATGTGCCAAATTTCATTCAAATCTGTTCAGCCGTTTAAGCGTGAAAGAGCAACAAACATCCATCCATACACACAAACTTTCGCATTTATAATATTAGTAGGATTTCATTTATAATAGCTAGACACCTAAAAACGCCTTTGTCTGAAATCACTTTGTTTTTTAGACAAGGGTCTTTTTTCAATACAAACATTTTAATAATCTATGTATGTGAGACACTGGAAAGTGCATAACAGTCCGAGTGTCGAGAGTGTGTGTGAAAATAGAAAAAAAGTGTTCTATAGGTAAATATTTCTTTATTCAATCTTTTTAAAGTACTCTCCACCAGTCACTATTCAAAGTTTCATGCGTCTGAACCAGTTTCTCATTTACAGCCTGCTCGAACGCTGACAGAGTATCTTCCGGCAACGAAAATTGTATCCTTGTGAGCTGATTTTTTATTTTCGGGAATAAAAAATTGTCACACATGCTAGGTCAGGGCTGTACGGAGGGTATCCCAGGAGTTTGACCGTTGTGCTCTCCAGAAAGTCCCTCGGTTTGAGCACACTGTGCGCGGGCGTGCTGTCGTAGTGGAGCAGTAGTCCGCGGAGCCCTGTGTTTGGTCACTTGTTGCTCACAACAGAGAAAACTTCTGCCAAGCATTTGGTAGTATACCATTAGGTATTGATGTTTCTTTGGTTCTGTAAAGGAATTGCCACCAGGTAGCCAGTCAAATTGAAAAGTCTTGCAATCAGAATCTTCTGTATGTGCTGAATCTCCTGATACGTAACTCGCCTATTGTCTTATATTTTTCACTACTAGTATGTTTTCTTCTGCAATAGCCATCAAAGGGCGACCCCTTCTTTCTTCATCCCCCAAAGTTAGTAGACCGTGCTTAAATTTGTTATACCAATGATACACGGTTTCCTTGAAAGGGTCTCCAATGGATGAAGACCCTTTCAAGGAAACCCTGAAACCGATATATTAATTTGTTATTATTAGTTGTTTTCATCGAAAATATTTTGTGTTGCCAGATATATTGTGCTCACTGGCCAATAGCTAAAATAAATGTAGACTTCAATACCGAATGTGAATAAAATGCTTAATTTGAGCTTAATTGATGCTTAACCCTTAAATGCAAGCGGTGCGCGGTGTGTCACACCGCGTCGATAAATCGAAAAATAATAGTACATATTATATATAGAAAATAAACATTCGCATTTGAAAATTGAGTTTGAAAATAGCGTTATGTGCGACGCGACAACCTAATTTTTCAAACTTTTCTTATAAAATAGTACATAGGAGCTATATATTTGATTTTTACCTCATTTTATAGATAATCTATTCAGCTACAATACGATATTTATTTATTTTTCGACAATAATAAACTGTGTCTACAATTAAACGAAATATTCACGAAGGAAATATGCAATTTGAAAGTACCTACCCGTTACGTAATATTTTTTTTCTCATATATAAACTCACTAAACCACACTATTGTTGGCATTTCCTATCATAAAACAATATAAACTAACATAAAAAAAATACACAAACATATCTGTTTATACACGAAAACACGAAAAAACACTACAGAGAAAAAATGTACGTCAAGACACAGCGACGCCGCCGTTGTACTGACGCTTTGAATTTTTAAATTTTTGTTCTGGCCACTAAAGTGTCGTGAATTTTTGTTGGCACTACTGGAAATACTTACTACATTATAAAAACAAGTAATAAGCCACTCTAGGCCCTAATCCGTCACAAATAAAGTTTAAACCTACCTCAAAATCGTTGGTTGACAGGAGCCTCCTTTGAGGTCGCGGTCTTTTACGGTACTTTTTTTGCAGCCTCAAAGGAGGCTCCGGGCCCCTAAGGGTTAATTGATGTTGTTAAACACAAAAAAACTATTTTGTTGAGTTGTTAGTAACATATTTATGAGAATGGTTATTTATTTAACTGTAAGTCGGCCATGTTTTGTCGCAGCTTCTCAACAATACTATTTGTTACTTGCCAGCAACATACACAGTGTTCTTCAAAGAAAACAAATGTAGTATTGAACTGTCTTACTTATGTACAGACAGAGAGCACTGAGTGCCGCAGGGCGTGGGATAACCACCTGGCCGAGGACACAGAGTAATTCTAAATTATGTTTTCATTTAGAAGTTGAAAAACCAGTAACACAAGAGAAGCCTCAATCCTGGTAGTATTGAATGGATGCAATTGACATTTCTCAAACGATGCAGCTTAGCACTGCACGCAAGGCTAACACGGTGGAGTGCATCCTTCGAATCCTAGAGACTTAAATGGAAATTTAACGATTTCATACAGAAACATAATTATTTATTTCATAGAAACTAAACCAGTGACAAACTAGAATGTTGTTCCGCTTTTTTTTATACGGGGTTAATGATGCTATTGATTCCTGTTCGCAAATTATCATTTATAATAGTATTAACATGTAACAGTACCGGAATGCCGACGAGTTCTTCGTAAGGCTCGATCAAGCGGTTATCATTAATGCTGTGGAGTTTCACATCGGTAACGAGGCACCCGCGGCACGCTAGCAGTTCATTCACATGTTCTGACCACATCGCCGAGTTTGTCTATCTCATTTTTGAGCAAAATAAATTAAATTTACATGTTTAAAACGGTATACAAAAAACAACAAACTATAGTTTGCGTTTGGGCAAAGACTTTGTCGATGACGGATTATTGACGGAACGGGACGGAAGAATCAACTTTTTCTTTTTATACGCCATGTAAATGACGACCTAAGATTCATTGAGAATACAGCCACGTCTCAAACTCTTCATTTTTAACGGTAGCTACAATAAAAACATTGAAATAATGCAGTTTTACTGTTCTTTTAGACGACTTATCGGGATAACATTAAACAGTGCAATTCATGATATTAACCTCAATAACACATCGAAAATATTCAGCGCAATTTTGTATTCTAATGGGAGTCAGTAGCAATATGTATTCCAACGAAGTAATATAATATTGTCTGTTGCGTTACATATTCGTTGTCGCCTACTAAGACGAAAAGGGCGCGTGAGGAGATTGTTCTCTCAGCTCACACTTCTACAAGCTTACAAGTTCATACGCTCTTACGAATGACATGTATACTGAAACAAAAGGCGCGCGCATATACTCGCAAATAGAAACGAGCACACACACACGCGCACGCAATATATTAAAGCATGTTTCATTGAAAAGGGTTTGACAGTTTTTGTCATAGGTGTTTTGACTTTTTTCCGGGATTTTGATCAGGGATATTGTTGTTATTGTTGATTTTTTACTTTTCAGTATGAAGTTAGTTCTATGTTACAATTTTGATGGTATATAGTAGTATAAGTGCTAGTGAACATAGAAGATAAGAACATAAGAAATTAAAATACTCAGTTTACAGGTTTTACAGGTTTATGCAATTTTGGGCAAAAATGTACACGCAAACCTTGTAAAATTCATTTCGTTTTACAGGTGGCATTTAAATTTCAGGATTGAGTCTGGAAACTATTCTCGAGAAAATTTTCAGCGGAGTTCCTGAAACTTAGCTATCTAGAATTAAGATTTTGATATGTTTTTATATCTTAACTGAATACTTTGCTGTATGGGTTAGATTCCTTTGCCTGTCCCTTTCGGGAGAAAAGAGCAAAAAGGGATGTTCCTACCGTAGACTGTCAAAGACTTCTTCACGCGCTTTTGATGAGTGACATTGTTGTTTTACTTGAAATTTTTACAATTCAGTATAAAATTAGTTTTGTGTGACAATTTCGATAGTATACAAAATACTATCGAAATTGTCATAAGTGCTAGTGAATTTATACAGTAATGAAAAAACTCAAATATAACACGAATATGCACTTTTTAGAAGACGTGAATAAGTTCATCAAGAAAACCTTGTAAAATCAGTATCGTTGTATGAGTGGTATTTAAACTGGGTTGATTGGGTCTAGGTACCCTTCCCAAGTATTTTTTCAGCAGAGTTCCTGAAGCTGGAACATAGAATTAAGATTTTCAATTGGTTCTAAACTGATGACTTGGCTGTATGGGCTAGATCCCTTCGCCCTTCCCCTCGGGGATAAAAAGAAAAATCAAAGTCACTGACATATACAATGTTGATTAAATTTTGTTTCAATAATTTCAATTCCTTTTACAATATTTTTATTAGTTAATTCTCATCAAAATTAGAATGATTTGTAAGCAATATTCGATTCTATATGTTTGTAATTCATCGAGAGTTTTATGTTTTCAATATTATTTTGTATTTTCACTTAAAACGGCTTGTTAATTTGTAAAGTACCTATTTATTTGGTTCCAGACGGCAAAATCTAAAGCTAGATTAAAGTATTTATATCTTTCAAGAACAAAAACATAACGAAATGTGGGCGAGTGAAATGCATAATAAATTAAGCGGGATTTTGATGTGCGGCGGATGTCTCGCTTCAGACGTGAAACTATACAATATTCATGTTTATAAATTAGCTGACTCGTACGATCAGCTAGTCGGTGTTCCCGTAAGTTTTTATTTGTTTTTACCACTGTGTCAAACAGCTTTAGTCCTTGCCTGATCAAAGAAACGGGCTACCGCCATTAATATTAATTTTATTATTCGCATGAATACCCATAAAAGTGTGTACTCATGTTCTTACCGAGCCAACTTTTGATAAGAAGAGATTGTTAAGACAAGCTCCAACAATGTGAAATGTAAATATGCTTTTATTGTGCACCATATGGTAATATAACAATAGCTAAGAGTTCTCCTGATCCTCACCACACTTACTACCTATAATTATTTTTTCTAGAAAGCTCTTGCAAGAGGATGAACTTTTTGGTAAAGCTGATTATTTTTTAACATTGCAAATAAATATGTATTGTTGTGTTATATGTAGTATTTAAGTAAATCACTAATATGTTATAAAAATATATATGGAAAAATTTATTGATTTTTTTAAATTAAATTTATTATTTTATTTAATGAATGATAATAATACATATAAATCAATTGCTGCTTGTTAGTCTCACAAATACTCGAAAATTCTAATATTAAATTCTATATTATAAGTATTGGTTTTTCAGACATTCCTATTCTACTTTTTTGTGCTGAATCCGAATCTGAAGTCAAAATTCGGATATTCAAAAAAAGCGACAGACACATAGACAGACATATAGATTTCATATAGGAATGGTGTTCCTGAACATATGATTATTTTCAGTTGATGCAGTCAGATGGACACTTACAGTACGTCTGCAGCTTCTGTCAGATGCTACTCGTCAAGTTTTCTAAGTTCAGAGCCCAATGTAGAAAAGCTCAAGAAGTATTCAAAGATGCAATGGTCCAGAGAAAATGTGTAGGTGTACTGCATTACTATATTTGTGGCAATTTTTGTACCACTCGAGTAGCATTTATGTTGGCCATTTGCTATAAAGCCACCTCTTTATATACCTGCATCAGTAGAATCGGTGACTTCACTTGTTTAGGAACCGGACAACTCTCCTGGTAATTGTTATTTGGTTATAGACTCTTGTATGGTTATGGTATGTCCTCAGTCTGTTGTTTTTAATAAAAAATTGGTGTGCCTTACATTTTTTTATATAATGTCGGGAGGCATACAAGCATACGGCCCACCTGATGTAAAGCGGGTACCGTAGCCTATTAACGCTTGCAATATATTAAGTATCACTCGTGCAATGCCTCCTCTGCTGCTTACACTGCTTGGAAGCTTACTGGTGACCTCATTCACACACAGGAACACAACAACCCTCTAGGGAGTTATTATTTGGCTGTGGGTTTCTGTGAGGTGGAGGTACTTCCCCAGTCGGGCTGGTTTGATGCGCCCTACCTCTCTTAAAACATCCAGACCAAGACAAACAGACATGTTCATGCACACAAATGTTTGCCTTGTATGGGAATCGAACCCACGAGCATTGGTGTTAAAGTCGCGTCATTCACAACCACCAAGTTCATCGTGATATACACATTTATTAATAAATGTGTATATCTATTTATTTAATAAATGTGTATATCTTGGAGCAGTGATAGCTCATTGGTGAACCCGGCCTATTGACCAAGTGCTCCCCGGTTCGAATCCTGGCAGTGGTATGCACCACTAAATTCCTGTTTCCGGACTTAAGATTTACTACAAAGAAAAAGGTGAGATATACATTCCGGGCATAAATTGTAAGATGCACATCTCACAAGTTTGATCCAAGTCAATGTCATATTGTCAGTTCAGGCAAGTTGGTAAGATTTACAGTTTAAAATAAGTTGAAGAGATACAGTCTAGAAGTCCAGAATAACTTAGTAAGATCTATAGTCTGGGCAACTTAATTAAAATGATATACAGTCTAGAAAAAGTTAGTTAAGCAGCGACAGCCCAGCGCGTAAGGAACCAGCCTATTGAACAAATGGTCCGTGGTTCGAATCCAGGCGGGGGTATGTACCAATTCGTGTTTATGTACATATTTATCACTGGCTCGGCGGTGAAGGAAAACATTGTGAGGAAACCCACACGTACAAAAAATTTTTTGAAAGGTGGGTGACCTAACCATAGCGTAATCTGGTTTTCCCTCTAGCTTGTGGAGGTCCGACAGCAGTCGCTCCATGTCAAAATCAGTGTCTTCGCCAAATCCTTAGGCATAGGCAGCGGACCCCGCCAATTCTAATGCCCTACCTTATCAATACCTACCCTATCAATTTGATAAATACCATCCGATGTTTCATTCTTAAACATAGTTTTTAACTAATATTTCGTATCAAAAACAAAAAATTAAAAACAGCTCCATCTATCGGTATCGGTAAGTTATTAAAATCATCGCTAGTCATATTCAAATCGCAGCTAGGCGCTACGCTACACTAGCGCCGCATTGGCAGCTTTTAACGGCAGAGACACTAACTAATTCTGTCTAAATTTACGTATGTGTGCCGTGTTGTTAATAAAAATACTGTAATGTGCATTCCTATAATTACATTGCCCACAATAACACAAATAACGCACACAATCACATAGTATAGACAATGTCTTTTCAGCTGAAGTATAACGTGAATTAACGAAGTGTCGCGAGCATTGCTACGCAACTATTTTAAAAACTAGTTTGCTGCATATAATTATAGTGAAAGATATTGCCATTTCTTTTTTTCGTATAAAATTAGTTAAATTTTATTTTGATTTTAAAACGGCCGCCATTGTTTTTGTTTTGAATCGATTGACTGGTAGCAGACGAAATAAGATTTTAAAGTTTTAAAGTTGATAAATATGGATGATATTTACTGCGAAAGTTGTTCATGTGGTGTGTGTAGTGTTCGGTGAATAAAAACAGGTGATCACATACATCATTATTTCCACAAGACTGGGTAACCAAAATCAACATTCTGTATTTTTTGGTAAGTTAATAGCTTTAAAAAAATTCTGCCTACCCTGTCTAAAATCTCTGTGCACGCCACTGGTGACAAATATGTACATAAATACGAAAACACGAATTTAGTGGTACATACGCCCGCCGGGATTCGAACCGCGGACCATTTGTTCAATAGGCTGGTTCCTTACGCGCTGGACTGTCACTGCTCAACTAACTTTTTCTAGACTGTGTATTATTTTAATTAAGTTGCCTGGACTATAAGTCTTACTAAGTTATTCTGTACTTCTAGACTGTATATCTCCAACTTATTTTAGACTGTACGTCTTACCAACTTGCCTGAACTGATAAGATGACGTCGACATAGAATAAAATTGTGACATCTTACAATTTTTATCTTTCACCTTTTCTTGTAGTAAATCTTATCTCTCTTTTTTGAACTGTGAATCTTTTTAAATAGCTCATAAATACAGCTCACAGTTTGACATTGATTACTCAATGCAACGAATGAGCGAAAGTCGAAGTTGAAAAGGCGACGATCATCTTTATAAGTATACATACTGAATCAAACATGAAGACAATATGAAAATGACATAATGTAAAATCAAATATATTTCACGATAACACAATCTTTTTCTTAGTTTAGTAGTGATTAGAAAGCTTTGTGTATAATATTTATGAATTATTTATTAACTATATTACAGCTTACAAAAAGCTATATCCACGATTTAAGTGTGCACTGTCCTGAATTAAAACCAAATTACATACAAACACGCACCGAAACACAAGAATATGTATTCACAGAAGATAAACTAGATGATATTGTTTTGAAACAAGAAACTGTGGATGGTGAGACTAAAATAGGGGTGTACGTAGATAAAACCGAGATAGAGTCTGAACAAGAAATTGATAGTGATTTAGAAATGAATGAGCCATTGAAGATTTTCGTTGAAGATTATATAAAACTACGAGAAGCGAAAAACGAGTGCAAAGCTCCAAGGAAAAAACACAGAAAACAAGTCAAGAAGGAAAATAAAAAGGGTAGTGAAGAATCTATTAAAGAATTTGCAGATTCTGTTAATTTCGATGTCATCTTTTTAACAAAAGAGCAACAGATTGAGGAGATTGAAGAAAAGAAAAAAGAATTCGAATCTACAACCGTAAAGAAATGTAATCATTGCGGTAAAAACTTCCTTAATCAAGACACATTTGACGTACATTATAAGAACTATCACGATCCCAGCATTGGTAAATTTGTGTGTGATATATGTAACACATACTTCAAACCTAGGAGAAATTATTTGGTTCATATGAGAATACACGGCACTAAATTCTGTTGTAAAACTTGCGGGTTTACAACCAAAATAAGAGATACATTAAAAAGACATTATGAATTTCATGAAGGAAAGTCTCACATCTGTCAATATTGTAAAAAGGCCTTTGGTAAAGTTTCAAGCTATTTCACCCATATACGACTAAAACACGCATCTGAACTTAACTGGTGTGAATTATGCGGTGAATCTTTTATAGGCCAACAAGGTATCGCAGCTCACAAATACCGCATGCATAGAGATATTACAAGTACTGATTACACATGCGCTAAGTGCAATAAAAATTTTTTGAACAACGACGCATTGAAGAAGCATAAAGATTTTAATAAATGTGATTTATTTAGTTGTATAAAATGCGGCGATAACTTCGTAACTGAACAGTTATTGAAATATCATCTAATACAACATAGAAATGATCAGAATCTTGAATGTGAAAACTGTAAAGTTAGATTTTTGAATTTAGCAGCATTGAATAAACACGAGGATACGTGTGAGGGTGGCGGTTGCGTGTGTGTGCAGTGTGGAGAGAGTTTTAAGACCGACGCACTATTGAATGAACATGTTGTCGGGCTGCATACAGTAGGAGATGAGTTTAGATGTGAAGAGGTAAGGTTTTAATACACTTTAAAAGCTATTAATTTACCTTTAGCTGGGGAACCAATGTACAGTCTGGTGAAAGAAGGTTCCGTTGTCTATTGCACCAAGTATATCTTGAGCGTTACCACCCCTGTTACCGTTGCAGCACCTACTGAAGAGCTTTGGCAATTGTAGCGTTTATTGCATTCTTCCCTTGAATGTTTTGAACATTACAATGAACAAAAATTCATTATAATCTTTTGCAATTAATAATCAAAACGACGAAAGCTAAATCTAAGAAATATATTTTATACAAGATAGTGAAATAATGAATTAATATTCACTTTTTCATTAAGTTTAGTTCTGGTATAGTTTATATGTTCACTTATTTTTCAGTGCGACAGATCATTTACAAACGCGTTTTACTTCCGAGAACATTTCGGCAAATTCCACAAAAATAGAAGCGGGAAAGTACGTGTGAAACGGAAAAAAACAGATCAGAATCCAAAAACGGTAAGAGACGTCCATTATCAAAGTAAGCCCATAGTGTGAAAACACAACCAGTTCTTGGCACAATGACGTTGTCATGAATTCCTATAAAAGTAAAGCATATTATACATAGTGCAGGTAAAAGATCAGAGCTAATTAATGTTAACGCTTATCCTACACTTTCTGAGTAGGTCTTTCAGCAATCGAGATATATAGATACGGCTTAAACGTACATACACAGACATTGTACCCGAAACATACATAATGCTACATACATGCAATACCCCCATTACTGCAGTATGTAGCTTGTTATTAAATGGACTCATGACCAATATATGGTGAAAGTGTTTCTATAAATTCCTTTATACACATACTGGTGGACCGCAAGGCACCCTTTTAGACCCTTTCTTAAAAATATTTTTTTATATAGACACTTGTGTCAACAATTATCTTCCTTATTTAATGACATAAATAAGGAAGCATGTATAAAGTGTACATCACTTGACAAATTCAAATCGTTTATTGCTTAGTAGCATTAGATATTGTATACTTATAGTTCTCTTAAAACTAATGGTTCAACATAGCACGCTGTTAGGGCATTACAAACAATTTTTATTCAAATTTATTAATCATACTTAATTTATAGTATAGCATACTTACGTTGACGGTATTATAACTCATATATCAATACGTCATATTTATAACATTGCAAGAAACATATTATGATGCATTTTAAAAATATGTCGCTTGCTTTTTGATTGTGACCGATTAATCTCTCATTTTAAGCAAGCGTCAGTGTGATGAGTGCCTTATGATTGCCCGCTGTTAATCCTCGCTACACACGGCAGTGATATGGTGAACTATTGTCGTAAACTAATATCTTTAATTATTCAACATATATATTTTGATTACAATTGGTGTCGGTCTAAATTGATGTACGTCTATTTCGTTAGAGCCTCATTTGTCAATCAGCTGTAGGAGCTTTGGTTTTAAAGATGATGATCTTCCTCCCAATTCAAATCTGAATCAAAAAATAAATTTAAACTCCTTTCAAACAGCCGAAGCCCAAAAGATGGCGGGGTGTAAGCCATACATTACGCAAATGGAAGGTGGTAGATGAACATGAAGAAGGGAAGAATGTAGTTATGGAGAAGCAAGGGCCTGATGGAGAAGTTATTAACAAGAAGATTATTAGCGCTGCCGTTTGTGAAGTCTGCGGTAAAAGCTTCTTGGTATGTGCAATGGATGTCTTTCTATATCATACAGGGTGCTCAGAACCATTTCTAGTTACGAAGTCGCCAAGTGTGAGTTGGGACAAACTGACGATTTTTAAAGATTATATAGTTCCATGCTCAAAAGAACTAAACGTTTTCTTAAAGTTTTCCGTCTGCTCGTAGGACAGCTCGTAAACGAAAGATAAGAGACGACTTTTCGACTCTCACTTTTTAAATGTTATTATTTTTTTAAAGTATATTATTCATTTCCCATAGTTTTTTATTGTTTATTTACAGTCATTACGGAAATGATCAAAGATCACATCAACCCGTACTCATCCTACTGCAGAAATACGGGTCTTCCTTCAACCGAAGGGGTTTAGAGCATACTCCACCACGCTGCACAAAAGCGGATTGCCGGAGGCCAGTGTTTTTAAGCCGCTCGATGGCTACTGACTTAGCTTAATGACTGTCATCTATCGACAACAGCCTGGATCGACGCCTTAACGTGCCCACCGATGCACGGAGAAACTCGAGATAGAAAAACCCACCCATTGGCAGGCTGAGGTCGACGTTGCTAAACCTGCGTGTTCAGTTAGAATGACACGCGCTACGACTCCATCGAGCTCTCCTAAACGTTATACCCGACAACGAATCCAAAAAGAGGGTCATGGTTTAAAGATATTGGAGGGAAAATAAATAACACGTTTCAGGCAATTTATTATCGAATCGAATACAATTTACAACAATAAATTTACCTACCAATGTTGACACCCGCTGTACCGACACACAATCAGGCAGAATGACGGTCAGAAACTGAACTGAATACGGTGTTTATTTCCAGAACGCGGCCCTCATGAAGTACCACCAGCGGATACACACCGGCGAGAAGATATACCAGTGCACCGAATGTCCCAAACATTTCTTACGAAAACAGACACTCTTGGTAAGTTCTTTTTGATGAAACCCCTGAATTTTACATTGAATTGTATTAAGATGATGTTTATGTAGATTGTATATTTTGTATACGTAAACGTATATCTGATTATTTAAATGTTATTATTCCTGTTTGTGTAGCGAGGTAACGAATCGTTTTCTATATTGATTCGTGATTAAAACCAGATGTACACACTGTAAGTATGTTTGACGGACAGTAATAGGATGGCTATATTTACATTCGTGTACAGATCTCACTTATAATGACAGCCATATCGGGCTTTTGTCTTTCTTCTTTATATCGTTATATTATGTATTACTCTGCACTGCAGAGTATTGTGCTATCAGATGAAGTGAAAAGTACTGTGGTGTTTGCGATGATAAATGAAATAGTGAATATTTGTTTATTCAAGGCTCTTCTTTGGATGGTTTGAGGCCTCTGTAGTTCAGTTAGTATCCAGTACTACGTATGAATACGTTAATATATCTTCGCAGATTCATACCACACACACACATAATAAATTTGATGATGTGGCATGTCCTAAACATTTTTTGATGAGCCGCACTCCAAATTGATGTTTGCTTTTTATATACAACGTCGGGAGGTATACAAGCTTACAACCCATCTGATGTAAAGCGGTTACCGTAGCCTATGAACGCTTGCAACACATTAAGTATCATTCTCACGATGCCACCTCTGCTGCTAACACTTTTTATACCACTAAGCTGGAAATCAAGCATACAACCTGCCTGATGGTAAACAGTCATCGTAGCCTATGGACATTTGCAACGCCAGGGGCATCACTCATGTCTTGAAGAATTTTAGGCTGTAGTCCCTTGGAATGGTTGAGAGCGCATTCCACAGCTTGAGAGTTCTCGGAAGAAAACTTCTCTGGAACCACACAGTACGCCACCATTGCGGTTCTAGCATGTGAGGGTGAACTCCCCGCCGTCGGAGAGCCGTGCGGTTGTAAAAAGTAGCTGTCGACATCATATCGAACAATTCTTCAGAACATAACCCGTTGTTCAATCGGCAGAACACACAAAGGGAGGCAAATGAATTTTTCTTAGCGGTGAACGCGCAAACTTGTGTCTTCTGGGGGTTGAATTCGACCAAGTCAAGCCTCCCCCAATCAGATACTTTAGCCAAAGTACCATCCATTTCAGACACAAGTTTATCGCGGCTTTCCTTCACAAGGGAACGAGGTATGTTTGAACGGCCTGTATAACACAGTAACTCCTTAGGAACTTACCTGTGACCTCACTTACTCGTTTGAACGCAACAACCCACAGCCAGTTGTTATTTGGCTGTGTTTTCTTTGGGGCGGAGATATTTCCCCAGACGAGCTGCTTTGATGCGCCCTACCTCTGTTAAAAACGCCCAGACCAAGCATACTCATGCACACAAATGTTTGTACTGTGCGGAAATCAAACTCACGAGCATTGGTGTCAGAGTAGCGTTACTAACCACTGCGCCACCGAGCTCGTGAAAATGTGTATCGTATGCCATATGTTTTATATGTTGCTAGTTGTTTTTAATGTTATGTTTGTGTGTTTACTTGTCGACAGGAGCACGTGCGAGTGCACACGGGCGAGCGGCCCTTCCTGTGCGGGACCTGCCCGAAGGCCTTCAAGACGCTGGCGGGGCTCTCGAGACACAACTTGGTGACTGTTTTACAATACTTACATAGACAGCGAACTGTTTTAACAGACAAGAAATGAAATATTTACCTTCTCAAATACGGCGCCGCCCGAAGAAAAGTGTGCTTCATCCTCCTTCTCTGTCCAAAGTTTTGTATGAAGTTGCGAGTGTCGCAGTCCGCGACTCCGTCTGCGCGTATCCCGATATCCCGTAGGAATCGCTTTGCTGCTTTCTTTCTCTTCCTCGGCTTCTAAGAGTCGTATTGTGATGTTGAATACTCGGTAACCTTTCGCAAGTATTGGTCTATCAAATGCAAAAAATATTTTTTCAAATCCGGCTGATAGTTTCAGAAATGACTGCGTTCAAACAAATCTTCAGCCTTGTATATTACTGTAGATAGGTTCCATTATAAAACTATATATCTTATTTTTAATTTTGGTTTATGCCATTAAGGTGTATGCCACAAGCGAAGCTAATGGTGAAGGGTGCTCTTTGGACATTTATAACACCATACTGACCCTTAAACACTACCAGCATATAATAGCATTTTGTCTGTGAGAGAGCACGTTTAACTGAAGCGTGTGGAGCTATGTAGTGGTGTGCTATTAAAAAAACATTTCCTTATGTAACATTACTTAATAATGCCGAGATGGGTCAGGTCTCATTTTGTGCGACTTTTTTGTATACCAACAATAAATCCTTGAGCACGGTGGTCGAGTGGGTAGCGATGGCTACTTTAACACCACAGACCACAAAAGGTCAATCTATCAAATATAAATATCAATCATATCAGTATCATGTTGGCATGTTTTTTTTGCCTCTGCCTGATGAAAACTTCTTCAATCTGGAGCAATAGTTGCTATGGAAAGGTTTTAAAATCAGTGTATTTAAATATGAAACTTCGGTGTATGAAAGCATAAATTTCGGGAGCACATACGAACGTATGAGCCTTCGATGTACAAAATCACGAAACTTCTGCATTCAAAAGTATGAATCTATTAATGAAACTTCGGTGTTCAAAATTATGAATCTATAGTGTAAGAATGTTTGAATGTTCGCCTTCAGTAGGTATACGATAGTATGAATCGTCATTAGTTTCTGAAGCCGAGTTAAAACGTTTATATCCTCACTCTTTCTGGAGACGATCTGATGATGATGATGACTTTAACCTGGGCCGTTGCACTTTTTGAGTTTGCTTTGAGGTATTTTGACGAGCTCGGTGGCTCAGTCGTGAATGACGCGACTTTGACCCCAACGCTCGTGGGTTCGATTCCCACACAAGGCAAACATTTGCGTGCATGAACACGTCTGTTTGTCTTGGTCTGGATGTTTTAAGAGTGGTAGGGCGCATCAAAGCAGCCCGTCTGGCCGCAGCTAAATAACAACTCCCTAGATAGGTTGTTGTGTTCCTGCGTGTGAGTGAGGGCACCAGTAAGCTCCGAAGGAGTTGTGTAAGCAGCAAAAGAGGCATCGTGCAAGTAGATACTTAATATATCGCAAGTGTTAATAGGTTACGGTACCCGGTTTACATCAGGTGGGCCGTATGCTCGTATACCTCCCGACGCAGTATTAAAAAAAAAATTGTTCTTTTCAGATACACTCGGACACGCGTCGCCACGTGTGCCAGCTCTGCGACAAGACATTCCGTACATCCACGTGCGTTAAAATACACATCAAGACGGTACACATGAAGCTGCCCATGCCGCCTCGGAACAGACGACGGAATAGAATTAAAGACGAATGAATTGGCATAGTTTCCGTGTCCAACATTGACCAGATTAACATTGGCCACCTATAGATGAGGGAGGAGAATCGACCAGCCTTTAAAGTGTAAATGAGTTCATCTATTGGAAAAGGTTGGTTATCTAAAGCTGGCATATACTACATTGCGTTTGTGAAGTGTCTATGACACACGGCATAACGTCCCAATGCACTCGCCGCATGAAACTCCATATCTCTCCCACGAGGCGAAGCTTATGCGCGTGACAGATCCATCTCTATCAACAACACAAAAGTAATGTGGCACTGTATTGCACATGCCAGCTTTCAATACCTATTTGGCCATCCGTAGGAACAGGTATCAAGAGATCTCACCGCGCTACAAACATCTCCAGGCGGTGCGACACCCACTCAGGTATCTTTTAGTATCAGTCAAGCTCTTCTTTGAGCGAATGAGTGAGTGAAGTGAACATGTACTGTTGTCGCGAACACCCTGTATATTTAATAGATAATTGTATCTAATAAATATGTAATTGTTTATACATACTTTTTTATTTATTACAAATTTTTAGGGTTAAGTACTAAAAACTACGAAGAAACGCATGTGGTAAATACAATATGTGTCTATTGCATGTGTGATTATGATTTTCCAAAATGTGTTCCATCAATATGTACCAGAGATCCTTCCGTCAACCCTGTCGAGTTTCTCAAGATCAACTAAACCCCAGAAAACCTGATCTAGCGCGAGATGCTTCTTTACGTTATCGCGGAGTGAGAAAACTTGATCTACACACCCTCTTTCATGTTGGAATCTCCTCTGTGCCTTCCACGACATGCCTTCGGATTTAATTCTCCACCCAATTATTTTTCTATACACTTGCAGCCAAACTGATCAAACTGATGGGCTTGTCCACATGTAATTTCTTGCTTTTGTGTAAGGGTACGATGACTGCTCTTAATATTTCATGTACCTATAAGGCACGCGGCTCTAAATTAGAACCGTAGGAATCTATATTCGCACCGACGATAGCGGATTGATATGTGTCTCCTCCGGGGATACCCTAATACGCATTTCGGTATAATTTCTAGCGGTCGTAAAGAGCATGCCTATGTGATCCCCTCTTTCATAACGTCATTCTGTATCTCGATAAGTGTTTACAGAGATATACAAGGGGGGCCATAAGGGTGTTGGCAGTTTGTTTCGTTCATTTTGCGGCGTGCGGAGGAGGGGGGATATGTAGTTCGACGCGCCATTTCTTGGAAATTTTTTTGTTTTTTGTTAGTTGCCTTGGAGACGTACACAGGAGCGGAGCGCGCATTTTATGTTCGCGCGTTTTATGAAAACAATAAATCGAGGATATGGTTCCAAAAGGACGGTGCCACGTGCCACACTGCTAGGATGTCCATAGACCTACTAAAATAAATGTTCCCCGGAAAACTAATTTCCCTAAGGGGTGGCATTGAGTGGCCTCCACGCATCCCCGATCTCACTCCGTGTGATTATTTTCTGTGGAGTTATCTCAAATCGGTGGTCCACGAAAATAATCCGACAACAGTAGAAGAGTTGAAGAGCAACATAATCTAGGAAATCAACGCCATATCGCGAGCAATGTTACGCCGTGTTTTCCAGAATTTGCAACTTCGTTTACAAGAGTGCCAAGAAGCCGATGGCCGTCACTTACACAACATTGTTTTTAAATCATAAAATTTCCAGGCTTTCTATTTTTTTTTAATACCAATAAAAGTATTCTATGTTTTGTAGTTTTTTTTATTCAACATTCAAACTGCCAACACCCTTATGGCCCACCCTGTATATAAATAACATAATGTCTGCTGCATGCAGACGACACCGTGCTAATAACAGACACCATCTGGGCGGCAAACACAGGACATAAACATAGTCATAATCTTTGGAGGCTATTGTAGGGAGACAGGCTTTACCACGACAGGAGAAAACCACAACAAAGGCAAAAATTACGATTGATAATGTATATCTCTTCACTCCATTCACACTAGACTAGCACTCTCTGTAGTGTGAATGTAGTGTTAATAAACTGAAATACAAAGTACATATAATCATATAAGAAAGTAATTCTAATCAATCTTGTGTATTGTATTCTTAAATAGTATATAAAGGTATTCCTCGTTGATTCATTTTGACAGTCAGTAGTGTCAAAATAGTTTTCCGAATGCCAAAACTAAAATAAAAGAAAAGGTTCTTATTTGTCAATTCAAAACTGTCAAGACTTCTTCCCGCGCTTTTGACGAGTGACATTGTTATTTTACTTGAAATTTTTACAATTCAGTATAAAATTAGTTTTGTGTGACAATTTCGATAGTATTTTGTACCATAAGTGCTAGTGAAATTATACAGTAATGAAAAAACTCAAATATAACACGTTTATGCACTTTTTGGAAGACGTTAATAAGTTCATCAAGAAAACCTTGTAAAAATCACTATCGTTTTACGGGTGGTATTTAAATTCGGTTGATTGGGTCTAGGTACCCTTCCCAAGTATTTTTTCAGAACAGTTCCTGAAGCTGGAACATAGAATTACGATTTTCAAATGGTTCTAAACTGAAGACTTGGCTGTGTGGGCTAAATCCCTTTGCCTTTCCCCTCGGGGATAAAATGAACCAAAAAAAAAAAACAAAACTGTCAATGTCATTGTAGCAATCAAAAGTCACAAGTAGTTTTACGATTTTGCTCGTCGCTGTGTTGTTTGACACACGTGGTTGAGACAAAATTTTGATTTATCGCGGTTTTCCGCTGAGTTGTCTATATTCTGTGTTTGTTTTGTGTTGGTGACGGTTTTAGTGATTAGAAAGGGTAAGTGTCGTCCGTAAATTGTTGGTTTCGGGATGGATGAGGACCCCCCTGACGGGGAAGGTCCTCCCTGTCTAGAGGTAGATACGTCGCTACCCGATCAAAACAATGCCAATCGGATCAAAAGACCGGCTGATGACAGCCTAGAAAACGAAGCTAAAAAAAATACCCCCCCATCCAATTCATCGCAGTCGGTATATACTAAACCTGGCTTTGAAGATGAATCCGCATTTAAATACTCGGAATCCGATCCGGGTCCATACGTTGTTCATGTATCTCGTGAAGAAATCGATACGTCCGCGGGCTCTACTATTAGGTCCCTTAAATTCGCTCAATTTATTCATCGCAATAACTTCCGAGGAATTGTTGACGGCGGCATTAAGACAGTAGGCAGAAATAAAATGGCAGTGTCCTTCAAAAGCCCGGCCGACGCCAACAATTTCTCGACTAACCCTATTTTGGCAAATAAAAAATATACAGTGTCAATACCAAAATACCAAGTCTCTCGTATGGGAATCGTGCGAGCAATACCAACTGACTGGACACTAGAGGAACTGGTGGACGGCATCACCACGCCTCGTGGGTGTGGTCCCGTCGTCAAAGCCAGGCGTTTAAATATTAAAAAACGTTCAGAATCGGGTGTTTCATGGGTTCCGTCCACTACAGTAGTCTTAACTTTTCAAGGACAAACGTTACCGCAGAAAATCTTTTGCTATCATATGGCAATGGATGTACATATTTATATGCTCCCTACAATCCAGTGCAGAAACTGTTGCAGGTTCGGCCATATCCGCACCCAGTGCAGGTCCAAACCCCGGTGCTATAAATGTGCACAACCACACTCTGGGGACACATGCGATGTGGATGAGGATAGCATTTCGTGTTTCCTGTGTCAAAATGGTAATCACTCGGCCATAGACCCCAAATGCCCAGAACATGGCAGGCAGAAGTCCATTAAAATTGTGATGTCTGAGGAGAATATCAGTTATACAGAAGCATCAAGAAGATTCCCAATTAGCAAACGCTCGTATGCTGATATAGCCTCTAGCTACAAGTCCCAATCACAACCCCAATCACAACCCCTGTTTACCCCTCCTCAGTCCCAAAATATTCCTTCGTATCACCCTGCTAATACTTCTCCTATCCGACAGTCCTACAAGAAAACCATATTTTATACTCCCAGTCCAAAGTCCTCCAGTGAAAAACCCTATGATTATGAAGCGCACAACCTCATCACTGGATCCCCAAAGTCTGTGCAGCCCAACGGCTGTGCTTTACCTGAGAGCCCTACTCCTATATCAACTCCAAATGATAATTTAATAGAACTTTTGGTATGCTCACTTATAAATATCATATCAAAATTTAGCGATGCCTTACCGTCCAATGTCACCAGCTTGATACAAGACCTATTATCAGCCTTAATACGTAATAATGGAACGAAACCTTCTACAGTGGAATTGTAGAAGCATAAGACTTAAAAAACCTGAATTCGTATATCTCCTTAACCAGCTAAAACCGATCGCTGCTGCCGTGTCGGAGACGTGGTTAAGACCGGATTCTCGTTTTCGGGTTTCAGGCTACTCGTGTCTCCGGGACGACAGAGCTGACGGTCGTGCTGGATGTTCCCTTTTTATATCTAACTCCTTCTCCTTTACCCAAATCCCTATTCCCGCCCACAGCCCTGAGCTACACATAGTTGCTGCAAAGAGCATCGGCATTTCTATTATATCTGCATACATTCCTCACCCTTCCCCCCAAGTTCTTAATGAACTAAGCACCATCCTCTCCAACTTCTCCAACCCAATGATTGTGTTAGGTGATTTCAATTGCCGACACACTCTTTGGGGCTCTATCTCCAATGATCCCATATCATCCTTATTTCTAGATGTGCTGGATACACATAATCTATGTGTCCTAAATGATGGATCTGCCACACGCAGAGTGTCCCCAGTCCAAAACCTAAGTGCCCCTGACCTGTCTCTAGTTTCACCCTCTTTAGTCCCCACCGTCTCTTGGTCTGTCCTCCCTAACTCCTATGGTAGTGACCATTTCCCCATTGTGGTCTCCATCCAAAGTTCCTTCACACCCTCCCCTAGCCCTCAGCCTCTCCTTAAATACAAGACCCATAAAGCCGATTGGTCAAGATACTCAAGCTGTCTAGAGGATAAATTGTCATCCTTTCCACCCATAAACGAGAACAATTTTATTTCCGCTTATGACCAACTTCTTTCATGCATCAAATCAGCTGCTGATCAGACCATTCCATTAAAAAATTCCGCCCGCAACTACATTTCCTCACCGCCTTGGTGGGACTCTGCATGCTCCGTTAGTGTAAAAGAGAGAAAGAAAGCAGAGAAATCATATGCAATAAACCCGAATATGGATAATTACATATCATATAAAAAAACCTGCGCAAGCACAAGGAGGCTCCTAGCTAAAAAAAAAAAAATAGGCTGGCTTAAGTTTTGTGAATCACTATCCCCCAGATCCCCTGCTGCTCTTGTATGGAAGAAGATAAAAAATTTTCGTGGTTCCTATTCCCTACAAAATAAACAGTCTAACGACTCCTCCTTGTGGTTAGACGAATTCGTGAATAAATTAGCTCCTCCATATGTCCCTAACCTCGACTGCTTCCTTCCCGATCCTCTTCCTCCTCCTACCACAAAAGACAGTATGAATGACCCCTTTACACTAGCGGAGTTGCACTGTGCCCTCGACCATCTGAAGGATTCTTGCCCTGGCATTGATGGTATCCCATATTCCTTTATCTGTAAAGCTACTACCTCTTCAAAGATAATCCTTCTCCAAATCCTAAATCATATTTTCCTATCTGGGATTACCCCAGATTCTTGGTCCTCTGATGTTGTGATTCCCATTACAAAGCCTGGTAAGGATCCTTCGGACCCCTCTTCTTATAGGCCTATAGCTCTTCGATCTGTCTTTGCTAAGATTTTAGAGCATCTAATTAAAATCAGACTTGAGTGGTTTGTGGAAAATAAAGGACTCTTAAGCAAAACCCAGTATGGATTCAGACGCGGTATGGGAACTAATGACAGTTTGAGCATCTTCACCTCTGAGGTTAGACTGGCCTTCTCACAAAACCAACATCTGATTGGGGTTTTCTTAGACATAGCCTCTGCATATGATAACGTCCAGCTTCCAGTGCTCAGGCAGAAAATGCTACAGCTGAGTATCCCTGAGAGACTGGTCAACATAATATGTAAGCTATTCATGTCACGTTACATCTGCGTCCGTGTTAATGGATCTCTTCTTCCTCCCCGACGTGTTTGGAAAGGTCTACCTCAAGGCTCGGTTCTTAGTCCCCTTCTTTTTAACATCTACACAGCAGACCTAGACCAATCTGTCACCAGTTTTTGTAAAATCCTTCAGTATGCCGATGACATTGTTATCTATTCTAGCTCTTCATCCTTTCCCAATTCTTGTACCAACCTCAATTCAGCCCTGTTTTATCTAAATGAATGGCTGTGCGATCATGGCCTAACCTTAGCCGTCAACAAATGCAGTGCAGTGGCGTTCACAAGGAAAAGAATCATCCCTCCCATCATTCTTAAAGTCAAAGAGGAACTTGTATCAGTTCAGGAGAAAGTGAGGTTTTTGGGCATCATTCTGGACTCCAAATTGTCAGGCATTCAACACTTGAATTACATCTGCAGTAAAGCTGAGAACAGCATAAATGTTTTACGTGCCCTTTCAGGAGTTCGATGGGGCTCTCATCCTTACAGCCAAAAGATTTTGTACAATGCGATAGTCCGTAGCCACTTTGATTATGGGTGTTTTTTGCTTGAACCATGCAGTAAAATGGCATTAGGTAAACTGGACAGAATCCAGTCGAGGTGTCTGCGGATTATCGCAGGCGCTATGAAATCCTCTCCAACACTGGCCCTTCAGGTTGAGTGTTTAGATCCTCCTCTTCACCTACGGAGACAGTTTTTGGCTGATAGATTTTTTTACAAGTCCCTACAAAATTCATCACATCCACTCCCAAACATCCTGGAACGCCTCCTACAGTCAGTCCCTAACTCCTCATACTGGTCCCATAAAGTCCCGTCGCCTCTCATTAATAGTTATAGTAGCTATAAAGAAGTTTCCCTGCCTGTGAAAAAATTTCATCAAAATCCGTTGTTTGCAATGCAATACCCAGCTCTCATCTTTCGGCCGCATGTTATCCTGGATCTAGGAGTCAATAAACAGACCATGGACCCAAACAAAGTGATCTCCAGTTTGCTTGAAAAGGACTGGACCGATTGGCTCAGATTATACACAGATGCATCCAAATCCTCGGAGGTCAGTGATGTAGGAGCTGCAGTATGGATTCCTAAATTCCATATAATCCTAAGCCTGAAATGTCCCCATCTGTCTTCCGTCTTTACAGGCGAAGCTACAGCTATTCTTGAAGCTGTCTCATATATAGAATCTCACCATATCCCCAAAGCTTTAATTCTTTCAGATTCGAAGAGCTGTCTTCAAGATCTGCTCAAGTCCCCTTTTCACTCCAAAGATAACTTTGCACTTATACTGGCAATAAGACAAGCATTATTCCATTGTCACGCCTCAGGTTCAGAGGTGGCACTGGCCTGGATTCCAGGACACTGTGGCATTGCCGGTAATGAAACTGCAGATAGGTGTGCTAGGGAAGCTACTCATTTAGGCACTGATAAATACTACATCAGCTTCTCCAGAGATCTTAGAGCGATGGCTAATATGCGGTTGAAAAGAGACTGGGATGGGTTATGGCAGAGACGAGGAGCCACACATGCAAAATTTTATTCAAAAATCCAAGCAGATATCCCCCGTAAACCGTGGTTCTTCAAATATCGCCATTTTGACAAACATCCAACATCTGTTATTATGAGGCTACGTCTAGGTCATGTTTGTTCTCCGGTGTTCTTAGCTAAAATCAAAATTCTCGATAGCTCATTGTGTGAGTGTGGCTTGGAGGAGGGAACCCTTGAACATCTCTTTTTTAATTGCACGAAACTACAGGTATCATTGTACGATATGCTCCCTCCCAATATACCTCGCCCTGTTAATGTCCCCTTTCTACTTACCCTGGTGTATTCTCCTTTTATATCCGTTTTGGTCAAGTTCATAAAAATTAATAATTTGTATTTGTAAGCCTTAGAACATTTTTGTCCTTCTGTTGCGTAGTCCATTATATACCAACTCTTTTATACCCCATTTGTTCTATGTACTAATCTACATTTGTCTGGGCAGGGTACTAACTGTATGTTTGTGTTGTGTTGTTTTAGATCACCCAGCGGCCACTCGCTATTCGCTACCGATCAATAGTCATACCAACCGGAACGTGGCTTTCTCAACCTCGACATTGGCAAAATCATCGTTAAATAATCAACGATGGAGCCACATTATTAAAAATAGAATAGAAGTAGTTTTACATGTAAATTCTGTATGTATGTACGGTGATTTTCTTTATAGCGTGTATTTGTGTGGATTACTGTTATAAACTGTAAACATGGATAAAGTTATTTCAAATCAAAGAAAACTATTTCAAGAAGCAAAAATTAAGTCTTTAAAAACGGCAAATAAAATCGCGGCGTTAGCTTGCCGCGGGTGTCTAGCGACGCACGGTAAACTTTATAGCATTCTCGATGTCAGTTTATTGGAGCCCTACGAAGACCTGATCGGTTACCCGGTAAGAAATCCATGTCTTCATTTATGAACCTTGTAAATAATGTCGGTTGTTCTCGTAACGTAAAGTGTGTAGTGTACGTAAGTGTCACAATAAACGTTGGAATATCTTCTCAAGTTAGAAGGTATTGAATGGTATAGTGGAACGGAAATACATAGTTCGAAACAGATTATTGAGGTCAGAATCAACTACAGCTGTCTATAGAAAAATTTGAACTATTTTGCATGATTCCTCTGTTTGTGACAGCTCTGCCTGTGTGGTACAGGCGATTGTTGTAGTTTTTGCTTAAACTTGACAATCACAGGCTTGCTGCTTAACTAAGAGGGTTAATGAGGTGGCTGCATGGTGCAATACAACAAACCTCTCCTGCATCATGCAGCTACCTTGCCATATCTGAATGGCATCACACATTAAACTCATAAACCATATATTTGGCAGGTGCTGTATATGTTGAAATCAGCATGTCAGAGTGTAGCCTTTCTAGTGATTATTACACATATTAAATTGTCATAAGTTCTTTTTGCATTGTTAACTACAATGTCAATGTAATATTGGACAAGAGTATTGTATTATATTTTATGTTGTAAATATAATATTTGGTAAAAACTGTAGTACAGTTTTATGAGAACTTTTTAAAGGAGGGTTTGTCTTGACATTGAGTGAATAGGTTTTGTTCATGTCTGATACTTCATATTGTTGATATTCTTGATAATTGTAAAAATATCCTCGTATTAGATTCTACCTGGTAGTTATAGTAGTCGGACATACAGACTGAATATATGTTAGGCTTGCCTTGTTTTAAAACTATGGGATCGCCACTGATATAATTACACAGCACAACTAACTATATGTTCCCTATTACACATTTTTATTTGCAAAACCTCTAATTCGCTCTGTTATTATTTAGGAGATAAAAACATAAAACAGGAGCCAGCAGGCAAAGTATCATGCTGAACTCATGACAGTTATAGGTGTATATTATGACAAAAGTATTTCTTGGTTCAACTGTGTTTTGTTGTATCATAACTACCTGTATTGCCAAATTGCCATTGTCAATACAGGCAGAATATATATACAATAGAACCTATGCACTTGTCATTTTGTATTGTACGTATATAATCCTCAGTTTGTATATAGTTTGAATGAAACAATTTTTAATGGAAGTATCGCGTGTTTTATTTATTTTGTTGAACCTGTTAAAAATTGTTTAATTCAATGTATAACAATCGCAAAAACATAAGACAATACTATGTGTATATAGTCTTTGATGTGTTGTGTGATACTCAGTGTGTGCCGACTTCTGTCTGTGCTATAGAAATGTACCTAAACGATTTCTATTCTCGTCGGTAGGTGGGGTCATCAGACGTGTACCCGAAGTATCTCTGCATGTACTGCCGTTCGTTGTTACTCAATTTCCTGGCATTTAGAATCAAATGCAGGACTGTTCTAGACGTATTAAAGGAGGCTCAGGATGCAGGATATAGTGTGAGTATTAACTTTCGTATTAACCACCACTAGTATGCCTGACTGATGTTAAGCAGTTAACACAACAAAAGTGGGAAGTAGTTCCACATTACAGATGACCAAGGTCACTACACACTAAAATATCTTGGAGCATTGTTAAGGTCCTAGTAAGGTTACCAGGAACACAATTTTCAAAACAAACAAGCATACAGCCTGCCAGATGGTAAACAGTCACAATATGCAATACAGTACCAGGGGTGTCACTCATGCATTGCCATCCCACCTCTTTATGCCTTTATGGTGAAGTATGTTTGGTGAGTTAATAGCGTTGGTTACTTGTACGTTGTTAGTTTTGTGTGTGTGTATTACATCCTTAGGTTAGAGTAATAGCTTCACATCAAGAAGATATTTTCAATTTTCTTAAGGGATTATCGTATTACTACAGGACTGGCCAACTCCCTGTATATAGCAAGTGTATAAAATAGACGAGCCGTATGCTTGTTTGCCACTTTAGCGGTATAGAAGATCCGATGAAACAGATCATATGATTGTTAGCCATATCTAATATATCTTCAACCCCAATGGTAATTAATGTAAAAACTGTTCGATGTATGAACTTATTTATGATGTGATATTTTCTTGCTGTTATATAATATAAATATTCAATTTCATTACAGTTAACAACAGGTTACGTCCGCTCCATAGATCGAAACTATTACAAGCTTTGTCCAAATTATATACAAACAAAACCTGACATATTAGAATGTGGTCATAATCAAAATGATACCAACACAGTAGTATTTTTAAATAATGTTTCGGACTTACAAGACATGCATTCAATAAAAAGTATAAATAATGAAAATAAATGTGCAAGTATAGAATTTAATAATTCCAATGAAATGGACGGTACAATTAAACATTTAGGTGGTAAAGGCACAACTGAAATTGAAAACTATGATAAGATATTACAGGATGATAAAGAAAACAGCAATCAAAATGAGGAATGGTTAAATGAGTATCTAGATATTGATAGTGATTCTAATATGGAGGTGAGTGACAGTAATCATAACAAAAAATCTACAAGTAACAACAAAAGTGATTCTGATGATTTCAAGAATAATAGAAAAGACAGCAATATCAATAAAAAGGACAGTACTTTTGAAGTAAATGCCATAAGGAGAGCCAAATCTCCCTCACTTACTTCAAAAAGTGATAAAAATGTTTGTAATGTTGATAAAAAAGGCTCGTCTAGCAAAAACGACTCTGAAACAGATAACAATGTTTCCGATAGTGACAATGACATGAATGAAAGTGATTCAGACATTGAAGACCTTATAAATCTATTCCTTAAACCTACAAATTATGTTAAAATTGTTACTAATATTGGAAACAGGAATAATAAAAATTTTAACACACAAAGAAATATTGCTAAAAAGAGTTGTGCAGTTCCTGAAAGAAAAGGTAATACTGCTAAAACTAAGGGTCCAATTCTTGACATGCTTCTTCAAAGTAAAGGAAAGCTTCCTAAATATGATAAAGTTCGCAAAAAGAAAACTAATATAATTAGATTAGACCAACGAAATTATAGACTTAAAGTCAGAGCAGACAAATTAGGTTTTAATGTTAATTTTTTTACAAAATACGAGAAACTTTATGAAGTCGAAAGACGCAGGAAAGAAGTTATAAAACCCCCTAATACAACAAAGTGTGAAATGTGTGGTGAGGATTTTGAAACTGACGCATGTAAAGAAATTCATCAGGAGAAATTCCACAATCCATTCGCTCCAAACTTTTGCCAAATATGTCAATACAGGTTTGAATCTAAACTAGATTTAGCAGTACACTTACGTATACACAATTATGAATTCACTTGCAGAAGTTGCAAGTTTACAACTAGAAACAAAAACATAATAGCAGATCACTACAGAAAAATGCATAAAACAGAGGAAGTCGCTACCCATGTTTGTGCATATTGTGGAAAAGTATTCAGAAAGGCGACTTGGTATATGCATATGAAGACCAAACATCCTACTGAGCTGTTGTCCTGTGATCTGTGCAGTGAATCATTGTTTTTCAATAATTTAGATTTAAAAAAACATTATGATTATGCTCATAAGGATGTCGAACAAGTTAATTGTGATTGTAATAATACTTTTTTAAGTCGGAAAGCATTGTCTAAGCATCAAGCTTCAGGTCGATGCGATCTGTACCCTTGTAAGTGTTGTGGTGTTAATTTGGCTACTGAAGAACAGCGACAATATCATTTGTTCAAGCATCGTATGCAGTGCGACATGTCCGAAGATTACTATAATGAATGTGGAGGGTGTAAAGTTTTGTTTCAAAGTGCTGAAGCTTTGGAGACACATGTAGAAGAATGTCTCGAAGGCGGGTTTCCTTGTGTTCTTTGTGGTGAAAACTATAATTGGAATGACGGGTTGAATAAGCATATATTGGACGAGCATGCGTCAGAGGAGGCTACTTTCAATGTCAAGGTAAGAGTGTGATCAGAGCTGCCAAAAGGTTTGTGATGGTCTAACAAGATACTTCTTTACCACTCTAATATTTGTTGTCAGTTATTATATCTAACCTAATCTCTTCTTTGTGGCGTTCTTGCTGTTCTCGCCAATGACATTGCTTGTAATATCAAAAAATAGCACATATAAGTGGAATGCTTAGTAGGTAAAACTTCGACAAAATGGCCTTGTGAGTGTACAAAAGTTTAGCTTTAGAGCAACATATGGGACCACTGACGACCTGTTGCTGTTGATCTACCTAAAACAAAGAACAAACACAACATATAGTACAGCACAAAGGGTTAGTAGGTTATAGTGGACAAACAATTTAAAGCCTGATATTATTAGAGTTAATATAATATAAACATAAAATATATACACAAGGAGTGGATATGATAATTGACAGAAGGGATGTAAAATTGATAGGACGGGGGATGGATGTGGGAAGGAGGTTGTACAGGGTGGGAGTATTCCTACAATAATTGAAAAAGATATGGTCTGGAGTCCCTTCGTCCAGGCCACACTCACATATCGAACTGTCCTTCACCCGGATTTTTGCAAGGAAAACATTAGTGCAAGCATGTCCAATTCGCAGACGACAGATGACGGGTGTTGCCCGTTTACTCACGTCCTGGTATTTAAAAAAACCATGGTTTTGATGGTATGTAGGTTTGGATAGAAGCATAATATCTGTCTTTTCGAGCACTAGACATTTCCCACAATCCATTCCAACTGGCAAATAATTTGGCTCTGGCGAGTGGAACTAGGTCCTGGGTATAAGCAGTACATCGAGGAGACAGACATCCGCTATGAATCGCATTCCTAGCACACTTATCAGCTGTTTCATTACCCGGTATACCACTGCAGTTATTATGTCTAAAGGATAAAGTTTATTATACTATCAATGTGTCAAATGTCAATGACGTGGCCAAGTTTTCAAGATTTGAAATTTTTACCTATTTAGTTTACAAATGTAAAAAAAAAAACCAAAGTGTTTTTAACTAGCAAACCTTCTCACTTTCACCTTAGGGCAGAGGTTGATCCTCTGTGTATTTCTGTCCAATGTGGTCCACTGGATGAAAGTCACACAACAAGAGTTGAAATCGGTAATTGCTGGAAATGCAGAAAAGTCCTAAAAGAGACCTAAGAAAATGTATCATAACAGTCTACATCACTGTTGTATTGTATTTTTAAATTAACTTCAAAAGCAGAAATATCACAAAATATGTTATAACATGTTTATTTAATAATAACATAAAGATAATGATAGTTTTGAGAGATTGTAGAACTATTTAGTATACAATGTAACAGTAAAAATGGCCAGGTATAAAATATAAATGTTATTTTGACTATTCTTTCCTAACTAAAAATATCATGTGGTTTCCTTATTGAGGCAGGGTTTTGTTATATTTCTTATAATGGCAGAAATTTGTCATTACTGCACAATATCTTTTTAATATAAAATTATGAAGTTATTCCTAAATACTAAAAAAGCTCTTGTGGAAATATTGCCGAATTAGCCTGGGGTCGTGGTTCTCGTAGTTTGTGGACGTTCATAGATTTTATATCAGGGCGTATACTACTTGTTATAAAAAAGTTCATATTTTCGGCCCTGATATTCTATTAGACTTCATCCTCCCTGCTTCTCTCTCGGAAGTCTCTTCGTTTGTCATCTGGAGTTACAATTTCTAATACTGTTGGTTTCCTTTTTTATAGAACATTAAGGCACCGGAGATCATGTGCGAGATCTGCGGGAAATGTTTTAAGGTGAGATATCATTAATAACATGTACCATAACATTTAGTATTTTGCTTATATTTTAAATAATGTAACACAGGTTTGTAGTTTTTATTTGTCTTTTTAATTTGAAAATATCATTATTGGATATGAAATGAGGTCAGCAAATGTTGTCATCACCTTGATTCTCAACCACTGAAGCCCAGCGGTGCGTAAGATACACTAGAAGATCACCAGTCGAACGACCATGTCGAAAGCCGTATTGACGGTCGCCGATCAAATAGTGTTCCTCTAGGTATGCCAAGAGTCGTGTGTTTATTCACCTTAGAGAGAAGGGAGGTTACGGCAATAGGCCTGTAATTCGATGGATCTGATCTGTCGCCCTTTTTGGGCACCGGGTGCACATTGGCGGTCTTCCACAAAGACGGGACTCGCCCAGTGGAGTACGAAAGCACGAAGAGGCGCGTAAGTACAGAACAAACTCAGGAGCACACAGCTTTAGAACCACTGCTGGTATGTCAACTGACCCAGTCGACCTATGAATGTCGAGAGAGAGTAACGCCCACCGGACATCTCGCTGGGTAATTGAGATTTCCGGCGTTGAGTACTGCACCTAGGGATGGTAGGTGGCACAGCTTCCCCGTTATTCAAAGTTGAGTTAGCGGCAAAGAGATTACCCAGTAGATCGGCTTTCTCCTTAGCACTACAGGCCAGACTGCCATCCGGTTTTTGCAATGGTGGCATGGACGATTGACAAATATTTTCCTCAGCAGCTTTAGCGAGCGACCAGAAAGCACGGCTCCCAGAGGGAAGGCTTACAAGCCGCTCGCCAACTCCACTAACGAAATCAAGTTTCGACCTGACAGTCACCCTCTGGATCTCGAGGCAGCATTCAGTTTACGTTTCAGAAAACAGAGATATCCGGATTCTGATCCCAGCACGCGCCGTGGTCCAAGCCTCGTAGGCAGCCCGTTTAAGATTGGCTTCTCTACAGGCCGATTAAACCACGGTTGCTTTTTAGCTTCCGCAGCAGCCACTAAGCGATAGTAGCCACTGCAGTTGCACAGGATTCAATATCCTCTGATTTGAAACAAAGTTGGCCTTTATGGGTACGATGCGTAGAATTCGCAACCCATCCCAGTCTGCCATAGGTGACGACATTCGGTAGGCCGAGGTGGGTCACGTCTGGTGCAGGGCGCTTGGGTCCGACGAGCCAAGTGGCGCAGCAAAAGGTCCAGTGAGGAGCTTGCACGGTCCTCTATATTTGATATTGGCGTGGGAGAATGAACAAGTTGAAATAAACCATATGCCAGAGCAAATTCATGAGCAGATCGCCGCGCATAATCAGCGCACTAAGAGCCAAGCCACTCGGTGTGATGGGCATAAAGTCTCCCAAAATCACTAATTCCGCGGAGGGATACTGCTCGATAACTGTGTCAGTCGCCATTTGCAGCTGCTCTAATAACCGAGCTGTGTCCGTGTCACCGCTATGAGACCTGTAAAGGCACGCGTAGATCCGGGTGCGACCGCCATGATCCACGCGCACCCATAATAACGACAGGTTCCTGTCTTCAAGGCTATGAAGACGGCGACAACAAATATCCTTCCAAACGAACATGCATACCCCGGCAAGACGCACAAATGAGTGCTCGAGTCTATACCATAGTGTAAGTAGGATGTGTCGGCCGGTGAGGATATTTGTGTCTCCGTGAGGAAAAGAATGGTCGGCCGCGTGGACTGTAGGTGGTGGTGTACCGTGTTGACGTTGGAGTGAAGTCCCCTGATGTTGCAAAAATCCACATTTATCGTGGCCGGTGGAAGGGGTGGCCGCTGTATTTAGGTACACGATTTCCTTTACGTTTTGCCATTTTTATAGGTGTGGAGGTTAAAATAAATATGTAACAAAAGGTTAAATCAGAAGGCCAAATAACAAGTCCCTTAACTGTTGTTGGGTATCTGCGAATGAATGACGTGGTCTCCTAAGGAGTTGTCGTGATGCCATCTGGAATGGCAACGCAAGAAATAGTCCTTGTGTTGCAGGCTTTCATGGGCTACGGAGACCACGTTGTATCATATGGGCTGTAACAAAAGTGACCACAACAGACTTGTTTACTCCAAATATTCAAAAACTTTCAGGAAATGCGTGTACAATGCTCAAAAAAATCATAACAATAACTGGCTGCAACGTAGCCAAAACATCGGTAAAGACTCATGGAAGATCATAAAGGGAGAAACAGAAAATTACACGCAAAAGCATGACATTGCTCAAATACAATTCGACGGTAAAACAGTGTCTGACGCAAATAAAATAGCTCTCAATTTTAATAATTATTTTATAAATTTGACTAATCACGAATTCATCTATGACCACTACAAGAAATCCATAGTATTGTCTCAAATAAATCCTATTTCGAACTCATTTTTTCTCGAACCTGTAAGTGTAACTGAGATGATTAACATAATACAATTATTAAATAATTCAAATGCTTGTGGATATGACGATATTGCGACGAGGATTTTGAAATATTGCAGTGATGAACTGGCCCCTATCTTAGCTTACTTGACAAATCTATCCTTCGAGACTGGATACTTTCCCCGTACGCTGAAATTACTAATAGTTAAACCTACACACAAAAAAGGAGATAGAGAGCATGCATAAGAGACTAATGAACTTTTGTCTGAAGTTTGATATAATAAAACCAGAGCAAAATGGGTTCCAAAAAGGAAAGTCCACTACACTGGCATGTTTCAAACTAGTTCACGAAGTTATTCGGGGCCTTGATACAGGGGAACAAACTGTTGTACTTTTCTTCGACATGTCAAAGGCGTTCGATTTTGTAGTTCACGATGTTTTACTAGACAAATTAGAAAGATATGGTATACGAGGAAACGCGCTCTCATGGTTTAGGACATATCTAGAAAATAGACAACAGTGTGTCGAAATAGGCCGCATAAATGATAAAAATGTATTAACAACCCATCGCTCCTGTTATAAATCAAACAAATTTGGTGTCCCACAAGGGAGTGTATTGGGTCCTCTATTATTTTTACTCTACATTAATGATTTGACAAATATAACCAAACATCAATGTATAATGTTTGCAGATGACATATCTATTATAATTAAATGTAATTCTAATAATTTAACTACTTATGAAAATGACATTAACAATACAATTCAACAGGTTATTGACTGGCTTAAAAATAATAATTTGAACGCTAATCTCTCTAAGACTAAATATGTACAATTTAATGTAAAGGGACGTAAACAACTTAAACTTAATATACAATATAATGGAACAACCATAGATAGTTGCAGTAATATACCATTTCTGGGTATATTTTTAAATGAAAACTTAAATTTCACTACTCATGTCAGTAAAGTATGCAATAAAATAAATAGATTTGTTTATGTCCTACGACGGCTAACAAAAATAACCTCACTAAATGTTACATTAAGCGCTTATCATGGTTATATTGCCTCAAATATCCTATATGGCCTACTCTTATATGGCAACAGCACAGAGGTTAGAAGAGTTTTAATAGCCCAGAAAAAATGTGTAAGAGCTATATGTTGTAAAGGACCATATGATACATGTAAGCCTCTGTTCCGCAAACTAGGAATACTAACTGTGCCTGGAATGTACATTCTTGAAATTTTTAAATTTGTAAAACAACACCCTCATCTTTTTAAAAAGGCCAGTGAAGTATATTCCAGAAATACCAGAGGTCCTAATAGACTCGCACTTGAATTTTGTCCTAAAACATCGCTATTTAGTAAAGGTTGTTACAATATGTGCCTTAGAATTTATAACAAAATACCAGAAACTTTCAAGATGGGTCCTACGAGGCTTATGTCAAACAAACTTAGACAATTGTTAATAACTTCATGTTTCTATAGCGTCCAAGAATTTCTTGATTCAAAATTTGCATGTTAATATATGTTAGCAGAATAGTGTATCCATACATATCTGACATCTAAGACCTTGTGATCCTATTCTTTGCAAATAAAAAGATTTGATTTGATTTGATTTTATGCTGATTTGCCTCATTTGACTTTGTGCAAAAAATGCTTTCCCTAAGATTATTAGCATTTATCTTATTTGGTTTTTTATTTTTATACAACGTCGGGAGTTATACAAGCATACGGTCCACCTGATGTAAAGCAGTTACCGTAGCCTATTAACGCTTGAAATATATTGAGTATCACTCGCGCGATGCCTCCTCTGCTGCTTACACAGCAACTCCTCAGGAGCTTACTGGTGACCTCACTCACACACAGGAACACAACAACCCTCTAGGGAGTTGTTATTTGGCTGCGGTTTTCTGTGAGGTGGAGGTACTTCTTCAGACGGGCTGTTTTGATGCGCCCTACCTCTCTTAAAACATCCAAACCAAGATAAACAGGCATGTTCATGCACACAAATGTTTGCCTTGTGTGGAAATCGAGCCCACGAGCGTTGGTGTCAAAGTCGCGTCATTCACGACTGAGCCACCGAGCTCGTCAAATTGGTGAAGGGACAACAGCTGTCGGTCAAATGGAAAGCATTCGTGATGCCATACAGTCAAAGCTACCAACAACACGCATCAGGTGTGTTGTGTATTTATCTAATTTAATTTGTATTATCGATGTTGCAGACGCCGGCTGCCTTGAAGCAACACCAGCTCGCGCACGCCGGCCGGCCGCGCGTCAAGCGCTACCTGCGATCGCACGCATGCGTTATATGCTCCAAAGTGTTCGTCACTAACACACGTCTTAGGGTAAATAAATTACTAGTTAATTACAAAAGCAATGGTAACCGCTTACCGAGTTCTATGCAAGTTTACCGCCTACGGTGTATACAATGGTAATAAAAAACTTAAACAGACGTTGCTGCAACTGTGAACATACACCTAATTATGAGTGTATATGAAGATGAAGTATGTTGATGTATATGAAGACGCGAGAGAAAGAGTTGGTCTGAAAGAGAGTGTCGGTGTTAAGATAAGAAAAGGCATGCTGCGTTGGTTCGGACATGTAGAACGAATGCGGGTCGAAAGAATGACGAAACAGATATACAATTCAAAAGTGGAAGGATGTAGGTGCCGAGGAGGACAGAGACTAATCTACCATGACCAAATTGGTTGTGTTTTATCAGAAGGTGATGTCAGGAGCCCCAGGAACTGGCGAGCGTGCATGAAAAGAGCTATGAATGTGAAAGAAGCGAGTGAAGTATGTAAGGACCGCGTCTTATGGCGCTCGGTTCTCTCTGCCTGCCGCAAGGGACCTGGTGTGAAGATATACAGTTAATAATCGTTATTATATCTACTAGTATGTTGAGTGGCGGGCCCACAATCTGTATATATTTGTCTCTCGGCGATACTTGGTAACGTGTGGCTGTCTCCACCGGGCGAGTCTTGAATTTTGTTGGACAACACTAGTTCCCTCCAGCACACCCGCGTTCTTTGTTTTGCGAGCGGTCTCCCAGTAGCCCGGGCACGCGCGGGCGATAATGGTTTTTATACTACGTCGAGAGGCATACAAGCATACGGCCCACCTGATGTATAGCGGGTACCGTGACCACACTCACACAACAACCCTCTAGGGAGTTGTTATTTGGCTGCAGTTTTCTGTAAGATACTTCCCCAGACGGGCTGTCATACCTCTCTTAAAACATCGAGACCAAGACAAACAGACATGTTCATGCACACAAATGTTTGCCTTGGGGGGCGTCCATAAATTACGTGAGGTGTTTTTTTTTAATTTTCTGTCCCTCCCTCCCCCCTGGTGAGATGTGAGATTTTATTCAACTCCCTCCCCCATCCCCCAATCTCACGTGAGATTTTTAAAAATGTAGGTTTCTTACGTAAACGCGTTGGATTGTTATTATAAAAGAAAAAAAAATTGCTTCGTGCTTTTATTTACGACTAGTTAAGACTAGTAATCAATATTGCTGAGAGTTATAAGTGTAATAAAAATTTAACAATAGAGTACTTAAATCGTAACTACTGTGATTAAAAAAAGAATATCCACTCTAATTCAGTCCATGGAGAATCATGCGCGGTCTCAAGAGAGACTATTGGAACCAACATCTCCATATGATTTTTAAATCTTAAGCATGTACAATCTGGATTAAATGGACCAAAGTAGTATATTTTTTTTTTGATTCAATCAGAAAAAAAAAATTGTGATATTTGCTGAGACCCCCCCTCTCTCCAACGTAAGATTAGATGAGATTTGACTCGACCCCCTCCCCCCCTTAAACATCTCACGTAATTTATGGACGCCCCCTTTGTGTGGGAATCGAACCCACGAGCGTTGGTGTCAAAGTCGCGTCATTCACGACTGAGCCGCCGAGCTCGTCGGGTGATGTGGAGAGTAAGTTTGTGACGTTGGTCCTTTCCAGTTACACATGCGGGTCCACACAGAGGAGCGCCCTCACCGCTGCGCGCACTGCCCGAAGACCTTCAAATGGAAGACAGGCCTCGACAAACACAAAAAGGCAAGTCGTTTGACTAATATTTTTTATTGAGTGGTAGGTAACAAGTTGCGGAGGCAGGCCATGCTCGAGACCAGACAAACATTTGCTGAATTCACAAATTCATGTATTTGCTAGATAAGGTCAAGTTGGCGTCCAATAAACTTGGTGTGCTCAACAGAGCAAAGCAGTACTTCAATGCGGGGCAAAGACTTATATAAGTCTCAAGTCAGACCGCACTTGGAGTACTGCAGTCACCTTTGGGCGGGAGCACCTGGATACCAGCTTGGACCATGTGAATCGATTCAGAGACGAGCTGCGAGAATTGTCGACAATCCTAACCTTACACACGGTATTGAGCTCTTAAGTTTAAGTTGAGATTTTGCTTCCCTTTGTGTGTTCTACCGATTGTACAACGGGTTGTGTTCTGAAGAGTTGTTCGAAATGATGCCGACAGCTACTTTTTATAACCGTACCGCTCGCCGACGGCGGGAGTTCACCCTCACACGCTAGAACCGCAATGGTCGCGTACTGTGCGGTTCCAGAGAAGTTTTCTTCCGAGAACTCTCAAACTGTGGAATGAGCTCCTAGCCGAGGTTTTTCCAAGGGACTACAGCATGGAGTTCTTCAAGAAATGCGTGAAGAGGTTTTTAGAGGGTCGGCAACGCATGAGTGACACCCCTGGTGTTGCAAATGCCCATAGGCTACGGTGCCTGGTTACCATCAGGCAGGCCGTATGTTTGATTGCCACCTTAGTGGTATAAAAAAAATAAAAAATATGGATAACATTTACAAGATGTGAACATGACATTTATCGTGCCTTGTTTTTCTGCCACTTGAGGCACCGTGATGCATTATTTTGATACATTATTAAAACAGTGCAAATAATAATTGTCGACACTATAATATTAACAATAGTTCGATTAGCTCCACTGGGTAGCTAAGTCTCACGCACGTGGGAATTCTTGTAAGGTCTATAAAGTACGGGGGGCACACTGAGACTTATTAGAATTGGCCAGTAAGTAAAGTTGACGATGAAAAAAATATTTAGATTTCGATTATAGTGCTCTTTGGGAAGTATATGTATATATAAGTGTCATTTGTTTTTTAAATTAGCGACAATTTAAAAAGTGCCAAAAAAGTAAAATGGTAGGCTCCATTGATTTATTAGGACTTTTGTTGCGATCTTAATCAACAACAATAGTATGACAAATGGAAGATGTAGAATTACTGCCTCTTCCTCCTTACAGTCCCGAGCTCGCAGCACGACTTCCATCGCATGCGCCGTGCTTACAGAGGTACGAAGTCTTCGTACCGTTCGCTTCGAAAAGCAATAAAAATATTAAGATTCCATTTTTTCATCTTTCTTTTTTTAGTTTTTATACAACGCCGGGAGGCATACAAGCATACGGCCCACCTGATGTAAAGCGGGTACCGTAGCCTATTAACGCTTGCGTTATATATAGTGTCACTCGCGCGATGCCTCCTCTGCTGCTTACACAGCAACTCTTTGGGAACTTACTGGTGACCACACTCGCACGCAGGAACACAACAACCCTCTAGGGAGTTGTTGTTTGGCTGCGGTTTTCTGTGAGGTGGAGGTACTTCCCCAGACGGGCTGCTTTGATGCGCCCTAGCCCTCTTAAAACACCCAGACCAAGACAGACATGTTCATGCACACAAATGTTTGCCTTGTGTGGGAATCGAACCCACGAATGTTGGTGTCAAAGTCACGTCATTCACGACTGAACCGAGTTCGTCTACCCGACTGATCCACCGATATAATTTATTTCTGTTTTTGATTGTCTTAAAAGTTCCTGTGTTGCCCGCGTGCGTGGCTCGTGTAGGCGTGCTGTGTTGTATAAATCAATTCATATACTTGTATTGTTCACAGTGGCACCATATTGAAAATGAACTTATTTGCCCCGTATGCGGGAAAACGTTCCGCAAGAAGAGTTTTCTCGAAATTCACGTCCAAAAACATATGAACAAGCAACGCCACCCAAAGACACAATTAAAAAAGGAAAAGAGAGTAAACGAAGCAGTCGTTGTACAATACAATAATGTAGACCACGAGGACTGTGAATATCTAGTGCTCGCCGACGACAGTTCTGAATATGAAGATAAACTCGCTGTATAAGTCACTGGGGACACAAGTTGGTCTATCACAAACGAGGCTCTGATGAAAGACATGTGAGCACAGTTATATTCAATCATGTGAACTGAAAAAGTACCATGACGTGATGTCAGGAGCCCCTGAAACCGGCGGTCGTGTATGAAAAGAGCTATGAATGTGAAAGAAGCGAGTGAAGTGTGTAAGGACCGCGTCTTGTGGTGCTCGGTTCTCTCTGCATACCCCGCAAGGGACCTGGCGTGAAGATATACATACAACTGAAAAAGTATCTACAAGTTTCTACGATTCCTTAGCTAGTTGTGTTTGTGCGAGTGAAGAGTTCGAAAAGAGGTCCCTGGAAAGATACTGCAGTGGTTTTTGCAAAGCACAAGCGAATCTGATCGATGCTTTAACATCAGGCATGTCGTTCGCTGTTTGTATAAAACAATATGAAACATGTTATCAATTGTAAGAACAAATAAAATACAGTTTTGTAATAAACTTACATGTTTATTTACTACTTACAGGATTCTTTTTTCGTCATCAAAAAAGGCGTATTCTACAGCCCGTCGAATTTACACCCCAAACTAATGTTTATATTATTTAGTACAATATTCTTCTAAAAAAATTACCAACTAGTCGTTAAAAATCATGTATGGCCGATTATTTTTTAATTACATCTTTAATATTACATTAAAAGTTTGAGATAAAATAATATAAAAAGTTTGGTAAGGTTCTTAAAGATTTAAATAATTACAAACCGTAAATAAAGGCTTCAAATTTATATTGAAACGACCGGGTCGCTAGGACCGTCAAAATAAAAAGAAAATACTGTCGGCGAAGTTATCGCTTAACACACAAAACATACGTGCCAAATTGAAAGCTCTCCTTTTTAAACTCTGCTATAATGTAGGAAACATACACACGGCAGTGTTTTAATAATTATTGTTTATAAACTTACGTATAGTTCACAGGGTGTGCCAAACACCTCTCAGACAAGTCAAGGACTATATGGAGTCTCTCACGAACTGAGCACACTGGTCATCAGTGAGCAGTCTCTGACCACCTCTCACCTCCATCACCAGCCCAGCTCGGTGATACCATATCATTGTAATTAAAAAATAGACTACCGTGACACTACAACGACCGTCAATTCTATTCAAACTCATCCTCCAACAGTGGCAATGATTTAAGTATTAAGAGAGGTAGGGCGCATCAGGGCGGCCCGTCTGGGGAGGTACCTCCACTTCACAGAAAAGCGTAGTCAAATAACAACTCCCTAAAGGGTTGTTGTGTTCCTGCGTGTGAGTGTGGTCACCAGTAAGCTCCCAACGAGTTGCTGTGTAAGGAGCAGAGGAGGCATCGCGCGAGTGATACTTAATATATCGCAAGCGTTAATAGGCTACGGTACTCGCTTTACATCAGGTGGGCCGTATGCTTGTATGCCTCCCTATATAGTATAAAAAAAAAATCTATGAATGATTCAGTCACAAATATACAGGGGCGTTATAATGAATTAGCGGTCGTCGTAATGAGTAGCTCCCCGGCAGCTACCACTGGGATATATTAAAATTCCCAATTGTCACCAGCGGTTGTAGCGCCAAGTGAGAACGACCTGTCTGAACTACAATCGGTTGCCGAGGTGCGGGTTGATACCAATTAGAAGTAGGCGAACTTTAGTGTGTTACTTTTCATTCAACAGTTATCTACAGGACGATCTACCAAAAGCGTGGCAATCTACGCTGTTAATTATACCAAAGGACGCAGACTAGTCGAAGGAGACCTAATTTGATTTTTTTGTTAGCTTTTAACGAGTCTATAGCCGTCCGAGAACGTTCCAGCTCTATGGTACAGTCGGGTCCTCGTTTGTCTGACCGGGGCTAAAATCTCATTTCAGTTTCGTCGAAGCAATAAATAAAACAGAAAAAATTCAAGTCCATAATATAAAAAGTTACAATTGTTCATTTTTATAGAGAGCTTACGCTTGATAAAAAAAAGACTGCACCAAAATTGTTTCCAATGATTCTAAAATAATTCGTATATATCAGGCCACACTTTTATATTTTTAGCCAATTATTGAATTTATATTTTGTTTGAACATTGATCTGTTATTTTTCTAAACACTTCTTCAATTAATCTATATACAATATTTTAATGTCTGACGGTAATGTCTCAGAAGAGTTCTGTTATTGAAATGAATCAATAAATAATAAAAACATATCACTAATAAATAGTGAAACAAATGCACAATATTATTTCATAAAACCACACAACTATAAGAATTCTATTGCTAAGACGAGTTTTCCTATATCCTCTGTTTTCGAATTCACCCATACTCTGTTTCATTTAAAAAAACACATTGTGTAATAAAATTGTCAGATATGCGAGAGGACCCGAATGAACGATACTCCTTTTAAATTATTTCTGTATGGACATAACATTCCGCCTTTCTAAGTCAATACAATGTTTAGATATTTTAGTTCGGGCCAGCACTATTGTAGCATACACTTACAAATACACAATATTTTTGTTTCGAACGCATTGAATTGACAAATTTCGTATTTGCTTGAAATAGAAAATGGGAATAACTAACGGACTAAGGAGAGTGCTTAATCAAGCTGACTTTATCAGAAGAGAGAAATTGAAATAAAAAAACTTTATTGATAAATATTACTACCCAAGGAACACGTGAGATAAAAATGATTTTGTCAGGAGGGAATATTAGCTAAATGTAACTTTGGCTACCTAATAACATAACATAAAGTGACTAGGAAGATATGTAACAAAGTGACCAGAGAGATGTAACATAAAGTGACTAGGGAGATGTAACAAAGTGTAGTCACATACTGGAGATAGTAACATCAAGGGAGTATAATGAAGGAACATAAAATGACTAGCTGGAGAGGAAAGTCTGATCCAAAAAGTGATTTCATCTAGTTTTCCATAGTGGCGTTAATGTTTAAGTTTTACAGATAAATTTTCTGTTGGAATGTTCCACTTTAGGAATCGATTGTCTACGAGAATACACTCAGAAGAAATGAGTGGAAACTGTTAACGAAAAGCGATATTTGACCGAGGAATCCTAAAAGAAAAGTGACTTTTCTAGGAGGTACACTCGACATATTATTTTTAAACCTACTTACGTACATTTTGAATGTTTCTAGTTACACAAGACTGGCCCAGGCTCTATCTGAATATCTGCGTTTATTTTTTTATAATTTTTAATTAAATAAAAAAAGCATTATTTATTTATTATAAACAATAATCTAATGATGTGTACCAATATTGCTTTTGTTTATCACTAAAATTAATATTGCACCTAAAACACTCATTCTAATTTACAAAATAAATAAATAAATATAAAAAATACAATTTTACAAAATGAGAGAGTTTTAGTTAAAGTACACATGATATTATAAATATATTTTTAAAATCTAAATAGCGTATCACTAACACGTTTATTGCTTAAATTAGTTATACTACATATTATTAATAAATTCTTTTATATGGATGTGGTAATATGTATTATTAGTGGAAACATGGAGAAATAAGTGTTAAGCAAAACATATGTCAACAATCTATTGTTGTGATTGTTAATGAACAACATTCAGTTAACGGTAATTAAATTAATTATATCATCATCATCATTATAAACCATTGTTCTTGCGATTTAACTGGGATTTATCTATATATAAAAAACGTGCTAATGTGAATTTAAATATTGATAATAATACGAGTATAAAGGGTTGTTAGGTATTCCTCTCAGGGAGTGATAGCGGACATAAAAAGATACAATTTTAATCCCTCGTATGTATAAGTGAAAACTGATTTCGAGATTTTTTCATTTTAACGTTTTTTGAAGTTATACTTCTTTAGGCGCGTTATAAAAAATGATGGAGTGAAATTTTAAGATGCGCGCGCATCACTGTAACACAAAAGTAACAGGTTGAAGCTGCTAAATGTTTCACGGTATTACCGGTAGATGGCGCTATATTTAAAAATGTATAACATTTGTACTTGACATTTGACTCGTATGTAATACATTCCATAAACATCGCCGCTACTACTTGAAATACGTTTTTTAATTTTACTCCAATAACCCTTCTTATAAATAAAAATATTATTATTTAATATAATTAATACTAAATATTATTAAATTATTAATGTTAAATATTTATTTAATGACGCCAAAGAAGTATGACTTCTCACGCGCGTACGTATAAGTACACGCACCCATTTTTTTTGTTGGGTAAGACAGAATTTGTATTCGAGTCCACATTGAATACAGATTGTGAAGAGCGTTCTCCTTCACAATAACGTGAGTAACGTGCGACGACTCTGTCTTTGGTACAATGTACAAGGTACATATATTATGCCTCTCGGGGCCACATCTCTCGAGGCGTGGACGGAACGTTAAAACATTTGGACAAATAACCGGTTTAATTTCGAAAAAGCATCTACAGAGTTTGTGTGGAAAGTCGAATCAATGAACGACGGGTTTTCGGTCCAAGGAAAGCCCTGTACGATGATGATATTTAAGAAAAAGATACAAAATAATTGTATTTATTGAATTATTGTATCAAATGTAAAAACTCAATAATACAATTAAAATTTAAATATATTTATGTTGTTCATTTAAAATCTGCATATTTATTTTGTGCGAAAATAAAGTGTAGCTGACGAGTATTAAATGTACGGCGAGTGATTCCTTTTGAATATTTACATTTCTTTTAATTGTATTGTTTGTCTGACTGTGTGCTCTCAATATTTTTTAATATTCGATATTGGCCAATTACTACATTCAATAATTATTTACAACAAAATCACTTGTCAGGGACTGGAGTTATTGGGCTAACCGGGAAGATGAATATTATATTTATATATTTAGAATCTTGGATTGTCTAATAAGTACGGAGATTTTTTTTTCAAAAATCTGTTAAATTTCTAAAAAACATCTTTATAAATACAGATTTTATAAATCATTTTATATTCTTCAAATAAATACAATTTCGTCGATTTCCGGAAACAACCCTAATCCAGACAACAAGTACTCATAGGTCTGCAGCAGGTCTCTCTGGAACGACACGCGCTTAAATAGAGACTCTGATACCAAGATACTCAAGTCTAAGGTAAAGTACGTAACTAGTTACTTTAATCAGCGCTGCTTGCAAACATATCTCAACCTAGTGAACTGAGCTTTGATGGATCACATGTCGTCAGCCAAACAATAACAAAGTTAAGCATATCAATTACATCTAAAAATGAATCGGTCACAACACTTAGTTACACTAAAACTTGGTGTCACATGTCAACGTTCACGATTGGCTGTTACCGGCAACCGATCAGGCGAGGGCACCGAGGGTACATAAGGCGAGGAGTGCGACGTGGTGAGTCAGTGCGCGTCGGGGCGCAGACGCGAACATCGGGGTCAGTTCGTCCGCGTGGACAGAGTGGGCTCCGCCGAGAGTGTGGAATTGGAAGATGTCGCTGACCTGAAAGTATTTGTTGAGTACATTAATGTTTTGTGGACATACGTGATTCATTATGGTCTTTGGGAAATTAAATTTTTTTTATATATAAGATATACATACATACATTTTTTTTATACTACGTCGGGAGGCATACGGCCCACCTGATGTAAAGCAGGTACCGTAGCCTATTAACACTTGCGATATATCAACTTACACCCGCGCGATGCCTCCTCTGCTGCTTACACAGCAACTCCTTGGTAGGTTACTGGTGACCTCACTCACACGCAGGAACACAACAACCCTCTAGGGTACTGTTATTTGGCTGCGGTTTTCTGTGAGGTGGAGGTACTTCCCCAGATGGGCTGCTTTGATGCGCCGTACCTCTTTTAAAATTCCCCTCTACGTGTGCACTCTGTCAATTAAGAGATCTAAGAGAGGTAGGATCCAGCGAGAAGTCGTGCTGTGCTCCACCTCCTCCGACCCTATATCTGTTGCGGAGGGGGGGGGGGGGGGCATAGCATGACTTCTTGCTCTAAATATCCGTCTGGGGAAGCACCTCCACCTTACAGAAGACCGCAGCCAAATAACAACTCCGGAAGGATTGTTGTGTTCCTGTGCGTGAGTAAGGTCGCCAGTTAACTGAGGGGTCGTTGTGCGGACAGCGGGAGGACCGGTGGATGTCGAATCGCCACTAGCAGTGTGGGCGCGGCAGGCTGGCGCGGCGGTCAGGGAGACCCGGTGAAACGGTTGACCGCTGGCCGCCCGCAGGTTAGTAGGGTTCCCGAACCCGGGAATCACTTAATCTCCGCCCCGGGAGGCTGAACCTCCAGCCTGTGAAAAGTCCCGGTTGGAGTGGTCGTGCCGGAGAAGGAGACCGGGGTGGACCCGGCTGCTGCAGCAGGGGGGGACCGGGGGCCCTTCCGCCCGCCGCGCCAGCAAACCGCATTACCCGCACGGTACTGTGGTGAAAAACACCGCGCCTTTGTCCTTCACTCTGTCTGTTCATCGACCTCTTATTTTATTTTATTTACCTTATCATGAAAAAGCAAAAAAAACGGAAAAATGGTTTCACAGCGGCCACCCCTTCCACAATGTATGTGGACTTTTGCAACATCAGGGGTTTGCACTCGAACATCAACGCGGTCCATCATCACCTGGAAACCGCGCGGCCGACCATTCTTTTCCTCACGGAGACACAAATATCCTCACCGGCCGACACTTCTTACTTGAATTACCCCGGGTACAAACTGGAGCACTTGTTTGTGTGTCATGCCGGGGTATGCTTGTTCGTCCGGGAAGATATTTGTTGTCGCCGATTGCATAACCTTGAAGACAAGGACCTGTCGATATTATGGGTGCGAGTGGATCAAGGCGGCCACACCCGAATCTACGCGTGCCTTTACAGGTCTCATAGCGGTGATACAGGCACAACTCGGTTATTTGAGCGCCTGCAAAGGGCGACTGACAGCGTTATCGAACAGTATCCCTCCGCGGAGTTAGTGATTTTGGGAGACTTCAATGCCCACCACGCCGAGTGGCTTGGCTCTCGGTGCACTGACTACGCGGGGAGATCTGCTCATGAATTTGCTCTGGCCTATGGTTTCTCTCAACTGGTTCTTTCTCCCACGAGAATACCAGATGTAGAGGACCATACAAGCTCTCTACTGGACCTTCTGCTGACCACACGTCCGGATGAGTATAACATCTCAGTGGATGCGCCGCTTGGCTCGTCGGATCACTGCCTCATCCGGACTCAAGTGCCTTGTGCCAGACGCGATCCACCTCGGCCCGCCGGATGTCGTCGCGTATGGCACTATAAATCAGCAGACTGGGATGGATTGCGTGAATTCTACGCATCGTACCCGTGGAGGCAGCTGTGCTTCGAATCAGACGACATTGATTCCTGCGCAACCGCAGTGGCTGCGGCGATATTGGATGGCATGGAATGCTTCATTCCCAGTCGCCTTGTAGCTACTGCGGGAGCTAAAAAGCGGCCGTGGTTTAATCGGCGTTGTAAGGAAGCCATTCTTGTTAAGCAGGCTGCTTACGATGCTTGGACCACGGCGCATGCTAATGGGGATCCTAGAGTCTCTGTTTTGAAGCGTAAACTGAATGCTGCCTCGAGGTCCAGTAAAAGGGTGGTCGCTAGAGCAAAATTCGATTTCGTCGGCAGAGTTGGCGAGCGACTTGCGAGCTTTCCCTCTGGGAGCCGTGCTTTCTGGTCGCTCGCTAAAGCTGCCGAGGGAAATTTCTGTCAACCGTCCATGCCACCACTGCAAAAACCGGATGGCAGTTTGGCCCATAGCGCTAAGGAGAAAGCCGATTTACTTGGTAATCTCTTTGCGTCTAACTCGAATATGAATGACGGGGGAGCTGTGCCACCTACCATCCCGTGGTGCGGTAGCTCAATGCCGGAAATCTCCATTACCCAGCGAGATGTCCGGCGGGCCTTACTCTCTCTCGACATTCATAAATCGAGTGGGCCGGATGGTATACCGGCAGTGGTGCTGAAGCTGTGTGCTCCTGAGTTGTGTTCTGTACTAACGCGCCTTTTCGTGCTTTCCTACACTACTGGGCAAGTCCCGTCTTCATGGAAGACCGCCAATGTGCACCCGGTGCCCAAAAAGGGCGATAGATCAGACCCATCGAATTACAGGCCTATCGCCATAACCTCCCTTCTCTCCAAGGTAATGGAGCGTGTGATAAATATACGACTCCTAGGATACCTAGAGGATCACGACTTGATTAGCGACCGTCAATACGGTTTTCGCCATTGTCGCTCAACTGGTGATCTTCTAGTGTATCTTACACACCGCTGGGCTTTGGCGATAGAGAGTCAAGGTGAGGCATTGGCTATCAGCCTAGATATGGCGAAGGCGTTCGATCGGGTCTGGCACCGGAGTCTTCTATCGAAGTTACCATCATACGGGTTGCCCGAGGGTTTGTGCAAATGGGTCGCCAGCTTTTTATCCAACAGATGCATAAAAGCCGTGGTTGACGGTGGATGCTCCGATAGTATGGATATCAATGCTGGCGTCCCTCAGGGTTCTGTACTGTCTCCGACGCTGTTTCTGCTGCATATCAATGATATGTTGTCAATTGATGGCATTCATTGTTATGCGGACGACAGCACCGGGGATACTTATTATACAGGCCGTGCAAACATCCCTCGTTCCCTTGTGGAGGAAAGCCGCGACAAACTTGTGTCTGAAATGGATGGTACTCTGTCTAAAATATCCAACTGGGGGCGGCTTAACTTGGTCGAATTCAACCCCAAGAAGACACAAGTTTGCGCGTTCACCGCTAAGAAAACTCCATTTGCTGTGGTTCCTAAATTCCAGAACACACCTCTTACCGTCACCAAAAGTATTAGGATGCTTGGCGTCGAGATCTCCAGTGATGTGCAATATCGAAATCACCTGGAGGAGAAGGTCAAGCTGGCGTCGAAAAAACTTGGTGTGCTTAACAGGGCTAAGCAGTACTTCAGTGCGGGGCAAAGACTTATATTATATAAGTCTCAAGTCAGACCGCACTTGGAGTACTGCAGTCACCTTTGGGCGGGAGCACCTGAATACCAGCTTGGACCGTGTGATTCGATTCAGAGACGAGCTGTGAGAATTGTCGACAATCCTAAGCTTACACACGGTATTGAACCCTTAAGTTTAAGGAGAGACTTTGCCTCCCTTTGTGTGTTCTACCGATTGTACAACGGGTTGTGTTCTGAAGAGTTGTTCGAAATGATGCCGACGGCTACTTTTTATAACCGCACCGCTCGCCGACGGCGGGGAGTTCACCCTCACACGCTTGAACCGCTATGGTCGCGTACGGTGCGGTTCCAGAGAAGTTTTCTTCCGAGAACACTCAAGCTGTGGAATGAGCTCCCAACCGAGGTTTTTCCAAGGAACTACAGCATGGAGTTCTTCAAGAAATGCGTGAAGAGGTTTTTAGAGGGTCGGCAACGCATGAGTGACGCCCCTGGTGTTGCAAATGTCCATAGGCTACGGTGACTGTTTAACATCAGGCAGGCCGTATGCTTGATTGCCACCTTAGTAGTATAAAAAAAAAAAAAAAAATAATAATTAGCAAACGGCGTTCTCGAGAGATGTGGTGGGTGACATACGGACGATCGCCAACAAAATATCAATTTGCTGCGTTCTTCACAGGTGTTAGGTCACCAGGAAGACGACGAGAAGTTGTTGAGATACCAACGGAGTAGTAGCAATGTCGCGACCGATAGGAGAACGGCGCTGAAAGCTACTATTTTCAGGATAACTTTTATACACGTTCAGTAATCGTATGCTTTTTGAAATGATAATTATCTGCACTTTAATAATATCAAGTTAGCATTTGTTAAATATGCGATGTTGAAGAAATTTGGAACAAAAATATTAGGTGCTCAAGGGGCTGGTTGTTCGGTCAGTAACAAATTCTCGTCAATTTTTTGGTTAATTCTAAAGGGTAACCAGTTACTGTTTATTTATGTAGGTATACAAATATTACATCATTTTAATGATTATCGTCGAGTAAAAACTAAACTGGTTACCATGAGCCCATTTCTCATCTGGATCAAGTCCGTGCTTTTTCAAAACGTATTAAAATTGTTTAAATAAGTAGTTGCATCTCGTTAAATAATTCCTAATAGTCTTTTTCTTTTTCCAATTATCGCAAAACAAAGAAACATTCCACCGTGCACGCACAACATTTTTGCACAATGCTCGCATTTCGACTGTGTTTATTTTAGTTTCCTTTTGATCAGCAGTCAAGGTTCCGTACCTCGTTCCATCCGTATCTGTTCTTAGCCTGCACAATGGCCTCGTAGACGGCGCCCGGCTCCAGGCCCTTCAGCTCGTGCGTGACCCTGTGCGTGAGCGAGCCGGCGGGCTCCGGCGCAGGTATCACCACGTCGTGCCACCTGCCCGGCTGCTGGAACGACTCGTTGATCTGGGGAAACACCGTTTACATTCAGAGACACTTCACCAACGCTCGCGTTAGAACGCTGGTCTCGTCGCTTTTGAAGAACTCGACCAGTGACTGACGCGATACACACAGTACATAAAACATGAAAAAAAAATGGGTGCGTGTACTTATGTACGCGCGTGAGAAATTATACTTCTTTGACATCATTAAATAAAGAGGTTACCTCTTATAAATTTTCATTTTATACCAAGCATTTCCAAGTTACTCCAAGGGTATACATGCGTAGCGCGTAAGTAAAGCGCCATCTGTTACAAAACTGTTCAACTACTTAACGATTACATCTGCTACCTACAAACTTAAAGCACAACAATACAAAAGCACGCTTCGCTATAGTGCTTGAAAAGCGGTTTAGCGGACAGCTTCAACCTGTTACTTTTGTGTTACAATGATGCGCGCGCATCTTAAAATTTCACTCTCATCATTTTTTCATAACGCGCCTAAAGAAGTATAACTTAAAAATAAAAAAATGTTCTGAAGGATAGCTGCGGCCGATTCAGATCGCGAACTTCGCGTATAATATTATTATACGCTGGAACTCCAATAGTGGGCATTTGGATGTGCTCTTCTGGAAGGTGGACACATTTCCAGTATCAACCAGCTTCACATTACATATATGTCTGTAGGTACCCTACACCACCTTTGCCACATTTAATCGACACACCATTTCCTTAACATGCGACGAGTTGTATGCTTATTAGTAGGGTAATAAGCACAAAGCTACGACAATTATTTATTTAAATCCTTTGATCTAGAAAAAAAATATATTTAAATCCTTTGATCTAGAAAACCTATTTCTGGAGCCTACGCGTATAACGGCCACATCTGCAACTTGTCTTGATAATGTTTCTTGTAATTATGATCATATAAATAAAACAATAATTGGCAGCTTGCCCTCAGATCATTGCGGTCAGTTGGTAGTTTATCAAGGTTCACATAATGCAGATTTGAGAAATCATCTCTTGTACAGACCAATGACCAGAAACAGACTTATGTACATAATGTTAATATTGGGGTGCCCCAGGGTTCTACCCTGGGGCACCCCAATATTAACATTATTTTGGGTCCATTTTTATTTTTAGTATATGTAAATGATCTGCCCTACATGGTGCAGAAAATGGCAGATATAGTACTATTTGCTGATGATACCTCTCTAATTTTTAATTTGGCCCGCCGTTGTGAAAATATTGACAAGGTAAATGGTGTTGTGTCTGCTATTTTAAACTGGGTCACATGTAATAATCTGTTGCTAAACTCAGCTAAAACCAAATACATCAAATTTAGTCTTCCATATGTGACTTCTGCCAATACAGAAGTTCTCGTTGGGAATAATAAATTAGAATTTGTTATTAACACTGTGTTTCTTGGAATTACAGTAGACTCCAAATTACAATGGGGCCCACACATAAATAAACTAGCCGGTAAGCTCAGCTCTGCTGCATATGCAGTTAGGAGAATCAGGCAATTGACGGATGTGGCTACTGCGTGCTTAGTCTATTTCAGCTACTTTCACAGCATTATGTCGTATGGTATACTGTTGTGGGGAACGGCGGCTGACATTGAGACAATTTTTATCTTACAAAAAAAGAGCCAATTTGAAAAGAGACCTATATTGGCAAGTTTCGTTCGGCATTTCTTCTTCGCCAATGGTCATTTCCGAAATGCTAGTAGATTAAAGAAAAGGAAAAACTAAAATAAGATATAATAAGAATATATTTCAAAAATGTATGACGTGTCTAAGTGACCGCGAGGGCCCAATGGCAAATAAAGAATTTTTATCTTTATCTTATGTATCTTTAATTAATATATAACAGTAACATATGTGGTGTTAACTCGAGTCGCTCGGAAGTCGACCTCGGTACTTACGGCCAGTTGCCTGTACAGTAGCCGCAACTCGTCCAACGGCGGGTACGAGTCGACGGCGAACGCCAGCGTGTAAAGGTTGGGTCGGCGCGCTAGGGGCGGCGACGTGAAGCGCGCCGGGCCCGGCCGCCCCGACACCTCCACGTGCTGCCGCGCGCGGCCGAGGCTGTTGTCGGCCACGCAACTGGAATTGAACATTTCAAATATATCGCATATTTTGGATCCTGTATGAATGTGGACCGTTTCAAATTAATTAACCTTTTATAGGACGTAGGAGCTCAGAATAATACCCGGCCGATTAATTCATCTGGAGAGGAATATCCGGAAAAGGCAGGTCGCCCTTTTATTTCTATCCAGACGATACTGTCGATTTATTAAAAGAGAATGCACGATCTAGTGTCATCAAAACCAAATGACATACAGCATTAAAAGGTTCCTATTATTTAAACAACAGAAACATATCCGCTGTTTGAACTGGTGGATCAAAGGGGAAAAGGAAGTGTGTATGAGTCCAACGGTGGATTGAAGAGGAGATAACAGTATCCACAGATCCACATGTGAATCTAGACTCTGGGTGCTAGTGAACGGAGGGATAATTAAAATATTTAAACGGTTGCTGCACATTAAACGCTCGAAGGACCATTGGGGAATGTCATGTATTGAGTCTATAATATAACAAAGTATTTTATTGTATTATCGAGGCAATAGTTTTACATTTGTCATTTATTTTACCCACCCACCGCGGTTAAGCGTCGTGTCTGGCACTACTCGTCAGCAGATTGGGACGGCATGCGCGACTACTTTGCTTCCGTCCCATGGGGGCAGCGCTGTTTCAGTGAGGAAGATCTTACGGCGAGTGCTGCGGCTATTGTTGACGAGATCGAAGTTGGAATGGAATACTACATTCCTCACTCCGATGTCGTCATCAAAAGCCGGAGACGCCCTTGGTTTAATCGCGAGTGCGCTGAAGCTGTTAGTAACAAACAGGCGGCGTATCGCGCTTGGACCAGGGGTCGCGCCCTAAAAGATCCGAATATTAACTTGCTGAAATCAGCCTATAATACTGCCACCAAGGTCTGTAAGAGGGCATATATAAGAGCGGACGCCCAGCGCGTTACACAAGTCGGCACGGAACTAGTGACGCACCCTACTGGATCGCGTAATTACTGGCGACTAGCTAAAGCCGTGCAGGCCAACTTCTGCCAGCCCTCGCTGCCCCCGCTGAGATGCCCTGATGGCTCACTGGCACATCAGCCGCAGGAGAAAGCCGATCTTATGGCCAGTCTCTTTGCGGCTAACTCCCGGATCGATGACTGTAGCACGCAACCACCATCGATACCCTCCTGTGGTTCCATTATGCCAGAAATTCACATCAGACAGCGTGATGTCCGTTTTGAGTTACAGTCACTCGATGTCCGTAAAGCCAGTGGTCCTGATGGTATCCCAGCGATTGTTCTGAAAAAATGTGCAGCGGAGTTGTCCCCGGTGTTGACGCGCCTCTTTCGTCTCTCGTACTCGACCGGTTGTGTTCCGGAGGCTTGGAGAGAGGCTAATGTGCAGCTGGTACCCAAAAAGGGAGACCGTTCGGACCCATCAAATTACCGCCCCATTGCCGTAACTTCAGTGTTGTGCAAAGTCATGGAACGGATCCTTAACAATCAGTTGATCCGTTACCTAGAAGATCACTCCTTAATTAACGATCGTCAATATGGCTTTAGACCGAAACGATCGACGGGTGATCTTCTAGCGTATGTAACGCACCTCTGGGGGTAGGCAATTGATAAACATGGTGAATCAATGGTAGTCAGCCTAGATATCGCCAAGGCATTTGATCGGGTTTGGCATAAAGCACTTCTCTCCAAACTTCCGGCATACGGTCTGCCCCTCCAGCTTTGTAAGTGGATTGCTGGCTTCCTGCATGAGCGTAGAATCCGCGTCCTTGCAGATGGACGCGCTTCGCGGTTCCTGTCAGTGAGTGCCGGTGTCCCACAGGGCTCCGTCCTATCGCCCACCCTCTTTCTTCTGCATATTAATGACATGCTGCCACTTGGTAATATTCATTGCTATGCAGATGACAGTACGGTCCATGGGCGATATTTCGGGCGGCCTGGTGCTAGTCGGGCAGAAATCGGTGAGAGGCGTGAGAGTCTGTCGTTGAGCTTAATCGGGTTTTGGACCTCGTTAGTAAATGGGGTTCCAATAACCTGGTTGAGTTCAATGCCAAGAAAACTCAGGTGTGCCCGTTCACAACAAAAATGTCCCCATTTCACCCCACTCCCAGTCTTCAGGGCGCTACCCTCAATATGCGCGATAGCCTGAATATGCTAGGCATGGATATTCGTTGCGACCTAAACCAACGAAATTACATCGAGAGCCTCATTTTAACAGCTTCAAAGAAACTCGGAGTCCTGAACAGGGTGCGCCGGTTCTTCACGCCGGACCAACTTTGTCTTCTTTATAAGACTCAAGTTCGGGCCTGCGTGGAGTATTGCTCGCATCTCTGGGACGGCTCTGCACAGTATCTTCTCGAGGCTCTCGATAGGTTGCAGCGTCGGGCTATCCGCATAATCGGCGACGAAGAGGTCACAAAATACCTAGAACCTCTGCAACTTCGTAGGGACATAGGCTCCCTAAGTACATTTTACCGCCTGTACCATGGTGAGTGCTCTGAAGAACTATTTTCCCTCATCCCACCCTCTCCCTTCCGTCATAGAACCACACGTGCAGGCTTGCGATGTCATCATTCCACTGTTGAGGACATTTGTTCTCGTACTAAAAAGTTCGGCAACTCCTATCTCTGTCGAACTATTAAAAAGTGGAACGCCTTGCCTGCACATGTGTTTCCTCCTTCCTACAACATGGGATCCTTCAAACGAAGCGTGAAGAAGCACCGTGCGGGCCAGCATGGTAGCGTCAACTGACAGGACACCGTAGTCCTTTGTCAGTTGCCGCTGCAATTTGGGCTCCCTTTTCGCTTACCAACAGGCGAAGAGGAGCCACTATGCTCAGCCAATATAAAAAAATTTTTTTTTTTTTAATATATGTATACTTAGATGTAATAGATTTAACAAAACTTAGTAAACTGATTCAAGTATTTAAGTCTGAAAAAAGAGCGAACAGGAGAATTACAGACCTATATCTCATTTGCCTGTTTAACTAAAAAATAAAACCGAACGTGCAATTTAAACATGATAAAATAACATTAAACATTGATAATCGGGCGTTATTTCTCAACGTTATGCAGTTAAGAGGTGAAAACCAGAACTTGATTGCATCTTACTTAAATAACAGAATGTTGACATAATAGGAGTTAAATTTAAAGGGAGTATAAATATCGGGGTGTCCCAGGATTCCATTTTGGGTCCCCTGTTATTTTTAGTTTAAGTAAATGATCTGCATTGATCGGAAAAGCACAGATGTAGTACTATTTGCTAATGATACCTATTTTCAGCATTTCTTCTTCGGCAATGGTCATTTCTAAAACACTAGTGGATTAATAAAAGAAAAATAATAACAAAAACAAATTAATAAGATGTCTTTCTTTTTCTTCTCTCCGCCATTACCTGCGTAAAGTGTGATGTCCTCATAGAATTAGCGCTTATTTTTACTGTTGAATATCCTTTCAATAATTGTATTCAATTATATTACTCATAAAATCTTTTTACGGGAAATATATAGTTATATTTAAACTGCAATATATTTTTCATTTGCCACTGTTGCTTTCCTGCCAAAAGTGTCTGCCATTTTTTAATTGGCTCCCATGTCTTCTACATAACATTTAGCCGAATACAAAAGTATCAAAGTACACTTTCACAGGCTTTTTTTCTCTCAAAATTTCAATATTACGACATATTTTAGTTTATTTTTTTGCCGCAATAATTTAAATTTGACGGACAGATCCGGACATTGAAAATAGTAAAAGTTAAAGTTATATTACGACTTGGAATAAAGTTTTATTGAAGCCGGTCGGCGGTCATTTGTGACGTTAATTTTTTTATTTAATTCTCCATCTCCTCTATTGACGGGACTGTTAGTGTATATCACCTGTAGTTTCCGAAGTCCTCGGGCTGTACGTTAGCAATGAGCAGGGTGTGGTTATTCCCCCGGGCCGACATGGTGACTCGCTCGGAGGCGCTGATCGGGAACGAGTTTTGGTACCAGGACACCTGGAACAAGGACGCAATTATTATTGTTTGTGTAATTTAAATATCCGGTAATATTTTAAAATCAATCGAAATGTTTTATCGTGTTGAAGAAAAATTGTCTAATCTGAGCTAAACACTGAGCCTCTCCAATGGATTAGTGAATGTCAGACAGCTATCCGTATCTTATAAACCCGAAAAACATAGAAACAGCTATCAAACAAGTAGCAGACAGAGTGTGAGTGCGAGTGAAACGAGAGTAATAGTTCCGCTGAAGATCTTACCTCTGCAGGTGGATCGGCGAGTACAGTGCAAAGCAGTTCAGCCCTAAACCCTTCTCCCGTATGTATCCACTCTCGCTCAACTTTGGCTTCCGGAGGATCTGTAACAGAGAACGGTAAATAAAGTAACGATTTAACAAACAAACAAGGGTATATAAAATGTCACAATGCTGCAAGCTAATTATATCTTATATCATTGACAAGGTCTACATAATAAGTGACAGTTCAATAAGGAGGCAGGCCCTTATGGCTTGCAAGGACTTGTATTTTATTAAATTGAAAATACCCTGTTCCATCTATCCTAACCAGGCCACCCTACCAGTAGTGATGAATGGAATTTATATCAACTTTTACCCACTAGTAGGTATATAGTGGATTGCCTCTCATCAAGATGGTGAGGGTGAAATTTAAGTTTTTGGCGAGTGGTACGACAGTGGAACTCAGCGGCTGGTGTTAAGTTGAACAGCTCCTCCGAACACTCTCCATGATACAATCTGTACAGTACACAAAGAGAAGCAACGTCTCTTCGTGTACAAAGCGAGTCCAGCCGAGTGGAGATCACTGGATCGCCGACGATTCGAACTGCTCTACGTTGTATGCGACCAAATGGAGTAAGCAAATATTGTGGCGCGCCGGCCCTATGATGTGAACAGTATTCCATGTGAGGCCGGACCTGGGCCTCATGAAGTCGAAGGCGATGTAGCCGTGTGATGTCAACTTAGCCTTGTAGCCTTGTTCGCCAGATGAGCGCGAAACTGTACATCGCTCGATATGTCGACACCCAGGATACCGATGCTAGGCGTAACGCTGAGGGGTATACCTTGTAATCGAGGAGCTACGATAAATGGAGACTTTTTTTGTGGTAAATGCGCACTCTTGTGTCTTTAGGGGATTAAGTTGAACTAAATTCCGTCTACCCCAATCCGAGACCTGTTCTAGTGATGTCTCAATTTCAGACCCAAGCTGTGATAGGCACTCATTGACGCAATCCCCAGAGATATCGGCTTGACCAGTGTATCTTACGCCTACCGTACTGTCATCCGCATAGCATACAGGAACAGAGTGGGAGACAACACACAGCTTTGTGAGACGCCAGCGTTCATTGGCAGTGGATCCGAGCAAGCACCGTCAACTACGACCTTTTTTATACCACTAAGGTGGCAAACAAGCATACGGCCTGCCTGATGGTAAACAGTCACCGTAGCCTATGGACATTTGCAAAACCAGGGATGTCACTCATGCGTTGCCGACCCTGATGCTCCGCCCATATTAGAAAACTGGCAACCCATGCACAAAATTTATCGGGTAGCTAAAAGAAGAAAGCTTTGTGCCACACGCGATCGAAGGCTTTTGCTATGTTCAAATTAACAAAGTAACTCCGGAGCACACGTCTTCAACACAATGGGTGGAATTCCATCCGGCCCGCTCGACTTATGAATGTCCAGGGAGATGAGAGCTCTACGGAAAGCTTTTTGCGAGCAATGAATTACTGGCATAGAGCTCTCACACCGCGGGATTGTCGGCGGTGTTCCTCCCCGGTGATCATGAGTAGAGTTGGATGCAAAAAGAGTCCAGGAGATCGACTTTCTCCGTTGCAGTATGAGCCAGCGTTTTTTCCTTTTGCGTAACGAAGGTAACGACGACTGACAGAAGTTACACTGAACACCTTTGGCGAGATACCAGAACGCACGAGTCCCGGAGGGCAAGCGTACGAGCCTCTCGCCAATTTTGCTAACAAATTCTGAGTTTGCCCTCGCGATGCAACCCTTCAAAAACGTTGTACTCGTAGCTTTTTTTAGTGAACCGGTATTTAAATCACCTGCCGCCTGAGCATTGGACCAGGCTTGATACTAATCCTGTTTATGTTGAGATGCACTTTCCTCCCGGTATATATAGGTGTGATAGAAATTTAGTGCTCGCTCTATGATATATCTTGTAAAACGTAAGAAGTTTGGTTAATTTATGTACATTCTGAATGTGAAATGAAAAAAGAGACTGTACCGGTAGATTTCCGTTTCATTAACCCACATAAGCTTCCGTAAAAAACAGCAGCTAGTAAATAAATTTACAATATAATGTTTTGTTTTTTTTTAGTTTTACGAATATTAACCATCTTACCTTTAACCTTCGTCTCGGAGTCTTGAATCATAATCATTCTTTAGTGTAATTATTTTGTTCGGAAAAAATATAACGATAACGTTCGATAAAAACATCGGATTTGAAATATTAAATACTTACAGAGTACTTGCAGCTGGAATTCAGTGACAATCGGCGGTCCCACTCCGTTGTCGACGGTGCAGGCGTATCGCCCGCTGTGGTGTCTCTCTAGCCGGGACAGCTGCAGCTGGGCACCCTCGCCGAGACGGGTGTTCGTATCGTTCTGAAGATACGACGATTTCTATTTAATTTGGTTAGGTTGTCTGCCAATTATCATACTGTTCTCAATGATTGCCAAGAGGAATAGAGAGGGTACAATTCCATGGCGAATTGTTGACATAGCCTTCAAAGTGATCCTCCACGCTGACCACGCTGAAGCATAGTGAAGCGGACATATTTACAGAGTCAGTGACCGCAAATAGTGTAGGAAAGTTCTAGAGCGGAGACCACGTAAGGGGAGACGTCAAACGCTTGGGAATTCTCTTTTTAGCGGGACCAATGACCTTAAACGAGAGGCCGGTAGTGGCTGAATTATTAAAGCACATGCTTCCATATGCATTAAGGAAGGCCTATTTTTTTATATTATTGAGGTGACAAACAGTTATCGTAGCCAATGGACATTAGTAACACCAGGGATATCACTCATCTCTGTATAAAACACTTCACGCTTTCGTGAAAATATCCCCGCCATCAGCGAGAGGTACGATTGTAAAAAGAAGCTGTCGGTATCATATCGAACAATTCTGTTGTCACGTCACGTCACTATCTGGTAGCCAGGTGCTCCCGTCTAAAAGTGATTACAGTATTCCATGTGAGGTTTGACTTGAAACTTGTATAACTTTTGTTGTGAGACTTTTGCTTAGTCAAGCACACCTTGTATCTCGGGCGCCAGCTTCCCCTTTTCCTTCAGGTGACTCAGGTGAATCGTTACTGAATATCGCTGGAGATCTCGACACTAAGAATCTCAATGTGCAATGGCGATGGTAAGTGGTGTGGTCTGAAATTAAGGAATCACGGCAAATTGAGTTTTCGTTAGGATTTTTATAGTTTTTGAATAAAAACATTTTTCTCAGGAATGTCACTTATAATTACATAAACTCAAAAAGCAAAAATTTATCTGAATACAATTTTTTATCAAAATCGTATTTAAATGTATGATTTCTATCTATTTATAACATCACGCGAAATTCCTTGCGGGGTAAGCGGAGAGAGCCGAAATATAAATTAATTTATATAAATTATATTTATTTACATATATACAAACATTGCTCGTTTAAAGTAATAGAATAAATGTTATAAATAATAAAATTATAGATATTGTAACATTGCTGTAAACTTGAGGGCAATGAGGTATTTTTTGATAAACTTCATATTCAATTTAATTCATTCAGTTTAATTTAAATGAATTCGCTTCACCAACGACATATAAAGAGGTATTGAATTGTTTTGTGTTCATAATTACACCAATGTTTATATGTATAGGTATTAATACGACATAATTATATCTTTACTTTTAATATATTAACTTTAAATTTATTAAGTAAAAACGGTAAATTTACTACAGCTCACCTGATAGTATTTCTCTCAAAAAAAAATCTATAATTAGTAGTATTTCAAATATGGTAGTATAAATTCCGTGTCCCTGTGGAATGTACGTTCTCAAGCGTGCGCGATAACGTCCTCTTAAGTAGGCAGCTTGATGGAAAACCGGTGTCCGTGTCCGTGTCATGGGCCAATTAGACCACAGGCGCCGAAGACTCAATTTCATAAGAGGAAACAAAGATTCCCACTTTAATAATCTGTACTGTGTACTTGACCTTAACATTTGTGTAGAGAAGTGATTGAGGCATAAGCGGAAGCGAGCGCGGTAGAGGTACCAGTAGCATGTGGCAGGTCACAGTTGAAATTAATGACGGTGAATTATATGTTCCGTGTTGATTCGAGACAGATAACTTAAAGATCAATTCGTCAGAGAAAGTGACTGCATTTAATACAGCAACATATGTAGCCATTACATAATTCATTAGATTAACGGGTACAAAATATAGCACGTTAGCACAGGAACATTTAAGTAGATGATAAAAATAATTGCAGGAGCATTGATCTCCGGTGTTATAAAATGCATTTACGTTTGGAAATAGTAGACGATATGCCTAGGATTTTAGAAAGTTACTTCAATGCGATTTCGGCTGTGTTATCTCGGGCGTCTGATTTTAATGGGGGTTAAGATATGAGTGGAAGCGAGCGTAGGGAAATAAAGGATAAGAAAGTCTCTTTTGTATTATTACTAGAGATATATTATGTTTGAGGTTCTATCACAGAGACAGCGGTCAACGGAGCGATGCGGTGGAGGAGCGAGGGCGTCGAGATCAAATGTATGGAATTGTATTAAACCTTTCTGAACGCTGAACGCGTAGATTTGTAGCTTGAAGGATTTAAATTGGACTGTTCTGCTCTGCCCAGTCAGATACTTTAGTCGGAGTACCTTCAAAATCAGACACAAATTTATGGCGGCTTTCCTCCATAAAGGAATGAGGGATGTTAGCACGGCCTGCAAGTGATCCCTGTGCTGTCGTCAGCATAAAAATAAATTGACAAAGTATCATTAATATGCAGCAAAAACAGCGTCAGAGACAGCACAGAACTCTGTGGGACGCATGCATTGATATGTCTGTTATCGGTCAAACCCGTTTTTAGGACAAAGTAGTTTTTCCTAGGCTAAACCAGTTTACCCTTTATGCGATAGGATAAACCGGTGCATACTAGGCTAAACTGAAAAGAATACAAAAAAGAAAAGAGGACTAGTTTCAACCCTTATTCTTCATTCTGAAATGAACAGCAGATGTCTAAGTGGTGTAGTGATCGATCTGATGGTCGGTAATCAAGTCGTGATCCCGTCATACGACTGCATGTCGGGAATCGTGTGTTTATCACACGCTTCATCACATTGGAGACATGGAAGATTATAACAACCATACCAACCTTACATCTTATCAGTCACTTTTATACCTTTCTTTCTAGTCTATTCTTTCGAATCTAGCGCATTTGCGCTAGTCCTTAACATTCTCACATCTTCACATCTGCTATATGCAGTTATTTTCCTTGTACTTTCCTAATGATCCAGCATTCAGATCTATACGTACTAACCTTGGAACCATCCTTCGACATACTAAAGGAAACTAGCAGCATGGAAGAGAACTCTCTTTACAAATACAGTTAATAAACAAACCAGTTTCTGCCAAGTCACTGAAGGCACGGGATTCCCAGCTGCTCGGCACTCCAGCACGGCGGCGCCTCCACGCCTTGCTGCGGCGTGTCTGGACTCGGGCGAGGCTCGCACGCTCGGAGGCACTAACACTTCCACGGTGTGCACCTGGTCCCGAGCAACCCTGTCCGATATTTGACAGACGTAATCGCCAGCGTCCTGAAAACAACATGATTTTTGCTGCTAAATCGAGTTTAAACAAGTATAATCACCTTCTGATATGACAAGACTGATTTAGTCGTGATAGGTGAGTCTTTGTCTTCCTCGACCCCTACGTTGTTTCTCTTTCGTGTTCAATATCTGTTTCATTATTCCTTTCTTCTTTAATTTTTCTACATGTACGAACCAACGTAGCGTGCCTCCCTATTATCTTAACACATGTATTGTTTCCTATCAATTCATCATCATCATTGTGAGCTCGGTCTACAAACGATACGCCGTATGTTTTGCGCAACGCTCGACCGTGTTTTTAAGCTCTGTCTGCTATAGCCAGCTCTCGCTTCCATACGCTAGCGTCGAGATCAGCACTATATATAGCAGTATCTACTGGCTCAAGTTTTTATTATCATTAAGTTTTTCAAGTGTTCCGATCGCATTGTTCTCGTCTCCGCATCAGTAGTGTACCTGGATAAGTTTTTGTCAGGAATCGACCCTGCAATATATACAATCCCAACCACTTGTTCCAACACTACATCATTGACAAAACTCTTAGCGTTAGTTCTGTTTCGGTTTGGGTTGTAGCGTGTACCGTGGAATACGAGCACTTGCCACATGAGGAGCATAGCTCACGTATTGTCACCTCTGCTGCTATTTAGTAGAAATAGTCACATAATAGCAAGAACGGAAGGTAACTTCCACGACTTATTGCTTATTATTCCACAACACACGTAATCATCTTGGCTTCTAGTGACTAACTAGCCGACTTGTTACTTTCCACCTAATGAACGCATCATACCATTAATGAAACCTAAATGCATTTTAGTAATGGCTACTTTGTTCCTTGTTTATCACATGAGGGTTGTGGGTTCGATTCCCGTACATCATGTACAACCATTTGTGTACTGACGTCTGTCATGTGTGTATGTTTTGGTCCGGGTGTTTTTTGTTATCAGTACCTGACAATGGTACAACCATTGTCTAAGTTAATTTAAATATGTATCATTATTCATTTGTTTATTGTTTTCCTTGCATTTTACATTTTTGAATATAAAATCAGTTGAGAATGCGCAAGCTTGCATTGCCAGATGAACACCTGGCTCGTCAATTATATAACAATATTTTTTTTTATTTTATTTGTCGGCCATTTTGACCATGTTCCTTATGAGAAGATTTTCTTTCCTTTTCTACTTTTTTATGCTGAATCCGAATCTGAAGTCAAAATTCGAATATTCGAAAAAAAGCGACAGACAAACGCACAGACAAACATATAGATTTCATAGGAACGGTGTTCCTGAAAATATTGCTTAGGTCTATCTCTCTGTTTTCAATCACGCGGAGACGTCGACTCGACACGTAACAACCACCTCGAGACAATTTAAACCATGTGGTACACGCGCCGTGACCCGCTTCAGGGGATGTCAACGAGTAAACCATTAGTAGTTTCTCGGCAAGTGTCGGGACTGTTGTGAATATGTCGGCTATTGATTAGCTATTGATATCAGATCGTTTATTGGTACCGACTATTATAGAAAAAGAACGGACGCCGCCATAACTATCACTTCCGATCGGTACAGCCGGTATTATTGTTCTCGTTGGCCGCCACACTCTCCCATTTATTAAAGCTAACGAGGCATAAGAATCAATATAAAGTCAATCCTATCACTATGCAAGTGCTAAAATCATTATCTACTAATGAAATCTTGTAGAACGGCGACGATAATAACTCCAAAGACACTTTCAGTGAAAAATCGGTAAGGCATTTTGTCACGGCGAATTAGCGGACCCTCGTTCAGGGACCATTCTAAATTTTATGGCGAAGGTTTGAACATAAATCTCAATCATTGCCTAACCTCAAAAAAACAATTGCCAACTGAAATTTAATAGGTAGTTTGTTTTGTTACAATCACTTTTATATTTTTTTTATCTATCTATCTATAACTTCACGCCAAATCCCTTACGGGGTAGGCAGAGAGAACCGGGCGTCACGTGACTCGATCCTTACATACCTCACTCGCTTCTTTACCATTCATTACTCTTCTTATGCACGCTTGCCGATTTCTAGGGCTCCTGACATCACCTTCTGATAGAGCACGATCAATTTGGTCATGGTAGGTAAGTCTTGGCCTTACTGCTTCGTCATTCTTTCATCCTGCATTCTTTCTACATGCCCAAACCAACGGAGCATTTTTTTTCTATAGATATATATGTCTGTAAAACGAATCCTCACTGTGTGTGGAAATAAATAACAGTTGTCCGTGTGGGTGTACGTCGACGACTGGCGACGTTGTCTTTGGGATAATATTTCCATGAATATTCTTTTACTACTTAATTTGGCTATAGTTAAAGTAAATGCGCTATATAAAACAAATGTAACATCAATTACTGCATTGGTTTCCATTTCGAAAATTGTTTAAAAATTAATTATCTGAGGTTTTCTTCAAGTATTACTTCGCTCTGAATTACATTTAGATTTATTTATTGATACATTTTGAGCTACATCAACAAAATTTAAGACAGAATATAGAAATCATTAAAATATTATTCCGTTTTAAGGTTGGTGAGTATTTTTTTATACCACTGAGGTGGAATATATATATATATAATATGCCCTGCTTGATGGTAAGCAGTCACCGTGGGCTATGGAGATTTACAAAAACAGGGATGTCACTCATGCGTTGCCGAACCTGTAAAAACCTCACGTCTCTCTTGAAGAACCCCATGCCGTTAGTCCCTTGAAAAAACCTCGGCTGGGAGCTCATTCTAAAACTTGAGAGTTCTAGGAAGAAAGCACACAGTACGCGACCATTGCAGTTCCGGCGTGTGAGGTGAACTCCCCGCCGTCGGCGAGCGGTGCGGTCATAAAAAGTAACTGTCGACATAATATCGAACAATTCTTCAGAACACAACCCGTTGTACAATTGGTAGAATACACAGAACCTTAAACTTAAGGGTTCAATACCGTAGGGTCATTGATTGCTTAGGGTCATTGACAATTCTCACAGTTCATCTCTGAATCGAATCACACGGTCCAAGCTGGTATCCAGGTGCTCCCGCCCAAAGGTGACTGCAGTACTCCAAGTGCGGTTTGACTTAGGACTTATATAACATAAGTCTTTGCCCCGCGCTGAAATCAGCCTAACCTTGATTTATAGAAATCTCTTTCCGTATCTCTCGGTATGCATTATCTACCATAACAAACTTTTAAATATTTTTCTAGTAAGTTATTTGTAAAACTATACATGTAATACACATGTATGTACTATACATGTGTATTACATGTATAGGCCTGAGGCCTTAATAAGTAATTGAATAACTACTTAGCAGGTAGAGTACGCTGTACCGTGACTTGACAGCGGTATTTAGAAATGGTAAAATTTACCACCATTTCAAACATAAGTAGTAGATAAGTTGGAAGAGATCTGCAATAGAGAGGTAGTTCGTTGATTCAAGGCAAAGAATTCTATTTTAAAAATTTATTAAAATATTCTGGTATGTTGTACCTAAAGTAATTGTCAATGCGCTCTAAAATAAAACGACAGAATGTCTTTTAAAGGGTTTCTCCAAATTCGAATCAAACCAAAAATTGCTTATAATCTAATAAACCTATATGGAAACCCTTACCACTAACCTCGATTTCTGCCCTTTGGATTCACAAGGGACAAAACCTATATAAAAACATGAAAATTGGCGTTCCTTGCTATAAAAAATAACGATGTACCCCAGAGTTGGCAATTATCATATTTTCGCCCCTTATTACCATTTAAGAGCGCGTTTAGCATTTTTTGAGGGTATATACTCAATTGTTTCTCGCTATGAGTATTTAGTGTTATTGAGGATCCTAACAAATAAGACTGACTGACAACCATTTGCACAATAGCAGTGGAAAATAATATATTAACTTTTAAGAGAGGTAGAGCACGTTAAAACGGCTCATCTCCCAGAAGATCACAGCCAGATAAGAACTCCCTAGAGGATTGTTGTATTTCTGCGAGTGAATGAGGTTGCCAGAAACCTCCTAAAAAGTGGCGGTATTAGCACCGCTTGCGACACTTATTGTATTACACATACTTTTAGGCCACGCAAGACCAGGTTACTCGTATGATTATTGCCTCCTGACGTTGTATAAAAAAGTTAAGCTACCTCTACAGTAGCCTATTCATGGACTGATTTACTTATTTCTTATATCTTTCCTACGCATTAACAGAAACGTAACATCCATTTTGGAAGGCATGAAATCGCAATCATAGTTCGTACATGTTAAATTGGTTTCACTCTCTCTGCTCATTAAACAAATGAGAGCAACACAAGTCGTAGTAATATTCGCTTTTTTACGTCATAAGTTGATGCAAAAGTTAAAATTATAAAACACCTCATAAAAATATCGCTATGCTATGCCCCAACTGTCTTATTTATTATCTCAAGTTAAGCCATAGTAAAATCAAATAAGTTGGCCGACGAAAAAAATGCTCAAAGCTGCATCCAAATCACAATTTCCTGGAGGATTATTGTGTTCATGCAAGTGAATGACGTTATTACCTCACAGGAATCTGCAGCCAAATAACAATTCCCTGGAGGGTTATTGTGTTCATGCGAGTGAGTGACGTTATTACCTCACGGAAAACCAGGGATTTGTTATTTAATGATGCCAGAGAAGTATAACTTCTCACGCGCGTACATAAGTACACGCACCTATTTTTTTTTTACACTAATCTATTTTTTACTTTTTCATTTACTTATCAAAATTATAATCGTTATATTCGGAAATTTAATATTTTTACAGTAGCCTAAAATGATAGGCATTAAAAGTATTTTTTTCTGTAGGAAATTTGTGATTTTTTAACAAAATTACACATTTGTTACAAAAAAAAACTTCTTTTTCTTTTTAGCCATATTTACGAATTTGTAGTTAAAGTAAGTAGGTACACATACAAATTATTACGAGCGATAGCGCAGCGGCGGTGCGTGTGTGGGGACGAGCGATATTAGGTACGGCGGCGTAGCCATGACTGGCGTACCTTTAGCAGCGATACATTTTGTCAGTGTGTGCGTGCGGCGACGCATACGTACGGGCGCGCACACATACAAACCGAACGCGGTGCGTATCTATGAAGACGGCCTACATATTTGTTTATACTATGGTTAAGCCTAACCTAACTGAGAAAAAACTTAACCTTTAATGGGAATTTAACTATTTAATGGCGATGCTTTTCCGTCTATTTGGACTCGATAGGTGGCGTTGATGTCGGCATGTCATGTCACCAAGACGAGACTGAATTTAATGTGGCGCTGCTTGTCCGCGCAGGACGACGTCTGCCAGGTCCGCTAATTAATTATTAAATGTAAGACGTGTATAAGTCTAAGCCTGCGAGGGTATAATGACAAATAAATATTTTTTATGTTTATCCTTTTTATTAGTTCTAGTTGACCGCGTCTACTCAACGCCACCGAACTGCACCCACTGAATCTCAAACTTTTTCCGAATGCCCATAAATTACATGTACGTCTTTTCTCTCATCCCCGTCCTGTACAAACAGGGCCGAGGTCCCTTCTACGTCATTTGCTCCTCCACGCCAGTGGACACGTCGCGTCCGACGGCGCGGCCCTCTCAATGGCTTATTATATTTTATGGAGCCCTTTAAAAAGTGTGGACATCACTGGGATCGGAGTGACAAAAAAGGACTATGTTTTGCGTAGAAGCTTGTTTATAGGTTGGAAACTTAAATTGCCTCGCCCATTATTTGGGAAGTACATCCCAATTTTTTCACATCACGGAAAGCCGCATTCACATGACAAGAATATCTGGTGATCTCGCCACCAGAGAGTTGAGTTGTTGTATTGATAGCTAGGGTAATAACGTGGGAACTAATTCTTGTATTATAAGCGTTCAAAAGCTCCGGTAAGCACATTACATCAAGTGCGTCGTACGCTCGTTTGCGTACGTACACGTCCGTAAGTAGTATGAAACAAATGACTTCATTAACAACATGTGCTCATACGTGTCCTACTCTACCGTTTGGATTCGAAACCCTGTACTGGATTTTGAACTATAAGTAGCTGTGCATGTATGTGCATGTATCCTTGTGGTGTGTGCAGTAGAATAAAAGTCCGGTTAGGTTGCAGGCGGGTTTATTCACTTCCACAGTTTCGGCAAGCCTCGTATAGCGAGTGAAGGAATACAGCGATATAATTGACAAGCACAGAAGAAACAATGATAGAAAGAAGGAGTGAAAGCAATAGTACAAAGAATAAAGAACTGATGTAGGTATAGCGGAAAGCGTGATAAGCGGTTAGACTAACGTGCGCTTCGCGTCGAGTATAAATACTGACTGGTTAGCCGACACGGTGCCGCGAGCGGCGAGGCGCCGTCGCCTGCGCCGGGCGGCCGCGCCGTCTCGGGCCGACCGGGCCAAGCTGGAGCGGCCGGCCGTCGAGTTCCGTGCATATAAAAATTTATCACGCTATCCGCGTGTACCGTTATTATTATAAATTACAATCAATGTTAAATATAAGTATATACATATATATATATATCCACGCCAAGTCCCCTACGGGGCAGGCAGAAAGAACAAACTATTATGTATAATATTATTGGTGGTGACGCCACATCACCCCTCCCCAGAGACCGTCCTACGGGCGATAATAGTCAGGAAAACGCACTTTGCGTCCTGAACGCGTCCTTTTGACATCACCCCCTTCGGAAACAGGTTCATTGGTAGTCTGCGGTGTTGGTGTTGAATTTTGTGGTGTGTGTTTGTACGTGTCTATGTTTTTGTGTGTGCTGAGAGGTGTGTTGGTGACATGTGAGTCGTGCAGTATGTAGGCTGGTTTAACTCGGTCTACTGATACTGTGACTGGTTGCCCTTTTAGAAGGATTGTCAACACTTTTTCGTCTCTTTTTACAACCTCGTGAGGACCGGTATAAGTGGGTCTGAGGGACCCTCGGTTTATCTCGTCCCTAAGAAAAACGTGTGTGGCTGTATCCATGTCTTTGAAGACGAAGACTGAGCGGTTCCCATGTCGAGAGGTGGGCACAGGCCGAATTTTTCGTGCAAACGAGCGTATTCGCTCTAAATAATCCGTCATGGTCCGTCCGTCGTAGTCGTCAGTTTGAGGGTGTAAAAATTCACCTGGGAGCCTGAGAGTCTCTCCGTAGACCAACTCGGCTGAAGAACCACGAATGTCTTCTTTGTAAGCACTTCGAATGCCCAGAAGTACCAATGGAAGAGATTCCACCCAATTTAGATTGGCATGGCAAGTTATGGCGGCCTTCAATTGCCTGTGAAGCCTCTCCACAAGACCGTTGCAGGCAGGATGGTAAGCTGTAGTTCTTTTACGCTGAAAACCGATTAGCTCCGATAAGCGCTTAAAGAGTGCTGATTCAAATTGAGCTCCGCGGTCTGTGACTATGTCTATTGGTACGCCAAAACGTGCGATCCAACCGGACAGTAAAGCCTTTGCTACTGTTTCGGCTGAGATGTCCCGCAGTGGTATTGCTTCTGGCCAGCGAGAAAATCGATCGACGGCTGTGAGGCAATATCTGTAACCTTGGGATATGACCATCGGTCCAATAAGGTCAATGTGGACGTGCGCGAATCTGGATCGTGGCAACCTAAATGTACCTAGTGGTGCAGAAGCATGACGAGAGATTTTCGATTTTTGGCATGCCAGACAAGTCCGTGCCCATGTTCTACACTCTTTTCGGATGCCTGGCCAGACGTATCGCTCAGCTACGAGTTTGGCTGTCGCGGTAGCGCCTGGGTGACTCAGTGAATGAAGGCTTTTCATTACTTGAAGTCGAAGTTCTATAGGTACGTATGGTCGCATTTTGTTACCACTCACGTCACAGAACAATTCAGTATCTGTTCCTGGCAGTTTGACTTTTTTCAGGCATAGTGACGTACTACTGTTCAGCAATTTGCTCAATTGCGAGTCAGACTGTTGCAGTTTTGCAAATTGTTCCAAGTCTACTGGTTGAGCAATTTCATGAATTCTGGACAGTGTGTCAGCAACGACATTATCTTTGCCAGATATATGCCTGATGTCCGTCGTAAACTGCGATATGAAGTCTAGATGCCTGAATTGTCTGGGGGAGCAGTTTTGCTTGTGCGATTCAAAAGCAAAGCAGAGTGGTTTATGATCAGTGTAAACGCAAAAATCTCTCGCTTCGACCATATGTCGGAAATGCTTTATAGCTTCGTAGATTGCCAACAGTTCCCGGTCGTATGGAGAATATTTTTGCTGAGCAGGACTGAGCTTTCTGGAGAAAAATGCCAATGGCTGCCAGATACCATTATCTCCTGACTGCTGTAATGCTGCCCCTACCGCTGAGTCAGAGGCATCAGCAACTATGGCTAGTTTGTGGAAGCTGTTTGGGTGAGCAAGCATGGTAGCTTTGCATAAGCCGTCCTTGCAAGCCCTGAAAGCTTTGTGCTCCACTTCAGTGAACGTGACGGGATGCGAGCCCTTTACCGAACCCTCGAGAAGTGCGTTCAAGGGAGCTTGGTGTTGAGCAGCCTCAGGAATGAATCTCCTATAAAAATTGAGCATTCCCAAGAACCTTCGAAGTTCCTTTACGGTTTTCGGCGCGGGGAAGTCCTGTATTGATTGGACCTTGGTTGGGAGAGGAGTAGTACCTTCAGCTGAAATACGATAGCCCAAGAATGTAACTTCCGGGGCACCGAATACGCACTTAGATGTGTTGATGACCATGCCGTAGTCTCTCAGTCTAGTAAAAAGTTCTCTGAGATGGATTTTATGCATTTCCTCGTTCTCAGAGAAAACTAAATAGTCGTCAAGATACGCGTAACAAAAATCTAGCCCGCGCAGCATCTCATCGACAAAACGCTGGAAGGTTTGACCAGCATTCCTAAGACCAAACGTCATATAGGGGAACTCGTATAGTCCGAAAGGAGTTGTGATAGCAGTCTTCGGAATATCTTGTGGATTCACTGGGATCTGATTGTAAGCTTTGACTAAATCTATGGTGGAGAAGACTTTGCAGCCTGAAAGGTTGTGAGCAAAGTCATGGATATGACGTATAGGATACTTATCAGGGACAGTCCTAGCATTAAGTAGTCTATAGTCGCCACACGGTCGCCAGCCGATGTCTTTTTTAGGGGCGAGATGAAGAGGAGAAGCCCAAGGTGAGTCGGAAGGTCTGGCTATGCCCATCTGTAGCATAGTAGCAAACTCTTCCTTTGCGATCTTCATTTTGTCTGGGGCTAACCTTCGAGGTGCACAGGAAACGGGTGGTCCAGGTGTAGTGCGTATGTAGTGTAAAGTGTTATGTTTAGGTGGGTGGTGTGTACCGGATGGGCGAGTAATGTCGGAAAACTCGCTTAGTATGGTATGATATGCAGACTCACCAGTGATAACCTTTACCGATGAAATGATGTCGGAAGGATGCGCTGATGAAGCCATGGCTGCAATACTAGTACTATTGTCTACTAGCCGTTGATTCCTGCAATCAACAATAAGGTTAAAGTGGCTTAAAAAATCAACACCTATAATCGCCTTAGTAACGTCTGCAATAATGAACTGCCAAACAAAGTCACGGCGCAACCCTAGGTTCAATTTTAAAGTTATTGGACCAAAAGTAGAAATTTTACTACCGTTAGCAGCACATAAGTCATAGTTAGTCTTTACACATTTACGTTTGATATTTTTAACCGGGTAAACACAAATGTCACTACCTGTATCAATTAAATATTGCACCTTGGAATTGGAATCGGTTATAAACAAGCGACCAGTACTAGGGCGATCGTTTGTCGCCATTATCGACCGCCTGACGCGTTTCCCGAAAAATCACATGGTTTCACACACTTTCTTGCTTTATCCCCAAATTTGGCATGGTACCAACATTGGGGGTATCTTCGATAATTCGACTGGGATCTGGTTGAACTGGAGCGATGTTGTTGTCGGTTGCTCGGACGGCCACGTTCTGTTCGTCGCGATCTCCTTACTTCATCGGTCAGGGTTTTAACCTGTTCCGTTAGCACTGCAATTTGTCGTTCCATGTCTACGTGTTTACATGCACTAGATGTCGATGCGACTTGGCGGTTGGGAGCAACTACGTCGTGAACTCGGTCCGCTAAGTCTGCTAGTTCCTCGAGTGAAGCCTTCGGTTGTGATGCGATGATAGACTGCGTACTTTGTGGTAGACGACTAGTCCATATCGTCCTCAAAAAATCTTCGGGTACGCCGGGCCCCGCCAAGTTTTGCAAATGGCGGACGAACTGTGATGGCTTCCTATCGCCGAGCTCCTCGTGGATCAACAACTGCTGGATCTTTTTTTCTCGGCTTGCTGACAAACGCTTGATTAGTTCCGCTTTCAATTTCTCGTAACGGTCGCTAGTTGGAGGTGCCGTTATGATATCTTCAACCTCCTCGGCGTATTGCGGTTCCAACTGGGAAATGGTATGGTAGAATTTGGTGCTGTCTGTTGTGATATTTGACAACACAAATTGCCCTTCCAATTGTGCAAACCACAATGCTGGCTTCTCTGGGTAGAATGGCGGTACCCGTATACCGACGCGACATGACTCACTGTCGGTAGCGTCTTTAGCGCCATTTTGTCCTTTGTTCGACATCTGTACTGTTTCGTGTTGAACAGGGGTCACCAGTTATAAGTAGCTGTGCTGGTACCTGTATCCTTGTGGTGTGTGCAGTAGAATAAAAGTCCGGTTAGGTTGCAGGCGGGTTTATTCACTTCCACAGTTTCGGCAAGCCTCGTATAGCGAGTGAAGGAATACAGCGATATAATTGACAAGCACAGAAGAAACAATGATAGAAAGAAGGAGTGAAAGCAATAGTACAAAGAATAAAGAACTGATGTAGGTATAGCGGAAAGCGTGATAAGCGGTTAGACTAACGTGCGCTTCGCGTCGAGTATAAATACTGACTGGTTAGCCGACACGGTGCCGCGAGCGGCGAGGCGCCGTCGCCTGCGCCGGGCGGCCGCGCCGTCTCGGGCCGACCGGGCCAAGCTGGAGCGGCCGGCCGTCGAGTTCCGTGCATATAAAAATTTATCACGCTATCCGCGTGTACCGTTATTATTATAAATTACAATCAATGTTAAATATAAGTATATACATATATATATATATCCACGCCAAGTCCCCTACGGGGCAGGCAGAAAGAACAAACTATTATGTATAATATTATTGGTGGTGACGCCACATGAACCATATCACAAATCCCTCATAAGGTTGGTATTCATACATAACGACTAATGCACACAGTCAGTTGAATTAAATAGAACACAAATGATAATTTAGTATATTTCTTAATCAAAGCAGGGTATCAATTTTTAGTTAGTTTCTTAAAGGTGGTTACGAGAAGTTGTACGAGTGCTCCGTTCGTCGTAACCACTATGCTGTCCCAGAGGTGTTTCTTTCCTATAGGTTGGGAGATCAACCGTTAGTCCATTGAGCCCTAGCGAGCATTTAGACACGCCTAACATTTTTTAAATAAAATCTCATTTTATCTTATTCATTTTTAATCTATCTGTATTTCGACAATCACAATTGGCGAGGATGAAATTCCGAAAGAAATTTGCCAATGATCTATATTTTTCAAATCTCGGCGGATCCGAGTGCGGTGTATATGTGAGAGGTAGGGGACATTCGCAACCGTAATGCGATCATCAGGATCAAAGAGTGACCCCTACCATCGTAAAATATTTAAGAGTGCACAGACAAAATAAACTACATTATTAATCGATAGTTTCGTTATTTATAATTTCGTTGAAGAAAATTCTAATTAGTTTAATTTTTGCGAGGTTTTCTTTGCTGCCTTTGGCCAATCCGAATCGACGCTAACGGTAGTGTGTCAATGTAGTCCAAATTTTGTAATTCACGTTTTTTATAATTATCATTAGTGATTTCGGCCCCTTTTATACGTGTTACATATTTTATGTTCTATCATTCTTTGCCTTTCTTCAAACTACCAGCATTTCGAAATGCACCGTTGTCGGAAAAGAAATATGGAAATAAATTTACCGATATAGGTGTTGACAGTATGTCGTTGGAATATTTTTTTAACCTGTTGGCAGATGTCTGGAAATGCCTTGAACCGACGTGTTTTAGTCAGATAATCTATAACTAAGTATATTCGGCAAGACAATTGTTAACGAGTGTTAGTGAGTGTTTCCGTCCAATGGCATGATAATCAGTTTAATCGGTGTTACTTATTATAATGTAATATTTAATTTAATATGGCCACTATACACATCTCAAATAAATAATTGATACCTGTGGTCCAACGTCGGTAATCTGAAGGTTGTAGCCGTCGACGAGCCGGAACCTCTCGTCCCTGGTGACCATGAGGCTGGCGGCGGTCAAGACTGCTGGCCCGCGCCGCCATAGCAGCACTAAGGACCCTGGAATATAATGTGCAGCTAGGGGTGAGGAAATAAACATGGTTTATATAAAAATGGAGCAACCATGGCAGTGTCTGCATGCAGAAGTAACGGTTGTAGGAGGGTGCAGGCCGCGGCTGGCTCTGATGACCACTTGGTGACGTGGCGCACCAACTAGTGCTTGCCGTATTTAAGTTTCTTCGAACTTAGTAAATGTGATTTTTTCAAAATAACACCACACAAACAAACAAACACACACGTTGACGAACCCGGTGGTCAAGTGGCTATAAAAACTACTTTTTAACACTAAGGTTCGATTATACAAGCATGTCTGTTTGTCTGGGTGTCTGTATTCTATATATGATAAGTAGGTACGTGTTTCACCACCACATCATCAACCCTCACTCATCCCACTGCAGGAATACGGGTCTCCCTTCAACCGAACGGGTTTAGAGCATACTCCGCCACGCTGCTCAAATGCGGATTGGCGGAGGCCAGTGTTTTCTAGCTGCCCGAGGGCCAATGACTTAGCTTAACGACTGTCATCTATCGACAACAGCCGGGAACGACGGCTTAACGTGCCCTCCGAAGCACGGAGAAACTCGAGATAGATAAACCCATCCATAGACGGGGTGCGGTGGACGTTGCTTAACCTACGTGTTCGATTAGAATGGCACGCGCAACGACGCCATTGAGCTCTCGTACGTGTCTCGTGCGTGTTTACAAAAGACATATTTACATGTCTTTTATATAAATTGGTTACCCAGATTTTGCACTTGGCAGGGCAGCAGCAATGTGTCTCCGACGACGGTCCTGAACGAATGGCCGCGCGACAGGAACCGCGGCCCGTCGTCTGCAACCAAAATAAAAATAAATTTATGTATGATTCCATACTAGTTTTGTTTTGTTTCTTAATATTTTTAAAGTGATAAAGTGTTCACCCTTCCCCTGCCTAGGTGGGGTTCGAACCTACGATCTTTCGATTGTCAATCGAGACTTCATCCTTTGTAAAAGATCCATAAAAAGAAATCGTTTAAATTGTAGAGGCAGGCAGGACAGAGCTGGTGGTCGAGCGGTTTGCGATGTCCACTTTGACACTAAGGTGAATCTTTTGGGGTATAAGTGTGACCGTATAAAGGTAGTGACTATCTACTTTACACTCAAAGTCAACACCTGCGCGTGGTGCACCCACGATAGTGCAATTAACAAAAGAGGTTCTAGTGGAAAGAAAAATAGGGCGCGCACCGAGACAACTCGTCCGGGGATGCATCTCCAACAAAATCGCAGCCAAATAACAACTCGGTATAGAGTTTTCTTCCCTAAGGATTAACGCAGTCCGCCCCCTAGGCCTAAGGATTTGGGGAAGATACAGATTTGTACATAGAGTGACAGCCGTCACACCTCCACGTCCACAGGACAACCTGCCATGCAATTCTGTAAGAGCAAACATCCTTACATCCTCGGAAACATCGGCTGTTATAGCCTTGAACACAAAATTGCAATTCCTTAGTGTCGCTTTTCATGGTTGTGCGACACTAGCGCCGCAAGGCTGCGTTTGGAATTGGAATTCTACAAGGCAAACAGCCTCGCGTACGCTTACAGCCTTATAGAATACCAAATAATTTATCCGTGATCGCAGTAGACGATGTTAAAGCTGTGACATCTGTGATCACAGCGACGCACACAGCCATTACGAGTCGCTTAGAGAATTGCATGGCTGATCATTGTTAGATCTCGCCGAGCTAGCGACAATTTCATACACACTATGAGTTCACCCTACAACAAAACAATTGATAGAGAAGAGAAACTACAAGCGAAACCCATGTGCCCAACATGATAAATTCTTCGTTGATGGCGAGAGATGCAATTGTAGAAACAGTCTGTCCGCGTCGTATCCAACGGCTCCTCTGAATACAACTCATTGTAAAACCTGTAGATTCGATGGCTCGTCTCATGTGTCCAAGCCGCAAGACCTCAGCTATGCTCTAGTCTTTAGCTAATCCAGGTGGCTCCATCCGAAGGAGGCCACAGTACGCCTCCTTCAGCTAATTTAGCTGTATTAGACATGTACAAGTTGATAACTATTTTGCATTCATCTCATTATTCGACTTTCAGGTTCTATCAAAAAGGTTGGCTCGTAGAGATACGTCTCTGCGTCACCAATTATACCTTTTATGTTACTATTATTATTGTATATCTTGTAACGTACGTTAAAGTCATTACAAACAAATAAAATAATATAGTTCGTATTTCTTCTATCTTTACTCCATATGATTTTATCAATTCTTTCAGAGTGTTGAAAGTGAAAAGTATGTATGTATATCCTCACGCCAGGTCCCTTGCGGGGTATGCAAAGAGAACTGAGCACCATAAGACGCGGTCCTTACACACTTCACTCGCTTATTTCACATTCATAGTTCATTTCATGCACGCTCGCCGGTTCCTAAGGCTCCTGATATCACCTTCTGATAAAACACGATCAATTTGGTCATGGTAGGTTAGTCTTGTGCTTCCTCGGCTCCTACATCCTTCCACTTTCGAATTGTATATCTGTTTCGTCATTCTTTCATCTTGCATTCTTTCTACATGTCCGAACCAACGGAGCATGCCCTTTCTTATCTTAACACCGACACACTCTTTCAGTCTAACTCTCTTTCGTACGTCATCATTTCGAACGCGGTCAGCAAGCGTTATGCCACAAATTTTTCGCAGTGCTCGCATCTCGACCACATTTATTCTACTGTCATGCTCTCTCTGTCATACCCAGCTCTCACTTCCATAAGTTGGCGTTGAGATTAGCACCGCGTTGTGTACAGCGAGCTGTGCCTTCTGGCTTTGATTTCGGCTGCCTAGAAGTTTACCCAACGCTCCATTCACGCTATTCCCTGCACTCACTCGCCTCTCCACATCAGCGGTGTACCTTCCATCGCTGCTAAAAGCGCTTCCAAGATATACAAACTCATCCACCTGCTCCAACACTACATCATCAACCTTAAAGTGAAAAGTGGTTTTCAAAAACAACTCTACAATTCTTCATGTACCGGTAGGTACCGTGAATATTATTTCTATTCATATATCTTCGGTCTCGTCTCTCAAATGAATGGCTGAAGTTTCGCGCAGCAATTTATATTCAAACTTTCAGGCAAGTGAAAATTAATAGGTCTTTTGTAGATATAGTCTTTTGAAGGTAACTAGGAAACGCATATAATTGTTTATACATGGGACGTGCTTCTAAATGAGCACATGAAATATTAAAGTAAAAATTGTTTAGATGCCGGAGGAGAAATTCAATTGAATTAGAAGAAAAGTCTAATGTTTCCCTCAGGATTCAGAAGGTAGGCAGGAAAGGAAATAATAAGACAATCGTTTTTGCTCCATCTCTTTATTAAAAATAGATTGATTGATTATATCAATTGATTCAATAATTAAATAAATCTGATCTTAATTCTCTACTGGGCTATTTCTATGCTAGAATGTGCAGCATGGTGACAAGACTAGATAACGGAGTTTACTCTCGAATGTTCTGACTCAGTTGTATATAATATGTAAGGTAATGGGTGTTTTTGAAATACTTAGCGCGACATTTCTATGCGATATGTTGCTAATGCTCACGAAATAAAAGTTTCTCATCAAAACAAATGCCCAAGTACCTGATGTACACGTACATTTTAATAATTATACGAGTATGTCGTTCTGTATACACCAATTAGTGACAAGATCTAAATTGTTCTTAAGTGGTCGTACATCATCAAGGATATTTACGCTAACAAGTTTAAAGTCATCAGCATATAACATGCTGTTGCAAGTCAAATTACAAACAAGATCATTTAAGAGCATTGGGTAGAAAGCCACAGCTGAAAAATTGTGCATTTCATAGGTTGGCAGGGCAATGGCAATGATTTAACCAGTTAACAGATTCAGGCGTTATTTTGCGAAAGTCAAATTTACATGCAATTTGGTCTAACCTGCTTTACCTACCTACAATCTTGTAGCATGTTGTTCTTACGATTAACATCTACAGCGCCCGACGATGCCTCGTGGAGAGGCGAAACAGGAGACCAGGCCAGTCATGGCAGCGACGGTGGTGGGGGCATGCGGTTTCTGTTCCAGATGGCGTAGGACCACAGCAGCCGAGGCAGAGACTACCGAAGCAGCCGTGGCAACGTCGGCATGTTGCATCTACTAACGGTAGTGGGTGGGTGCCGGCCGGCGCTAGGCCGCATGGACTAATTGGTGGCGGAAGCACACAAAGCAGGTTAGATCAAATTGCATGTAAATGATTTAACCCTCCATTCACCATTCGGTCTGACCATTCTCCACCTTACTTTGCTTAACAATTATCATTTATTGGAAATGGCTGGGACCGGCTTAATGTGCACTCCGAACCCGGAAGAACTGGAGACGACTAACCCCTTCTCTAAACGGTTGACGCTGCTTAACTTATGTATTCGATTAAACTGACACGCGCATCGACGGCATCGAGCTCCTAGTTATATAGCCGAAGATTTTTTTTATTAACATTATTATCAAATTAATACAATGTCATCATAATCATAACATCACGCCTGTCTCCCGTTGGGGTAGGCGAAGATTATGGAACGCTCATCAATATCTTCATGTATGCTCTTCAGTTTCGGGTGCTTTTGATTTAGATTTTTCAGCACATCACCATATTGATCTATATGTGTGCGTCTAGGGCGGCCCTTCATCTTCATTCACTCTTGCTTGATTCACTTATGTCGTAACTCTTTTGTCATTCATTCTTTTAAATGAACAAACCATCTCAGCAAAATCTTTTCAATTTTTGTCACTGTCACATCATGTTTCATTCCACATAGTTCTCGTATTTTAGTTACTATAATGTCTGTTATAATTTAGCTGCGTTTGCAGCACTATTATATTATCTTCACAAATAGCAACGCAAGCTCATAGTCTTCCACCGAGTACATGGAATTGTAATTATGTTGTGTGTAATTTGTTACTTCGTTGACAAAACTATTCTAATCAACTACAAGTTGACGGTAGTACTTCATCGCAAAAAGAAAGAAGATGAAGATAAAAGTTCTGATATAGATTAATTTGGTGCTTACTCATACTTATCAAATCATTGAACTCCTTTCTGTGTCATTCGGAACCAGTTTACGCAGTTCACGACCTTCCTGTATGAAACATCGACAATAACTAGTCATGGATAAGTTATCATTCTCACAACCTAGGACCGATGATGATTCTAGCGGCTCTTCTTCAAGATATAGAAGACAGTCTGACAGATATGTTAGGCCACGTTATTGGATAAGGCGATATTGCGTCCCGAGCAAGGTGTGATGAGCATACCTCCGTATATTCGTGATACTATACTTGAATGACAACAGTGTAGTCACACGATTGTCAAATGAATTTAGAGTACACACCAAAGATAGGCACGATGCTAATCTCAGGGTAAAAAGGATTGCCATTAGACGCTAAAAGTGGTTTACATCCATTTTTAAGTGACTAGTCGACGTCGCCATCAACATTTCTCCTTGACTCGCCTCCATTAGGGATTCGTCGACATTAAGGATTAATTTGAATTCAATGGAATTTATTCTAATATAATTAATCTATTCGAAGATTTTTTAATCTAAAATATGGGAATACCAAAATTCAGCCTGCAGTACAACCAAAAGTGTAGAGAATCAATCCAAGTAACCGAACCAAAAGTAAAATAGTAAAAATGCCGCGAATGTGTTTGCGGTTCTTTATTTATAACAAAAATTGATTATTATGTCGCGTTTGAAACTCTAAATATTCCAAACGGAATCAAAAATTTATCTTTCAATATATATGGAATATGAGTCCAATCCGTCATACCGGCCGCCATAGGTCCCTGGCAGGTAGGCAAAGAGACCTGAGTGCTACAAGAACCGATACTTACACATATCGCTCGCTTTTTAAACATTCATAGCTCTTTTCATGAACGCCCGACGGATCCTCGGACTCCTGACATATAAAAATAGTTTGGAGTACATTATAGAGCATACAATCGATCGGTATTATGACCACCTTTTGATAAACCACGACTAAAATACCCACTGATCATCTTAAAACGTATTTTATTTTGATAACTTCTACTCAATACAATTTAACGACTTTATTTGCACAATGAGCAATTTTTAACCCATTAAAAAACCTCTTTTCAGAACTAACAACCGACATGACATGAATATAATAAAAATTGACATTAACGAGTCGAATGCATCGCAGTTCATTTATTGCTGCGAATTTCAAAATCTCACCTGTGGCAATATAACAAATGTGTCAATATAATTTTTAGTGCGTGATAAAACGTATTTTTAGTTATTTTTCAGACTATAGTATACCATACCACATAAAACATCCGAAGTCATCGCACTCTGACTACAAACAGTCAATCAGACAGGATCTAGTTGAGACACGCCCTGAACTGAGAGGTCGAGTTTCAGGAGCCAACTCGAACGTTGTTCATTTATCGAAAGAAACTTAGCTAAAATATATATACTGTGGTCGTATCTCCTCTTGGATATTCTTCTCATTAGTAAATACGGTTTAGTGAGAGAGAGAGAGAGAGGTCGGGCACACGCTTGCCTGTCACTTAGGTATTAGATCTTAACTTCCCCACTAGGTATTTATCACGCACGCCGCGGAGAAACACCCAAATTTTCGTTCCAATATAGTGTGATGAACTCTTTATTTCCGTAATTGTTTTAATATTGTTCACAGTTTCCTTTTTAATCGATCTGAATTGCGGAATGACTATTTCTCACAGAAATACATATAAAACAAAAAATGACAATATTATCTACCTACATTGCATAATGATCTCGATATTTGTCGATTCTCGTACGCCTCTGTAATGTTATACGAGTCTCTTGAATCTATTGTCTCGTAAGGAACGACATTTGAGATTATTAATTTACAACAAAAGATCTCTCGATAGATAGCATGGTGGCACATCGATACACATTATAAGGCTGTAACTGCATCACACCAGCCGGATTGTACTCGTATATTTGCCTTCACGGCATGTCATATTTAAAACTTAAATACTTTGCATGCAGTTTGCTTATCAGTACCGAAATAAATACAGTTAAAATAAAATGAACGTTATGAAATTGTTTAAAATAATATGAATTGTCCTATAAATTGAACAAAGTTGTCAAAACAAATAAATAAAGGCGGGAAAAAGGGACATTTTGTAGACAGTCTGCAAATGGCGGCTAGACGGGAAACGGAAATGCCGAGTCTGTTCGGTAACTATTTATTGCTAAAAGGTAATGGTTTTTAAATTACGTCTGTAAAGATATACAATTTTTATTATTGCACGAAAGATAAGGCAACTAAAACAAGTTCGATTTATTGAGTTGAGTTATTGAATTCAGATTGAGTATCTGGGGTCTATAATCTATTTAAAGCAAACTATTAAGTATTGTATATATATACCTAACTATTATCTCAACCTATAAACCACTGGCTTAGCGATAGTCAAATTATTTTTGAATCGCTATTTTAGTGCATAATGCCGCTATTTTGTCTTGGAAAATGTTAACTGAATGTTCAAAGAACTAAAATAAGTGATGCTTTCAGAGACGCTTTATGTTAGCACCCAAAATTAACAGTCATTTGTTGGTAAAGGCTGCTGTGCTATAGAAATGTTCGTCGCTATCGAGAGTACGGAATTGTCAATAGTTCCACACTGCCAGTTAATTTTGAGACATCTTATAGGGTCGCAAAAGCGATAGTCAGTAGCTCAGTGGACAGTGAACCGGTCTACTGACCAACTACTTCCCGGGTCGAAACCTGGCGTGTACCATTAAATCCGTATTTTCGGATTTATTACATATTTGTAATTATCACGTGCACTTGCGTGAAAAGAAACATCGTGAGGAAACCCACAGGCCAAGAAATTATATTTCGAAAGACGTATGACCTTACCTAAGAAAGGTCTGGTTTCCTATGGGTTGATGACTGGCGGCAGTTGCCCATGTAAAATTTTTTGCTCTATGATCTGTCACGTCCGTCCGAAATTAAATCAACAACAATGTTATGATAGACTATTGACGAAGCCGCATCCCGTGTAAAATATTCAGAGCAAGTTCACTAATGATTTGCGCAACGGACGTCATTCTACGGCGACTATGAAGCAGACAAAAGAGAGATACATCAACAGGTTCGGGCAAGACATTGGTATGTGTCAAGTTTAAGTCTTACACGAACATCAAGGTGTCAGAAAGCTTTGTACCCCACAGTTCGACGGCAAAAACGCCGTCGTTTGTATAGGTGCCGCAAAATGCTTGATAATTAAAGTAGAGGAATTAAATCGTTACAGTTGATGAAAGTTGTATATAATGTTATGAATCCGAAATCAAAAGTCAATCTACACAACGATTGTTTCCATTGGAAGATTCACAGAGAAAAGTAAAGAAGAGCAGTGTGGCGAGTAGAACATCGCCGCTGCTTAGGAACCATAAAATAATACTACTGTCAATGTGTAAAAAATTAAATTACGTTTACCATATTTCGTCTGAATAAAATAATATTATCAACGGAATTATTTTCACCAGATCACATTCTCAACAGGTAGAAGTCAAGGGAAAAATTATTGCCTCTTTCTTTGGAGAGGTGGGTCATTTCGCAACTATTATATGAAAAAAAAAACGGGTTGCTCTCCGGGAGTGCCGTCAGAAGTGAAAACTTGAACATTAACGTTGTGCATTTTTGAATATTTTGGAATGGTTAGGGAATTTCGTACGAATTGCTATATTTATCAGTATAAAAGTACTATCATGTATGTGGTACAATACTCATTTATTGCGCTATCGTACACAAACATGACAATTTATATACATATATACTCGTATACATTAAAAATTTAACACTTCAGAACTATTACAATTATTTTATATTAAAAAGTTTATCTCTCTGAAAAAACAACTTTCATCCATAATTTCAACGACTCTTTCACCATCATCATTACCAGCATCATCATCGCCAATCTCTAAAACTCAAACACACACGCACACTCGCGTAAGCGCCCTGCGCCGCTTAAACCAAACAGCGATGTTGATAAACTACGTTGAACGAAACGCGTAAGCGCCAAGAATTTCATGGCGCTTACAACGTTTTGGTCGCGAGTGCCCAAAAAGTGCACAACGCCGCTAAAGAAGTTTTCACTTCAAAATGATATGCAAGTCATTGTTGCCCATCACTACACCAGTCTAATTCATTTAGTGTGAATTTAATAAGTCATCCTTCTCACAGTCTCAACCAGGTACCTCGTCACTTTTATTTATTTTGAAAATAAAAAGATAATTACAGAGGGTTTCGCTTTCTGAATCCCGAATGCCGTGGATGTGTTTGGAAAAGGCGTGAAAGAGATCCCCAAAAAAGAGTAGCCTCACTACTTCAGGCCATGGTTTCATCCCATGCGATGGTGTTTAGACATGAACGAAGACTACGTCATTGTTTTTTATCTTTCTCAAAACTTCAATGTTGCTCACATATGCACGACTATAGACATGTGGACATGTAGAAAATGGATGGCGATACAGCAATGTTGGGAGGTACTTACGGTACGTTTTTTTTTTTCAAAAATAATGCCTACTAATTTGTAATATTTTGTATGCAGTAAATATCTAAAATAAATAATGATACATTTATTTTTATTGTCACTATCGGTGTTGAATACTATCTGTCTATAACTTCACACCAAATCCCTTACGGGACAGGCAGAGAGAACCGAGCGCCACGTGACTCGATCCTTACATATCTCACTCGCTTCTTTAACATTCATTGCTCTTTTCATGCACGCTCGCCGGTTTCTAGTGCTCCTGACAACACCTTCTGTTAGAACACGATCAATTTGATCATGGTAGGTAAGTATTGGCCTTCCTCTGCTCCTACATCCTTCCACTTTTGCATTGTATATCTGCTTCGTCAATCTTTCATCCTGCATTCTTTCTACATGTCCGAACCAACGGAGCATGCCTCTTCTTATTTTAACACCGACGCTCTTTTTCAGACCAGCTTTGCTTCTAAGCTCATCATTGCGAATACGGTCGTCAAGCGTTACACCACAAATTTTGCGTAACGCTCGCATTTCAACTGCGTTTATTCTACTTTCATTTTCTCTCTGCCATACCCAGCTCTCGCTTCCAACTATATGTCTATCGATTATTGGCAGTAGTACTGTTATACGAGTGTCCCAGTCCACGATGGACAAGACGAAAAAAAAATAGCAATACTCACTCCTATTGTTCTGCGCATGCGCAGCTATGAGTACCGCCAGAAGCACCAACCAGGCAGCCTCCATCATTCTCAGCCGCCGGTGCTGCGCTGCGTACACTGCCTCATCTGGTGACAATAACAACAACATATAAATAAGTAATTGGGCATAGTTTTACGATGTATCTAACTCTATTGTAAATACTCGTAATAGCGTTTTGGGACCATTGCTTCATCTAAGTGTCTATGTCTTCACGCCGGGTTCTTTGCGGGTACGCACAGAGGATCGAGAGCCAAATGACTCTAACCTTGGAGACGTCACTTCTTGTTATCATTGATTGCTATTCTCTTGCGAGCTTGCCGACTTTATGGATCCTGATATAAGCAACTGATAAGATAAAAAAGATAAAAATTCTTTATTTGCCATTGGGCCCTCGCGGGCACTTAGACACGTCTTACAGTTTTTGAAATATAATCTTGTTGTATCTTAATTAATTCTCTTTTTACTTTTTTCCCTTTTTTTAATCTACTAGCATTTCGGAAATGACCATTGGCTGAGAAGAAATGCCGAAAGAAACTTGCCAATATAGGTCTCTTTTAAGATTGTCAATTAGATATTACAAAAACAAGAAATACATAAGCATATTGGTACAATAATGATATCAAATGGTAAAATTAAAGATTATTAAGAACAGGTAGTCTGTGCTGAATTATTTTCAGACATCTTTGTCAGTTATATATTCATCAATTCTATAATGAGCCCTTCTACAGAGAGCATTTTAATGTGCTTTTTGAATACATTGTCAGGAAAGGACAGAACTGTTTCAGGCAACTTATTATAAAATCGAATACAATTTACAAGAAAATATCTACCAGTCCTAGCAAGCCGATGTACCGACATACACAACCTATTTCTACTACTAAGTTTTTCACTGAAGTTTGAAAACGACTTTAAATTTTTACGGGCATACATTATGTTTTCATAAATATATTGAGAAGTAACAGTGAGTATATTTATTTCTTTGAACAGTTCCCTGAGGGATTCTCTGGAGCCCAAGTTATAAATAGAGCGAATGGCTCTTTTTTGTAAGATAAAAATTGTCTCAATGTCAGCCGCCGTTCCTCACAACAGTATACCATACGACATAATGCTGTGAAAGTAGCTGAAATAATAAGATACGATTAATTTGGTCGCGATTTGCGAGTCTTACCCATTTTAGGCACCTATAACCATCCACTTTCGCATTATATTTGTACCCAAGCAGAAAGACATAGGAAATGTCTACGATCGCTACCAAACTTCACAGGATCACCCGCTAAGCTAATCTAAAGATTCTCTGAAAATTTCATCAAAATCGGTCCAGCCATCCATAGAAGACAAACAAACTTACATTGATTTTTATTTATATAGATAATAAAATAAAAAAAATATTTATATTTATTTTCTCGAGAACTACATATTTAGAAGTAACCTATATTTAGCGGACCCTGGCTTCCGAAGCGAAAGTGTAGGACGGGACCGGGATTAACGTTCGGACGATGATGATGAAGTAGCCTATATTCTTCTTATATATCCTTTACCGGTTTCTTATATATGCTTTACCGTTTCGGGATTACTGTACTATACTATACCAGGGACTGGCGGGACTCGACAAACAGACAGGTAAACAATATATACAAGTAAATTAAGTACATATTTTTACTAATTTTCATTACGAAATTATAATCAGACATTTTAATTTCATTTGATTAATGATTTTCTATAATTTTTCGTTTAAACATTAGTGCAGCTACTAAATCCTATATAACCCTATTAAATCTAAAACGCCCTTCTAATCGAACATGTGCAAATTAATAGAGAGCTCTCCACATCTGTCGGGTATTGGGCCGACTGTCTGTCAATCAATCGGTTATTGAGTTCCACAGAGTATTTGCGTAAGGGGATTACGTTTTAGGAATATCAACAGTGTGGCCGGAGCTCGGAGTTCAAATTGTTATCATTAATTCATAAGATCTCACAATAAAATCTGTTGAGAATGCGCAAGCTTGCATTGCCAGAGGAACACCTGGCTCGTCAATTATATAACAATTCAATTATTTTTTTTAATTTGTCGGCCATTTTGACCATGTTCCTTAAGAGATAGGAACGGTGTTCCTGAACATTACTATTCTACTTTTTTATGTTGAATCCGAATCTCAAAATTCGAATATTCGAAAAAAAGCGACAGACACACGCACACACAAACAAATAGATTTCATATAGGAACGGTGTTCCTGAATATGAAGGTGGAGCGTGGCCGTAACATTTGAAGCCAAAGTCAGTCTCACCTGCGTATTTTCTATGTATATTTTTGAGATTTACTCTCGACCGCAGCTTGTTGTTGGAAGTTTTGTTGTTTTCAGTTCTTTTGTACTCTGAGGACACGTTAGCCGGTTGCGTCAGTGTAGGCTCTTCTCAATAGATGAAACTAGTTAAGAGAGGTAGGAAACTGGTGCAGTATCACCTCACTTAAACCACAGCCAAAAAGCATCTGCCTGAAGGGTTATTACATTCCTGCGAGTGAGTAAGATCACTCGGGCAATTTGATCTAAACTACTTTGTGTGCTCCCGATTAGTTCTTGCGAACTACTCCCGAACCAATCGGCGGAAGAGCGGAGGCACACAAAGTAGTTTAGATCAAATTGCATATAAATTTGACTTTCGCAAAGTAACGCCTGAATATATTAACTAATGAGATTACTCAGCTTTCTTATTTTTTTCACGACGTCATAGATTACTATAACGAGTTTACGCCAGGTGAATCCTATCTAAGCATACGGTACTCGTCCTCCTCCGGGTTTGTCTTGTCAGTTTGTATATGCACTTCTTTAAAAGAATTGCATCTGGACAGTAGCCGACACATGAGACAAAATTGTCTATTTTAAAATTGGGCACGCAGTATGCAAACGCTACTGAATATATTTTGATTATTTTTTACAAGGTTAGCCTATATCCAGACCCAACATTTAGGCTACTTTTTATATGTGAAATATTAAATAAATATATGCTAGAAAGAACTTGTCTGCGGTCAGCAGACTCACAGAAGTGAGGTGGCGGTATTTTGCCAGTCGGCTACTACGAGACGGTATTGTTCTTTTTCGCCTGAGCGTCGTTTATTAATTAGCCTGGTGCGCCCCGTGCAAGTGATTTTAGCATTGGCTCTAAAGATGAAAGTGAAATATATTCTGTGCGAGAGTGTGAAGTTACCAGTAATAAACTTTTACATAAAAGTCAATCAAACAACGAAGCTACCGAAACTGCCCATCTCTGTATACGCCGGGTGGTCCACAAGGTCTATTTCGATTTGAGACAGCTTGAGTTCGAGACACCTCTACCGTCATGGGCCTTATTAAAATTTTTATAGCATCAATTATGAAGTCATAATGTTTGCTGTCATCCCCCAAAGCACCCTTCGAAATCACTCATTCGGAATGGAAGGGGTGGAAAAATCGACTGCGGTGACGAAAATGGTGTTGTATTTTTAGGATTCCGTAGTTGTGTTGTTGTAGAAGTTCTGAGTTAGAAAGAATTGGCTAGTATTAGTCGACAAGTTGAGAAGTAACTAGTAGATATTTATTTATTCCAAAGAATATTTTATATTTTGTAGTTTTGGAGATAAACATTGGCGTTGAAATGTCCAATTTGCTGGTAGGTACATTCCATTTATATGATAATAATAATGGATTCATTGGTACATATCATCGTCCGTTCTCTCTGTGTTAACGTCAAGTAAACAAGTTCAATTGGCACGTTATGTTCGTGGGTTTTTTTATACCACTAAGGTGGCAATCAAGCATACGGCCTGCCTGATGTTAAACAGTCAGGTTATCATCGTTTATCTTCCAAGTATTTGTAATAACACTTGCCTAGCTAATTAAATGATTTATATTTAAATTTATGGACCATTGGTATTTATCTTATTTCGGTAGGTAGTTTATTGTGTAATTTAGTGGCCATACAACATACAATTTCAGTCCCTAATTGGGTACATAAAGTTTACTCGAATATCTGCTATTTTAAGCACCTTGTCATATAAAGGGAAGAGGCTCGAGTGTTTCTTTCTATATATATATATATATATAAAGGCTAGGGCGAGGAAGAATTTGTTTTTTGGAATAAGAGTTTCCAATGTCTGCTCCGCGCATAGTCCTAACATTTTTTTGCAGTACTAGCTGTGCCCGCGACTTCGTCCGCGCGGAATTTAACAAAAACGTTATTATTCAGTTATAGTTTTATTTATTTGATTTGATTATAAGTACCTAACTAAGCAGAGTGAAATAACGAGCATCAAAATAATAATAGATATGTATTATGTACTTCGTAAGCGCGGAATATTTATCTTTTTATTATTTATTTATATTAATAAAAATAAATAAAATTTCTAAAATAAAAGTAGCTTAAGTTACTCCTTATTACATTAGCTATCTGCCAGTGAAAGTTCCGTCAAAATCGGTCCAGCCGTTTCAGAGATTAGTCGGAACAAACAGACAGACTGACTAAAATTGTAAAAATATTCATTTTGGTATATGTACCGTGTATACATCCATATGCATTAAGTAAAAAGCGGTTATTTTAATATTACAAACAGACACTCCAATTTTATTTATCTGTATAGGTATAGATAAAATGGAGCTCCTTGTAGCTCGCCGACTTTATACAAATGACCAGCGATGCAACTCTGTAAGAGCAAACATCCTTACATCCTCGGAAACATCGGCTGTTATAGCCTTGAACACAAAATTGCCATTAAATAGTTAATAGATTCAGGCGTTATTTTGCGAAAGTCAAATTTACACGCAATTTGATCTAACCTGTTTTGTGTGCTTCCGCCACCAATTGGTGGCGGAAGCACACAAAGCAGGTTAGATCAAATTGCGTACAAAATTGCCATTCATCAGTGCCGCTTTTCATGGTTGTGCGACACTAGCGCCGCAAGGCTGCGTTTGGAATTGGAATTCTACAAGGCAAACAGCCTCGCGTACGCTTACAGCCTTACAGAATACCAAATAAAAAGCCGTGATCGCAGTAGACGATGTCAAAGCTGTGACATCTGTGATCACAGCGACGCACACAGCCATTACGAGTCGCTTAGAGAATTGCATGGCTGGCCATAACATAGCATAGACGCAACCTGTCCGTGATATGACGTTTATGTAAATAAGTACATAGTTTCTGTGAATTGTATGTATCCGTAAATGGATATAACATTGTAAACATGTTATATTTGTCTATTGTACCGGCCACTGTTAGTTTCAAATCACAGATGTAGCAGGATGGATAAAGGCCAATAAAAAAAGATTTTTATTACCAAGTTTCATAGAAAATGGATAAATAAATAAATATTGTCGGACAAATTACACAGCGCCACCTAGCCCCAAAGTAAGCGAAGCTTGTGTTATGGGTACTAGACTACTGATAAACATACGTAAATACATTTTTTTTGTAAATACATACTTATTATACATAGAAAATACCCAGACCAAGACAAACAGACATGTTCATGCACACAAATGTTTGTACTGTGTGGGAATCGAACCCACGAGCGTTGGTTTCAAAGTAGCGTAACAGCGCGTTCCACCACTGCGCCACCGAGCTCGTCAGCAGGATGCAAGCGATACTGTATACATATCTATAATAATATTTAAATAGATATAAGAGATATATTTAAGAGACAAGGCTTCTAAGAGAGGTAGTACATCAAAGCAAGCCTGTTGAAAAAGTACAGCAAAACACCTCATAGAAAACCGCAGCCAACTTACAAATCTGTGGAGAGTCATTGCGATAGCAGCGGCGGTGGCAACGCACCAGTGATACCTCATGTATTGCAAGTGTTTATAGGCTGCGGTAAGTGCGGTAACCACTTTACATTAAATCCTACTAATATTATAAATGCGAAAGTTTGTATGTATGGATGTTTGTTGCTCTTTCACGCTTAAACGGCTGAACAGATTTGAATGAAATTTGGCACGTAGATAGATTATGATCTGGATTAACACATAGGCTATGTTATGTAACTCCACGCGGGCGGACCCGCGGGCAGCGGCTAGTCTATAATAAATACTATCCGACTAGATACGGAACCCTTATCTGCGCGAGTCCGTCTCGCCCTTGGAAGGTTTTTCATTCTCGCTCACTGATAGTCAACATATATCCCTAGTCTCGACCCTCACTGAAGGGTATTGGTCGAAGAATACTTAAGTGGCAGCATTACCACGAGAAAGACTATTTGACATCACCTTCATTATTGATAAAACACGACCAATTTAGTAGTAACGGTAGGTGAGCGTCCACTCTCCTCATTCCGTACATAAAAAGCGAAATAGGAAAAAAAAACAAATAAAACATAAAAATGAATAAAATAAATTCAATTAAAAAAAAGGAAAAAAAAGTAAAAGAGTAAAAAAAATGAATATATAATTATAATTATCATCGTTATGTATACTATTATCTACTATTTACATCATTACATATAACTACACGCCACCACATATCTCTCACACACATATATACAATACACAGCTCACAAATATACACTCACAAATAAAACACACCATACACTCAAATCAAAGTGGCAAAGGTCGCCCGTATCCATGAGCGAGGACCCTTGCCCCAAGATCAAAACTGTCAGGTCAGGTCGGACACAGTCTGGCAGATAGCCAGGTTGCTACGACCAGACAAACTCTCCTCGGCATGCTTCCACATTCGCACTGTATATCTGTTTGGTCATTCTTTTGCCTGCATTCTTACTGCCTGTTCGAATCAAAGTAGCGTGCCTCTCATTTTTTATACCACCAAAGTGGCAAACTTGCGTACGACTTACCCGACGGTAAGCAGCTACCGTAGCCTATGGTCGTTTGCAACAAATTCGAACCAGGCACCTAGACTAAGAAATAATAAGTTGTAAGTTAAATAAAGATATATGTTCAAAAATTACCAGTAAGGTAATTGTTATTTATATCAAGCATATATAGTCATAGCTTCTTAGCTTTGAATATAGTTATCAATAAAACAATGGACAACTTAATCATATGCAACGTGACAACAGCACAAAACTTCACAATGCACACATTGACTCTCATCTCACCAAACACATACTGAAGTCTAGTTAGTGGCACAAACACTCTTTTACCTTTTTGAAGTTATACTTCTAATGCGACTTGCAAAAAGGTTGCGTTAAACGTTTAACGCTACCATGGAGGGGGAATAGAAAGAGACAGAGCGAGAGTGAATGCGTGGCACTCGAACACAAAAGTACAGGTTGAAGCTGCTAAATGTTTCATGATATTACCGGTAGATGGCGCTATAATTAAAAATGTGCAATAGGTTAAAACTGCTAGATGTTTCACGGTATTACCGGTAGATGGCGCTATAGTTAAAAATGTATAACATTTGTATTTTACATTTGCCTTGAATGTACCTAATACATTCCATAAACATCGCCGCTACTACTTGATAGACGTTTTTTAATTTAAGTTATTAATGTTAAATATTTATTTAATGGTGCCAGAGAAGTATAACTTCTCACGCGCGTACACGCACCCATTTTTTTCTGTGCTCATTTAATTAATGTTACTGAAATCGGAATATTGTTTCACTAAGCCAATAACCTAGGGCGGAGGGCTGGTGTCCTGAAATACAGTCTTGCCTAGCTTAGGCACCAGTCTCTCATAACTATGAACCAAGCAATCTGTAATATTCTGTTTCTTATACAATTTATGGGAGAAATATATATTTATTATTATATTATATTATATGTAAACTATGAGTGTATCGGTAGAGGTCGGACGTGGGAGCTGGCCGACTCATTGTACATACATCATAGTGAATTTTATGATAATGCAACATAATGATTTGTATTTTTTAACGTGATTATTAAATGGTGTTTTGGCCACACACCGGCCTGGCTCTGCACTCTGAGAATGGAGTATAACGGAATAACTCTAACATTTATATATATATTACTAAATTCACAATGAAATCGTTAAAGTCGTTATCGATTGCTGTTTACTTAAATTTATTGTAATTTACATTTTTATTTAAAACTAGCCGTGATCGCGACTTCGTCCGCGCGGAATTTAACAAAAAAGTTATTGTTCAATTACCATTTTATTTATTTGATTTGATTATAAGTACCTTAATAAGCAGAGTAAAATAGCGAACAGCAAAATAATAATAGATATGTATTATGTACTTCGTCCGCGCGGAATAGGTATTTTTTTATTATAAAAATAAATAAAATTCTAAAATAAAAGTAGCCTAAGTTACGCCTTATTACATCAGCTATCTGCCAGTGAAAATCACGTCAAAATCGGTCCAGCCGTTTCAGAGATTAGCCGGAAAAAACTGACAGAGAAAAATAGTAAAAATATTGTAAAATGTACATCCATATGCATTTAGTAAAAAGCGGTTATTTTAATATTACAAAGAGACACTTCAATTTTATTTATCTGTATAGATATGCGTTATTTTAAAGTTTTTATTAAACGGTTGAGGCAAAAATATATAAATTGTAGAGCAGTCTTCCCCTTAACCACCCTAGTGTGGGGAATCAATCACTCAGAACAAGATATTTAAGGGCGCCGCTTGTTATTGCGCAAGATTATTTATTTATTATTTCACCCTCGGGGGGACAAATACATTTTTCGCTTAGAGCGTAATTTTAATTGGTTTGGCAGTTATTAATATGTATTTTTTGAGTGCGAGTTTTTTGATAAAAACGGCAAAAAAATCATGTCTGTTGTATGGGTACGCCCCTTAAATATTTGTTTTATTTTAATTTAATACTTATTTTTAAAGTGAATATATAACTAAATATTCTGTGAATATTTCCTGCGTCTACCTGTTGCCCTTATGAATATCGAGCAAAAAAGAGCAAAAAAAATCACGTTTGTTATATTGGAGCCCCCTTAAATATTTATTTTATTCTGTTTTTTAGTATTTGTTGTATAGCGGCAACAGAAATAAATCATCTGTGAAAATTTCAACTGCCTAAATATCACGGTTCATGAGATACAGCCTGGTGACAGACGGACGGACGGGCGGACGGACAGCGGAGTCTCAGTAATAGGGTCCGTTTTACCCTTTGGATACGGAACCCTAAAAAGAACTGGTGAGAGGCCACAGTGCAGTTCACCTGGCAACAATCTGTAATTGAGGAAGTACCTTTACCATACACATGATCGCAGCAAGGTAACTGTTCCTTCGAGGAGTCTTGCGAGTGTGCAAGGTGAGGAGTTACTGCGGTAACAGCCGGTGTTGCCACGCCTTAAAGTTAATTTCGCACATTTAAATTTCACATGTTTCCTAATTCGGCGGGGTCCGCCACCTAACACTGCCCATCGTTTGGCCAAGATACTGACTTTGATACTTTGATACTGACTTCAAGTACCGGAACTACCGTCCATCACAGCGTGCACATTCTCACACAGTCGAGAATATTATCCCATTGCCTCGCACAAAAAGGTTTAGTCAATCCTTTTTGTGCCGAACTGCTGACCGGTGGAATAGACTTCCCGGCGATGTATTTCCGGCTCCACACGTGTTCGACATTGGGTTCTTTAAGAGGAGTATAAAGAGGCACCTTCAAGGCCGGCATAGTAGACGCCACGAGACTACATGAAGTGCATGGTATTTCGTGGCTTCTATTCCTGGACACCAGTGGTGCAGTCCATCAAGTAGGCCCTGCATGTCACATGGCGTGTCCCCAATAAAAAAAAATAAAAAAAAAATTTGACACGGTGCGATTGGCCTCAAACGTCCATTCCTTCCGAAGGTAGCTGGGTCTCGTGAGTTGAACGAGAGACGAGCTGGGAGAATTGTTGATGAGGTGTTGAGTCCGCGTCGGCTAATAGCTAATATACAATTTGATTTTTTATTTTCTTTATCTTAAAGCAAAGGGTTCAAACACCGTGTGTAGACTTGGACGTCTTGAATAATAGGCAACTCCAATTCCTGTAAGCTCTTAAGGAATAGCTGTGTTGTAGCAAAGGTGGCATCGTACGAGTGATACTTAATGTGTTGCGAGGGTTCATAGGCTACGTAACCACTTTACACGCTGCACTGTTTCAAAATGGACCGTACTACATTGCCATTAATATTTAAAATCATTAGCCAAATCCACTCAAGATCATCCAAGGTAGTAAATTTGAAACTAGTCTGAAAAAAATCTTTTAAAAAATCTTTCTACAATGTCGGAAGATATTTGCAAGATACATTTTAAATTGTAAAGTTGTTCTTTACTTAATACCTATTAACTTTCTTGTAATGCTTGCAAGTTTACTACTTCAAGTTGCAAATGAAAATATTGATGCAGTGTTAGCAGATGCCAAATTGTCTTTCAATGTTTGATTTTGAAATATTTATATTATTGTTACCTAGAGCATGGCCTTCAATTTCCTTTAATTATTGTAGTCTGTAGTCATTACCATTTTTCATTTTTTACTTGTATCCTATTAATTATATAAAAACCTTCTAAATTTTTATATTATCATTATTTCTTCTTTGATTATTAATCATTATTATAATGCCTAAAAAGGCGATTGTGTAACATCAAAAATAGATCCACTAGCGTCTACTTATTGTTACCAATTGAAAGTGATTTAATAAAAATGAATATGAATTAGGTGGGCCGTATGCTTGTATGCTTCTCGGTGTTGTATTACCGTAACATATTTTATATACAAAAGTTAACAAAATGTATAAACCCTCCATTACATTATTGTAGAATGCAATCGGCGAATGAATATGAATATATCAAAGACTATTTCGGTAAACGGCTTTACATTGCTGTTTTCCGTTTTGAAATTCTCGCCAAAACAGCTAATACTTGAGTACAATTAAGATATTACAGGGCGTTGCGTGTTGATTCAGATAACGCGATTACGACTTTTTTAAATTGGGGATTTCCACGGGGCCCGCGAGGGGCGCATTTGTAAGACGCCGGACTTACCTTCAACACATAAATGCTGTATTTTTTAATACAACGTCGGGAGGTATACAAGTATCGCTTGATGTGAAGTGATTACCGTAGCCTGTGAACGTGTGTAACGGGAGTATCGCTCGAGTGTTGCCATGTCCGCTGCTGACATAGCAACCCTGCTTACTGGTCCTCACACACTCGTAAGGACATGTAATATTATTTTTGTTGTAGTGTTTGCATAATATTTCCAGTAGCCGTTGGGGCGCCGGCGCCGGTCGCTTCGGTTCCCAAGTACGACTCGTAGGAGACACAAAGGACGGTAGAAGGACTATATTATAACTACTACTATCTTCACGCCAAATCCCTTGTAGCTTAGGCAGAGTTAATAACACATCTTTCTTTGTATAGGGTTCCGTACCTCAAAAGGAAAAACGGAACCCTTATTGGATAACTTTGTCTGCCGTCTGTCAAGACCCTTTTTATACAGCTGATATTAATATCAAATAGGATCTGCAATCCCTTCGAGGAATGCAAAAATCAAACTTCTAAGTCACCGCAATCAAAAGATACGGCTGTTTATGCCTCGTTTATGCGCATATTTTGAGACTCGCAAGGGAATCAAAACCTATAGGGTATTTCCCGTTGACATAGAATCATGAAATTTAGTAAAAACAATGTCATGTAGCCAATAGGAAAGAAAAAAAATCCGAAAGCCGTAAATATGTAATTAATAAAAAAAAATGGGCGCGTGTACTTATGTACGCGCGTGAGAAGTTACACTTCTCTGGCGTCATTAAATAAATATTTAACATTAATAATATTTAGTAAAATCAATTATATTAAATAATGATATTTTAATTTATATTTTTTCATTTTACTCCAATAACCCTTATTGGAGTAAAATTCAAAACGTCTCAAGCAGTAGCGGCGATGTTTATGGAATGTATTACATACAAGTCAAATGTCAAGTACAAATGTTATACATTTTTAACTATAGCGCCATCTACCGGTAATACTGTGAAACATTTAGCAGCTTCAACCTGTTACTTTTGTGTTATAGTGATGCGCGCGCATCTTAAAATTTCACTCTCATCATTTTTTCATAACGAGCCTAATGAAGTATAACTTCAAAATAAGATTTGCGAAAATATTTTTTTACGGAGCCCTCAGTGCGCGAGTCGGACTCGCATTTTACAGCTTTTATACATACACAGGTATTTTTATTCACGCTCGGCCAATCTTGGGCCTTCCGACAGTGTCTCATGAAAAAACTTTAGTAAGGTGCAGATCTATGTATCTGTATATACCTACGCTCAAAAGCAGTACACTTCTTCTTTACAGCTGGATAAAATTGCATTACGATTTTGCTGTGAGGTACATTTCCCGCCGCCATGCGGGCATCAAATTAAACTTCATAACCGTACTGTACAAAGGATCGACAAATCATTTTGAAATTCCATAAATCCCCCTCTTTTGATAAACTAGTGCATAATGCATTTATCATCGCATGAATGCATCCACTTGGAGGCCCATTCAATCGAGCCGAGGGGACTACGAGGAAATTATGCAGAGCTCTTCAAAAATTTACGTGCCATAAGGAAAACTGCGCTGTTTTAATAAAGGATTAGGGCCGTGTACGTCGCGCGCATTTTCGTTTAGGTCGCTGCGCTCTTTAGTCACGTGTAGGTACGGTTTAGGGTTCCAACCGCGAGAGGAGGAAACGGAACTCACATTATAGGCATGCTGCTGTTGGTACGTTTCTATGTTAAGTCAAGAGGTACGGGTAATACCGCCCGCGCGACGGAAAAGATGTTAAAGGTAAATCATCAGGATATCTTTAACAGTTGGTCTCAATTACATCATTACTGAATGCAATATTTTTCATAAAAGAAATTAAGATATTTCACTATATTTCATGTAAGAAATAAAATTGAGAATGCCATAAGAATGCAACTGGCTGCAACACATGGGGATTTCCGTTCTCCTATCCGTGTACATTTCCAGAATGTTCCCAATAGCCCAGTCTTGTTGCGATTCATAATACTGGAGAAAAGGGACCTTAAATATACGCAGGTACATTTTGTTTGTTCATTTTCACTTTTATTTGTTCATTTAAGGTTAGAAATGTGAATAATATCTACCTCTGTGAAGAGAGATGGCATTATAGTGAAACACGTATGTGTGAGCAAGACAGAGCATGATATTTTTTGTCTCTATTCTTAAATGAGCATGCAATACCTATTTAATCATCGTAATTTAATTTAAAAATAATGAGAACTCATTATTTTTAACTTACGTTGATGAAATAGGACATATATTTATAAGTAATTACAATATCATTAATTACTACGAGAAATTATTTTTAAATATAGGTACTGTCATAAATTGGAAGCTAAAAGAATTAAAAATGAACATTGAGGCGGGCCTTATTGTGTGTGTGTATGTTGTACACACACACAATGTTGTGTGTGTGTAAGCGTCTATATGCTACGGTAACCCGTAGCGTATAGCATTACGTAAAATATCGCACGTACCTACGTCGCTATCTCCGCTGCCAACGCAATAACACGGTCCTTCCTGACGAGATGATTATGTCGCAAGAACCCATCAAGTGTAACCTTACTAAGAAATAGTCTTATCTTAATCTTTATCTACGGCAAAATCTCGTATCTACCTATATTTCAATTGTAGGAAAATTTGTTTTTTTTTCTAAAAATGAATATATATATTTTTGAAGTAGGTATTAGTGTAAAATGAATTTCTTTTACATTATTTGACTCTATATTCAGGAATACCGTTCCTATACGAAACCTATATATGTTTGTCTATGTGTTTGTATGTCGCTTTTTTTTTCGAATATTCGAATTTTGACTTTAGATTCGGATTCAGCATAAAAAACTAGAATAGGAATGTTCAGGAACACCGTTTCTATCTCTTAAGGAACATGGTCAAAATGGCCAACTGATTAAAAAAAAAATTGAATTGTTATATAACTGACGAGCCAGGTGTTCCTCTGGCAATGCAAGCTTGCGCATTCTCAACTGGTTTTTATTGGTTTCTTTCTTCTATCCATCTGTCAATCTCACATTTGACAGTTTTATTTTATACGAGCCAAGGGTACGGTCCACGTGATGTCATACCGCCACCCCGTAGCCCATACTCGTAAATACTTGCAAGGCCAGTAAAATATTCCATGTGAGATTCAGGTGGTGCTCTAGTCTCTTCGCCGAGCCCGCAAAGGACTCTGCGTGAACACATAGGAGTTTGACCGAAAATCAATTATTATGAATCGGATGGACAGTACAGCCATGCAATTCTGTAAGAGCAAACATAGTTACATCCTCGGAAACATCGGCTGTTACAGCCTTGAACACAAAATTGCAATTCTTTGGTGTCGCTTTTCATGGTTGTGCGACACTAGCGCCGCAAGGCTGCGTTTGGAATTGGAATTCTACAAGGCAAACAGCCTCGCGTACGCTTACAGCCTTATAGAATACCAAATAATTTAGCCGTGATCGCAATAGACGATGTCAAAGCTGTGACATCTGTGATCACAGCGACGCACACAGCCATTACGAGTCGCTTAGAGAATTGCATGGCAGGTACGGAGTAAAGCTCGTGAAGAGGGCTCAAACTACCGTATTTATTCTAACAAAAGCTTCAATTATATACCTTTGATAGTGGCCCAGCTTAAAGGGAGAGTTCCCTTATTACATTCCACGAGTGCACTGAACGCGGAGAATAAAAGATTTTTCTACGAAAATGAAAACCCTTATGCTCCCTTTATTATCTATATCTATACATATAATAAAATTGTAGCAGGCCGAAGTCTGTACATTATAGACATTGAAGAAAAACTAATATATATATTTTTTAATATTGTCGGACAAATTACACAGCGCCACCTAGCCCCAAAGTAAGCGAAGCTTGTGTTATGGGTCTAGACAACTGATAAACATACGGAAATACATTTTTTTTTTATAAATACATATTATATATTGAAAAAAACCCAGACCAAGACAAACAGACATGTTCATGCACACAAATGTTTGTACTGTGTGGGAATCGAACCCACGAGCGTTGGTGTCAAAGTAGCGTTACAGCGCGTTCCACCACTGCGCCACCGAGCTCGTCCATATGTTGGTACACGCATCACGCAAAAAATACTGCATGGACTTGAATGGAGTTTTCACCGATGTGTCGCTGGAGGTCTAGCTTAAAGTATAGGCTCCATTTTGCCGCAGTAAAATATAATATTTCGATTGTTTTAAATTTAATATTGCCCGGATCTCACGCTATTTAATGAGCTTAATGCTAAATTAACAGTTTTTGAGGAAACTAGCCGACCGTGGTTACCGTAGCCTATGAACGCCTGCAATACGTTCAGTATCCACTCATGTGATGCCATCTCTGCTGCTAACAGCAACTCCTTAGTAGTTTAATGGCGACCTCACAGATAAGTTACTCGTTATGTATAGTTGTTACTAAAAAATCATAGATAGCGTTGTTTATCATTTTAAAGGTTTATCTTAACTGATCTCAACCAATTACAATTAATCTTATCTATACAGATAAATGAAATTCAGTCTAATTCAGTCTAGAGGACTGTTGTGTTCCTGCGTGTGAGTGAGATCACCAGTTAGCCTCCTAAGGAGTTGCTGTGTTAACAGCAGAGGTGGCATCGCGCGAGAGAACTTTTATTTTATACATCTTCCGAAGGCATACAAGCATACGGCCCACTTGATGTAAAGCGGTTACCGTAGCCTGTGAACGCTTGGAGTACATTAAGTATCACTCGCGTGATGCCGTCTCTGCTGCTAACAACAACTCCTTAAGAGCTTAGTGGTGATCTCACTCACACGCAGGAACACAACAACACTACAGCGAGTTGTTATTTGCTGCGGTTTTCTGCGAGGTGGAGGTACTTCCCTAGACGAGATGCTTTGATGCGCCCTACCTTTTAAAACATCGAGACTATGACAATCAGACATGTTCATGCACACAAATGTTTCCCTTGTGTGGGAATCGAACCCACGAGCGTTGGTGTCAAAGTCGTGTCATTCATGACTGCGCTTCCGAGCTCATCAAAATACTATGATACAAATTGAGATCCGATTTTTGCGGCTGCACAAGAATCAATGAGTCCTAATGATTTGAAACAAAGCTGCCTCTATGGGTATGATGAGCAGAATCACGCAATCCATCTCAGTCTACTTTATTATAGTGACATATGGGAAGCCATCCGGAAGGTGAAGTCGGGTCACGTCTGGCGCGAGGGACTTGAATCTGATTGAATCAATTAACAGAGTACTTGCGGATCGATGAGTTAAGTAGGCTATTTACTGAGACGTTATATTTTTCAGGACCGCGTTTATATTAGAAGTGCTCTAATGTTGAAAAAAAAAATTGGTTCTCTGTAAAGTCTGTTTACGGACGTTAATTTTACGTGATAACGTCATAAGAAAACATTCAACAGTTGACAAAACAGTTCACGTGTAGGTTGTGTGCCGCCGCTGTCTCTCTTCTACTCGGACGCATCGGCCGATGGAGTGGAAGAGATATAGATGCGTCACAAGCCGAACGCTTAGGCCGATCGTGCCTCTCTATCGCTTGTTCCGCGGTCTCGCTTGCACGCTCGGCTCACGCGGAACGTGACACTTTTTCGTGCGTGCAGCCGGCGTTCATCGATTTATAAGACGTTATCACGTCAAAACACACACTTTATGAAGTGATGAAGGAATGATCGCAGTAGACACTATTTTCTTTTGTGTTTTTCTGAATTTATAAGGGCTAAGTCCAGCCGAAGCGAAATCGGTACAATAGATTACGCGATTGCGGAAGCAGCGCGGGCGGAGACTGCCGACCTCCCCCTGCATCAGCCGGGTCCACGCAGGCCTCTTCGTCCGGCATAACCACTACATAAATAATAATAAATAAATATTGTCGGAAAAATTACACAGCGCCATCTAGCCCCAAAGTAAGCGAAGTTTGTGTTATGCGTACTGGAGAACTGATAAACATACGTAAATACATTTTTTTATTATAAATACATACTTATTATACATAGAAAATACCCAGACCAAGACAAACAGACATGTTCATGCACACAAATGTTTGTACTGTGTGGGAATCGAACCCACGAGTGTTGGTGTCAAAGTAACGTAACAGCGCGTTTCACCACTGCGCCACCTCTCGTCGAACTACTACATGGTCAGTGTCTGCAGTTAGCTGTTATTAAACCCCAGCATTATCTGGACAAAGCAAAAAATTCGCTACTAGGTCAGGTCACTTATGCGTAATCGTACATTCGAAAATTGTATTCTCTGTTGATAATTATTAAAATACAAACAAGGGTGATAAGCTACCACCCACCCGCGCACACGCTGTACCCTCCTCATAAATGACCTGTACAGCACGTAGTAGGGTATCATCAATTCCAGTTAATATAGTCTAGTGGATAAAAAAATACTTTATTAACCGAGAGAACCCTGGTTCAAATTCTGTGCTTCTATTAAAATCGTGTTTCGGATTTATATACATATTACATGTCCAAGAAACTGTATTTCACCAGACGTGCGACCTAGTATAAGTAAGACTGTCGGCAGTCGCTCCTTGTCAAAATCACTATCTAATCCAAATCCTTAGTCTCAAACAGCGGAGCCCGCCCACCCTAATGGATTAGGAAACGAGCTAACGCCAGGAAGACGAAGGGCACCGTCAATTCTACATCTCGGTAACATATCCAATCGGTTGCAAAAACAGATGGGTCGAGTTAAATACATTCGGAAACGATCGCTATAGAAGACAAAACATTTGACGAGCTCGGTGGCTCAGTTCACGACTGAGCCACCGAGCTGACGCGACTTTGACACCAACCCACGAGGCTCGATTCCCACACAAGACAAACATTTGTGTGCATGAACATGTCTGTTTGTCTCGGTCTGGATGTTTTAAGAGAGGTAGGGCGCATCAAAGCAGCCCGTCTGGGGAAGTACCTCCACCTCACAGAAAACCGCCGCCGAAACAACTCCCTAAAGCGTTGTTGTGTTCTTGCGTGGGAGTCAGGTCATCAGTAAGCTCCCAAGGGGTTGCTGTGTGATCAGCAGAGGAGGCATCGCGCGAATGATACTTAATATATCGCAAGCGTTAATAGGCTACGGTATCCGCTATACATCAGGTGGGCCGTATGCTTGTATGCTCCCGACGTAGTATAAAGAAAGGAAAACAAAATAATTACGGTATCAATTTTCGTCAGCCTATCTATTGTCGTCAACCTCTGCGCTCGCACCCAAAACAACTATACGGATTTTCGTGAAAATTGTCACTGTGGTACCTTAACAGCCCAAATTAACATTTATACTTTTATCTCTCAAAAATGTTGGGTACTCACGAAAAATTAGAGAAGCTCTGAGTCGGCGCGTCCGAGAACAGTAGCTAGTATATTTTAAATGGAGCAGGCTGTTTCAATCCTGGGCATTAATTTAATTGCAATTGTATAAAGATGGAAATCGAAATAGTATTTTACTAATTTATATTATTTCTCACATAGTCTACGTTCCCGTGCGGCGAATGTGGTTCCCACACTACTATTCAAATTGTAAAATGGATTATTTTGACAAATCCTCCTCAGTTCATGGGTTTAAAATGTTTAGTTAGCGCTTTAGGAGTTAGAGGGTTACTTTTAAATATGTATTTAGAGGGTGATAGTTCTGATGGGGTCGCTTTATAACTTTTGATTTTTACGTTTTTAAAGGGGTATATCGATCACTATCATCTAAAGATGACTCTAAAGAGTCAAAACCAACCTCACCTGCACGTGGTGTACTCTGCTAATTAACGAACGAGGCTCTGAGGAAACAGGTAGGGTGTATCAAATCATGGTGAAGTGCTCACAGAAAACTGCACGCAAATGACAACTCCCTGGAGAGTTGTTGTAGTCCTGCGAGCGAGTGAGGTTACCGCTAACCTTCTGAGGACTCAACGTGCCACGCCGTGAAGATATTGCTTCAAAAAAATTGCCATAAACCTGCTACTCCTTTTAAGACAATTCATTGTCATTTTAGCGGAAAATACGACGAACATTTTATAAAATTTAGTAATAAACTAAAACGTTATGAATTAAAGACTGATTTCTACATGTACGGTGAACTAATACCAACTTTAGTAAACTACTGAGCCTGATGAAGTAGGTATAATGACGAGGGAACCGATTATAATCATTGTTTTACTGATATAGGCTGTTTATAATGAAGAGTTTCTGTCTAAAACAAAAATAAAACCGTATACAACAGCTAGGATTTGATAAAAGTATAACATATTAACTCAGAATAAATATTCCTAACTTCGGTTCTCTGCCTACCTCGCAAGGGATTTCGCGTCAAGTTATTGATAACCGTTATTTATATTGACATACATTTTATTGGTATCTCAACTGTCTCTGCAAAAATAACCAGTTACTTTGACACCAAAGCTCGTTCGATTCTTACACAGTACAAACATTTGTGTGCATGAACATGTCTGTTTCTATTGGTCTGGGTATTTTCTATGTATAATAAGTATGTAGTTAAAAAAATGTATTTATGGATGTTTATCAATTGTCTAGTACCCATAACACAAGCTTCTCTTACTTTGGGGCTAGATGGCGCTGTGTAATTTGTCCGATAATATTTATTTATACTTCGATTGATTAAATATATAATTTCTTATATTTTTTTAGTTTTACTTTTTCCATATTAAACATCAATTTCATATGTAAGGACCTAATATTATGTAGCGTCTGTGGGGCTTTGTAGGTGAGTGAAAAGACGAGCAAGTAATTATAAGAGAGCAAATTGATGATTTTCAGTTATTTCCTTAGATTTTTCCACGAGAGTATGAAGAGACATGACGTTTCTAGAAAAGGGTGTGAAGAAGTTTCTACAGGGGGTGACAACGTATGAGAGACATATTCCAAGTGTCTAGAGCTATCAGAAATTAATACGTATACAGCAATACAATTTTAGATATAGGATAACATCGGCTGATAAGTTCCTTAAGAGTCTTTAAAGTCTCCTTCAAGAGTCATACAATCATTCCAGCACATCTTAAACATTTTGATACATTTCTTGATCTTTGGCCTCAAAATAAATGCTTGTTTCGGTGATCATCTTCTCATTCGAGCCTCAAATCTCTTTCCAGCGAGCATTTTTGTTATGCCTGCGAAGAGGAAAGTTGCTGGGGGCCAAATTTGGAGAATAGGGTGGATGCGGAAGCAATTCAATGTCTAATTCGTGCAATTTTGCCATCGTAGCTAAAGACTTTTGACACCGTGCATTGTCTTGGTGAAAGAACACTTTCTTTCTTTGTTTATGGGGCTGTTTCTTCGAAATTTTCCGTACGAAAGACTCATTTGAGCCACGTAGTGATCGCTATTGACTTTTTTACCTTTTTCAAGGCAGTCGATAAATAAAATACCATACGCATCCCAAAATACGGAAGCCATTACCTGGCCAGCACTTTGTTGCATTTTTGGTCACTTTCAGCGAGGTTCCCCGGCTGTTCTCCACTCAGGTGACTGCCGATTTGAATCTGGCGTATAATGATGGACCCAAGTTTCGTCCATCGTTACATATCTACGCAAAAAAATGAAAATGGTCTACTGTGAGCACATAGGGCACCCACTTTGAAAACAGCCTTCATCCACAAATATTCATGCATAATAAAGGCTCCTGCAACCCCACTTTACCACCTGACAAAACAATTTTGTGGACTTCGTTCATGTTTTCCGGTATAGCCATCGCTTTTGGGCAAAATTAGCATGGCGCATAATCTCTGTTCATACGACTACGTTTAAAATCAGTAAAAAAACATTAATTATGTATTTGTGTTGCCATTTGTGCATCAGACTAGGAAGTTATGAGCCGATGAAAAACATATAAAAAGATTATGCAGCCGTAAATGTAAAAAATGAGTATAAAATAAATAAACAAATGTCTCAATAACTCAAAGTTACAATGTATACCGCGACTATACGAGGATCGAAGTAACGACTGCGCCAGTTAAAAACCCATTGTCAAAGGTCGCGAGGCGGTCGCGTGCGATCCATTATGCTTGTTCGTTCATATCTGACTGTTTGTGGGGTGAACTATTGCGCGTGTGAATCGTTGGAGATTATAAATTGTTTGTATGAAATCGGCACCACCATCAGATTTACCATTTTTTACTTCCATATATATTAACGCTGGGAATCTGGAAAGTTAATTACAAATATTTATTTAGTAACATCGAATTAATCTAAACCAAGTTAAGTAGTACTTCAATCTACTTCTGTTACAAGTTTATAGTTCTACCCCCCCATATGAAGCATTGTTTTAGTCTAAATACCAGATAAGTCTTTTGTCTTTAACTTTTGACGGTCTATTGATTTAAATTATATTCCAAATGAATAAAGTGCTATTTTATAAGACCAGTTAAAATAAGGTTTAAAATAAAAACCAATATTTTATAGCGGCAATCGGTATAGCTAGTTAATATGTAACTAATCTCTTTAAGAAGAAAATAAGCTGTTAAAGAAGCGAGTGATGTGTGGAAGGTCTTATGGCGTTCGGTTCTCTCTGCCTACCTCGCAAGGGATTTGGCGTGAAGTTATAGATAGATAATCTCTCTAACATGCATATGCTCTCAGGATCTAATAAAACAATAAATTTTCACAAAATGTGTAGTACTAAATATTCCTATGTTAAGAAATAAGGGGCAAGCTCTGTTGGCTCTGACATGTAGAAATAAAGCAAGAGAAAAGATGGACGAAACAAATATACAATGCGAAAGCGTAAAGTTGTAGGTTCCGTACAATATTCATTTTCACGACCAAATTGGTCGTGTTTTATCAGAAGGTAGCGTCAGGAGCCTTAGGAACGGACCACAGTGAGCGATGGGAGCTATGAATGTTAAATACACAGGTGATGTATGTAAGGACTAGATCATGTGACGCTCTTTTCATCCACTTTTTTCAACTATAGGGATTGATTTAGGGCACGTCCTCTAGGTCAATTCTACTAAAAACTACAACTGCACTGCTGCGCGGCGTATGTTACAATGCGTACATTTTGACGTTTTGTTATTCTGTTAAGCGTTCTGACAGTAGCGACGTTGCAGTAAATGACACGCTATTGTGTTAAAAAACCTACACTGCAGCGGCATGTTGCATGCGATATAATCGTATTCTGATAAATTGTTTTGACATTTGTATAGCGGTGACAGAAGTTTTGAAGGAGTTTACTTGCAGTTTTGCTAACGTTAGTCTCAAGCAACTTTTGCGAAGTGATATTAATATTCTGAAGCTGTGATTTACATTTGTTTTGTTTTGGAAGATATTTGTCGGAATATATTATTAAGTAAAGTTTCTTTTCAGTTAGAAATACCTCTACGCCGGCAACCAACGGGAATGGGGTGTGAAACTATAGGAGTCAACATTAACTAAAAAATCCAATTTATTAGGTTAAAATATCATAACATGACAGGTGTTAAGTAGTTCAATTGCAGGATACGCCCAGTTCCAGCGTAGTTGCAGTGCAGGAAATTTTAATAGAATACACGTATCGGCACTGCACTACTCCTGCACGACTCAAATGACAGGCGTAAACGTGCAGCTGCAGGTTTTTAGCAGAATTGGCCTACTAACAGAATTCCCTATTCGTGTTTATTGAATAGGAACAGCATATGTTGGACAGATTGGATACACGTTAATCATCATGGTTGCTACTAGAAAATACTGGGCGTTTTGTAAACATTCTTAAACTAGTCATAATTGGCGAAGCTATTTAGTACCTATAGATCAAAACGTTTTGTATCTATATATTTTCCCCAAATCACTTGCGGAGTAGGCAGAGCTGTCTAACATCTATCTATCTATAATTTCGCACCAAATCCCTTGCGGAGAGGGTAGACAGTACTGAGCGCCACATGCCTTGGTTTGTAGGGCTGCTGACATCACTTGAACAAAAAAAACATGTTTCAATTTGGTCATGGTAGATAAGATTTGGCCTTCCTCGGTTCCCACATCCGTCTACTATAAAATACTGTGTCATTTGGTACTACTTTCTGAATTATCTATCCAAAATGAAAAAAAAAACAGCCAGTCTCGTCCTCCATCTCCGAAATAAACACAGGCTGCTCATATTAAACACGGAGCAGTAATATAAGCAGCCTGTATATTCAAGCAACAATTTTCAATTACGCCCAACGCATCCCCTTGATTGCCATGTACACTAGATAATTACTGAGGTCGCCGAGCCGGCTATCATAACCTGTGCTAGAGTAACTTGTGTACCTTACTACCTACGATACGACACTATAGATTCCGCTGTTGGCAGTTGTGCGGTAACATAATAATTTAATGTTGTCCTACTTTATGAAATCGCAACATAGCCGAAGGCGAAGCTTTAGTCACTGCTGCTGTATTGAATATAATTAATTAATTTATTGGTGTGTACGACAGGGATCAACGTTGCAAGCCATAGAGCATAGATTTAGAGTGGAACCCAAATGTACACGGCTAAAATTACCACATTAAATATACCTACACCCCATTACTAAAACGAGTAATAGTAAACGAGTAGTAGTTATATATGATTCTACTGTTTTGTTTTTGATGACATTTTGTATTTATTTGATAGTGTCCCTTTAACAGTTTAAATTCACAATTGGTGCCTGTAGGTTTTATTTTTTGTTTTCATCTTGAGGTAGGACGCGAAGTTCGGTCGCTTAGGTACTATTGAATGCTCAGGAGGATCTTTTCAATTGCGAATAAGCGTCATATCCCATTATACGATAGACATATGGACACTAGAGTTGTGGTATGATGTATGAATACTGATAATCCAAACAGATCGTGGTGGCTGCGAGAAAACTTACCGGTATTACAATTTCTATACTCATTTAAATTAAAGAAGTCCCTGATGACGGGATGAATATTAAAATAGGCAAGACTCTAAATAACTAGTACATAGGAACGTTAAATTATGTTAAAAAAATTCCTTGCAGGAGAATTGAAATTCTAACATTCCGTGGATGTTTGCCTTGGCGCTGGCGGATTATCAAATGGCCGAGGAGAGAACTACCAGTGCCTGGGCTTATGACAAGTTGAAGGTTTATGAGCCCCGATGCAGTACCTCAAACTCATCTTCAATGGTGCTCCCTCTCCTGTTTACCCAAATAAACATACCGTAATATTTGTACAAATGCAAAAACAATAATCATGCATGTCAAGCAGTCGTCGCGCCACCCCAGTCAATATTGGTCTAAATGTCAAATTAGGACTGGTACGGAGCCCCTGATGCTCGTTGATCCCTAAAATTAGCGAGATTCCCACGGCGATGGCCACTGTTTCCATTGTTAAAAACTAATGTTTTGTTCACATTCCTATTTATTTTTTCTCGTGTTCAGTTTAATATAAGTAAGGTGATAAAGTAGCGTATGGTCTGCCTAATAGTAAGCAGTTTCCATAGCCAATGGACTCTTGCAACCGTAGGAAAATTATACAGCTAAGCATCTGTTGCCCGATCGGAGTTATATAAAGGAGAGTGACCAGTGAAGTATGCATTATTAGTGTTCATAGCAGTACGAAAAGTTTAGAATTGATTTGTGAGAAACGACTTATGTTATTTTGGTTATTATTGAATGAACATATAGTAATATTAACGACAGTAAAGGCTCTGAAATAATTTTACCTAACGATAAGTCTAAGCTGCATAGGCGGCTAACATTTTCCATCTTCATTACGACAGCTTAAAAAATGATTTCAACTGATGTCACTTTCCAGTTGTCACTGGACAGAAACCTGCATTAAACTTTATTGAACTTTTCTGTAATGTAGTTGATACGATAACCGCTTCTCTTCAGTCGGGCCACAGCTTTATTTGTATTTCGTTGAAGTTGGATATTCTCGTGTCGTAATTGACGATGAAAACGTACCGCGCACAACCCTCACAGATGACGTGTTTAGCCCCTGTTTAGCTTCTCCGACTACGCAAGGGGTGTGTTATTTGGGGTTGACCTATACCGTGTTCATACAGGGTGGTAAGTATTCAATTTTGCATGAATAACGTAATGACCATGCGAAAAATGCAATTTCTGTGAATGACTTTGTATATTGGGATGCATATAAAGTTGAACCAAGAATTATAAGTTATTTTTATTATTTTTTAACTTGTATTTTGTGTCGTATAAGTATCACAATACAAACAAATATAAAAATAGCCAGATAGACCGCTTAAATCCACTACACTTTCTCTTAACACAAATCGCTCAATGCGCTTGGTTTTTACTTCACAAATACTGCAGTAGAAACTCTTGCGCTATGATAAACAAGCGAGATTGTTTCGCGCATGCACTGTTAAACTATGAAAAATTATTAAGATACAATAAGATTTCATTACAATACGTAAGACGTGTGTTAGTGCCCGCGTGCGTCCAAATGAACGAATGTGTTCAAGAGAGTACGGGAGTTCTATGAACGGAGGAAAAATCAAGTTTGATTGAACAAATATAATTGTGTCGTTGGTACCACTTTCATGAGAATTGCAGGGTGTGCCGCGTTTGGTTCTACCAAGATTCGATCTTTACACAATTTTATATATTCCCTCCCCCGACCCCTCCTGCACGTGTCAAAACGGCACAAGATAGATAGTGGGCACGTGGCGCGTGTCATGTCACAAATATAGCCAGTGGCGGGTGGAAACAACCCTTAGGGAATAATCACTAATGCTTATTGGGGTAGGCCGTTGGTAAAAAAATGGTCAAGAGAGTATCGGAGTTTGTTAAGAAAATATTTTTTTATCGAAGTGTACGCTAGGGAACTGTTTATTACAAGATGCATGCTTTTACTAATATAATTGTAAAGCAGCTATACACTTGTGATATATGCAGGGGTATTCTCATTGGCATGGCCCAGAAAGAACAGGCAAAGAATGTTAGCTCATGCAGCACAAGTATTAAGTTTAGATCCATTTCAAAATTTTCTTAATTTTAGGTAACATAATTTCAAAAACTCTGCTGAAAAATACCAAGATACCCTGTCCCGGTATATCCCTAATAAAATCCTGCAGTTTCAATAGATACCACTCGTAAAATGATAGTGAATTTTACAATTTCTCTTAAATATTTTTAAATATTAAACAAAGGGCACGCCTCTCAAAACTCACAAAAATAGTGTTATGTATATTATTCTTTAAAATTACTTAATGTTTGCAATTGACAAATAAACAATATGCATGTCGGGAAAATTTGGCCTACAAGCTCCCGAGAATTTTAGAGTCACAATAGTTTATTTCTAAAATGAAGAAAAAGAAATGTGACCCGAAATCGTAATTTGCTTGGATTTAAATTGCATCGAAAAGATTTCAAATTTCGTGACGAATACGGCATTCCGTGTCAACGTGAATGGAAATGAAATACATTTCACTGGTAGCACTTCCGATTCGTTGTAGCAATTTTCGATTCGAATTAGAATTTTCCTTATCAATGTGAACCCCTGCAGGAGCATTACTCGAGCGTTGTCAGCATCTTGTCAAAAAACTCTTCGAAATAAAAGCCATTGTACAATCGGTAATAAAACACACAAAGGCTGAAACTCTAGAGATCAATAATTATAATAATTTAAGGGCGCTTTGAAGCAGACCGACTGAGTGAGATAGTACCTACACGTCGCAGAAGATGTAAATACACCAAATAACAACTACCGGGAGCCGAGGCGGTAGAAGCGGAAATGACACCGCGGGAGCAATACTTAACATGACGCTAGTAGGTATATATAATATAAGCTACATAGATATTTTAATAAAAAAAAAAAAGTGTGCGTCTCGGGACGCCCGACAGAAGTGATAACTTAAACTAATCTACATATAATTAAAGCTGCCGTATGCGCGAGAGAAAGGGAAGGCTGACAGACTGGCGCCGTAACGCGTTACGTAACGAAGCGGTTTACCCTCCTATAAGAAGTTATCACTTCAAAAAATTGTTTAATTTTGTCTCGAAGGGTTTGAACTGTTTTTTTTGAAGTGAAAACTCATTTAAGAGCGTCAAGTGATTTTTGTTAGGGAAAAATATTTTGTGTTCACAGCCGACACGCCGACACGCCGACGTACAGACAACTTGTAAGAATGAATGCGAGATTATACTCGTAGTGCAATGATGCTTATGATTTTTACAGTAGGTGTGCTTTAGATCTGATAAGATTTTCATATTCTAAATATATTGGAGTCAAATTTGGAATGTTAGCAGTGTACAGCTGTAATAGCGCAGTGGATAAAGAATCAGCCCGTTGACCGTCTGGTCCCACTCCATTCGTGTTGTCGGACTTATGTACATATTTGTAATGATCACTCGCTCGGCGGTGGAGGAAAACATCGAGAGGAAACCAGCACTTCCAAGAAATTATATTTCGAAAGCCATGTGACCTTACCTAAGAAAGGTCTGGTTCTCTTTGAGTTGTGGAGGTCTGATAGGAGCTCTATGTAAAAATCTTTACCAATCCTTAGGTAGCGGACTCCGCCAATGGGTTAGAAAACGCGATAACGCTAAATAAATAAATAATAAAATATTGTCGGACAAATTACAAAGTACCGAAGCTTGTGTTATGGGTACTAGATAACTAGATAAACATACGTATTTTTTTTGTAAATACACACTAATTATACATAGAAAATACCCAGACCGAGACAAACAGACATGTTCATGCACACAAATGTTTGTACTGTGTGGGAATCGAACCCACGAGCGTTGGTGTCAAAGTAGCGTGACAGCGCGTTTCACCACTGCGCCACCGAGCTCGTCAACATGAAGAATGAGAAGTTCAGTTGATTTGGGTTGTGATCGCACGGCCCTTGTGATGCCGACGCAGCCGGTGTCGTGATTGCGAGCACCGGCTGCACGTTATACTATTCTCTTCGTCGTAGTCGGCTAAACCGAGCCTTATCAACAAATTAGCTCGGTAATTAATTTCACCAGCGTTCTCTCCCCACAATACATCACTGTCCACTTTTATCACTTAAACAATCTAATAGTTTAACTATTCACTTAATTATAAGCTTAATTACATTGAAATAAGGTTAAAAATTGTGGAAGGTTAATTAAAAGGTTAAAGAGTCTAAGTGAAAATCGATTTTATTTTTAGGTCAGTTAAGTTGGATCTTAAACGATAAACTTTAACTAAACAGAGTGAGTCTATCCCAGTGATACAAAGTTGGAGAGAAGGGACACTGAAATGTATGTTGGACTAGAAGATACTACAGACGTTGTCTTGCCGGAAGTCGCCAACTTTATATATATATATATATATATATATATATATATATATATATATATATATATATATATATGTATGTATATCATGCCAGGCCCCTTGCGGCCCCTCACACCTCACTCGCTTCTTTAGCATTCATTGCTCTTCTTATGCACGCTCGTCGCTTCTTAGGGCTCCTGACATCACCTTCTGGTAAAACACGACCAATTTGGTCATGGTAGGTGAGTCGTCTTCCTCGGCACCTACATTCACTATCGCATTGTTTATCTATTTCGTCATTTCTTCATCCTGCATTCTTTCTACGTGTCCGATCCGAACTAACGGAGCATGCCCATTCCTATCTTAACACCGACACTCTTTCCAGACCAACTCTCTTTCTTACATCATCATTATGAATGGTCAGCAAGCCTTACGCCACAACTTTCGAGCGCATTTATTCATGCCCTCTCTGCCATCTTATATATAAAATTCTCGTGTCACAATGTTAGTTACCATATCTCTCCCGAAAGGGCTTGACCGATTTTGATGAAATTTTATATGCATATTCAGTAGGACTGAGAATCGGCTACTATCTATATTTCATACCCCTAAGTGATAAGGGTGGTCCACCCCAAATATATTTTTCTTATTTTTTAGACAATTTTTTTTTATGATGTGGCATTAAAAAATACATACAACCCTAAATTTTCACCCTTCTACCATCAACCTCTATTTTTATGATACTAAAATAATCCTAGGAATAATTTATATGGCAAAACAACGTTTGCCGGGTCAGCTAGTATATACTAGCTGACCCGGCAAACGTTGTTTGAAAATGAATGTTTGTTTATTTTTATACATATGTATAAAAAATAAACAAACATTCATTTTCTAAGCATTCTAACAAAGCAGCAATCTAATCAAATTGTAAAGTTGTATGGAAATCATATTGCGTTGCGGAACGAGTTTTTAAAATATCAAATGTTTTTTATACTATATAATTTAGACGTTTACATGAACGAAACTGCTAGCAAATAGTAATGTCCCCCCCTCCTTTACCTGAACTTCGTTTGTTTACCGGCAGGTGGTCTACGGGCAGGCCTCGGTTGTAAACTGCGACTTGGATCCTAAATGAAATCTTCCATCGAACTCTGAGAACACAGAATGGAAGCTACGTTCCAGGTTGGCCAGGTTTCATTGTGGTCCTGTAAAATTGCAAGGCGGTACGATCGCGTCGTAAATTTCTGAAACGAGTTCTCCAAGAATGTCGCCTATTGAAAATGGCGGCCGCGAATCGTTCACAACTTTGGAGACATTGCTATTTTAGAACAATTTATGGAGAGCATGTCAAAAATTAGGTTATATTAATTTAAAATAGTATTTTTTAACTAATTTGAAGCCTCTGCATGATACATGTACTTCACCAACATCTCTGGAGACTTAAAATCAGTAAATCTTTTATTGGTAAAGCGCCGTGCAGTAACAAAAACTAACTCGTTGTAGCACGATCCCGGCAGTAAGCTATACACTGATAATTCATCCTATTTTGACGAGCTCGGTGGCTCAGTCGTGAATGACGCGACTTTGACACAACGCCCGTGGGTTCGATTCCCACACAAGGCAAACATTTGTGTGCATGAACATGTCTGTTTCTGGTCTGGATGTTTTAAGAGAGGTAGGGCGCATCAAAGCAGCCCGTCTGGGGAAGTACCTCCACCTCACAGAAAACCGCAGCCAAATAACAACTCCCTAGAGGGTTGTTGTGTTCCTGCGTGTGAGTGAGGTCACCAGTAAGCTCCCAAGGAGTTGCTGTGTAAGCAGCAGAGGAGGCATCGGGCGAATAATACTTAACATATCGCAAGCGTTAATACGCTACGGCCGCTTTACATCAGATGGACCGTATGCTTGTATACCTCCCGACGTAGTATAAAAAAAAATCCTAAGATTGGTACTAAAATGATAGCGGTTTCAAAGAAGTTTTATTCAGCATGCATTGGGGTTCTTCGAGGCGTGTAGAGGTTCATAAGAAGGTATGACCCTAGTGTTTCAAGTGTTCAAAGTCTCATGTTCAAGCCGGCGGTGTGCTTGTTTGACACCAAGCACATGATTAGTAAGGATGCGAGCGTGTAGGCGATGTGACCCCTCAGATTTTCACTTACAAAATTTTTTCACTCCAAATGTAATCTCATTTTATAGAAATCAGTGGTCAAATAATAATTTCCTGAAGTATTATTGTGTCCTGCTAGAGAGCAGGGTCAACTGAGAACTCCCGAGGAGGCGCTGCGTTAATACCGTATGATATTGTTTTAGTCTGCACAACAAGCTAAACGGCGAGGTGTTAATTTACTTACTACTTACTTGATAATTTTATAAAGAAGCCATTTCCGGTTTATTGGTACAAAGAGTCCTTCAACACATTTAAAGAATATATTTATAGACGTAGACAAATAAATAATATCCGACACATTAGCCGTCAAAAACAACTACGCGTGTTCAAAAAATTTTCGAAAAGTTTTTAATAATAAGGAAAAGTTCCAAACAACACTATAACTTAAATGTTAAAAGTTCAACAACAGTTTATTTTCACTGCACAGTATTCACATATTGTAGGACGAACACATTTTTTATGAAATTTTTTCTGGCGTATACAATATAGTTTAATTTGTGAAATACAGTTTTCAAACTTTCGAAAGTGTCGTAAAAGTGTAATGTTTCACTAAACGTGTACCCTTAGGGATGGTATAAATAGTACTGAACCTATGGGGTTGTTTGGGGGTGTGGCGTAGTTCATAGACAAGTTACAGCCGCTGGCAATTTAACGTGCACGTACGTGTTGTTTTAATTAAAAATCTCTCGCGAGTCCTTTTCAAATGTGACTGAAGTGAAGTGTAATCCATTAGTATTGATGGGGTCCGCTACCTAAACATAAAGATTTGGTGAAGATGCTGATTTTGCCATGGAGTGACTGCCGTCAGACATCCACGACCCAGAAGGAAAAATCAGATTATTCTTAGTCTAGGTCACACGGCGTTTTGAAATATGGTGTGGCGTTTTGAATTTACATGTTTTGTTTTTATATGCCGTCGGGAGGCATACAAGCATATGGCCCACCTGTAACTCCTTAATTTTAATTATTATAATTAACTCTTATTGGTGACATCACTCACTCGCAGGAACTGACTGGCTGCGGTTTACTGTGAGGTGGAGATATTGCCTCAGACAGACTGTTTTGATGCTGTCTCTCTTAAGTCCAGCGCACCAATGTGGAGTGCACTTTAAAATGTAGTCTAGGTATAACTTCACGCCAGTTCCCTTGCACGGTAGGCAGAGAGAACCGAGAACCATATAACTCGGTCCTTACACTTCATTAGTATTCATAGATCTTCGCATGCCGCTCGCCAGTTTTTAGAGCTAAGAGACAGTAAGATTTTTTTTATACCTTGGAATAGCATCCAAGCATATGACCCACTGTAAGCCGATATAATGATGTAAAGTGATTACCGAAACCTATAAACGCTTATAATCTCACGCGATGCCACCGCTACTACTAACACAGCTACTCCTTCGGAGTTTAGGTAACGTGACTTTCTCGCAGGAAGACAACAACCCTTCAAGGAGTCGTTATTTGTCTGCGGTTTGTCTGTGAGGTGCGATCGGTAGCGGTGATTCTTTTTACTCCAGAAAATCGTGTCATTGGGTTATCCTTCATGATTAGGAAACACGAACATACGACCCACCTTTTACTTGTACGATGTCGGGAGGCATACAAGCATACAGCCTATCTGATGGAAAGCGGACACCGTAGCCTATAAACGCTTGTACAACTCCTTAGGAGTTTACTGGTAACCTCATTCACACGCAGGAATACAAGAGGGTTATTTGTTTTCTGAGAGATGGTGGTACTTCCCCAGATGGGCAGCTTTAATACGCCCTACCTCTCTTAAAAACATCCAGACCAAGACAAATAGACATGTTCATGCACACAAATAATTTCCTATGTGGGAATCGAACCTACGAGCCCGTTTTTTAATACTACGTCGGGAGGCATACAAGCATACGGCCCACCTGATGTAAAGCGGGTACCGTAGCTTATTAACGCTTGTGATATATTAATTATTACTCGCGCGATGCCTCCTCTGCTGCTTACACAGCTACTCCTTGGGAGCTTACTGGTAACCTAACTCACACGTAAGAATACAAGAGGGTTGTTATTTGGCTGCGGTTTTCTGAGAGGTGGAGGTACTTTCCCAAATGGGCAGCTTTGATGCGCCCTACCTGTCTTAAAAACATCCAGACCAAGACAAACAGTCGGAATCGAACCTACGAGCTCTAGTGTCAAAGCAGCGTTATTACCACCCAGCGCCACCGAGCTCATCATATAAGTAATTTCGAAAACCAAGCCAAATGATGTATGTACATATTAATGCTCGTGACTGTACAAAGGGTGATTATTTTAATACCTTTTAGGGTTGGAACGAATTGATTTTTTTGGTGTCTTCAAGCCCATGAGTGGGAACTAGTTGGTATTTTTATTTGCTAATTGGATTATAATTATAAGCTTTGCCGCTATGCTGGTCACAGATTTATTAAAGAACTATTTGATACTTCTGTTTTTGATAACATTTTTGTAACAGAGGTACGTTAACGTGATTTCAGGAACACCGTTCCTATATGAAATCTATATGTTTGTCTGTGTGTGCGTTTTTTTCGAACTTTGACTTCAGATTCGGATTCAGCATAAAAAAGTAGAATTGGAATGTTCAGGAACACCGTTCCTATCTCAAGGAACATGGTCAAAATGGCCGAGAAATTAAAAAAAAAATTGAATTGTTATATAATTGACGAGGCCAGGTGTTCCTCTGGCAATGAAAGCTTGCGCATTCTCAACTGGTTTATATGACTCTACCTAGTTTGAATCGGTTACCATGGCGGTAATCAAATGTCCTGCCTTCTTCTTACCACAGCTTCGTTTACTAGTTGGAATGGTGCACATGCAGGTTGACATCAGCTGTACAAAACTTGCCGGCGTGAAGGAGAGATAGAGAACATATATAGAACCAATGAGAGCGATATTATGTAGTAACTCAATTCACCGCTACGGGTCGGGGAGTAAAGTAGAATACGCTGCTCTTATTGGTTAGTCCACGGATCAACGTCCCGTCACTTATCGGCTTATTGGTCAAAATATTCTCTTATTGGTCAGGAGCAGACTCGAATCATTGAGAGCGCGGGGTGCCTTCATACACAGCACAGAGGTTTATTAGTTTGTGCTTGCCAGTAATCTCAAGATAAGGGATCTTATTTGATGAAATTACTTTAAGCGAGCTAGGGGGCATCCAGGCAGCCCGACTGGGGAAGTACCTCCATCTCACAGTAAACAAAAGGCAAATTACAACTGCCTGGAGGATTATTGTGTTCCTGCGAGTGCGTGGTGTTACTAATAAGCTTCTAAGGAGTTGCTGTGTTAGTAGCAGAGGTGTCAACGCGCGAGCGATTCTTCCTGTGTTACAAGCGTTCATAAGCTTACGATAACTAGTAGATACATACCTATATATATATGTATATTTTTATGGACTCAAAAACGGCAGGACCAATTTTGATAAAAAAGGCAATCTTCAGATTAACCCAGCGGGCGATCCAGTGAAGTTTGGTGCAGATAGGATCGCTCGCGCGTAGCGGGTTCGGGTCTCAGTAATGTACAGTATTGCTGGCTTGATGCCGGCTCATTTGTGGCTTTTTAAAATTACATACTTATGTGTATTTACTTACTAGCGACCTGTCCCAGCTTCACAGAAAGATAAATTATAATAATATAAAATTTAAAACATAAAAAATCCTTATTTTTTATGAAATAATCATATTATGTATGATCGTATCCTATTATGTTTATATTGTATCTAGGAAACTAGTGAATCTGTATTAACAATGTAATATTTTTTCTGTTTCAGTACATTCCATACATTGTACTACTAATACCTTTTTTGAATAATATGTAATATATAATCTTATCTTTGATTTTTTTTATACCACTAAGGTGGCAATCAAGCATACGGCCTGCCTTTATTGAGCCTTATTTTATATTTATTATACTGTAAACAATAGCCCTACTAAATTTGTATCACTTTTTAGAAATCCCTTTTCTTTTATCTAGTACCATAACAACATATAGAGTAAAACGTTATCTTACGATGAATGAAGATGTTATCTTACTATATATTGTAGCACGTTTGTGACGGGCTTAATAGTTAAGCATATAGCCTCGCGGACTTTTTTGTGGGGAATGATGAGTACTATAAACATATATTACATTATTTTATGTATCATTGGCATAAAACAGTGAAAGGGTGGGATGCGGATGTTGAATCCTCCGTAACAAGAAAGAGGACGTGCTTAGGTGGTATATGTATCATCTTTGCTTGTATGAGAGAGAAGTAGAAAGAAATGTACGTCTATGTAGGAATAAAACCAAGGCTGTAGTGAAACAGAAGCGGGAAAGACAAACTATGAACGAGGAAGAGAGGCTGACGAAAAACTCCGAGGCAAATGCAAAACGAGAGGCGCGAGAGGGAAGGGTTATACAGATCAAGTTTCCTCACACTTCAATATCGTGGAGAAGCATCTGGCCATAGACCAGAAGGTTTTCTGTGCTTGTACGAAAGGAACTGTGGAACATACTGCCGAGATATGGGATTGACGGTGTACTGCTCCGTACTGTGCGGTCCACTAACAAGAAGAAGAAGGGTCCGGCCGTTACGCACCCATTCCGCTACGCCCCCGGCCGGGACGCACCCGTTTTAAAACACCCGTTTTTTGATCTTGAGCCAATACTGTTGAAAACAGAAGTGTTTTTGAATAGAAGTGAATGAAAGTGTGAGAAAATTATTTATTTATTTAATTTTAATATTTTTATTTAGTAGTGTGCGTATACTGTCATGATTTGCCTTAGAATTAGTAAGATTAATTTTTAAGTACTTCCTATAAACAATGTAATTAAAAAATAAAAACTAAATTGTACATATACATATTATTAAAATATATTGGTTACCAAAATGAACATCGAACGGAAACAGTGAAACCCTTTCACTGTTTCCGTTCTTACCTATTGTGTAGGTTACCTGACTGAACTCAGACGAGTTTTTGATAATAATAGATATATTGAGATGGAAAATAAGTGCATCCCTTTCACTCATGATCGCATATTGCAAATATACAAGTGGTTACCAAAATAACACTACACGGAAACAATGAAAGGGTAGCTTGCCTATTGTGTAGGTCTTATACCTGAAGTTAAACGAGTTTTTGATAATAATAGATAAATTGAAAGGTAATTGCATCCCTTTCGCTCATGATCGAATATTGCTCAATCGGTCAGTGTGTCATTTCACAATGTCGAGTGAAAAACCTTCTTCCTCTCAAGGAATTAAACATAATTACGAGTTTATCACTAATAGAAATGGAGGAAAAACATTTTTGCACGTTCCCGCTATTGCTACACATTTAAAAGAAATAGTAACTGTTCAAGTGTGCAGGTGTGTATCAATAAGAGACATGAAAAATGTACTGGTTCATTGAAGTTGGTGAATGTAACTGATAATGTGCAAATACAGATGAGACGTACCGGTCACTGTCAACCAGATTTCTTCAAAAACGAAGTAAATGTTGTCATGGCCAAAATAAAGAAGGAAGGTGTAATATCCCCTTACAAGATGCAGGAGTATACAAATTAGACTGCGAATGTGGTTTATCATACATAGGGCAAACAAAGAGAAGCATAGGTACTCGTGTGAAAGAACACATTGCAGACATGAAGAACAGGCGCGGTAAAAACTCTGCAGTATGTGAACATACACTGGACCAGCCAAACCATTACATACGGTTCGATAAACCCCAAATCCTCGCCAAGGAGAATCGCTACATGCCGAGAATGCTACGCGAGACTATTGAAATAAGAAAACACTCCAATTTCAATAGAGAAGATGGTTGGCAAGTACCACCTGCTTGGGATCCAGTCCTAAAAATAATCAAGTCACAAACCCAGCGATCTACTAAAAAATGTTCGGACACTGTGAGCGATTTTTGTTTGAATCGGAACATATATAATTAATCCATCCATGTCGGTAGATGTACGAGTAATAATTGAATAACCAATGAACGACAATTATCACCTTAGTCTTCCTGCGACCACGGACGCTGCAAAGCGTTCGAAACGTCAGGTTCAACAAAATGAATAAAATACGCGATATTTCCGTTAAAAATTGTTTAATTCAATGTATAACAATCGTGAAAACCTAAGACAATACTATAAAGAAGGAAGTCACAACAAATTTCGGTTAAAAAAAAAAGTAACAAAGAGTCACGGGCTGCAGGCTTAAAGAATAAAGGTTTTGATGCCGATATTCCAACCTACACAAATGTTAAGACCATATTATATAATTAGCGGAACAGAGCTTTGCAAGTACCAAAAACAAGATTTGAGGAGCCATCTGATGTCGTCATTCCAGAAAAATTTCGACAAATATTTTATTTGATCACAATCAAAACGACAACAGAATGATTGCATTCGCTTCTAAGAAGGCTTTGATTGAAATAAAGAACGTGCGTGACTATTTTTACCTTGATTGCTGCTTCAAACCATTTTAGCAAATATTTACCATACATGGAGATGTTGGGTGCAAAAGTGACGAAACTAACATAGTCCCCATGTTTTAGGTACTTCTCATAAATAAAGAGAAAGATATATATAAAACAATGTTAGCTAAAATAAAAGAAGCTTTGCCGGACTTCAACCCTATGAAATTTACGTTAGACTTCGAAACTAAAAAAAAATCGATATTTAACTATTATGTTCACAACAGTACCTTACTTAAGTGTCCTGTCAAAAAACGGGTACGTCCCGGCCGGGGGCGTAGCGGAATAACAAAATTTTCACTATGGGGGCGTCCCGGCCGGGGGCGTCGCGGAATGGGTGCGTAACGGCCGGACCCAACAAGAAATGCTCAGCATGTGTGCGGATAGATGGCAACTTGTGACCCTGGTTAGATGTCAAAATTGGTGTCAAACAGGGTTACATGCTAGGCTGTTTATTCTGTATCTCGATAGTTGTCTGCAGAGAATAAGGTCAATGAATGCAGGATTGCGCATGGGTGACCTAGTGGTGAACTGTCTACTGTAGGCAGACGATGCCGTGTTATTAACAGAAACACCATCTGAACTGCAACACACAATAATGCATAAAAATCGGCCAAGTGCGAGTCGGACTCGCACACGAAGGGTTCCGTACCATTATCTATAGAAAACGGCAAAAAAAAAAATCACGTTTGTTGTATGGGAGCCCCCCTTAAATATTTGTTTTATTTTAATTTAATTATTCATTCTTAAAGTGAATATATAACTAAATATTCTGTGAATATTTCAAGCGTCTACCTGTTGCCGTTATCAATATCGAGCAAAAAATCACGTTTGTTGTATGGGAGCCCCCTTAAATATTTATTTTATTCTATTTTTTAGTATTTGTTGTTATAGCGGCAACAGAAATACATCATCTGTGAAAATTTCAACTGTCTAACTATCACGGTTCATGAGATACAGCCTGGTGACAGACGGACGGACGGACGGACAGCGGAGCCTCAGTAATAGGGTTCCGTTTTACCCTTTGGGTACGGAACCCTAAAAATCGCGCACGAAGGGTTCCGTACCATTATCTATAAAAACGGCAAAAAAACACGTTTGTTGTATGGGAGCCCCCCTTAAATATTTGTTTTATTTTAATTTAATTATATATTCTTAAAGTAAAGTGGGTACGGAACCCTAAAAATGATTATATGGAGAAAGGCTTACTACTAAATGCGAAGACAAAGATTACGGTTGATGATGTAGTATTGCAACAAGCGGACGAGAGTGTATATATTTGATACGCTTACAGCAGGGATGGAAGGTACACCGCTGATGTGGAACGACGAGGAGTGCTGGGAGTAGTGTGAATGGAGAGCTAGGAAAACTTCTTAGTAGTATAAGCTGGAACCAGAAGGTACAGCTAGTCATACACAATGCAGTGCTGGTCTCAACGCTTACTTTTGGAAGCGAGAGCATGAAAGTAGGATAAATGCGGTCAAAATGCAAGCGTGGTGCAAAATTCGTGGCGTAACGCTTGTACTGCTTGCTTGTACTTGTACGCTGTCGTAGAGTGTCGGTATGAAAATAAGAAGAGGCATGCTTCATTGGTTCGGACATGTAGAAAGAATGCAGGACGAAAGAATTACGAAACAGATATACAACGCGAACGTAGAAGGATGTAGGAGCCGAGGAAGGCCAAGACCTACCCTGCTATGACCAATTTGATCGTGTTTATCAGAAGGTGATGTCAGGAGCCTTAGAAACCGGCGAGCGCGCATGAGAAGAGCAATTAATGTTAAAGAAGCGAATGAGGTGTTTAGATAGATAGATAAAGTTTTTATTTGTACCAGAAGACACAGATATTTAGGTACAATAAACAAGTGAGTTGTACAGAGGTGCAGGCAGACATGACTCTACACTTGTACACATTATTATACGTTAGATGAATATCTTGACAAACAATACTATTAAACTGCCTCATAATCTATATTAATTTAACTCGATGTATAAATTTGTTTACTTACCATTTTAAATTTATATAAAGTAATTAGCTATTTAGATTTGTATAGATTCTCCATATAATATATTTTGTAAATTAGAATTATTTTACGCATTGATTATATTGTATGATACTGTTGCAATGCCCTCGCAGGGCTCATGTTATGGACTAAATACTTAGCTTAACACCAAATGTATTACCACATGAATGCAATTAATAAATATGAATATGAATATTTATACTTTGTCGATGATAATATCAGAATATGTATCGCAAAATAAATAATACAAAATAGGTCATCTAAACAAATTTAACCAACAAAAGACATAGTCACATAATTAAGTTATTAAACCTACAGCACATTGCAGTGGAGCATCATGCAAGTGTGTCGCAGTGACACAAAGAGGCAGCAGCTCAGTGGATTATTTGCTAGTGAAGCGAATCACTGATTTTCGGCTGCGACCTACCTTTTTTTACATTTTAGTGCAAAATATGTGAATCAGTAAACAATTGTGAATGAGATCTTACGAAAGTTTGCTCATTAGCAGTGTACATTTTTATAATACAAATACAATAAGATTCAGAATGTAACCAATGATATACAAAGTTTGAACCGATAATAAATAACCTTATATACAAATACACTCAATAAACTTGGACATGCATACTTATAATACATACAAAGAAGAAGAAGAAGAAAGAAAAGGTTTATTTGGACGTAACACAACTCTATACACACAATAACCAATATACAATTGGTAGTGAAGTAATAATAGTGCTGTGTGGCGTCACAAATAGGTCCTATCTCAGCATACTGCCGTGTCAACTCGTGACCCGGCGCTGATTTTCAGATAAGACCTATCTGTGACACCACGGACAGAACAAGCAAGCACTAAGCAGACTAAAATATAAATTTTGGCAATGTGGGAGCTTATTTTCATCAAATTAATTTAAAAAAAATATATACAGCCCATATGTTCGTAAAAATAAGTAAATATCTGTGTAAATATTTTACTTGTGCTCGTTAATTTATAATGTATGCTCGCTGTTGCTAGTCTACAGTAACGATATTATGTTATACCGCGGTTTATTATTATAAGTCGGACATCAATCAATCAATATAGGAAACTAATGTGGAATCTCTAGAGACGCCGCGGGCGAGGGCAGGCCAGACGGGCGGGGATAAAATGAAAAATGTAACCGCAATGTCTTTACTATTTATTATTTGTATTATGTAGGTGATTTTTTATTCATCATCTCAATTTCTGCGACACATGACTACAGTAAGTCAAAGCGACAGGCACTAGTTACAAGCGACAGAGATTATTTGATTTATGCACGCGATTTTTTATCTATTATCTAAATTTCTGCGATATCTGAGAACTGAATTATACCAATAGGCACCACTTACAGGTTGTTTTCTATTCATCATCTAAGTTTGAGGATGACTGTACCCTTTAAATACTTGAAGATGTAATGTTTTAGTCGGTAATATTATGTATGTAGTTTAGAATATTGAGCATATGTGACTACTATAGTTGAGACACTTAATGTCTGTCTTAGTCACTCATTATTAGTGATAATATTGAACATAAGAAGATTTTTGGTAAAAATGACTATTTATTGATAATGTAACAAAACTAGCTGTGACACTTTGCTTATCGATAAGTTATAAAGGCTTATTATAAACAGTGTAAATATTTTATATATTAGGTGTTAAAGTATGAAATTGCCGATTTGCACTGAAAAATTAAAACTCGTTTTTTTAAGATTGAACATATTTATTTACACTAGGATTACAGTTGATGATGTAGTGTTGGAGCAAGTGAATGAGATTGTGTATCTTGGAAGTGTTTTTAGCAGCGATGGAAGGTACACCGCTGATGTGGAGAGACGAGTGAGTGCTGGGAATAGGGTGAATGGAGCGTTGGGTAAACTTCTAGGCAGCCGAAATCTAAGCCGCTCGCTGTGCACAACGCGGTGCTAATCCCAACGCTAACTTATGGAAGTGAGAGCTGGGTATGGCAGAGAGAGCATGAAAGTAGAATAAATGCGGTCGAGATGAGAGCATTGCGTAAAATTTGTGGCATAACGCTTGCTGACTGCGTTCGTAATGAAGACGTGAGAGAAAGAGTTGGTCTGAAAGAGAGTGTCGGTGTTAAGATAAGAAAAGGCATGCTCCGTTGGTTCGGACATGTAGATAGAATGCGGGACGAAAGAATGACGAAACAGATAAAGATGCAAAAGTGGAAGGATGTAGGAGCCGAGGAAGACCGATAATCTACCATGACCAAATTGGTCGTGTTTTATCAGAAGGTGATGTCAGGAGCCCCAGGAACCGGCGAGCGTGCATGAGAAGAGCTAAAAGAGCTATGAATGTCACAGAAGCGAGTGAAGTATGTAAGGACCGCGTTTTATGGCGCTCGGTTCTCTCTGCCTACCCCGCAAAGGACCTGGCGTGAAGATATGCATACATATTTATTTAATCAAAATATTTACCCTCATTATCTGTACATTGCTGCCATCTATCTGAAGTTTATTTATGCCTTTGCGATAGAACTTTGGGGATCTAGATTCGACAAACTGTGTGAAAGCATTTTATTATGCCTCCTGGGAAATAAATTTTCTACCACGTAGTAAATTGTCCAAATCACGAAAAAAATGGTAGTCAGTTGGAGGAAGGTCTGGCGAGTATGGAGGATAACGTGAGGTTTCTAACTGCAGCTCCTGTAGAGATACGGTTTCTCGTACACTGTGAGGTCTTGCGTTATCATAGAGCAATAATGGTGAAGATCGATTCACGAGGCGGGGCTGTTTCACTGCCAGTTTCACCATCATTGTTCGAAGTTCGTCACAGTAAACATCTGATGTTATTGCTCAATCAAACCTGCGAAAGCTATATTGAATAACGCCATCAAGAGACCACCAAACACCTACCATTACCTTTTTATTGGTAAGCTTTGCTTTAGGGCACTGTTGCGGCATTCGACCTACCTGAGGGCAGCCATTGCATTTTTCACTTACGGTTATCGTAAAGAATCCACTTTTTGTCACATGTCACAATTCGATCTAATATTCCTTGATTTCTATATCGATTCAACAAGGCAACACAAGTTTCAACACGCGTTTTTTTCTGCAGATCAGTCAAATCATGAGGCACCCATATTTTTATCTTATTGATTTGATGCAAAAGAGTCAATATTGTAGGTAAGGTAACGTTAAACCATGCCGCTAATTCCTGGGCAGATTGTCTCAGATCGGCTTCCATATCCCCTTCAATTCAGCGTTATTCACCATGTGGGAGATCTTCCACGTGAGTCGTTCTTCAAGTCGAAGTTTCCATTACGAAAGCGTTTAAACCAAAAAACGCACGGTGCGTTCATTAGCAGTCTCCTCTCCAAACGCAGTATTGATATTGCGAGCCGTTTCTCCCGCGTTAGTTCCGCGTCGGAACTCGTATACAAAAATTACTCGGATTTTCGAAGTATCCATCTTTCCCGTCTAAACTGAATAAAAAAAACAATTGAAATTCGAAAATCAAATGTTGCACATTTAAAAAAAAACCTCATAGATATGAAAAAAGTTTCACTCGAAAATCTCACACCACGGTTTAATGTCAATTCAAAGTGTCTATTACTATAAAACGGCAATTTCATACTTTAACCCCTATTATTATTGTATGTATGTATGTATATCTTCACGCCAGGTCCCTTGCGGGGTAGGCAGAGAGAACCGAGCGCCATAAGACGCGGTCCTTACATACTTCACTCGCTTCTGTGACATTCATTCCTATTATTATTAAAGTAAACAAAAGATTTTCAACTTAAAGCGTATTTTGTGTGAATGTTGCACAATCTCTTACCGAATTGTGTATTAATTTAAAAAAATACGCACCATTATCTACAAAAACGGCAAATAAATCACGTTTGTTGTATGGGAGCCCCGCTTAAATATTTGTTTTATTTTAATTTATTTATTTATTTTTAAATTGAATATACAACTAAATATTCTGTGAATATTTCAAGCGTCTACCTGTTGCCGTTATCAATATCGACCAAAAACGAGCAAAAAAATCACGTTTGTTGTATGGGAGCCCCCTTAAATATTTATTTTATTCTGTTTTTTAGTATTTGTTTTTATAGCGGCAACAGAAATACATCATCTGTGAAAATTTCAACTGTCTAACTATCACGGTTCATGAGATACAGCCTGGTGACAGACGGACGGACGGACAGCGGAGTCTCAGTAATAGCATAGTAAAATCAAAATTTGTTTATACTATGGTAATAGGGTCCGTTTTACCTTTTGGGTACGGAACCCTAAAAAAGCTCTTGTCTCAACAACTAATGTTCCTTACCTCTTTCGCGAATCCAGTTTTATTCTCAAAACACGCCTTTTAACCTGAAACAAAAAAATTAACTGTTAGAACATAGGTTTTATTTCGTGGTTAAGTTTACAGTTCAGTTGGTGTTTACGTGCCGACGTTGACTGATCGTCCGTTGGTCCGTTCGTTTAAACCCGTTTTTATAAACTGGAAATGTATCGCTCAATACAATTACTACAATGAAAAAAACCCTGTCAAGCGTGAATTTTGCCCCGATTTTGCCCTTTCTATGGTTCTGCAAGTTCTGCAATTCTTTCTCATGGTTCCAACGGAATCCAAGCCCCATTACTGTATAGTCGTATGTTGGGTTAATGAATTAACACACACTAATTTAAAAATCTCCGTATATTGTCTATATCTTTTGTACAAAGTCCAGCCATGCAATTCTCTAAGCGCCTCGTAATGGCTGTGTGCGTCGCTGTGATCACAGATGTCACAGCTTTGACATTGTCTACTGCGATCACGGCTAAATTATTTGATATTCTATAAGGCTGTAAGCGTACGCGAGGCTGTTTGCCTTGTAGAATTCCAATTCAAAACGCAGCCCTGCGGCGCTAGTGTCCCACAACCATGAAAAGCGACACCAAAGAATTGCAATTTTGTGTTCAAGGCTGTAACAGCCGATGTTTCCGAGGATGTAAGGACGTTTGCTCTTACAGAATTGCATGGCAGAAGGTATACTAATGAAGTAAACAGACACAGAACACCATAACCGTATATAAACCAGCCTTTCGGGATTTCAAAACATCGTCAGTGCCGATGCACATGCCGTAAACAACCGACTGACCTTTCATTCAATATTCGCACGGTAGGCATGAACTAACGCGGTGCCCTGCCACGCAAACGTTCCGTGTGCTGCGACGAAATACTTTACCGACTGCGATGCGCAAGGTAGTGTTGTGTTGTTTACGATTATGGCGCAGCCACAACTGCCTATCCTGCAGCATGTCAAGTGCACCTCGTATATTTTTATGGAGAGTGATGGGCCGAAACTCAATATGTGACGCCTTGAGGCCCGTTCTACACTTGGCGCCGTGACGCGCATGGCGGGCCTCAACGGCCGACTCAATATTTAATTGAAAGTAGAATTAAAGTAAACTTCACGGCGGAGATGTATGAATCAGTCAAAAACAAGATTATATCTTGCTCTAGCATTCTAATAAGCGTGTACAGTACATACATGTTGCTTTTTAGTTATATCCAAAATATATCTTCAAAAAGACCTCAATCACCTAGCAAACTGTGCGGTGGGCGTTGTACAGACGTTGTCCTACCGCAAAAATTTAATAAAAAAACAGAGAACACGAACGAAGCGCCACCTACCGGGCCCAATTGTGAATGTAAACCATTCTCCAATTCACTTAAACATGAATAAACCATTTGAGAATGCGCAAGCTTGCATTGCAAGAGGAACACCTGGCTCGTCAATTATATAATAACTCACATTTTTTTTTATTTGTCGGCCATTTTGACCATGTTCCTTAAGAGATAGGAACGGTGTTCCTGAACATTCCTATTCTACTTTTTTATGCTGAATCCGAATCTGAAGTCAAAATTCGAATATTCGAAAAAAAGCGACAGACAAACACACAGACAAACGCACAGAGAAACATATAGATTTCATATAGGAACGGTGTTCCTGAAAATGCATACCAGCCGTGGTGTTAACTGTCTGATCCAGAGTCCAGTTCTGCACTAGCGGTACTTTTTCGCTTTGTCGTACTTCACTGGTCAAGACTCGTCTTCGTGGAAGACAGCTAATGTTAACCAGGTGTTCAAAAAGAGCCGATGTATCAGGTAAATTTCCTGTATAGACTATTTAAAACCCCTAATTCTCCCCAATACCTTTGTTCTCGTTTCCCACTATCACCACCCTCCACACGATCACAACTCCTCTGTCACATTTAAAGCTTACACTATCCCATGTCGCACTCCAATTATTTCTTTAATTCCTTTACTGTCCGTGCAGCGCTGCTCTGGAATGAATTGCCACCGCAAATAAGAGACTTCTTTAACCAAGATTTCTTTAACCATCTATGAGGTTGGCTGGAAGAGATCTCTGGTAGAGATAAGCTCACCTTTGTACACTATTTATGTAACAATAATCTGTATATCTATGTGCAATAAAGAATCTTAATAATAATAATAGTAAATTACAACCCACTCGCTTTCACTCTCTACTCTTCAAGGTAACGTAGCGTGTGATAAACACGCGACACCTGGCATAGCGGGAAGACCAGAAACCATCAATAAGGATCTAATCTGCTCTTAGCGTTATCTCCGCATTCTAACCCATTAGGATTGGCGGAGTTCGCTACCTAAGGCTGAGGTTCTGGTGATGATACTGATTTGGACATGGAGGGACTGTCATAAGGCCTCCACAGCCCACAGAGAAAATCAGACCTTTCTTAGGTTAGGTTGATATAATTTCTTGAATTTCCTCAAGATGTTTTCCTTCACCGCCGAGCAAGTGATAATTACAAATATGTACATAAATGTGGCATAACGCTCGCTGACCGCGTTCGTAATGATGACGTACGAAAGGGAGTTGGTCTGAAAGAGAGTGTCGGTGTTAAGATAAGAAAGGGCATGCTCTGTTGGTTCGGACATGTAGAAAGAATGCAAGATGAAAGAATGACGAAACAGATATACAATGCGAAAGTGGAATGATGTAGGAGCCGAGGAAGACCGAGACTAACCTACCATGACCAAATTGGTCGTGTTTTATCAGAAGGTGATGTCCGGAGCCTTAGGAACCGGCGAGCGTGAAAAGAGAATGTGAAAGAAGCGAGTGAGGTGTGTAGGGACCGCGTCTTATGGCGCTCTATGCTCTGCCTACCCCGCAAGGGAGCTGCCGTGAAGATATACATACATACATGTACATAAATCCGAAAACACGAATTTAGTGGTACACGCCAATATTCGAACCAAGTACCGTAGGCTAATAAGGCTGGTTCTTTACTAATAAGGCTGGTTCTTTACTAATAAGGCTGGTTCTTTACTAATAAGGTTGGTTCTTTACTAATAAGGCTGGTTCTTTACTAATAAGGTTGGTTCTTTACTAATAAGGCTGGTTCTTTACTAATAAGGCTGGTTCTTTATCCACTGATCTATCACCGCTGCTTGTCGGTAGGCTTGGACATTGGAAGCCAATACGAGACATTGGTCGTATGCCTTAATATGGAGAAGACGTTCGTTCGAGTTTGGCGTCGGAAGCTGTTGTGGATGTCGCCATCGTACGTGCCACTCGAGCTTCTTGTCCAGCTGATGCAGAAAAACAGTTTTTTTTTATATACAACGTCGGGAGGCATTCAAACATACGGTCCACTTGATGTAAAGCAGTTACCGTAGCCTATTAACGCTTGTAACGTATATCACTCGCGCGATGCCTCCTCTGCTGCTTACACAGCAACTCCTTAGGAGCGTACTGGTGACCTCACTCACACGCAGGAACACAATAACCCTCTAGGGAGTTGTTATTTGGCTGCGGTTTTCTGTGAGGTGGAGGTATTTCCCCAGGCGGGCTGCTTTGATGCGCCCTACCTCTCTTAAAACATCCAGACCAAGACAAACAGACATGTTGATGCACACAAATGTTTGCCTTGTGTGGGAATCGAGCCCACGAGCATTGGTGTCAAAGTCTGTATCTGTATCCTGTATCCCGACGGTGATTCTGCTAGATTGATATGATGTATTCATTGGTATGACGAACTGTGCGGTTCCAGAAGGGGTTTCTTCCGACAGTCCGAGGCTTAATCAAGAAGCTACTGTATGACGTTCCTCAAAGGACGTGAAGAGGCATGGGTGACATCCCTGGTGTTGCAAGTGTACATAAGCTACTTTACTCGTAAGGTAAAAACGGAACTCTTATGAGATCATTCAAGTGTCTGTCTGTCACGAACATTACATCACGAAAAATAGACTTGTCATAATTACGTAACAAGCTGATATCAACTTATTCCAATAATAATCTATCAACAATAATAGAAACGAAACTTGCCGTTATAACCGTTTATCTACACTAATATATAAAACCCAAGAGTTTATTCCTTTGATTGTGCTATTCTCTGGAACTACAAGTACGTAAAAATATTTTTGCCTTTGATAAACCAATTCTCGAGGTAGGAAGGCTGACATCACGATACCACTGTGACTTACAAGGCGAGATACAGGCCAAGCGCGCGGCCGACGTCGCAGGCAGGACAGCATGCACATAGAGAAGTTAGCTGGATGGCCGGCGGGTGCACTACGTGCAGATAAGGTCACCGTTAGTCCTAATGGTTACAGAGGGCCACTAAACCAATGATATTATAGTAAGTAATGATACGTTATATGCTTACAAAATAACCTAAATAAATGAAGCAACATAGCTGCGGCGCGCACACATACGTATTTCTTATTTTACACATATTGCCAACTGAAGTAAAAACCGAGTAAAAGAGATGGCGTAATAAAAACAATAAGAACAAAATAGACAGCTAGCGTTTGTCATTTGCACTTTTGATTAGTGTGCTTGTGTCCTTGTCGCTACAGTTGTGGATGGAATATGGTTGTCCTTTTCTTTGAAGTTACCATAACATGGCGTTATATTTGTTTTACGAGAGATTAAAATACAATAATATATGATAATTTTGGTTTATTTACTTGTAGTATGTGATTCCGTGTAGTTTGTTTGTTTTACTGCCGTAATTAGTACATTTGCGCATAACACACGACGGCATTTTGCCATGTACACCGAAATATAAACTCGACTATCGTGAATTGACAAGCAGTTGACAGTCCGCACGGTCGAGAGCGACTGAGGCCAGAGGCAACAATTGTCTCCTTTCGTACGCTTCATTCTCGTCGCTCTAACTTATCTTCCTTTTTTTATAACATCATTGCACTAAACTATGTTTCACAATTGAAGTGTTTCACAAGTTGGGTTGCATGAATTTTGAGCCACAACGCGCTTTGCCTTACCTCCCTAAACATTTTTATCTCCTCTTAAAACCCCCACTATAAACCGGGGCTAAGCCCGAACTTCCCTTATTCTGATGTATAGCACCGGTAATCTTCTATATTGCTACCTGTCGACATAAAAACATCGTAAAAAGACCGACAAAACAACCACCGTTTTATATAGTGAGTCGTCATCAAAAACTTATCGTAAAACCTTGGATATTGCGCGGATACAGAATAGAATAGACAGACATACAAGTGGGTGAAAAAGATTACAGATGGAAATATTCTTCTTTACTTTTCACGAGTACATATCATATGTTTGTCGACGTGCAAAGCCTATATATATATACTACGTCGTGAGGTATTCAAGCATACGGCCCACCTGATGTAAAGCGGGCACCGTAGCCTATTAACGCTTGCGATATATTAAGTACGAGTATCACTCGCGCGATGCCTCCTCTGCTGCTTACACAGCAACTCCTTGGAACCCTCCAGGGAATTGTTATTTGGCTGCAGTTGCCTGTGAGGTGGTAACGTCACTCACTTGCATGAACACAACATCCCTCCAGGAATTAGTTATTTAATGATGCCAAAGAAGTATAACTTCTCATGCGCGTACATAAGTACACGCACCTATTTTTTTGTAATATATAATTGACAATTTTAAAAGAGACTTATATTAGCAAGTTTCTTTCGGCATTTCTTCTTCGCCCCGTCATTCCCGAAATCAGTCAATGGTCATTCCCGAAATGCTATTAGATTAAGATTTAAGAGAGGTAGGGCGCATCAAAGTAGCGCCCGTCTGGGGAAGTACCACCACCTCACAGAAAACTGCAGCCAATAACAACTCCTTACAGGGTTGATGTGTTCCTGCGTGTGAGTGAGGTCACCAGAAAGCCCCTTACTGATGACCTCACTCACACGCCTCTAGGGAGTTGTTATTTGGCTGCGGTTTTCTGTGAGGTGGAGGTGTGATAATTTTCCTTTTACCTTTTTTTTTAGAAAGTCAGGAGGAATACAAGCATACGGCCCACCTGATGTAACACGGCTATCGTAGCTGATGAACGCTTGCAAGCCATTAATGATCATCCGCGCGGTGCAACCTCTGTTGCTAACACGGCAACTCCTTCCTACCAGCTTACTTGTGACCTGACTGACGCTCAGGAACACAGTAACCATCCTAGGAGTTGTTATTTGGTAATGGTTTTCCGTGAGGTGGGTGTATTTCCCCAGACGGGCTGCTTTGATGCGTCCTACCTCTTTTTAAAATACCCAGACAAAGACAAATAGATTGTTTATGCATGCGAATGTTTGTTCAGTGTAGGAATCGCTACTGCGCCACCGACCTCATCTTTTATTTTATTTTATTTTTATTATTATCATACCTAACAGATTACAACTATTATAAAACGAAATATACAGGTTGCATTATATAAAGGTTGAATAATATAAAGGTTGCATTCCACAAACGTGTGTGTACATAAGAACTATCAACAAGAGTCTCTAATACTATAGTTTAAACTATATAAAAATAAAACTCGGAAAAACATATATTTTAAATCTATGGCTAAAATTTCAAGTACGAGTTTCTAGACTGTCGTCGGCTTGTGATAAAGAATATCTTTAAGAATTTTAATATATAAAACCAGTTTAGGTAGAAAAATTTCTTCATCAAAACTTATCTTCGTTATATACTTACTCGCTAGCTTTGTTATTACATATACTGCAGCCGAGATTTTTCCCATATACATATTTTTTTTCTAGATTTATGTTCCAATTCTATTGGCGTGATTAATATGTATTACCCATGTCAATTTACAGCATAGCTTGTAAGAACTAAGAGTCTCTGAGTTAAGCCGCCGACCGACGGAAGGATACGGCGAAATTAAAAGTGATCCTCCTTGACCATGGAACCCTAAAACTGGATGAAAAAATTACATAAGTATTGGCTGCGTATAAACGATGGCTTTTTCTAGTAACTCCAGCAACTCACAGAAACACAGCCACGCTCCAAGGAGTTGAAATTTTGGTTGTCAGTTGATAAGCATTAGGAATTCCTTACGCGAAACGATTATTGTGATACAAACTAACGACAAGTAGGTATCCCTGAGCCCTCATTCAATAGATTCAGGCGTTGCTTCGCGAAAGTAAAAAAAAATACATGCAATAAAAAAATACATGTAAATGCATGGTTATCCAACCTGCTTTGTGGCTTCTAACACCAAACTTGTTCGTGTAAATTCTAAGACCAGGCGGCACCGAACTATCTGTTGCGGCCGTCTACGCGATTGTCCGTGATCTGGACTTGAACCGCGTGCTCTTGCCACCGTGGCTGCTCTGGCTGTCTTCATATGGTCGTCCCTGCGGCGCGTGTTTCGCTTCTCCACGAGGCGCTGTAGATTTTGTAGATTAGAATAACATGCTACGAATGACAAATCCATGGTAGTGCCGTCCTACATATCTAGTTGTTGCGAGAGTGGCTAGAAGGAGTGAATGAAAAAATATTTATTGGAGGAGTCGCTTAGGTCTGTATGTTCATATGAGAAATAGTTGATTTAAATAATTAATAAATTACTTTTGTATCATAATGTCCAGTGTTAATCCTTTATCTGTTGTATGCAAGATTTTAAATGTCAGTAGGGGATAAATTATGTACTTTTCTACTTTTTCTAAATATGTGAACAATTTTGTTAGTTATTTTCTACTAGACTAGACTCGCAGTGAATTTATATTACACTAGCTACCCGCCCCGGCTTCGCAAGTATGATTTGACCGTTACTAAACTTCACAAGATCACCCACCCGCTGGGCTAATCTGAAAATTCCCTGAAAATTTCATCAAAATCTGTCCAGCCGTTTTCGAGTCCATAGAGTACACACATACACATATTCATTTTTATTTATATCATACTAGCGGGTCCGACAGACGTACTGCCCGAAAAGAAAAAACTTGAAATCCTATTGTAGCGCCATCTTCCGGGTCCAATTGTAATTTTAAACCATCCATGGACTTACTCAAACACACTCAAAACTGGTCCAGCCGTTCAGGAGTTTAATGACTTGTCATAAGTCATGACACACGTTATAACATGTTCATAAATAGCACGAGATACGTTGCACTCAAACAGTGAAGCTAGAAAGTGATTTATCAAATCACTTTCTACCTTCACTTTTGTATGTTCAGACTGTTAGTAAATTCCCTAATTTTTGTTCGAAACTACTGCAGTTATTAAAATAAATACATAATAAAGGCACCGCACTCTATCTATTCACCGACACCCTTATTCTGTCATTAGGTGTATAAACAACAAGTTTGCAGGAAGCCCGCCATCCGCTCTATTTACTTTTAATTCAGAGACCATCTGAAAGAATCCTCGCTTCTCACACAAAAACAGATTAAAAATCCTGCGCTAGGCATCTTCAAATTTTAATTAAAAACTTTTTTATGCCAATGGCTTGGAATAAAAACAGGAGTTTAATGAACGGTCGAACAAAATAGATGAATAAACTATGTTCAAAATTATTCTTGGTAACGAACCACGTTCGACTAAATGGTTACTTTTAAAAGCGCTATTTGTGTCAGTATACTAGGACACGCTGGTTAAGCAACGTGGACCGCAGTTTGTTCATAGATGGGTTTCGTAAGGCGTGACCTTCAGGTGGCTTGATTACACTGACCTCCGGTATACCTCGATTTCACGGACTTTGAAACATTTCTTGTATTACCAGTAGGATCAGTATGGATTGATGTAGATTCGCTTCTTTAACATTCATAGTTTTTCTCTTGAACCAAAATTATAATGATTAATACAAAAATATTATTAGAAAATGAAGCTATTAAAAGAGAACTCTTTGGATTTTATTTTATTAATTAATTGGTCATTAGCGATAAATTATGAGAATCCTTGTGAGATAAAAGAGATCAATATTAATACTTTGAATACGTTTACAGTTAACGTGTGTACGTTTACAACGAACGGGCGTACGTTTACAACGAACATGCGCGCATTTACAACGAACGTGCGCGTGTTTACAACGAACATGCGTACATTTACAACGAACGGGCGTACGTTTACAAAGAACGTGTGCGTGTTTACAACGAACGTGCATACGTTTACAACAAACGGGCGTCCGTTTACAACGAACGTGCGTACGTTTACAATGAACGTGCATACGTTTACAATGCAAGTGGGTCACAAATACAATAATTGATATGTGTCAAGATGAGACGAGTTATAGAAAGTATAGAGAAAAGATAAAATGAACATCCAGTTACCTAGTCCGGCCATAAGTTCTGTTACAAATGAATATGCATTTATTTTTTTATGAAGTAATGTAATCTTAATAAAACTTACATGTACATATTTATGGAAATCTCAGCAAAAAATAAATACAATTCGAAATGGCCATCTTTGACCGTAATATAGGCCTTTAATCTGTCTGGCTACGAATCTATGGGTTTACGCATTATTTCCATGGGAAATTTAGCCACTGCTTGTTCCGAAGATATCTTAAGAGACACAATGTCCACGTGACGTTTCGATCAAGCCATGTCCCGTAAAACCATAATTTCTTGTATAAGGGATTCAGATCTGGGCTGGACGAGGGTCAGTCTTCAGCTCTTATAAAGCCCGGAACATTAGTTTGGAGCCAGGCTTGGATAGTTCGTGCCTTGTGACCAGTTTCACAATACGATCCAAGAGAGGCTCTTGTTACACTTTGGCTGAAGTCTTCACTTCTTTTTCACAAAAAATAAGCTTTGTAACTCCTTGATAAGACACCCTCCATCAAACAATTACAGATGCAGGATGATGACCACGTTGTACCTTTACGTTCACTGGGCGGCTTATTTAGAACTTTGCTTGTTGTAGTGCTCTTCAATAATGTAATTTTTTTCATCAGTTTAAAAGATATTTCTGAGCCTTTTACCTGCGTATGGGAATAGAAGACGTTTTGATCAATCCACTCTCTGCAACTGTAGGGATTGATTTAGGGCATGTCCTGTATAACAACGATATAGATTCAGGTCTTGTTTTATTAAACGCGACAAAATCCTAGCGGGAATCTTCATTTCTCGCGAAAAGATTTTTTGTTTCCTGATGGGTTTTCGGCGAATTCTGGCTTTAACAGTATTAACAGTCTTTGTAATTCTAACAACACGCGGTCGCCCCGATATTTTAATGTCTTCAATAGAGGAAGTGTTGATATATCTGTTGATAGCACAATATACGAACATATCGTCGATACCAAGCTTTTGAAGTAATCTTGAATATTACCGACGGGTCCATACTCACTTTGTGCAAGACAATCAATGCAGTTCTATTTTCTTTAACATCCCATTCTATATAGCCACGCCATAAGACGCGGTCCTTACACAGCTCACATGCTTCTTTAAAATTCAGACATGCACGCTCGTCGGTTCCTGGGGCACCTGACCTCACTTTCTGTTAAACACGACCAATTTGGTCATGGTATCACCTGCCACCTTGCCTAATACATTTCTACATTTATTATATAATAATAAAATAGTGATATTACCCAATCTATCACTGCGTTGGTACAGAAAACCTGTTCATGCACGCTCGCCGGTCTCTAAGGCTCTTGACATCACCTAATAGAAAACTATCAGTTTGGTCATGGTAGGTAAGTTTTGGTCTCCCACGGTTCTTACATCCTTCCACTTTCGCGTTGTATCTGTTTCGTAATTCATTCCACATGTCCGAACCACAGGAGCATGCCTTTTCTTATTTTAACACCAGTTAGGGTAACTTATAATTGAATAATCATATTTACCGAATTAATGTATGAGGATTCATGTTATCAAGAAAATTAAATGATCTAGCCCCAGTTATCTGCAACGAGTGAAGGTAATATTACTCACATTAGATAAAAAAAAAACTAAGTGATTATTTTCAGGTACACCATTTCTATCTCTTAGGGAACATGGTCAAAATGGCCGACAAATTATAAAAAAAATGAATTGTTATATAATTGACGAGTTATTGTATTGAGCCATTTACGTCCCAAAGATGACAGCGAGTCATTTGCATCCCAAAATCCTATCTTATCCTATATTTCTACCTCTTTACGCACGGAAACTTAAATTCAAACCCTTCAACTGTGCTTTGGCTTACTGTTCTAATTGAAAAAATCGGAAACCTCCTTAAGTATAATAAATGTGGGGATGCTCAGATTTTCATGAAAATCCCGCCGCCCGCCGCCCGCCGGTCGGAACACAAAAAGAACATAAAATTTTTACGCCCGACTGAAAGTAAATTTGCCTTAAATTTTCGGGCTCCTGTGTGTGGTCCAAGTTCCCTTTTTAATTTTATTTGTTGGCGTGAATTCATTTAATAATAATTTTCAATAATTTCAATTCATGAATCAAATTCGCGCCGGCATGGACGTCCTGGTCCACCCCGGACCACAGGGCCATCATGCCACCGGGCAGATCTTCGGTGTCGCTTCCCTTTCGCTTGGTCTCTGACACACACAAAGCATCTAGGCATCTCACGTTCATTATAACTATCAACTCATTCATCTTATCTTTTAGACCAAAGTCAAAGTCAAAATCTTTTTATTCCGTAAAAATGGCTACATTTGTTTGGAATCGTCACAATTTTTTTCCCTACCGTGCAGTTCATGACTAGGTGAGCACTGATAAAAATACTGCCAAAAAACTCAGGCATCCCTCTTTTGGTATCCAAACAAATTTACATAATTTATTAATTACATTATAATTGGATCGACTCAATCCCAGGCATTTTTATCATTAATATAGTCAGATACTTTATAATATGCCCTGCTACACAATTTGGCTTTAATAGTAGTTTTAAATTTGTTTATTGACAATTCTCTTATATTGCTGGGAAGTTTGTTATAGAACCGTATACATTGCCCCATAAAAGAATTACTTATTTTGTGGAGACGGCTTGCATGTAACACAAGATTATGCACCTCTCACATTCCATGTGCCTATACCACATTCAGCTCTCCTCGACCCGCCGGGATGGGTTGCGTGGTGGGTGGCGGCCCCCACCGCCGCATGTATTTGATTCCGTACCGACGAGGGCGGATCGGTGCGCGTCGCCTCCGGAGGACGCCCTAATCCGCGCGTCTGTGCGGTTTGGGTCCAGAATTGCAGTCAACAGTGTTGGACTGGTTGGATATCCGAAAAAAACGCGCACACCGACAAACGCACAGACAAACATATAGATTTCATATAGGAACGGTGTTCCTGAATATATACAGGATTTATTTGCGATGGTTCCCCACGATGTTTTCCTTACCTAAGAAAGGTCTGATTTACCCTCCGAGATGTGGAGGTCCAAAATCAGTATCTTCGCTTAATACTTGGTCTCGGTGGCGGTAGCGGAGACGGCTGATCTTAACAGGTTAGAGGTACGATTTGGAGCAGGAGTTGGGAATGCGGGCCACCGAACAAACGGTTTCCGAAATAGTGGTAGGGAAAACTCGGGCAAAATTTTTAAAATACTGCGTCAGTCTAGCCACGGCTGTCATAGATCGTAATAAGCTGAGCAGCTCCACCTAGGACTAATGCTGTATACCTCGGCTATATTTTGTATTGCCGATGGGATCGCGGTGGCTAGGTGGAGCTGTGAAGCTTGCTGTCGCCCGTGTCTGGACTGACGCTGTATGGGGAGGGAAGTTTGGAAACAGACATTATCGTTTCACCGACGTTCTCAAATGGGCAAAATAAAAATTTATAGGACATAAAAATGAAAGATGATGAATGGAAGAATGAATTGCGGAATGAAAGAAAGGATGATGTATGAATGTGTTATTATTTATATTTTTAATCATTAAATAAATGGTATAATTCATATATATATTGCTGCAAACAGCGCCTTGCCCATGGCAGGGATGTATGAATAAAAATTAAAAAAAAAAAAAAATCTTAACAGGTTAGGGAACGGGGTAACACTAAGTACTAGAAGAAGAGTCGCATATAAATACGCTATCAGCTCGTTGCTTGCGACCTGTCTTAACAAGGTGCCTCTACGCCTTGAATGGACGGTACACTATTGTACTGCCTATTCATACCAAATCTGAGTTCCGCATCACTTTATAATACTTTATGGTACTTCATAATGGCTTTGAAAAAATGTAGACTGTGGGCCGAGTGATTCTCTCCATTGAAGTGGGGAGCGACGAGCGAACTGGAGGCTGATAATCGCTGGGTCTCAGACTTAGATATATACCTAGAAGTATTCTTTAATTTATAAAACTTTCAGCTTATTGTTGGGTACATTCGGGGAACTGAAGTGATCTAATTCAAAATAAGCACTTTTTTATTTCCTATTTTTTATTCCAGAAGACACAGCTGGCTATACACAATGCAGTGCTGGTCGTATACGTATATACTAGTCCCAACGCTTACTTATGGAGGCGAGAGCTGGGTATGGCAGAGAGAGCATGAAAGTAGGATAAACGCGGTTGAAATGCGAGCGTAACGCTTGTAGACCGTATTCGCAAAGATGAGGTTAGAAGCAAAGTTGGTCTGAAAGAGAGCGTCGGTGTTAAAATAAGAAGAGGCATGCTCCGTTCGTTCGGAAATTTAGAAAGAATGCTAGATGTAAGAATGACGAAGCAGATATAAAAAAGTGGAAGGATGTAGGAGCCGATGAAGGCCAAAACTTACCTACCATGATCAAATTGGTCGTGTTCTATCAGAAGGTGATATCAGGAGCCCTAGAAACCGGTAAACGTGCATGAAAAGAGCAATGAATATTATTGAAGCGAGTGAAGTATGTAAGGATCGAGTCACGTGGCGCTCGGTTCTCTCTGCCTACCCCGGGATTTGGCGTGAAGTTATAGATTAATAAATAAATAAATATTGTCGGACAAATTACACAGCGCCATCGAGCCCCAAAGTAAGCAAAGCTTGTGTTATGGGTACTAGACAACTGATAAACATACGTAAATACTTTTTTTTTTTGTAAATACGTACTTATTATACAGGGTGGCGCAATAGAACGTGCATATTTAAAAAAAAAATTAAAAAATAAATACAAAAGGTATAGTTAAAATAAAAATGAGGAATTGTAATGTTATAATTAAAGTTTATTTTTAAAAAATGACATCATCCAAATGATGACAAATGATGACACTTCAAATGACTCCATGGCGGTTGTGAAACAGATGTTCCCTGGCAGACTGATTTCGAAAACTAATTAAATTAATATAATTATATAATTAAATTAATAAAAATTAACTATACCTTTTGTATTTATTTTTTAATTTTTTTTTTAATATGCACGTTCTATTGCGCCACCCTGTACATAGAAAATACCCAGACCAAGACAAACAGACATGTTCATGCACACAAATGTTTGTACTGTGTGGGAATCGAACCCACGAACGTTGGTGTCAAAGTAGCGTAACAGCGTTTCCACCACTGCGCCACCGAGTTCGTCACGTCAGATAGATAGATTTATTTCCTAATTTATGTTATGTTATTCTAATTATCCAACTAGTCGAAAATTAGACGCCATTGAGCTCTTTATATATTGGCAAATTCACAACGATTTTGTTTCAAAAGAAACCCTAACAAAGATATTATAAAAATAACATAGGGGGAAATAAAATAGCATCCGTGCAAATATTTTCTATTTCGCATCAGGAATCAAGATCAGAGAGTCTGTGCGGGCGGCCCGGGAGCGGGCCAAACATAGTTTTTACCCTGGAATACATATTGAGAATTGACGGCACGTACATTGACTCGTATTTCAATATTGTACGCTAGCGACCCGCCCTGACTTCGCACGGGCAGTAGACCATATTATGCCTACCGATTTTGATGAAATTTTGTGTGTGTGTGAGTAGTTCCCTGGATGGTGTAGATTCACAATTGGCCCCGGTAGGTGGCGCTGCAATGGGGTTCTGCGAAAAATAATAGCAGTCAAGACAACGGCAACGTTCAGACAGGACGTCTGTCGAGTCTATCATTTTTAGGGTTCCGTACCCAAAGGGTAAAACGGACCCTATTACTGAGACTCCGCTGTCCGTCCGTCCGTCTGTCACCAGGCTGTATCTCATGAACGGTGATAGTTAGACAGTTGAAATTTTCACAGATGATGTATTTCTGTTGCCGGTATAACAACAAATACAAAAAAATAGAATAAAATAAATATTTAAGGGGGCTCCCATACAATAAACGTGTTTTTAGGGTTCCGTACCCAAAGGGTAAAACGGAACCCTATTACTGAGACTCCGTTGTCCGTCCGTCCGTCTGTCACCAGGCTGTATCTCATGAACCGTGATAGTTAGACAGTTGAAATTTTCACAGATGATTTTTTTTGCTCGTGTTTGCTCGATATTGATAACGGCAACAGGTAGACGCTTGAAATATTCACAGAATATTTAGTTATATATTCACTTTATAAATAAATAATTAAATTAAAATAAAATAAATATTTAAGGGGGCTCCCATACAATAAACGTGTTTTTAGGGTTCCGTACCCAAAGGGTAAAACGGACCCTATTACTGAGACTCCGCTGTCCGTCCGTCCGTCCGTCTGTCACCAGGCTGTATCTCATGAACGGTGATAGTTAGACAGTTGAAATTTTCACAGATGATTTTTTTTGCTCGTGTTTGCTCGATATTGATAACGGCAACAGGTAGACGCTTGAAATATTCACAGAATATTTAGTTATATATTCACTTTATAAATAAATAATTAAATTAAAATAAAATAAATATTTAAGGGGGCTCCCATACAACAAACGTGATTTTTTTGCCGTTTTTATAGATAATGGTGCGGAACCCTTAGTGCGCGAGTCCGACTCGCACTTGGCCGGTTTTGAGTTTTTTTTTGGTGTAAAGGATTATCATAACATTATGATGTATGAGATGCTTAGGGTAACTAACGTATTTAAGTTGATAAGGATTGGTAGGTACTGTGCATTCGTATAATATCAGATGAGAGCTCTCTGGCGGCTTGACTTTTTTCGACATTTCCAACAATTATCGTCATATTCATATTAGCGATATTGAAAGGAGAGTGAAAGCAGGAAACCGTATCAATGGTGCGTTGTACTCCGTGGTAACAAGCGATAACATATCGAACAAAGCTCGCCTTGCCATTCAGGGTGTATTAACGACAACATTGATGTACGGCAGTGGAACATGGGTATGGCAGAAGAAGCATGAAAGCAGAGTGAACGCCGTAGAAATGAGAACGCTATACGTGTGTACGAGAACTATGTGGAATGAAAGTTGATGTAGTGACAAAAATTGAAAAGGGTATGCTGAGATGGAGTCATTTAGAAAGAATGAATGACAAAAGAGTTACGAAAGAAGTGTATCAGGCAAGAGTGAATGGTGATGTCGGGAGGGGCCGCCCTAGACGCACACATATAGATCAAATTGGTGATGTGTTGAAAAAGGGCCAAATTAAATCAATGGTTGATGAGTGTAGAAGAAGCGAGAGCGGTATGTTTGGATCGGTGCACCTGGCGTTCTATAGTCTCTGCCTACCGCGATGGGAGACAGGCGTGATGATATGTATGTATGTATCGTCATATTACACCCTCTTTACACAAAACCTTAACAAATTATACGTGTCTCTGTAGCTGACTATTGACCATTCCCGGCGGCTTAACTAATGCACTAAATAATTAGTTCTATATTTGCTCTATCGAAATACATCATAAATTTGATTTGTTCAGTTTATGTATTCACAAAAATTTACTTCGACTATAATAATTAGTCGGCGATGTACTTTTAAATTACGGTCTTTAGGAAAACAAAATCTATCTAGGCTAGTTTAATATCACCTTTAATTACTTGTGTACTGTTCACTCGTTCAATTCATTACCTTATCAAAATAAAAAGAAAATTAAGCTATGTCTAAAGAACTTAATATAAATTATCATTTTTGTGCACGCGTTTTTAATTTTATTGAAATAAGCTTTATATGTTATAGATATATCCCATTTAATGTGCCCAGAAAGCGTCGGGTACAGAGACACAAATTATACACCTAAACTTTTCTCAAGAATCACTCTGTCTGTTGGTGAAAACCGCATGAAAATCCGTTAAGTAGTTTTGAGTTTATCGCGAACAGACAGACAGACGCGGCGTGGGACTTTATTTCATAACATGTATTGAAGAAAAACGAATATAGTTTACGTTGTAAATAGTCACGCTGAGATTATAGATTATCGTTAAAGAGTCTTAAAATAATATTGTTGAAATAAAATATGCATTGTTTACTTTGTACATACATAGTATATCTTGTGAATGAATGAATGAGAACGTGAAATGCAATGTGAATGGACTTACTCTGGCTAAAAGTTACTACACTTTATATCTATCTATAATTTCACGCCAAATCCCTTGCGGGGTAGGCAGAGAAAACCGAGCGCCACGTGACTCGATCCTTACATATCTCACTCGCTTCTTTAACATTCATTACTCTTCTCATGCACGCTCGCCGATTTCTAGGGCTCCTGGCATCACCTTCTGATAGAACACGGCCAATTTGGTCATGGTGGGTAAGTCTTGGCCTTCCTCGGCTCCTACATCCTTCCACTTTCGCATTGTATATCTGCTTCGTCATTCTTTCATCCTGCATTCTTTCTACATGTCCGAACCAACGGAGAATATACACGTTATAATATTCTATTATATTAAAATAGGCAATTTAACTGAGCACATTGGCGAAACATGTGTCTGGTAAACCAATAAAACGCAAGAAAATGTAAAATAACGCGTTATTGGTTTCTTAATAGGGCTTAGCCAAGCTAAATCATATTTTTCATATGATGTATTTGTTATCTTACTTACTTAGCTTTACTTTAGCACTTACGTAGCTTACGTAATGAATTAAATTAAAAAAAATATATGCGCAATTATAATAGAGGTATAATTCTTTGACAAAAGAACATTAAATAGTTAATACGAGTAGATTCCGGCGTTACTTTGCGAAAGTCAAATTTGCAGACAATTTGATGTAAACTACTTTGTGTGCTTCCGCTCCCGATTAGTTCGTGCGAACTACTGCCGGCCGGCACCCACCCACTACCGTAAGTAGATGCATGCCGCCGCTGCCATGGCTGCTCCGGTCGTCTCTGTGAGTGTTCGCCATCTGAAATGTGAACCGCATGCACCCGCCACCGTTGCTGTCCTGGCTGCTCCGGTCGTCTCCGCGACACGTGTTTCGCCTCTCCACGAGGCATCTTCAGGCGCTGTAGATGTTAGTCGTTATAATAACATGCTACGAAGCATGTTATTATAACGACTAAAATCTACACTGTGAGTTCTGCCATTACAGAAGTTCTCATTGGGAATAATAAATTAGAATTTGTTAATAACACTGTGTTTCTTGGAATTACAGTAGACTCCAAATTACAATGGAGCCCCCACATAAATACCTAAGCTTGCCGGTAAACTCAGCTCTGATGCATATGCAGTAGTGGGTGGGTGCCGGCCGGCAGTAGTTCGCACGAACTGATCGGGAGCGGAAGCACACAAAGTAGTTTAGATCAAATTGCCTGTAAAAGAACAAGTAAGTTAGATCGTAGAAGTAGAGAAGTAAAGTTAAGTAAAGATCGAGGATAAAAAACAAATAGATCTTAAAATTTTGTTCTGTTTTATACATATAGCACTGTATTTTCAAAACCCAGTTTACAAAGTTTATTCGATTGAATATCTCCAGAAGCCACGGGTATAAAAGTTACATGACACCACAACGGATTTATAATATTCCCTGACACTATAAAGTTTCAGAATATGCTACAAGTTACAGATACCAAACTTCACATTGTTTTCTTGTTCTGAAGCAGTGAACCAGATATGACTGGATAGTGTTAGGTACTGATTCTAGGCGGATAAAAATGATTTCCAAGAGAATTTCAATAGAAATATGATAAAAAAAAGATAAAAAATGTTTATTTGCCGGCGGGGCCCTTGCGGTCACTTCACACACGTTTTACATTTTTTGAAATATAATCTTATCTTATATAATTCTCTTATTTTACTTTTATTCCTTTTTTTTAATCTTTTTTTTATACTACGTCGGGAGGCATACAAACATACTGCCCACCTGATGTAAAGCAGGTACCGTAGCCTATTAACGCTTGCGATATATTAAGTATCACTCGCGCGATGCCTGCTCTGCTGCTTACACAGCATCTCCTTGGGAGCTTACTGGTGACCTCACTCACACGCAGGAACACAACAGCCCTCTAGGGACTTGTTATTTGGCTGCGGTTTTCTGTGAGGTGGAGGTACTTCCCCAGACGAGCTGCTTTGATGCGCCCTACCTCTCTTAAATCTTAATCTTCTAGCATTTCGGAAATGACCATTGACGAAGAAGAAATGCCGAAAGAAACTTGCCAATATAGATCTCTTTTAAAATTGACAATTAGATATTACAAAAAAAAATTACATAAGTATATTGGTACAATAATGATATCAAATGGTAAAATTAAAGATTATTAAGGACAGGTAGTCTGTGCTGAATTATTTCCAGACATCTTTGTCAGTTATATATTCATCAATTCTATAATCAGCCCTTCTACAGAGAGTATTTTTAATGTGCTTTTGGAATACATAGTCAGTAAAGGACAGAACTGTTTCAGGCAACTTATTATAAAATCGAATATAATTTACAAGAAAATATCTACCAGTCCTAGCAAGCCGATGTACTGGCATACACAACTTATTTCTACTTCTAAGTTTTTCACTTAAATTTGAAAACGACTTTAAATTTTTACGGGCATAAATTATGTTTTCAGAAATATATTGAGAAGTAACCGTGAGGATATTTATTTATTTGAACAGTGGGATTGCCTGAATCCCTGAGGGATTCTCTGGGGCCCATGTTATAAATAGAGCGAATGGCTCTTTTTGTAAGATAAAAATTGTCTCAATGTCAGCCGCCGTTCCTCACCACAGTATACCATACGACATAATGCTGTGAAAGTAGCTGAAATAGACTAAACGCGCAGTGGCCACATCCGTCAATTGCCTGATTCTCATAACTGCATATGCAACAGAGGTGAGCTTACCGGCAAGTTTATTTATGTGGGGGCCCCATTGTAATTTGGAATCTACTGTGATTCCAAGAAACACAGTGTTATTAACAAATTCTAATTTATTATTCCCAATGAGAACTTCTGTATTGGAAGAACTCACATTTGGAAGACTAAATTTGATGCATTTGGTTTTAGCTGAGTTTAAAAACAGATTATTACATGTGAACCAGTTTAAAATAGCAGACAAAATATCTTGTCAATATTTTAACACCGGCGGGCCACATTAAAAATTGGAGAGGTATCCACAGCAAATAGTATCCGCCATTTTCTGCACCATGTGGGGCAGATCATTCGCATATACTAAAAATAAACCCAAAATAGAACTCTGGGGCACTCCGATATTAATATTATTGTCTTTAGATTTAACCTCATTTATGTCAACTGTCTGCAATCTGTTATTTAAATAAGATGCAATCAAGTTCTGGGCTTTACCTCTAATTCCATGATACTTCAGCTTGAGTAACAATGTCTGATGATCTACCTACACAATCAAAAGCTTTAGAGAGATCACAGAAACCCTCAATAGCATCCTGTGATCTCTCCTATGCGTTAAGGACATGCCTAACCAATGCCACTCCTGCATCCGTAGTAGATTTACGAGGTGTATAACCGTATTGTGCATCATGAACAATTTCATTGGTCTTAAAAAAAGTTGCAATTGATCAAGTATTTCTAATATTTTACTCAAAACCGGTACTATAGATATGGGTCTATAATTTCCCAACTCGCTCTTTTCGCCTGACTTGAATAAAATAACAAGTTTACTAAATTTCATCAAGTTTGGGAATACAACATATCTACACATATATTAAAAATATGTGACAAGTGCGGAGCTATTACCTCTATAATACCACAAAAAACATTAATGGGCATTTCCCAGTGATCCTCTGAGTTTTTAATGTTCAATTGTTTAAAAGTTTTAATAATTTTACTGGGTTCAATATGTGTAAACTGAAAAAGTTCCACACTAGGTTGTAAATTTTCTTTTAATAACTCAGCGGCACCATCTGGAGATGAATTAAGGGAGTTAGTGGTAAGGTAAGGGTTAACCCTTCGAAACCCGGGTGGTTGAATACGACCGCGAAATGTATGGGAAAACGTATATAACGGGTTCTGACTGCTAAATACCCCCTAAAGTGGAAAGTTAAAAACATGTATTAGAAAGTCAGAGGCAAGGACGTAATGGGCCTGTTACTCTCTCATTTTGTATAGAAAGAACCTTTTTTATGAAGAATATTTAATATATTACATTAATATATATAAATAAAGCACTGGCGTTTATTGACGATGGATTTTGATCTTTTAATGGAAGTTTGCTCAATCAAATCCTACAAATCCTGGGGACGAAAATCGATGAACTCGGGAGATTTTTATCAATTGAAATTATAAGTAGTGAATATTGGATTAGAGTAGTTGATAGCTCATCCGGCAATGTTTTTCCGTTGTATTTATAGTTTGTCCGTAAGTGAATCGCTCAGTCTCAAGAAGCTATAGCTAATAATGCGGACACAGGTCTACAAGTAGCCTCTTTATACGTTTTTGCGTTGACCACAAAACAGTTCTGACTCATTAAAAAAAGTGTATGTGCACAAATGCTGGTAATTGGGGTGCCACACGAGCTCACTGAAAGAAACCTAATAAATCGTGTACTCATTTGCGATTTTCTATCGAAATCTACTGAAACGGAACCGTTTTTGAAAACATTGATCACTGGTAATGAAATGTGTATTACTTACGATAGAACGTGCGAAAAAGATCATGGTCAAAGGCAATCAAGCTCCATAGTACTAGATTATAGCCGAACCAGGATTAACTCGCAATAAAGTGATGCTGTACATATGGTGGGAAAGGTATCGTTCATTATGAGCTTTTACCGCCGCGCGAAACTAGGCAAAACCATTGATTAGGATCTCAACAACCAACAACTGAAGAGACTCAAGCAAGAATAGAGAAAAAACGGTCGGAATTGATAATAGTGTGGTTTTTGATCATGATAACCCCAGACCACACACACCTTTAGCTCTTCAGCAATTTTTGAGTGAGTTTGATTGGGAAGTGTTAATGCATCCACCATATGGCTCGGACCTTGCACCCTCAGTTTTTCACCTGTTTCGGTCTCTTTACATTTCTTTAGGTAGTGTCAGGTTAGCATCAAGAGAGGACTGTCAAAACTACTTGTCGCAGTTTCTTGATCAGAAGTCCCAAAATTTCTATAACAATGGGATTATGTCACAACCTACAAAATTGCAACAGGTTATCGAACAAAATGGCATATCTATATTGAAATCAAATGTAAATAAACTATGACAATAAAATAATGATATAAAATATCTTAAATTTGTATGTAAAATACGAAAAAACTTTTTCCCTTATCTATATGTATTTGAATTACAATATATGTATTAAAACGAAGGGCATCGTTCTTCACACATATATTCAATACACAGATTCAGTTTTAAAAGTCGTCAATTTCATAGGTAAGGACCTAATACATACTACAGGTATTTTGCTAAGTAGAAACAAAATGTTCGATTTGTATGCAGAAAAGTATTATAGATTTGACCCAGTTTTTGACAATTATGTCAAGAACTATTCCAAAATATTTAACAATGTTGCAGAGAAGCAAAGTCTATATATATTAAAAACAAAAGGCTGTATGGGATATTGTTAGCAAAGAAACAGGTAAATATAAGCCACGGGATAATGAGTGTTCTATAAAATATGACAATCGAAGTATTACAGACGTTAAACAAGTTGCAGATCTATTTCAAGACTACTTCATCAATATTACCTACAAGTTTTTTGATGTGTAACATTTTTCCTCTCCCTTTCATGCAATCTGTGGGAAAGATTTCATGAAACGGGCCGGAAATGTGTAACAGGAAGCCGGGGAAGATTTGACCAATGAGAGCGCGAGGTGATAGAGTCGGCCGTCAGATGGTACCAACCTATTTTCCTAGAATATAATTTATAGTATGAGTAATAAAAAGCCACATTTACATTACTTATCACAAAGTTTATTCAGTTATTATCATAATTTGACTGATTGATTAACAAAACATGTCAAATTTTACTTATCGATTGATTGACAAAAGATGTCAATGGTAAGGAACTAATACTTTACATGCAATTTGATCTAACCTGCTTTGTGACTAATACTTTGATGCATTTGTGAAAGTATTCATTAAATAAATACGTATTTCGTTGTATTTATGGTTAAATATGTAAATAGTCACACTAAGAACTACATATTTTGGACTGACCGTTATTTCCGTCTGACAATTTTCTGAATTACTCGTTCGCCACATGACGAGTCTAAAGAATTTAACTTCAAAAACAAATTCATTATTTACACGGGTAATTTCTAAAGTTAGTAGTTTTTTTTTTAATATTTACAATTGTAATTTAGTTCTCATTGCTTATTGCCAAGGTGAGATGTCAGATGTCAGATTACACATCATATGCAGTAGGCGCAGTAGGTTGAGGCTCGCTCGTTTTTGTTTTATGCATAAGTGCACCTGCCCTCTTAGGTGGGGTTTAAACCCACGAAATATCGGTTGCCCGTTGAGTGTTCTTGAACTACCACGAAGATTCATAGTGGCGAATGTGTTATATTTGCTATAGACCACCTAGGCGGGTGAGACGTTTGAAGATAAAAATTCTCTATTTGCCATTGGGTCATCGTGTGCATTTAGACACCCCTTACATTTTTTTAAAATAAAACCTCTTGTTTATAATTTATTTCCCAGTACCATTCTATTCGTTTTTCTTTTTTTAATTTACCAGCACTTGAACTAGAAATGCGGAAATTAGCATTATAGGCTTTGTTTTAATTGATATGATAATAGCGTTTAAAGTATGAAATTCCGTTTATAGTAATACTACTCTGTGTAAAAAGTATCGGGAATATGTCAATAAAAAGTCCCGCGTAAAAGAGGTCGTTCTAATTTTTTTACTGCATGTTGGTAGCACTGTACTGATTTAGCGCGCAAAATTTGAGCGGGATCTGTCATTTAATTTGTTTTAAACTACACTTTTTGTTGGTCATAGTTTTGAGTCCTCGGCGATTTTTACAATGGAAAATATTGTTAAACAAAGAGTGTGCCTTAAATTTTGTGTTTCAAATGATATTTCATGTGGTGAATCACTAAAAATGTTGCGAAATACCTACGGCGAATCGTGTATATCGAAAACAAGGGCTTATGAATGGTATAAGGCTTTTAAAGAAGGCCGAGAAGTAGTAGTAGACTTGCCTCGTTCTGGTAGACCTTCAACCGCTACGACCAGAGAAAACATCGACAGAATCAAGAAGCTAGTGCTCGAAAATCGACGTATGAGTCTGAGAGAGTTGGCTAGTGAGGTGAACATATCTTTTAAGTCCGTCCACAACATTCTCATTGACATTTTAGGCATGAAACGCGTCGCCGCTCGACTAGTTCCAAAAGAGCTCAATTTTGTTCAAAAAGCGCAGCGAAAGCATGTCGCTGAAGACATGGTTTCCCGAGCTTCTACGGATCCGACCTTTATGAAACGTATAATAACTGGCGACGAGACATGGGTTTATGAGTACGACATGCAAACAAGCCAACAGTCTTCAGAATGGCGTCTCGAAAACGAGCCGAAACCCAAAAAACCGCGGCAAAGTCGCTCCAAAATCAAGGTGATGCTGACAGTTTTTTTTGACTACCGTGGTGTGGTTCACTCCGAATTCCTTCCAGAGGGAGAAACAGTGAATAAAGAATATTATTTAGGCGTCATGAAGCGTTTGCGTGAGAGTATCCGCCGAAAACGTCCAGATTTGTGGCAACACAACTCATGGATGCTGCACCATGATAATGCACCATCACACACAGCCATTATAGTGAAAGAGTTTTTAGCGAAAAATTCAACAAAAGTTCTCGACCAAGCACCGTATTCACCTGATATGGCTCCGTCTGACTTTTTTTTATTTCCCAAGTTAAAATTACCACTTCGAGGAAAACGTTTTGAGTCGATAGAAGCCATAAAAGAAAATTCGCTGAATGAGCTAAAGGCCATACCGCAAATAGCCTATGAAAAATGTATGGAAGACTGGGTGAAGCGGTGGAGATGTTGTATTGCAAGCGATGGGGCCTACTTTGAAGGCGATAAAATAAATTTAGATGAATAATTTGTATTTTTTGTTTTATTGACAAATTCCCGATACTTAGTACACAGAATGTATATACTTCGAATTGACATTAAACTTTCTTAAAGGTGTGAGATTTTCGAGTGAAACTTTTTCCCATGACACCTATGAGGATTTTCTTTTAAAAAATGTGCAATATTTGATTTTCGAATTTCAATATAAATAAAAAAAATTTTTTTAGCTAAGTACGTCAGGTGGGCCGTACACTCGTGTATAAAACATTTCATGCAGAGAGTTCGGCAACTCCTATCTTTGTCGTACCATTAAAAAGTGGAACGCCTTCCCTGCACATGTGTTCCCTCCTTCCTACAACATGGGATCCTTCAAACGAAGCGTGAAGAAGCATCTTGCGGGTCAGCATGACATCGTCAACTGACAGGATACTGTGTAGTATTTTGTCAGTTGCAGTTGCGATTTGGGCTCCTCTTTCGCTTACCATCAGGCAAAGAGGAGCCACTATGCTGAACTAATATATAAAAAAAGAGAGGTTACCGTAGCCTACATCTTTTGTAATAGGGAGGTATTTATTCAATCGAGTTGCTTGCTATATGACTACACTGACTGGTTCTGGTACTATATGGTAATTCACCACACACACACACACACATTATGTACAGGTTGTAAATAAAAAAAAAAAAATATTCAAAACAAAATTTATTACAATTTTAAATGCCAATTGATGAATCAAAAATATATTTATTGTAATATTTGCCAATATGCCCTAAAATTTGACCAGAAGAATAAAGACCGTGGTTTTTTAATAGTAACAATGTTCACCAAGGTTGTAAGTACGGACATGGCGGTAGTGGACATGGGCATGGCAGTGGAGGACACGGGCATGGCGGTGGTGGGCATGGGCATGGCGGTGGTGGGCATGAACATGGCGGTGGTGGGCATGGACATGGTGGAGTAGCTATGGTCGCCGGGCCGGTACACGGAGGGCAGGGTTGTGGTATTGAGATGCATGGGGGATTGAAGCAGGGTGCCGATGGCTCACTGAAGCACACCGTTGATCCATCACTCGTCTTGAAGCATTTCCATGGTGCTGCCGCTGCGTAACCGATTAGAACTGGAACATTGAAGTTAAATGTATTAATAACCTGCCGTGATATGATATATCCTACATGGTAGTTGTAAGACTCCTTATTGTAAGGAATACAAATTCTTATCTTCATATTTTTAGGGTTCCGTACCCAAAGGGTAAAACTGACCCTATTACTGAGACTCCGCTGTCCGTCCGTTCGTCTGTCACCAGGCTGTATCTCATGAACCGTGATAGTTAAACAGTTTAAATTTTCACAGATGATGTATTTCTGTTGCCGCTATAACAACAAATACTAAAAAACAGAATAAAATAAACATTTAAAGGGGCTCCCATACAACAAACGTGATTTTTTGTTCGTTTTTGCTCGATATTGATAACGGCAACAGGTAGACGCTTGAAATATTCACAGAATACTTAGTTATACATATATTCACTTTAAAAATAAATAATAAAATTAAAATAAAATAAATATTTAGGGGGGCTCCCGTACAACAAACGTGATTTTTTTGCCATTTTTATAGATAATGGTACGGAACCCTTGGTGCGCGAGTCCGACTCGCACACGCACCGGTTTTTTTAAATACTTTTCAGTACATTTATACACTATGGTTTGATTAGCCTAGAATTTTATCAGCGATTAGTTTACTTCAGTAGTGTTCATAGTGTAAAATATATCTATCTACCTGTATCTTCACACCAAGTAGTTTGCGGGGTGGGTAGGAAGAACCCAGCGCCACTAATTTAACAGTAGTAATTTTCATCTCTACAGAAGAATGTTATTTTTACAAAATATTATCTTTTACTTGCCACACAATGAAAAAGTATAATAAAGGTTTTAATTCAAGGTACCAGGCCACTTAGAAAGTATTGCGAAAAAAAGTTTTTATATATGAAAGACTGGCCAGTTATAATCTATTTTGAAAATATGATTATTTATAAGTAAAAATATGTAAGTTCCAATTTCAAAATTTCGAACCACATTTTTTGCGAGCCAATTTAAATTGTCGTGTCTCATTGAAAAATGGATCTACGTCGGGAACATTCACGCGCTATGATTTTTTACGATTTCATGTGTCGCCTGAAACCGGACGAATCGTACGATAGACTTCAAACAGCATTCATGGATGAAGGCCCTTCCAAGGCAACCGTGTATCGTTGGTATAACGAATTCAAGCGCGGTCGACTCACTTTGAGGGTTGAAGAAAGAAGTGGTCACCCTTTGATGACTGTTACGGAAGAAAACGTGCTAGCAGTGAAAAATTTAATACAAGACAATAGACGAGTTACGTATCAGGAGATTCAGCACATACTGCACATTGGATCGGGAAGCCTTCGCGAGATTCTACACTTGCATCTTCGCGTGAGGATTGTTTCACGCTGGGTGCCGCATAACCTCACCATTGCTCAGAAGCAGGTCCGAGTGGAATGGTGCCGTGATATGATTAACAAATTTAAAGCAGCTCGGTGACTCAGTCGTGAATGACGTGACTTTGACACCAACGCTCGTGGGTTCGATTCCCACGCAAGGCAAACATTTGTGCGCATGAACATGTCTGTTTGTCTTGGTCTGGATGCTTTAAGAGAGGTAGGGCGCATCAAAGCAGCCCGTCTGGGGAAGTACCTCCACCTCACAGAAAACCGCAGCCAAATAACAACTCCCTAGAGGGTTGTTGTGTTCCTGCGTGTGAGTGAGGTCACCAGTATGCTCCCAAGGAGTTGCTGTGTAAGCAGCAGAGGAGGCATCGCGCGAGTGATACTTAATGTATTACAAGCGTTAATAGGCTACGGTAGCCGCTTTACATCAGGTGGGCCGTATGCTTGTATGCCTCCCGACGTAGTATATAAAAAAAAGCAGGCTCGTCTCGTCGTGTTTACGCAGAAACGAATCGCCAATCGACGGTTTGGATGTTTCAAAACGAATCAACGCCTACCAAAGTGAAGCGATCTAGAAGCGGGGGGAAGATTTTGATCACGAGCTTTTTCAATTTGACTGGCTGCCTGGCGTCAATTCCTTTACAGAACCAAAGAAGCATCAATGCCGAATGGCTACCTAATGCTTGGCAGGAGTTTTCTCTGTTGTGAGCAGCAAACGAGCAAACACAGGGCTCCGCGGGCTCCTGCTCCACCACGACAACGCGCCCGCGCACACCGCACTCACGCGAGGGACTTCCTGGTCAGCACGCCGGTCAAACTCCTGGGTCAACCTCCTTACAGCCCTGACCTAGTACCTTTTCATTCCCGAAAATAAAAATCATCTCAAAGGGATACAAGTTTCGTCGCCAGTAGATGCGCTGTCAGCGTTCGAGCAGGCTGTGAATGAGGCGTCTGCGGGGGACTGGAAAGGGTTTCGAAAACTGGTTCAGACGCATGAAACTTTGTATAGAGGCTGGTGGAGAGTACTTCGAAAAGATTTAATAAAAATACTACATGCAAGGAAGCACACAAAGCAGGTTAGATCAATCTAACCTGCTTTGTGTGCTTCCGCCACCAATTAGTTCATGCGGCCTAGCGCCGGCCGGCACCCACCCACTACTGTTAGTGCGTGCTACATGCCGACGCTGCCATGGCTGCTCCGGTAGTCTCTGCCTCGGCTGCTGCGGGTAGTAACGTCTACAACGGGTGGGTGCCGGCCGGCGCTAGGCCGCATGAACTAATTGGTGGCGGAAGCACACAAAGCAGGTTAGATCAAATTGCATGTAAATTTGACCTTCGCAAAATAACGCCTGAATCTATTAACTAAAAATACTACACCTATAGAACACAATTTTTAATTTTCGCAAAACTTTCTGAATGTTCCACGTTCAATTGCTCAATTGCAAAGTCTCTATCTATTTATCTATAACTCCACGCCAAATCCCTTGCGGGGTAGGCAGAGAGAACCGAGCGCCACGTGACTCGATCCTTACATATCTCACTCGCTTCTTTAACATTCATAGCTCTTTTCATGCACGCTCGCCGGTTTTTAGAGCTCCTGACATCACCTTCTGATAGAACACGACCAATTTGATCATGGTAGGTATGTCTTGGCCTTCCTCGGCTCCTACATCCTTCCACTTTTGCATTGTATATCTGCTTCGCCGTTCTTTAATCCTGCATTCTTTCTACATGTCCGAACCAACGGAGCTTGCCTCTTCTTATTTTAACACCGACGCTCTCTTTCAGACCAACTCTGCTTCTAACATCATCATTGCGAATACGGTCTACAAGCGTTGCGCCACAAATTTTGCGCAACGCTCGCATTTCAACCGCGTTTATTCTACTTTCATGCTCTCTCTGTCATACCCAGCTCTCGCTTCCATAAGTAAGCGTGCAAAATCTCGAGTGCAATTAATAACTTTCAAATCAAGCCTTTACAATGAACAAATATACCTATTATTTCGATGTGACTGTACAATAGATCTGCGGTTTCGATGTTGATCAATTCATGGATAGAGATAATACTTTACATTTTACTTTTAATAAAAAATAAACATTAACAAATCTAAATACAGAATTTTATAAAGTCATTGTGTAAAAATCTGACAAAGTTTGTGAGATAGCCTGATGAATCCTCAGGAGGCTTTTGAGGTGTCTAAAGTATCCCTCGGCCGGACACATTAACGGGCCATGTCCAAAGTTTACGTAACTGCGATCTGGTCCGCCGCAGTGTCCATCAAGTTCTCAACTTGAACAATAATGCCCGCCCCCACCCACAACTACTTAGCCACAGTTTATATGGAACAGCACAGATTATCAACGCTCGGAAATATACTTAAAACATTGAACTCGGTCTTGTGCGAACTAATCAATGATTATTATTATGTTAGCAGATGTGTAAATTTAAAATTGTTGATGATAATCTCCCCCTCGTTATATATAGACTATTTATTTAGAATATTAATTTTATTTGCGCAATACGCATCTAAGAAGACTTAAATTTATTGTGCAATAAGGCCTTATTGTTCACAGCAATCTTTTCAGAACAACCTTTGTAATGCAGAGTTGTGTTAAAAGTTTGTTGTAAGTTTGAAGAAGACTGTCTTTGAACAAACCTACTTTTTACATACATACGGCCTTCTTTTGCAACAAACAAACCAACATTAGAATTTTTTAAATCTCCTAATTTGATGCAAGTTATGGTAATTGCACCAAAATCAAAATTTTGTTGAAGTCAAATTTCAAAACAGAGCGCGCGCGTGGCTGAGCTTGGTAGAAAAGCTGCATGCTCCCGAACTTTTTACAATTTCTTTCACTAAGATATTAGGAAACGTGCTATACACGTGCGTGTTTATTGCCAGCTGTAGTGGCGTAGCTGGCAATATACAGATTGCAATTGTAGCCCATAGCTGCCATAGCGTCCCCCAAAGGAGACATGCACCGATCAGCTCTCGTCGATGCGAAGCCATAGCGCATGCGCGTAAGCGGCCGCTACCTTTTTCACAGCGCACCTCTGACGGGCCGAGGAGAGATGAGCGCCACATTGGCGCGTGGAGTGTGGGAGGTGGAATGAAACTTCATCTTGAACAATTTGATGGATGTTTTGCATGAGACGCATGTACACAGTGTGTGACAGAGACTAAGCGAAAAAGCAGTGATCTTTCCGATGGAATGATGGCCCTATGATCAGGGAGGACCATACTCTCCTCTCACTTAGGCTCTAAGGTTACAGCTTGTAAAGACGATTTCTCTGGGTTCGCATAAAACTGGCTATCATTTCGTGGACAATTCTAGATCTATGTCTGGAACGAAATCTCGACGTGTCGAATACTTAATTCAGTTATGAGGACATTCCTTTAGGAGAGGTAAGGCCGATCGAAGCAGCTCGTTTTAGAAAGCAGCTCTACCTCACAGAAAATCGATTCCAAATAACAGTTAATTGGATGTGAGTGAGGACATCCGAAAAGTTCCTAAGCAGTTGCTGTGTTAACAGCAGAGGTGGCATCGCGCGAGCGATATTGCAAGCATTCATAGGTTGCGGTTACCACTTTATATCAGGTGGGCCGTACGCAGGTATGCTCTCCCGAAGTTTAAAAAAATCACAGGTACACATGTAAACGAAATGACAAAAAGATGTGGTCGATTTGATTCTCATAGATAGACGTGTCCGAAATAGTATAATGGATACAAGAACCTTTAGAGGTCATACTCTTGAAACAGATTTTTCTCTTGAACTCGACTTCTCGAAGTGGCAAATTAATTAAAGGTTTGCAGATGAGCAATTGTGTCCTGAGTTAAAACTATTATTATCGTTTCGATTGTGTAGAAAGTAAAAGATAACATTTATATAATACATTTATAAATTTGACTGTCGCAAAATAACGCCTGAATTTATTAACTAAGACAACATTCTTCAATAGAGATGGAAATTGCTTCTCGACACCACAATCTCTGTCAGAAGATTAGAAAAAATTAAGAGAGAAAATTACAAAATGAAAGTGTCATGAGAATTGTGAATGTACAAAGGAGCAATTAAACCTTGATACTCGTAGATGACGTCTGATGCGACGAGCCTTCGTAGCAAGAAAGACAAAACCATGGCTGGATCATGTAACATCTTTGCCCCCGAGTGACAGTATGAGAGAGAAGAAAAATAAATCCAAATATTTATATTTTCTTCTCTTTTGATTCTTTTCGAGCTACCTTGTTCTACAAAAGTTTTATCGGTTTAAACTGTATTGAAAAGTTGTATGAATTTTCATACAACTTTTCAATAGAGTTTAAACCGATAAAAGTTTTCTTATGAGAATCTTCATAAAATTTTAATTCGGAAGCTAAAAGAGTCGTATGAATTATTGGCTAAAACTTTTGGCGCCAAGTTGTATACCCACAAAAAAAAAATATATATTTCCCGCTATGTTTTATCTAAATTTTCAGTTTCCTTTCGATTTGCTAAGTAGATTCATTAAAACGAACATTGACTCCGATATGCCACGTTATTACACTTGGAACGCTCATCCCAGATACTTCAATGTCGGGATCAAGGCAATATGGTTCCTGATCATACGGATGTGCGTTCTGCTAATGTTTTTGATCGTATTTACACAGTTTATTCAAAGAGTGATCAAAGAGAATGCTTCTACTCGCGGTTGTTGTTGGTCGGCTGAGATCATTTGAATCACTTCGAACTAATGGTGTAGTGAACGCAATATTTCATGTCAACATCTCAATTTGTTTGAAAACGACACTCATTGGGACATGACAATCGCTGAAACCACACGAATTGTCGAACAAAAAGGTATAATGTATATAAGATAAGAATGCTACTACAAAGTGTAATGAACGACGCTTTTAGTCGAGAATTGGAATGTGAACGTGAATATTTTCGAAATGTATTGAACCAATCAGTTTGAGAGAATGGAACTAGGAAGACTTTCCTCCTATCATTGAATTTGCCCACTTTTCGCAGGATATCCGAAATTGCAGTTGCTTCTTCCGGGATAGCTGTTATGTTGTTAAATGGACGCAGAACGACTTATGCAGCGTTGAAATTACCGTTAAACTTTACTTTAAACAAACGACGGAAAAATCATCGTACATCCAACATTGTAAGTAAAATTATCAACAATGGCGCATAAACGCGTATTGAAAGCATTCGATCTGGGCAATGACTCGAGATATTTTGGAGGCGCGATGATTCTGCTACCTGGCGATTTCCGCTAAATACTACCAGCCATTTTAAGATCGACCGCTGGCGGTGAAACAAACGCTTGCCTCAAATCATCGACTCTGTGGCGCTATGAAATGAAACTTCAGTTGACGGCAAACATGCGAGTTGCATTGCTAAACGATCCATCTACCGCAGGTTTCTCTAAGCATTATTACCGACTATCGGTAATGGTCGTGTATTCCTGTCGACGAATCTAAAGGATTGATTTTGTTTCCGCCGAATTTTGAAATTTCTACTCAATGAAAGACGAGCTCATCAACACAGTGTTCCCGAGGATCTTTGATGACCGCGAAAGTCACAGTAAACGAGTAATTCTTGCGGCAAAGAACAAAAATGTAGAACATTTAAACTTCACAATTCAAATTTAAATCGTTGGTCCAAATCTACTGACTATGTAACAAAGCAAGATGAAACAACCACCAATAACAACTCAATGTATATGTATATATAAACTCATTGCCAGCCTGACTTGCCCCCACACAATTTATAATTGAAAGTTAGTTCGGCAGTCAATTCAACAAAGGAAATCGACTCGAATGCAACCCATGATAGAATATGTAATGTGTATAAAATATATGTGTAATGCTTACAATTATTTAAATGCAAAAGGAAATGATATCGATCTATTCAATAACAAACTGCCAATGTTTAAAAAGAAAGTATTGCAAGCTATCTGTAGAACAGCGAATTGAATTGACAATAATTCTATAATTGAATATTTTTTACTTTACCTGTGAATGTTGTGTACGCCTATCGTTGGCATATACATCAGAATTGATTTAAACTGAAATTGTATTTATGCACTTATTTAATGTATAATGCTGTTGGCGTTCCTTATAAAATAAATAAAATAATAAACCCATCCAACAAACAAATTTTATTAGTTATATAAAGTAATAATAATATTAGTTTAATATAAAGTAGTACAACAATGGTACGCGAATAATTTCGTTCGCTTATTTATAGCTAATTGTTTTACCGCCGTGTGAATTACATTACTTATAATATAATTAAAATAGTATTGTCTTAGGTTTTCGCGATTGTTATACATCGAATTAAACAATTTTTAACGCGTACACGCGATACTTTCATTAAAAATTGTTTAATTCAATAATTAAAATACTTCTCATTTATATTTTTGAACATTTATCATACTTAATTCATTTTGACTATTCATTTTATCTTAATAAAAAAACTGTATTTATTTCACCTAATGAGTTAACACAAAATTTATAAATTCTGAGGCGGTACGAAGCTCGCCGCGACAGCTAGTTATTTTATTAAAAATGAGTGATAAGAGTAGTGATGAGGGTGATATTTAAAAGTTAATGCCGAAATAACCTTGCTATAGGAAACAGCAAAATCTGTACTTCCCAAAAAATACAATAGAAATATTAAAAATGCTACAAAAGTTTCTGTGATTGGAGGAAAGCTAAAATGCTGATTTTTTTTCCGTAAACGATTTCTTAAACACTTAGCAAATATCTATAGGTCATCGACACTCTGGACAATATACTTCATGCTGCGATCGACCATAAATTTGAAATACAATAACAATAGGAAAAATGTCGAAGGTTTCACCCCTGAACAAGTTATATTTGCAAACAAAAGTAAGTTTTTATCACTAGTCAATATTTATTTTACTTTCTATTATATCTCTTTTTTCACGGGCTATAATCCCGGTTATTTGATAGGCGTGCGCGGGGATATGAATCCAACGCGTAGAGACCCCTTCGAAAAGAATGATGTAATGTATTATACCCATCGTGACCTGCTTCAGGGGATATTAATGGTATAATATACATGAACAGGTCACGGCAGGTATTGAGACTATTGGACATATGTCGGAAAAAAGCGAGCTATTAAAATGAGATCTGGAGGTTTTATTGGAACTGGGCTATTGCAGAAGAGGGGCGGACGCCTGCCATAACTATCTTATACTGATGTTACTTTCGGCAGGCGGTGGCTCGCCACTCATTAGATGGACCCCTGAAATGCCAGAGAATTACTTTCTATATTATTATTCATCTAAGATTCACTAAACAGCAATTACAATATTTTTATTTCAGATTTCACTAATATTTGGTATTATGGGTGCCTGCAGTAGGCAAGAACTGTGCAAACTAAAGATTGAAGACGTACAAGATATGAAAGCTTTTATTTTGAGCAAATATGAAAAATAAGAAAGACAGATCCTTTACTATTACCGGCAAATATACCATGATTTATGTAAACGATATGGGCGACCAAATCCTTGTCAAAACACGGCTTGTTTTCTTTATTATGTAGCCGGGAAATAACCAACCCAAAGCGTTGGAATAAATAAGCTCAAAGTCTGAGTAAAATAACAGCAGATTATCTCAATCTACCTAAAGCAAAGAATACACAGGCCACTGCTTCCGCAGATCGTCTGCAACCTTGTTAGCGGACGCCGGTGGAGATGGAATTACTTTAAAAGGTGACGGTGGATGGAAATCAAACAAAACATAGTCAACGTTTCCAATCAAATATTAAATACCGTTGAAAAAGTTGTAAAGAAATTAATGTTTATATATGCCTTCTAAAAACTCTATACAGTCTTCTGCGCCACTCATAAATTTTAATAATTGTAATATAAGAAATGTGAACTACTTACTGCCGGAGATCTGGCGTAAAGATACACATACATACATTCTCAATATTCCATTCTGTATACTGAGGTTAATATTTATTTAGAACTTTCGTATCGGCACCCACAACACAGATCACTCTAGTGTGGGTACCATTGGACAATGATATACCGATAATTCTCACAACACAACAGCAGGGAATACTCATTATTTGTTACCTACCTTCATGATTTTCATTACCTACCTACTTTCTACTAGAAACAAACTACAAGCGGAAACTAAATGTCTCATTTATTACGTAAGTAGGTATAGTATAATAAGTTATATTAGATGTAAAAAACGTAGTTAATATTGTAACCTGTTTTTGTTGTAAATAAATATTTTTGTATTTTTTTCTGTATTTGTACTACAACTCCTAATAAATATTTTTCCTTTGGTTACTCTTGTTTTATTAACCTATAATTATGGTCATAGAAAAAGTAACGTATGCCTACTGCATTAGAAATAGTCTGTATAACACTCGTGCTAATCTATTGTAACACGAGACGGTATGGGATCAACGGTAGCAAAGAGGAACTGTGCAAATGTGTGTAGTTCACAAATCGATGTCCTCGGCCGTAATCTTCGCGGCCTGCCGCAGGTTCGCCTACATGTAGATCAAGAAAACTTCAAGAGAGGTAGGGCGCATCGAAGCAGCCCGTCTGGGGAAGTACCTCCACCTCACAGAAAACCACAGCCAAAATAACAGCTCCCTAGAGGCAACAACCCTCTAGGGAGCTGTTATTTTGGCTTTTTTTGTTCCTGCGTGTGAGTGAGGTCACCAGTAAGCTCCTATGGAGTTGCTGTGTTAGTAGCAGAGGTGGTATCGCGTGCGTGATATTCAATGTACCTATTGCAAGCGTTTCTAGGCTACATTCATCAGGTGGGCCGTATGCTTGCATGCCTCCCGACGTTGTATAAAAAAAACCATTGGCATTAAGATGAGAAGGAACGAGAGTGCAACAAGCTCACAAGATACTGCTTGGGAATAAAGATAAATATGTAATGAGTCAAGATTTGTTGAACGTCGGAAGAGGGCACACGAGCACGTGGTTCACCTGTGGCAAGTGATCAACGCAGACCAGCAACATTAAACCATCACTGATCCGCTTCCAGTCTTTAAATGGAAAATAAACTTGTTTCTTAAATACCCCATGGCATATTTGGAACATCGCTGAAGGAAATTGATTCGAAAGTTTTCTTCCGAGAACTCTCAAGCTGTGGAATGAACTCCCAGCCGAGGGTTTTCCAAGGGACTACAGCATGGAGCTCTTCAAGGAATGCGTGAAGAGGTTTTTAGAGGGTCGGCGGCGCATGAGTGACACCCCTGGTGTTGCAAATGTCCATAGGCTACGGTGACTGTTTACCATCAGGCAGGCCGTATGCCTGATTGCCACCTTAGTGGTATTAAAAAAAAAAGGCGGCGCATGTCGGCGGCGAAAATGTACTGTAACGTGTACTGTAAACACGTACCGTGGTAGAATTTAAAAGAGGTAGGGCGCATCGAAGCAGCCCGTCTGGCGAAGTACCTCCACCTCACAGAAAACTGCAGCCAAATAACAACTCTCTAGAGGGTTTTTGTGTTCCCGCGTGTGAGTGAGGTCACCAGTAAGATCCTAAGGAGTTGCTGTGTTAGCAGCAGAGGAGGCATCACGCGAGTAAAACTTAATGTATTACAAGCGTTAATAGGCTACGGTAACCGCTTTACATTAGGTGGGCCGTATGCTTGTATGCCTTCCGACGTTGTATATAAAAAAAACTTACCTACCATCTCAGGCAGGCAAAAGTTTGTTTGGCACCTTAGTGATATAAATCAAATCTAGTTGGTGTGGCTGGAATTTTAAGAATAGCTCACGAGACGAAAGAGAATCAGAGTAATGTGGAAAACTATAGGAAGATGGCGGCGATTTGTTAAGTAATGCGTGATATAATTACTCACCGAAGACAAGTACTACCACTGTTTTCCCCATTTTGCAACGAACTGACAGACGTAATAAACTCTCAACTCTTATATAATAATTTTCAAGTATATAAAATATGTATTTTGTTATACTACACTACACAGAGTATGATTATAACACATTCACGTTTACATTTTATGAAATAAAACTTTCAAAAATAGTTTACGATATTGTAACGTCATTTTCAGGAACACCGTTCCTATATGAAATCTATATGTTTGTCCATGTGTTTGTCTGTCGCTTTTTTTTCGAATATTCGAATTTTGACTTCAGATTCGGATTCAGCATAAAAAAGTAGAATAGGAATGTTCAGGAACACCGTTCTTATCTCTTAATGAGGTCAAAATGGCCGACCAATAAAAAAAAATTGAATTGTTATATAATTGACGAGCCAGGTGTTCCTCTGGCAATGCAAGCTTGCGCATTCTCAACTGGTTTATATCTTTATTTAAATTAAGGGGTTTCAAGTAAAAGTTTTCTAAAAGGCATGCGCGCGAATTAGGAATCTGGCGTGGAACTGTTGTCACTTCAATAGTAAAGTAAAAGCGTGATTCCTCGTGACGCAAGTGCTCATAGTTTGCAGTAATTGCTTTATAGGAAGGCGGTAGCGGAAAAAATATTTGTTTGTGAGTCAACATCTAGTCTAGAGGCACGAGGTTAGCCGCGCCTGTCGGTGGTGTACCAATTATCAACGAGGTGCCGGTCAAACACAAGAGGGTGCATACTTGGACATATTGTGCATATTTGGACGTGGCAGTCTTATTGCGAAAGTAGCGTCATCTGGACTGTAAAAAGTAGTAGAAAGTACGTCATCCCGACGGTATAATGTCGTCATCTGGCCTGTATGAAGTAGAGTAGTGAAAATAGCAACATTGGAGAAAATCTAAATACCTACACACATCCTAAAAATTCTCTTTATACTATTTGTAAAAGAAAAAAATAATATATTTGTTTATTTTATTTTATAGGACGATAAAACGGTAATTTAGTATTTGCCGTCGAAATCGTTAATGCCTTCCGACCGACAATGTACTCAATCCTATAATGACCTCATTCAATATTTCCTTCAATATATTCATTGTCTCGTAAAACCATTTTTGAATGTCTCCATTTTCGACTGTCTCCATCCTAAGTTAAATGATCATAGTACGAAACAACAAAAACCCATAAATTTATATAATGCGGGACTTAACACGTAATTTAGGTAAAAATATAACCTTTGTATTTCCCGACGCTTCGGCTGAGTTGCATCAGCCGTGGTCACTTTGTTTTTCTAGGGTCCCATCATCAGAGCCTGATATGATGACCATGGGATCACCTGGAAAGTATACTCTTTTAAACAAAAAAATAGTTTTCCGAATCGGTTCAGGCGTCTTCGAGTAATCGGAGAACATACATAAAAAATAAAAGATTCCGACGAATTGAGAACCTCCTCCTGTTTTTGAAGTCTGTCTATAAACATGGAATCGCTTCATCGCGCGTTGCTCAGGACAGATTTTTACAATTTCTATGTATTATTTAGTATTTAATATTATGAGTATTAAAATCATTTATATAGTATTTTTTTACACTTACTATTGTATTCGGTCAATGAAAAACCGTTTACAGGCAGTGATTAGGGCCAGGGGGTAACACAAAATATTGAAGCGGAAATAACATTAAAATTGTAAACAAATTATTTATGTCTTTATTAATTTTCCTAATTTTAGATAGGAAATTAAAATAATTTTAATTCTTTTTGATATCATTTGAAAACTAAAAAAAATACCTTTCAAATGATATGCCACAATCCATAGTTAGCATACAATTTGTAAAAAAAATGTTTTGAGTAACGCACGATGAAGATTTTGGTTTATTGCTCGCAAGTGTATAAACATTTTCTTTCTGACTGGAAAATGGGAGGCCTTTGAAAGGCTTACGTCGCCGACGTACACACTACACGTATCGCCTGGCGCCGCCACTAATTTTAAGAAGAAGCTTTCCTTCATACCTAAAGTGAGCTTACATCCTATAAAATAAGCGATTAAAATATTCGACCTTTGTAAAGACCATAGCGAATTTACTGGAAATATCTACGTGTATGTAATTATGGTATTGATTTCAAATACAATAATATTAAGATAAGATATAATATGGGTGCTGTGTTGACTATATAACGGATTTACGCGTTTGGTATTGCACACACGGTCGACAAGAATGGGGCGTCTAGTAGCACTGGGTGTTATAGGTAAATATATTGAGTATATTTTTATATCATTATCAGCATACTTCTTCTCTAATGCTTACCATCATTGGTGATCCTCAGCTTATCAGCTGACGAGCTCGGTGGCTCAGTCGTGTCGTGAATGACGCGACTTTGACACCAACGCTCGTGGGTTCGATTCCCACACAAGGCAAACATTTGTGTGCATGGACATGTCTGTTTGTCTTGGTCTGGATGTTTTAAGAGAGGGAGGGCGCATCAAAGCAGCCCGTTTGGGGAAGTACCTCAACCGCACAGAAAAACGCAGCCAAATAACGACTTCCTAGAGGGTTGTCGTGTTCTTGCGTGCGAGTGAGGTCACCAGTAAACTCCTAAGGAATAGCTGTATAAGCAGCAGGAGGAGGCATCGCGCGAGTGATACTTAATATTATCGCAAACGTTAATAGGCTACGGTAGCTACTTTTCATCAGGCGGGTCATATGCTTGTATGCCACCCGACGTAGTATAAAAAAAATCGACGAACTCAATGTTGTGGACAGTAACCACTACAGGCCTCTCGATTGAGTTTGTCGATCCATCAAAAGGGGAAAGCCAGTCTCTTCATAAGCTTCCACCCTAGGACTTCACCTCTCCATCTATCATCTCTCACTCTGCAGATATGGCTCACCGACTGCTTGGTTATTTTGCTATGTCGAAATCATGTTAACATTAGCCATAACTACGTGGTTTCCTGCTCGTATTCCCTAAACACCATAAGCTCATTACGTGACTTTCAACGTGTGCCCCACGATCATATATGCCAGATGGCCTTCAAGTTTTGAGGTACCGAGGTTTTAAGAACGTTAAGCATCCGATAGAGATCTTTTTTTTACACAACGTCGGGATATATACTTACAAGCGTACAGCCTACTTGACGCAAAGTTGTTACCGTAGCCTTAGACTGCGTGTGAGTGATATCACCACACCAGTAAGTTCCTAAGGCGATGTTATGTTAGCAGCAGAGGTAGCATCACGCGAATGATACTCAATGTGTTACAAGCGTTCACATGCTACGGTACAACAACCCTCCAGAGAGTTGTTATTTGACTTCGGTTCCTGGCGTTCGTAGAATACGATAACCATAAGCTTGTGTGCTCGCATTCCTCCCGAAGCTGCGTGAAAATATCGCAGGAGGGGCGGCAAACCGCGAGATATAATTGGTGTCATCTGGGTTGATTAGTCCAGAAATTTAGTTCCTTTTTTAAAGCTGAACATATAATATATCTTACCTCGTTGTTTACATTGTATTTTATTTATTTTATACTACGTCGAGAGGCATACAAGCATACGGTCCTCCTGATGGAAAGCGGTTGTCTCAGTCTATGATCGCTTGCGATACATTAGTATCACTCGCGCAATGCCACCTCTGCTGCTAGCACAGCAACTCATTCGACTTTACATACTGGTGAACCGCACTCACTAGCAGGAACACAGCAACCCTCGTATTTTATTTGGCTGCGATTTTCAGTGAGATGGAGTTACTTTTCCAGACGGACTGCATCGATGCGCACTACCTCTCTTGGAAACGCTCAGACCAAGACAAACAGACATGTTCATGAATACAAATGTTTGCCCTGTGCAGGAATCAAACCCACGACCGTTGGTGTCAAAGTAATGTAGAGTGCGTTTCGCCACTGCGCCACCACACTCGTCGTTTCGCTCGGTTCCTCTCTTGCCAGTAGATGCACTGATTCTAGTGAATGTAATTTATTTTTTTCAGCCTTGTTATCTTCGACACTTGGAGCGCCGACTCCTGATCCTCGACCCCAATCCTGTCCCCCACCGCCGTGTTGCCCACCACCTCCGTGTTGCTCTCAACCATGCGATGAGAGAGCAAGTAAGTATCAATGTACTGTATTGAAAGGTTAGTGATGTGAGAGTACATAAAAATTAGAAAACTGGAGCCTGTGCAGAGTTATAATGAAATATGTTGTATACGCTGATAGATTAGCTCGTTAGGAGAGTCTGTTGTAAATTGTATTAGATTCTATAATAAATTGCCTGGCTGACCAATTAAAAACTCAACACACACACTATCACGAGACTGTAGGACAGTGATTACTTCGCCACTAGTATAACATGCAAGCTATTCTTCCCCGTATAATTTAAATTAGCTTTTATTTAAATGAATTACCTCTTTAAACACAAAATGATGAAAATAAAGTTAATGATAAAGGTAGATTTGGAGCACAAACATTCTTAATTGTAATTATTTTTTCAGCGATCTGTGGTGACGGAGCTATTAAAGTGGCTACATCTGGACTTCAGAGGACTTATATCCCAGATACTCTCAAAAATTTGGGATTTAGAGAAGTGCCCGTCCCAGGGGGTTGTTTCTTCGTAGCTACGCAGCCAGACGTCGTGATCCAGCCACCTCCTATTCTAGTTAAACCTACGCCTTCAGGACCAGTAACTCCACCATCTATCGTTGTGCGACCAACTCCGCTTCCTCCAATTTCTGTACCTTCGATAGTAGTCAGGCCACCGCCGATAGCTCCAATTGTTCCTCCACCAATCTGCGTGAGACCACCTCCATTACCATGTATGACTCCACCGCCAATTTGTATTAAACCTCCACAACCAAACCCAATTTGTCCCCCTGCAATCACATTCAATCATCCAGAATTGCCTATGATTAATCCTCCTGTGATTTCTGTCCGGTCTCCGGCATATCCAACTGTAGAACCTCCAGTGTTTAGTGCTGCTTTGTGCGAATTATTGAAGGCAACACCGGGTGGGCCTTCTATCCCACCGTGCTGCCCAGATTCGTGTTACCAACCCCCTTATCCGTGTCCAGACCAGTGCTACCCATCCCCTTGCCCGTATCCAGATGCGTGCTACCCAGCTCCTTGCCCGGGTCCAGAACCGTGCTATCCTGCCCCTTGCCCGGGTCCAGACCCGCGCTACCCAGCCCCTTGCGCGGGTCCAGACCCGTCCTACCCAGCCCCTTACCCGGGTCCAGACCCGTCCTACCCAGCCCCTTACCCGGGTCCAGACCCGTCCTACCCAGCCCCTTACCCGGGTCCAGACCCGTCCTACCCAGCCCCTTGCGCGGGTCCAGACCCGTCCTACCCAGCCCCTTGCTCGGGTCCAGACCCGTCCTACCAAGCCCCTTGCCCATGTCCAGACCCGTGCTACCCATCCCCTTGCCCATATTCATGCCCATCGCCTTGCCCGTGTCCATACTAACTCCGTTCTACCCTCCTTACCCATATCAAATGACCCATGCTGCTCATGATAATCTAAAATTTGTTTATGAACCAATAATTGAAAACCAAATAACATCTAAACTAACTTAGAGGGTCCCAACCAATTTCCCAAAATTCTCTCGTAACTGTCGTGGTTAGTTTTAATCTAATAATCTTTTTAGAGAATCGTTATCTCTAGTCGAAAATTGTTACTGTGCAGGTGATTTTTAGTAATAATTCCTGAAAGGTCTGTAAGTGGAAGTTCGTCACTCATGTGGCGAATTACTTGAAACTCATGGGTTAGAATAAGAATAGAATGGTACTGGATCCATCTTACAGTCTTTATTAAGCCGTTTTTCTGTTCGGTAAGGTTATTTGCAAAGGTGTCAACGAATTGAACGTGTAGATAAATTCTTGAGTTTCAGTCTACAGCAGATGAAGGGAGAGGGAAAATAGTCCAGACTCGGATGCCTCAGTTCTCAAATCATAATTACTATTTGCTTTTGTAATAAATATGAGGTAATCGCTATTTCAAATATCAAAAATCTTTCACAATAGTATTATTTTGATAACTTCTTTGAACGGAGAATATGTCTTTACATAATGTTGCACAAGAATTATTAATCTCGCATAAAGTTAGAGATATAAAGCACCACTGACACAGCGGTAATGTTAATTGATATGACGACGATCGAAACGATATGTGCCCCAAATATATATATATATATCTTCACGTCAGGTCCCTTGCGGGGTAGGCAGAGAGAACCGACCGCCATAAGACGCGGTCCTTACATACTTCACTGGCTTCTTTCACATTCATAGCTCTTTTCATGCACGCTCGCCGGTTCCTAAGGCTCCTGACATCACCTTCTGATAAAACACGACCAATTTGGTCATGGTAGGTTAGTCTTGGTCTTCCTCGGCTCCTACATCATTCCACTTTCGCATTGTATATCTGTTTGGTCATTCTTTCATATATTTATTATTATTGATTCATAATTTGTTTTAGATATATTCAAAGATCTCTTATAATGGTGATATCTTACAAACGACTATGGTTATGTTAAAATGTTTACTGATATTTTTAACATAGAAATGGAGTTTAAATCTTATAAATTATTTGGGTTCTGATCAATATAGCTGATAGATCATATCGACTCGTGTTCGAATCCTATTTTCGGACATCCTCAGGTTGATGTGAAATAAATTCTGCCATGTTAAGCAATTTGAGAAAATCTATATATTTTCATTCGTAGCCAATCATGACAAAGTCCATGGTTACAATTTGTAGTCAAAACAATGTGAAACTCTAAATGTAAAACTCCGTTTCTTTCACGGCATGTATTACTAGGAGTATATCAAATTATGTTTTATATGCATGAATGCCCGTACTCCACGTCGATTGCGTAATTGTAAACAAATGTAGCTTAAGTGATTTATTTGTAACACAAGTATATATTTATTAAATATATGATTTACATTAAAAGTGATTTCATGATTTGTTTTTTAATTTAATTATGTTTTGTATTTGACGATTGAAGTAAACAATCATAAATGAAAAATCTACAGTAATATGTAAAGCGAAAGTGTTTGTTTGTTTGAACGCGCTAATCTCTGGAACTACCAGTCGAATTTGTTTTTTTTTTGCATGTGATAGCTCGATTATTGAGGAAGGTTATGGGCTATTCAACATCATGATACAACCCTAAGAAGCCGAGTAAAAGAAAGTAGGAAAAGCGGACCGTACGGTATACCGGGATACGCGCAGAGGAAGTCACGGTGTTCACCTAGTATTAATTACAGTGATTAGGACTGCCTGTCACAGAACATATAAAAAAGTCTCGAGCGATGCGGTGATAGAGAAACATCTGTCCTTAAAGTCGAGAGTTGCTAACAAGTCATCTTGTCGTCTTGCTTATGCGGTTCAATTCTAGTTCTGACCTTAGTGACTAGATATTGCGTAAAAGTGTTCCTTTCAGCGCGTAGAAGTGTTATAATATAAAAATTACTATAAAATTCTCAACTGATTAGAATTTATAACCAGTTGAGAATGCGCAAGCTTCGTCAATTATATAACAATTCAATTTTTTTTTCAATTTGTCGGCCATTTTGATCATGTTCCTTAAGAGATAGGAACGGTGTTCCTGAACATTATCATTCTACTTTTTTATGCTGAATCCGAATCTGAAGTCATAATTCGAATATTCGAAAAAAAAAACCGCATACATAGATAAACGCACAAACAAACATATAGATTTCATATAGGAACGGTGTTCCTGAAAATATATTCTGCTCAAGGTCTCATTGAGGGCAATTTCTAAAGGGTAAAATAAAATGGACAGAACGCGTAAACTAAATTTAAAATTGCAACAACTGCAGTTAGAAGTACGAAGTTTGGTCGGGCAGCGGCAGGGAAACCAGGAGAGGAGAATGTGGACGGGATATTGGTCGAAAGTAGGAGAGAAAAAATATCCTATATCGTTGCGGGGAATAAGACGAGCTTGGTAGCTCAGTCGTGAATGACGCGACTTTGACACCAACGCTCGTAGGTTCAATTCCCACACAAGGCAAACATTTGTGTGCATGTACATGTCTGTTTGTCTTGGTCTGGGAATTTTAAGAGAGGTAGGGTGCATCAAAGCAGCCCGTCTGGGGAAGTACCTCCACTTCACAGAAAACCGCAGCCAAATAACAACTCCCTAGAGGGTTGTTGTGTTCCTGCGTGTGAGTGAGATCACCAATAAGCTCCCAAGGAGTTGCTGTGTAAGCAGCAGAGGAGGCATCGCGCGACTGAAACTTAATATATCTCAAGCGTTAATAGGCTACGGTACCCGCTTTATATCAGGTGGCTCGTTGGTAGAAGTTTTCTCTGTTGTGAGCAACAAGCGAGCAAACACAGGGCTCCGCGGGCTACTGCTTCACCGCGACAACGCGCCCGCGCACACCGCGCTCAAAACGAGGGACTTCCTGGCCATACGCCGGTCAAACTCCTGGGTCACCCTCCTTACAGACCTGACCTAGCACCGTGTGACTTCTTTTTATTCCCGAAAATAAAAAATCAGCTCACAGGGATACAATTTTCGTCGCCGGAAGTTGCGCTGTCAGCGTTCGAGCAGGCTGTGAATGAGGCGTCAGCGGCGGACTGGAAAGGGTTTCGAAAACTGGTTCAGACGCATGAAACTTTGTATAGAGGCTGGTGGAGAGTAACTTCGAAAGATTTAATAACAAAATATTTACCTATACAATACTTTGTGTCCCACGTATATGTTTTTTTTTAATAAATATATAATGTTGTACAAACTACACAGCGCCACCTAGCCCCAAAGTAAGCGAAGCTTGTGTTATGGGTACTAAACAACTGATAAACATACGTAAATACATTTTTTTTTGTAAATACATACTTATTATACTCGTACATAGAAAATACCCATACCAAGACAAACAGACATGTTCCTGCACACAAATGTTTGTCCTGTGTGGGAATCGAACCCACGAGCGTTGGTGTCAAAGTAGCGTAACAGCGCGTTTCACCACTGCGCCACCGTGCTCGTCAAAATATATATATCTATGTCTATATATGTAGCCTTGCGGGGTAGGCAGAGAGAACCGAGCGCCACATCACTCTGTCCTTTCATACCTCACTCGTTCCAATAAAATCGTAGCCTCCTGTCATGCACACTCCTCGGTTCCTAGGGCTCCTGACATCACCTTCTGATACAAGCGACTTATCAGGTATATTTTACCAACATTATCCAACGTGTACCCTTCATTTCAAACGAGTCAGAGTCTACGAGAGTAACTAACTGTGTGCACAGTACGTGTTCCGAATGTACGCTGATACGAGTATAGCATAGAGATGGTGACTAACACTCAACAAAAAATATATCATTTAACCGACCGAATAAACAGCTTTTTTTATACTACGTCGGGAGGCATACATGCATACGGCCCACCTGATGTAAAGCGGGTACCGTATTAGGTATTAGTTTAATTTATAAGAAGGGTTATTGGAGTAAAATTAAAAAAACGTCTTTCAAGTAGTAGCGGCGATGTTTATGGAATGTATTACATACAAGTCAAATGTCAAGCACAAGTGTTATACATTTTTAACTATAGCGCCATCTACCGGTACCGTGAAACATTTAGCAGCATCAACCTGTTACTTTTGTGTTACAGTGATGCGCGCGCATCTTAAAATTTCGTTCTCATCATTTTTTCATAACGCGCCTAAAGAAGTATAACTTCAAAAAGAAAATCTATCTGCCGCTGTTCCTGATACAATTATAGCTTTCCAATTAAAAATTAAATAAAAATCGGCTACCAATTCAGCAATTTAAACGTATAAATTTAACAATCAAACAGACGGAGTTTCTGTCATATATGATATTAGTTCATGTTCATGATATTAGTTAGGTACGTCTCAGCATAAGCCAACAGTTTTGAGCTTAGAGATTACATTTTTGGTACGGAACCCTAAAATCCAAGGCTCGCTCTTAACGTAAATTACTATCAAAGTAACAAACGAGAGCCATCAACGACCATACAATTTTATGTCCACCATAAACATTCATGTATTGTACACAAACGCTTTAATCCCTCACTCTGTGCAATGCGAGCTCGCTGTGCCAACATTTACTAATAACAATTATCTCTGTCAGTTTCTTGGCGAGAGATCAAAGGATCTGCCTGGATACGAGCCTCTTCTACATATTTGATTAACAATTGAAGGTTATTTGTTAGTATTGTCGACCAACATGTTTTGTCAGCTATGAAAACAAATCTCTGTTGCGACTTATCAGATATTTGTAAAACAATACATCATTCACAATTACGAGCACATGTCAAATAACTGTGACTCGCCGATTTAACAAAAACGTTGCGAGCAGCGAGCTACAGCTAGTCGACAATGTAATAGAAATTGAACGGTAACTGTCACAATGACTGTTCTAATTGTAATAGATCTCAGCGTTCTGATCATAATCATAATGGTATTTAATCAAACGAGCAATTATTGTATACTAGAGGTCGTCCAGTGCTCGAAATTCATACGCAATTAATTATTAATTTGAATGTTATTGATATTTTATAAATATTTCTTACGAATATATTATGATGACATGTACATAATAGGCACTCCACCTTTGTGAGAACTTTAACTAATATTAATCTCACACATCCGTGGCACACGTAATGTGCTTACAATGAATACATTTTTTTTCTCTATATCCGAATTTAGCTGAATTTTATTGAATACTCATTTGATATATCTACAATGATTTAAAATATTGACTTAAACCGTTGACATTGCTCCAAACACTTCTTACAAAGAAGGTTTTACAATGCAAAACAAACACATGCAAAACATTGTGTTATCATCAAAGACTTCTATGTATACTACTAGGCAGGCTGAGCGGAACTCGGATTTTGCACATCAAGTTACGGTCAATTCTCCGCAACTCCTTTAGTCGGTTGCGAGCAAGCGATACAAGCACTACTTTGTTTCGTAATTAACCGAGAACGTTGCGGTCGACAAATAAGTTTCTTTTTTTGTTTTAAATGCCACGAAATAACAATTAATCATTATTATATTTACGTGAATACTTTGTTCAAGTGATTAAACTGTTATTTTTGGTAAGTAACTACTTTTTTTTGTATTTTACTATGAAACTATACCTAACATGAATAACAGCCATGACACTATTGCCATCTCGTTTACTCTCTAGTAGCGTAAGTAGCGCTACCGACGATCACATCATAGATCAATGTAACAGGTTCTCAAACAGATATGGAAATAGGTAGGTCAAAAATTCACAAAACTAATTTTATTTGAAGGGAACTGATTTATTTTTATTAGTTTGTTCTTGTAATACAGTAAGCAAATTAAGTATAATATTAAGTAAGTAAGTAAACAGTGCGGAAAAGGCGGTATTAGATTTAGGGTGTTTCGAGGTAGTACGACCGGCGCAGAATAATTATAATAATTTTATGTAATTTTTATTAAAAAAGTAACCTATATTATTAATTTGTGTAATTGATACTACTCTGTACTTTAAGTTTTTGTGTAAATTCAATAGATAAGGTTTACAATTGTATACTTATGCATAATCATTTTGTTCAATAAAACAAAGTCATGAGTCCAATTATTTTTCCTCATAATTACACAATTGTTACTATCGTACATTTCTCTGGATTATGTATTATTAGTGTATATAGTATTATGTACAATATACTTTAATTTACCATTATATTAAAATGGTATTATAATAGTAACAGTCGAAGTCAAATGGGTAATAGGTAAAGTTCAATCGATTGTCGCGTCTGCATGAGCAGCCTGTTCACTGCATCGGCCACCCTCTCCCGCTACCCCGCACCTCAGACGGCGCGCTCCGAGCTACAACACAATATTTATGTTACTCAGCCTGTCTAGTAGTATACATAGAAGTCTTTGGTTATCATCAATCAATGAATGCACAATAAAAACTACCAATTAAAAGTTTGACGGAGCATCGAGACAATCGGCTCGATCGAAGTCATTCGATTTGTCTATGATATCTGTCATTTCTGATCGAAACAGAGTTGTCACTCTGACGGGACATCGGACACTGGAGGGGCGGCTACATTGGTTGGACCATGGTATAATAATATACTATGGGTTGGACTTCACTTTGACTTGGGTCGTGGAAGAGCGCGCACGTATTCACGTGTTCGGTGGACGTTATAGTTTCAATCAGAAAATATCTCGTTGATCAGTTGTAATTTTACGACTTGCTATCGTACATCTATGGATATAGACAAGTGTAATTACGTTACGATCGTGATTTTATTAGAATTCAGTCTCCTAACCTACGCCGTTTAGTTTATATAGTACTTATTACCACCTAGACATGGAAAGCCATCCTGAGGAGGGCGAAGTTCCTTAAAGTTCTTTAAATTTACCTCAAAATAATTTCACTTCTGGGGAATTATTTGTAATAACAACTCCCTAGATGTTTGTTGTGTTCCTGCGTGTGAGTGAGATCACCGGTATAGCTCCTAAGGAGTTGCTGTTGCTGCAGCAGAGGAAGCATCGCGCGAGTGATACTTAATATATTACAAGTGTTAATAGGCTACGGTAACCGCTTTACATCAGATGGACCGTTTGCTTGTATGCCTCCCGACGTTGTATAAAAAAAATGATTTATTTTTACAAAAAAAATAGTTTTACAAAAGATGTATATTGTCCAAGCAGTATTCACTAATATAGGTCGGGGAAAAAGTATTCCCGTATTTTTTAAGATAAAGTTGCAGTAAAACCTCTTTGGTTGTACTGATTGTATCTGGCTGGTTTTGATACCAATCAATAGGTGACATTTATCTGTGTTTGTGTGTGAGTGTTTTTCTGTCCGCCAAGATGAGTGAACCTAACGAAGAAATTAGATACATTTCCAAATTTCTATTAATTACTCGACCTCAGCGAACTTAAAAAGCATAGAATGATAATTTAGAACAAATTCATAGTGCATAATCGACACCAAAACAATCACGCGCTCGTATTTGAAACCAAAACATCATTTCTCGAAAATGCAGTTAGCGAAAAATATGCCTTACCACCAAATCATAAGCCGCACTTTACGATAATTGTTTATGGTACAAAGGAGTCATAGAAATTTAAAAACAAAATTTTCTTGTCGATGATTGGCTGCATGCGATCTCGCACGATCGAGACACGAGTTCACTCGATGTGGCGACATGTACGCGCCACGAAAGTAAGGCCATTTTATAAATATAGGCGGGCTCATAGTGCTATCACAGAAACTCCAGTCTCTGTGATGCCCAATGGCAGCGCATTAAATGTTTCCCCCAATGACAATCTGCTCGAACTGTTGCTCTCTACGTTAATGAGTTTACTTACACGCTTTAGTGATACTGAATTACCATCCAGTATCCACCAAAAACTTACTGAGCTGATTTCTATGTCTGTTAACATTCCAAGCAATTCTTCAGTGGAATTGCCGGAGCATCAAACATAAAAAAGCAGATTTTATCCATCTTATAAATAAATTTAAGCCTGTGGTTTTTGCCGTCCAGGAGATGTGGCTTAGGCCTGGTGCCCACTTCAGGGTTCCAGGCTACTCATGTCTCCGGGATGATAGAAATGATGGGCATGCTGGTGCTTCTATCCTTGTGTCTAAATCCTGTATATTCACTCAAATTACCCTTCCCCCACACTCTGATAACATCAATGCTGTCGCTATCCGTACCTCAAACATCTCATTCCTATCTGTTTATATCCCTAACCCTTCTCTCGCTACCCTTAATGAACTGTCATCTATAATGTCCTCCCTCTCCCCACCAGTTCTCATCCTAGGAGACCTTAATATTCACCACACCTCATGGGGTTCCCATTTTTGTGACTCCATATCAGCTGCTTTCCTAGACTTAATTGATGATTTGAACCTCAACATTCTTAATGATGAAAACCTACTCGCCGTGTCCCTCCATCACAAAATATCCAAAGTGCCGTGGACCTATCACTCTGTTCCCCCGAGCTTGCATCCCTACTTGCGTGGGAAGTACTTAGTAGCACCTATGGAAGCGACCACTACCCGCTGCTTATTTCTATTCTAACAGCTGATAGTATACCTAACACTCCTTTTAAGCCCCGACTTAAATATAGTTTGACTAGGGCCGACTGGCCCCTTTTTACTGATACCACTGATGAGGGCATTTCACAGCTCCCACCCATCCACGAAAGTAATGTGCAGTCCCTGTATTTGGATTTTAAAGATGCTATCCTGTCAGCTGCCAATAAAAGCATCCCATTAAAGAAACCACCAAAAAAAAAAACTTCTCCACCCCCTTGGTGGGATCAAGATTGCTATGCAGCTGTTAGAAGAAGAAAGGTAGCGGAACGTCAGTATTCCCTTGATATGTGTAGGGACAAATACCTTAATTACCAGAAGGTGGCTGCTGAGGCAACCAAATTACTTGCGAAGAAGAAGAGAACTGGGTGGCACAGTTTTTGTGAAACCTTGTCTCCTAACTCACACCCCTCTATGGTCTGGAGAAACATAAAAAAATTCCGCTGTGGCACAAATAATGACCTAAATGTCTCTTCAAATGATTGCTCAGTATGGATAGGTGAATTTACACGGAGGTTAACCCCTCCTGCAGTACCGTCTTTTGAGGAAACCTTGACGTATTCCAACCCAACTTATTCATCTGACCCATTTGATGCACCATTTTCCCGAGAGGAATTTGATGCTGTCATTAGCACCCTAAAAGACTCTTCGCCTGGTGCAGACGGAATTCCCTACTCATTCATAACTCGCAGTGGTCCTGCTACAAAAGAATATTTTCTGGAAATATTGAACCAGTTCTTCATCTCAGCCACTCCACATAAGGAATGGAAATCCCAAATTGTCATCCCTATACTAAAACCAGGTAAACTGAGTACTGACCACTTGGGCTATCGCCCTATTGCCCTTTCGTGTACCATGGCTAAGATTCTTGAACACCTTATTAAGAATCGGTTAGAATGGTTAATAGAGAACAAGCAAATTTTACCTAAAAGCCAATTTGGGTTCAGGAAGGGTTTTGGTACGATGGACAGCCTTAGCACACTTGTCACGGACATAAGATTGGCGTTTTCCAAACGCAGCTACTTGGTGGCTGCTTTTTTAGATGTGTCGTCTGCATACGACAATGTGCTTCTTCCTGTGCTCAGGCAGAAAATGCTGAATCTGAGTATTCCAGTGAGGATTGTCAATTACATATCTAATTACCTTTCAGATAGATCTATTCTTATTAGCTTTCAAAATTATTCCAGTGCTCCAAGACAAGTGTGGAAAGGCCTCCCACAGGGGTCAGTGCTCAGTCCCCTCCTGTTTAGTATATACACGTATGACTTGGAACTTTCTGCCAACAGCTTTTGTAGTGTACTCCAATATGCTGATGATTTGGCCCTGTATACCTCATCTAACAATGTAGCAGAAGCCTCTTCAAGGATGAATTCAGCCATATACTATTTGCAGGATTGGCTCTCAAACCACGGATTATCCATTTCAATTCCTAAAAGCAGTATTGTTGTTTTTGCACGTCAAAGAATTATACCAGAGATTTCAATTGCTTATGATGAACAAACTTTCCCTATAAAAGACAAAGTTAAGTTTCTTGGTGTAATTCTAGACTCTAAATTAACAGGCACCCACCATGTTTATCACATTGTCAAAAAGTCAGAAAAGAATATTAATGTTGTTCGTTCACTTTCTGGAGTATGGTGGGGTTCTCACCCTTATACGCAGAAATTAATTTATAATGCCCTAGTCCGCAGTCATCTGGACTATGGTTCTTTCCTTCTGGAACCATGTAACAAAGATGCTTTAAAATCCTTGGACAAAATACAATCGAAATGTCTCCGCATCATTACTGGTTCCATGAAATCCTCTCCTATTAATGCCCTGCAAGTTGAATGTGTGGAACCTCCGTTGCATTTACGTAGGCAATATCTATCAGATAGATTTTTGCATAAAGCCCTACAAGTATCTGACCACCCACTCCTAACTAAGCTGCATGAACTGTCAGAGTATATTCCCGCGGGTGAATACTGGACACACAAAGACCCCCCATGTTTGTTTAACAGTTTTGTTTCGTTTCTTCGACTTCCATGCCCTGTATTTCAATGCAGGGTAAACCCTTTATTTGACATTCCCTACCAGGCAATCATCTATCAGCCTGACATAGTTTTCAATTTAGGTATAGAGAAAGATTCCCCATTTGCTGCAGCAAGAATGAATGCTGAAATTGATAAATTCTGGAGTGACCGGGTGGCTATGTACACTGATGCCTCAAAGTCCTCAGAGGAAAGTTGTGTGGGAGCCGCCGTTTGGATCCCGAAATATAGAATTATTTTAAAATTTAAATGCCCTTCAGTGTGTTCAGTGTTCACCGGCGAAGCCACTGCTATCCTGGAGGCTCTATTATATATAGAGTCTCATAATATACCTAAGACGGTTATCTTCACAGACTCTAAAAGCTGTTTATCCGCAATAGCGTCTCATCAGTTTAGCAGCAAACTCAAATCCCCTGTTATCCTGAACATTAAACAGGTTCTATGTAGGTGTCATATCAAGGTATTACTGATCTGTCTTGCATGGATCCCTGGACATAATGGCATCCCAGGAAATGAAGTGGCTGACCAATGTGCTAAGGATGCAATAGGTAATGGATGTTTGACCCCTCAGTGTACAGCTTACTCGCACGACCTGGTACATCTTGCCCGCGTCAAGTTGGCAGGTGGTTGGAACAAAATATGGTCACAAACCCGAACAGTGAAAGGGAAATTTTACGGTTCCATCCAGGACCACATACCATCAAAACCTTGGTTTTTCAAGTATCCTGATACCAGCAAGCGAGCTACATCAGTGATTTGCCGTCTCCGACTAGGCCATGTTTGCACAAATACGTTTCTGGCAAAAATCAGGGTGAGGGATAGCTCTCTGTGCGAGTGTGGTCTGGACGAGGGTACTCCAGACCATATCTTTTTTTCCTGTCCAAAAAATTCTTCCTCTCTATATGACTTACTCCCTTCCTCTATTCCCCGTCCTATCAACTTTAAATCCCTCCTTACATTTGTTAACTCCCCCTCCGTTGTATATACTTTGTGTGCGTTTATTAACACTAATAACATTAAATTGTAATGTGTATGTCTTATAATCATACTAACCCTTGTTTGTGATGTCAGTGTATGTCTATTGTTTCAGGCATGTAGACGGAGCGTCATAGTGTCACGCCACTTGCTACTATTTAACATACTGTACACTCACAAAGCCACTTCTTAGCAGAGTCACATACTAAGAATAGTCACATACTCAGTTAAATTATGAACTGAAATATGAAAGCACTGACATTGGCGAGAACACCAGGATCGCCATAAAGAAGAATAATAATAATATAAAAAAGATCGAATTTAATAAAATACAAACTGAACTACACTTACCTATGAAATGTGATTCCTGAGCATTTATGATTACTGGTAGTATTATTTACACACCATTTGACGACACAAGAAGGCATTATTACGAAAAATCTTGATAAATACACAAATTAAGACAGACTGACACGTCGTTGTTTCAAGCCGACTGACTAACACCGACTGTCAAGGCGTGCGGCCTCATTTCTAAGCCCCGCCTAGCCCGGCCTCTTTTTCGTTGGGTCATTTTTGAAACGTTATTGCTGCTTCTATGCTTTTTAAGTTCGCTGCTCGACCTCCACATGTCTCGATTTTTACACACTTCACTCGCTTCTTTAACATTAATAGCTGTTCTCATGCACGCTCGCCGGTTCCGAAGGTTCCTGATATGTCCTTCTGATAAAAGACGACCAATTTGGTCATGGTAGGTTAGTCTTGGTCTTCCTCGGCTCCTACATCCTTCCACTTTCGTATTGTATATCTGTTTCGTCATTCGTTCATCTTGCATTCTTTCTACATGTCCGAACCAACGGAGCATGCCCTTTCATATCTTAACACCGACACTCTCTTTCAGACCAACTCTCTTTCGTACGTCATCATTTCTAACACGGTCAGCAAGCGTTATGCCACAAATTTTTCGCAGTGCTCGCATCTCGACCACATTTATTCTATACATAGATAGATAGTAAATAATGTGGGATCTGAGATCAGGGCTGACCCAATAATAATGAACCGACAATTATCCGACGGTTCCTTGTTCCAACCCTAGTGTGGGCATGTACCACTAGATGCTATTTTCGTATGTATGTATATCTTCACGCCAAGTCCCTTACGGGGTAGGCAGAGAGGTCCGAGCGCCATAAGACGCGGTCCTTGCATACTTCACTCGCTTCTGTGACATTCATAGCTCTTTTCATGCACGCTCGCCGGTTCCTGGGGCTTCTGACATCACCTTCTGATAAAACACGACCAATTTGGTCATGGTAGGTTAGTCTCGGCCTTCCTCGGCTCCTACATCCTTCCACTTTTGCATTGTATATCTGTTTCGTCATTCTTTCGTCCCGCATTCTTTCTACATGTCCGAACCAACGGAGCATGCCCTTTCTTATCTTAACACCGACACTCTCTTTTAGACCAACTCTTTCTCTCACGTCTTCATTACGAACGCGGTCAGCAAGCGTTATGCCACAAATTTTGCGCAATGCTTTCATCTCGACCGCATTTATTCTACTTTCATGCTCTCTCTGCCATACCCAGCTCTCACTTCCATAAGTTAGCGTTGGAATTAGCACCGCGTTGTATACAGCGAGCTGTGCCTTCTGGCTTAGATTTCGGCTGCCTAGAAGTTTACCCAACGCTCCATTCACCCTATTCCCGGCACTCACTCGTCTCTCCACATCAGCGGTGTACCTGCCATTGCTGCTAAAAGCACTTCCAAGATATACAATCTCATTTACTTGCTCCAACACTACATCATCAACCATAAACCATGTTCGTTCTGGTTGTCTCTCTTTCAAATACCATTATCTTGGTTTTCTTCGCATTCAATTGTAAGCCTTTCTTCATACAATCATCTTTCATTGTTGTAACTAGTGTTTGCAGTTCGGATGGTGATTCTGCTATTAATGCTGCATCGTCTGCATAAAGCAGGCAGTTTACCACTGAGTCACCCATTCGCATTCCCACATTCATATTTCTTATTCTCTGAAGACAACTGTCCAGATACAGGATGAACAGCCGAGCCGACAGCACGCATCCCTGTCTGACACCAATGTTGACATCAAACCAGGGCGACAAGCGATTTTCGGATTTATTATATATTCACCAAGCAAGTGACGTATGTATATACGTCACTTACTTGGTGAAAGAAAAACATCATGAGGAAAACCGCACTATCAAGGCATAGTATTTCGAAAGACGCGTGACCGCTGGGCGTTGGAGGTCTAATGTCTAACGGCTTTGTCTCAAAATTAAAAATGTAATTACAAAACCCCCGACGCAAAAATAACCTATATGATATATATAAAAACACTCGATTAAGTCCCCTTTTGAACAAAAAAATAAACAAAATCAAAACCGGTTCATCCATTTCGAAGCTACGATGGCACAGACAGATACACACGTCAAACTTATAACATCCCTTTCACACAAACACATCTTTTGCGTCGGGGGTTAAAAATGATTATGAAAATCGCGAAATCCTAAGGTTTAAGTAGCGAACCTCGTCACTCCTAATTGATTAGGAAACTGAATTACACTAGGAAGAAGACAGTAAATACTACTAATATTATAAATGCGAAAGTTTGTGTATATGGATGTTTGTTGCTCTTTCACGCTTAAACGGCTCAACGGATTTGAATGAAATTTGGCACGTAGATAGATTATGATCTGATGTAGTGGACCGCAGCGCGACCCACCCTACCTATGTGGATGTAATGGGCATGCAGCATGCCTAAGCCTACTTACCGGTATGCCTATTGGATCCTACCTAACTTAATGGACTGGAGCGTGTCCAGCCTATCTGCCTACTATTATTGCCACTACCTACTATTTAACTACACCTACTGCTACTGATGAACCCTACCTAAATCTATTGCTATTTTGTTATTATTATCTTACCTAACGAACTAAACGTTCCTGCCTTGCTAAGCTCTACAAATCTTAGGTACTTTCAGAAACCCTGGTGCTCGTTTGCTATTCTCATATACATAAAATGCACACTACATACATATTATATGCATCAAATTGGCTGTTTCGTGTATGTACACCACATCAAGTGCAAATTTTTATCACATTTTCAGTTCTCTTTCAGCGTTCTACACAAATATCAGATCTGTACGTTGCATTATTTGTTTTATTTTATGCCACTAAGGTGGAAAACAAGCTTACGGCCTGCCTGATGGTAAGCAGTTACCGTAGCCTATGGACATTTGCAACACCAGGGGTGTCACTGTTGCGTTGCCGACCCTGTAAGAACCTCTTCACGCCTTGAAGGACCCCATACTGTAGTCCCTTGGGAAAACCTCGTCAGGGAGCTCATTCCACAACTTAATTGTGCGAGACCCCTGACAGACAGATGCTCAGACAGCAAGCAGTCTTCATAAGGGTTTAAATTGCACTCTTCAGTCACGATACGCTATAGATTCCAGTAACAAAAAGAATAAAAGTCCTTAATGAGCCATTACTGTACGTTGGCAATCCAGACCACTCGCGGAATATTTCGGGTGATATAACTACGAAGCAATTGAGGGGAGGATGTAACAATTGTCCTTTATTATTGTGGAAGTACATAAAAATGATATAAAAACTTTTACTGTGGTTTCTTTGTGTATTTTCGGAGCGAGTTAAGTACACTTCGAGTATAACTACGCAGTAAGAGGCGCTTTTAATGAAATATTATATTGGTCATTTTCTTATTTCGGAGATTTTTTGGATGTTTGGACTGGTCGGCTCTACTATGCGTTAAAAGTGACAGCAAGCAACGCACAATGATTCTGGTATTTTCATTTATATCTATGATCTATACTTGTCTAAATTAGAGACAAGACATGTTAGCAACGCAACGGTGTGTTTATTATAACTAGTGGTCGAAATTAGAATACATTATTAAATATTTGAGGTAAACGTATTCGAAATTTCACCACTTTTTTCTACTATTCAAAAAAGATAATGCGCTGACGAACGGAGGAGCAAACAGCTTTTATCTTTACCCATTTTTTTTTTCCTTACACCCCGCCGTGGGCAAGGCACTTTTTGCACAATATAAATACACATATATATTTTTGTTGACTTTACCCATTTACATAAATATAAATAAAAATTGATAATATAATCTATAAATAGTCTAATCTCACGGTTTTACGATCGTAGCATGTTAACGACTAACATCTACAACGCCTCGTGGAGAGGCGAAACACGTGTCGCAGAGACGACCGGAGCAGCCATGGCAGCGGCGGTATCTACTGACGGTAGCGGGCGGGTGCCGGCCGGCAGTAGTTCGCACGAACTAATCGGGAGCGGAAGCACACAAAGTAGTTTACATCAAATTGCCTGTAAATTTGACTTTCGCAAAGTAACGCCTGAATCTATTAACTATTTAAAAGACTAAACAGTGTCCTGTCAGTTGACGCTGCCATGCTGGCCCGTAAGATCCTTCTTCACGCTTCGTTTGTAGGATCCCATATTGTAGGAAGGAGGAAACACATGAGCAGGCGAGGCGAGGACTATCTCTGTCGTACCATTAAATTGTTAAACTTTTTGGTACGCGAAGAAATGTTCTCAGCAGTGAAACAATGACATCGCAAGCCTGCACTCTATGACGGAAAGGAGACGGTGGAATAAGGGAAAACAGTTCTTCAGAGCACTCGTCATGGTAAAGGCGGTAAAATATACTTAGCGAGCCAATGCCCCTACGGAGTAAAAGAGTCCCCGGGTTTTTGGTGATCTCTTCGACGTTGATTATGCGGATAGCCCTTGCTGCAACACAAGACAAACATTTGTGTGCATAAACATGTCAGTTTGTCTGAGTCTGGATGTTTTAAGAGAGGTACGGCGCATCAAAGCAGCGTCTGGGGAAGTACCTCCACCTCACAGAACCGCAGCCAAATAACAACTCCCTAGAGGGTTGCTGTATTTCTGTGTGTTGAGTGAGGTCACCAGTGAGCTTCTAAGGAGTTGCTGTGTTAGCAGTAGAGGAGGCTTCGCGCGGGTCCTAATGTAATACAAGCGTTCATAGGCTGCGGTGACCGTTTTACGTCAGATAGGCCGTATGCTTGATGCCTCCTGACGTTGTATATAAAAAAATATAACATTCAGTTATTGGAAGTAAAGGCACGAGTCCTCCCGCGGGAAGAGCTGTCCAGGCTCAGTGTTAAAAAAATGGGTGCGAGTGCTTATGTACGCGCGTGAGAAGTTATACTTCTTTGACATCATTAAATAAATATTTAATATTAATAATATTTAGTATTAATTATATTAAATAATAATATTTTAATTATAAGAAGGGTTATTGGAGTAAAAAAGTTAAAAAAAATAATAATTAAAAAACGTCTTTCAAGTAGTAGCGGCGATGTTTATGGAATGTATTACATACAAGTCAAATGTCAAGCACAAGTGTTATACATTTTTAACTATAGCGCCATCTACCGGTATACCGTGAAACATTTAGCAGCTTCAACCTGTTACTTTTGTGTTACAGTGATGCGCGCGCATCTTAAAATTGCACTCTCATCATTTTTTCATAACGCGCCTAAAGAAGTATAACTTCAAAAATATTTTTATGATTGTTAACTATTATTTATGATATGACTTTTCGTATTCTAAAGTTAATAATTACTTATTACGATTACTTATATTACTTATTAGCCATTTTCGTATGTTATGTAAAGTATAGGTACCAAAGATTTGAAAATTTCATTAAGTGTCTTACGAAGTGTCATAGACTAAATAAACATCTTAGACGTATAAAAACTCGGGACGCCCGACAGAAGTGATAACTTAAACTAATCGACATATAATTAAAGCTGCCGTATGCGTGAGAGAAAGGGAAGCCAGACAGACTGGCGTAACGCGTTACGTAACGAAGCGGTTTACCCTCCCATAAGAAGTTATCACTTCAAAAAGGTACGGTTGATTCAGCAACCGTATACTAACTTAGATGATTCAAAAGTTTATTTAATTATCAAGTTCAAAACCATGAAAGTTTATATATTTTTGGTCGACTATGGATAATTTGTTTAAATCTACAATAACGAAAAACAATCAAAGCTTTTCTGAGCGCATCATAGCATGACATTATGTTTAAAAAACAATACAACTTCTTACATTTTATATCTTATCGCAGTTGTGTTGAAATTCTAATTCGATTGGTAAGTTATTTTATAACGATTTTTACTGCGATACTATAAAGATATATAAGTTACATTAGTTTAGTCGGTGGGTATCAGACGACCGGAAGATGGCTAGGGGCAAATTACTTTGGTTATCTGGTGAGTTCTTTCTTTCTTTTTTCCTCCTTTAAGGCTGTAATAGACCTCTAGTCTTTTGCGAAAGTCAAATTTAAAGGTATTTTGATCTAAAATACGTTGTGAGCTTTCATACCATACCACATCAACCTTTACTCATCCCACTGCAGGGATATGGGTCTCCCTTCAACCGAAGGGGTTTGCCTACCGACCGACTGACTTAGCTTAACGACTGTCATCTATCGACAACAGCCGGGACCGACGGCTTAACGTGCCCTTCGATCACGGAGAAACTCGAGAAAGATAAACCCATCCACAGGCTACAGTGGACTTTACTTAACCTGCGTGCGCGCAGTTAATTCATACAAAGTACATAAATCTGAAACTCTTCAAATTGTTCCGTCGGAATCCAGAATTCGCGTTTTAGGCACGTTAAAACTCCTACAGGCAAAGCAAAAATGTTTATCTCACTATGTATTATATAAGATAAATAATCAAGTCACAAACCCAGAGATCTACTCAAAAACATTTGGACACTGTGAGCGATTTTTGTGTGAATCGGAACGTATATAATTAATCCATTCATGTCGGTAGATGTAATAATTGAATAACCAATGTAAGACAAATGTCACCTTAGTCTTCCTGCGACCACGGACGGTGCAAAGCATTCGAAACGTGAAAACTTCTTGCCAGTAAAAGCTTGAGTCAGAACGCACAGCACGCTGTACACAATGCAGTGCTAGTTATAAAAGCGAGAGCCGAGTATAGCAGAGACTATGAAAGTAGAATAAACGCGGTCGAAATACGAGCTTTACGCAAAACTGGTAACATAGCGCTTGTAGACCGCACTCGTAATGATGATGTTAGAAACTGAGTTGATATGAAAGAGAGAATCAGTGTTGTACACGGAAAAAGAATGACGAAACAGATATCAGTGCGAAAATGGTACGATGGAAGTGCCGAGCAAGGCCAAGACTTACCGTGACCGAACTGATCGTGTTGTATCAGAAGGTGGTGATGCCCTAGGAACCGGCGTGCGTGCATGAGAAGAACTATGAATGTTAAACAAGCGAGCGAGATGTTTGTCTACACCGCAAGGAATTTGGCGTGAAGTTATATAACTAGTAAATAACAGCAAACTGTGTAGGCAGAGCTGATATTTTTTAAATTTAAAAAATATTTAAATATTAAATTTTTAATTTTTTAATTTTTTAAAAATATATAGAACCCTGTACGACATCTAGCGACGAGTGCTGTTACTTTTTCTGTTGATGGGAGTGCAGTGCAGACTCTGCACTGCAGAGTGGCCGGCCATACGTTTTCCCATATGTTTTTTTTTCTAATTGGAACGATTTTGGACCGTTCTTCCTCACCAACGAACATTTAAATTTCAAATTAAAGGATACAAAACTACAATATGTTAGCTAATAGTGTGTCGATTTTGGAGTTTCTCACTATTACCGTCTAAACGCTAGCTGGATGACATCAGTCTACCCCAAATGGCAAATTTGAGGGTAATGTCGCTCCGGTGGCTATCGCAGCTCTGCCAAAGATAGTAATCAAGCGTCGGAAAACAAAGGTTGTAGAGTGAATTTCTTGTCGATGGCGAGCGGTAAGGTTGTAGAAAGTGGCTGTGAACAAACTATTATATTGTACAGACAACAGAATATACAATTAGCAGTCTCTCTTCAGACCTATGATTATTGAGGTGTATAAATAGTGGTCCGACCTGAGTAACCGGCGCCTGACGATTACAGATCAATATTGGTCTGGTTCTTTTCCCTTCGTTGAGCGTCACCTGTGCCTGTGCCGCTGATAAGCACGTGCGTTTTGAGTCCAGTGAATCAATGTTAAAAAATCGGTCAAGTGCGAGTCGGACTCGCGCACGAAGGGTTCCGTGCCACTATCTATAAAAACGGCAAAAAAAATCACGTTTGTTGTATGGGAGTCCCCCTTAAATATTTGTTTTATTTTAATTTAATTATTTATTCTTAAAGTGAATATATAACTAAATATTCTGTGAATACTTCAAGCGTCTACCAGTTGCCGTTATCAATATCAAGCAGAAACGAGCAAAAAAACCACGTTTGTTGTATGGGAGCCCCCTTAAATATTTATGTTATTCTATTTTTTAGTATTTGTTGTTATAGCGGCAACAGAAATACATCATCTGTGAAAATTTCAACTGTCTAACTATCACGGTTCATGAGATACAGCCTGGTGACAGACGGACGGACGGACGGACGGACGGACGGACGGACGGACAGCGGAGCCTCAGTAATAGGGTTCCGTTTTACCCTTTGGGTACGGAACCCTAAAAACGGCAAAAAAAATCACGTTTGTTGTATGGGAGTCCCCCTTAAATATTTGTTTTATTTTAATTTAATTATTTATTCTTAAAGTGAATATATAACTAAATATTCTGTGAATACTTCAAGCGTCTACCAGTTGCCGTTATCAATATCAAGCAAAAACGAGCAAAAAAACCACGTTTGTTGTATGGGAGCCCCCTTAAATATTTATGTTATTCTATTTTTTAGTATTTGTTGTTATAGCGGCAACAGAAATACATCATCTGTGAAATTTTCAACTGTCTAACTATCACGGTTCATGAGATACAGCCTGGTGACAGACGGACGGACGGACGGACGGACGGACGGACGGACGGACGGACGGACAGCGGAGCCTCAGTAATAGGGTTCCGTTTTACCCTTTGGGTACGGAACCCTAAAAATGACTGTTGGCTCCGTAAATTTCTGTAGACATAACATTTTATTCAGTCACATTTCATCTATAAGTACCAATGTTTCTTTAGGATTTATTGAATGAACACATCTGTTAGTAGGCAACATTTACACGTGGTAGATGTTAATTTGTCATTGTTTATGCAACGTTACACGTCACTCACTTGCAGGAACGCATCAACCCCCCAGGGAGTTGTTATTTGGCTGCGGTTTTTTGTAAGGTGGAGGTTCTTACCCAGTCCGGCTGCTTTGACAGCCGTTAAGCAAAGGGTCGTTAAGCGCAGCCCGACTAGGGAAGTACCGCCACCTTACAGAAAAACGCCGGTAAACAACTCCCTGTTAGGTTGTGTTCCCGCTAGAATACCAGTAACGGTAATAAAGTTTTACATGCAATTTGGCTTTGTGTGCTTTCAGCACCAATTAGTTCATGCGGCCTAGCGCCGGCCGGCACCCACCCACTACTGTTAGTAAGTGCAAAATGCCGACGCTGCCATGGCTGCTCCGGTAGTCTCTGCCTCGGCTGCTGTGGTCGTCCGCCATCTGGAACAGAATCCGCATGCCCCCACCACCACCGTCGCTGCCACGACTGGCCTGGTCGTCGCTGCGACACGTGTTTCGCCTCTCCACATTTGTCATTTGTAGCATGTTATTCTTACGATTAACGTCTACAACGCCTGATGATGCCTCGTGGAGAGGCGAAACACGTGTCGCAGCGACGACCAGGCCAGTCGTGGCAGCGACGGCATGTTGCACTTACTAACAGTAGTGGGTGGGTGTCGGCCGGCGCTAGGCCGTATGAACTAATTGGTGGCGGATGCACACAAAGGAGGTTAGATCAAATTGCATGTAAATTTGACTTTTGCAAAATAACGCCTGAATCTATTAACTAATAAAGTTTAATTTAGCTTATAATAATGCTTTGCAAGTTAATGTAAACGATTATCATCATTTATTCTAAAAAGCTCATCAAGTTAAAAATAAACATTATATTTCATGTTGCCTTGATTTTGAGGATATAACTTATTAGTTGGTATCCTTTTGCTTCTGCACGTAATCAAAGACTAATTACAGCGCTGTACACGGCAGTCGCGCATTTGTCCGCAAAGAGCCCTGACGGCGCGTGCCATTTACCTATATACCGATGTTCTGTCTACACAGGTAAATAATCAAAGAATTCGAGATGAGATCTCAACGGGTAAGTAATATAAAATATAACAGCAATAGATATTTTGTTGTTATATCTTATATTACTTACCCGTTTTTTTTAAATAAACAGCAACGAAATTTGTGGTGTAGTAATCTTCATTTGAGATAAAAATCGTTAAACATACTTTTCAAATGTATAAAATCGTTTAATATAACAATTATTAAATCTAACAAACCTTTGGTATAAAATTCACGAAATCTATTGGTTGTTACTTATAATAAACTTTCTATAGATATATATTATTAAACATAATAATTGGCTATAAGAATCAATTGGTAAAAGATTCTCAATATGTAATTATCATTAGATATAACAAACTTATATTCATATGAAAAATATTCATTTAACCAAATACTTCGTTTGTCAAATTTGCGATTTTACAAAATACACGCTGCCCTAACCAAGTAAAATAGGTAGAATTAGGTTTTGGCACACGTCGGCCGCTGCCGCGGCACGCTGGCTTCGCTCGCTCGCTCGGCTCGTGCGTTGTGATCTCAGTTCTAGCCTATCCTAAACCTAGCCATTAAACAGTATAGTTTTTGAATGGTATACTAATTGACGTGTATACCGCACAAGTAGTATAGCAGGTGATAATTAGTTATTTATTTATAAAACTTTATAAAAATGATTTTATGCTTTTCAAAATTAAAAATTTATGAATATTAATGATATTAAAAATATACCGTAACTATCTATCTGTCTATAACTTCACGCCAAATCCCTTGCGGGGTAGGCAGAGAGAGCCGAGCGCCACGTGACTCGATCCTTACATACCTCACTCGCTACTTTGACATTCATTGCTTTTCTCATGCACGCTCGCCGGTTTCTAGGGCTCCTGACACATCACCTTCAAATAGAACATGACCAATTTGATCATGGTAGGTAAGTCTTGGCCTTCCCCGGCTCCTAGATCCTTCTACTTTCGCGTTGTATATCTGTTTCGTCATTCTTTCATCTTGCATACTTTCTACATGTCCGAAACCAACGGAGCATGCCTCTACTTATTTTAACACCGACGCTCTCTTTCAGACCAACTCTGTTTCTATCATCATCATTGCGAATACGATATACAAGCGTTACGTCACAAATTTTGCGCAACGCTCGCATTTCGACAGCGTTTATTCTTCTTTCATGCTCTCTATATTTCTTATACCGTAACCATTACGTCAAATCAATATTATATCTTATGAACGTTATTGAAATGAAAATATATTAAGTGTTATTATATTAAACAATACACACCCGATCTCAACACTGGATGTAAGCATGAGGTGACGGAAACTATCATTAGAGTTACTGTTGGCATAGTTCTACTAGTGGGTGCGGCATGGGCAGCGCCGACTGCAGACCCTCAATACGACGGTGCTTCGCCGTACCCCTGCCCTAGCCCCTGCCCGTGCATGTCACCAGGGCTACCCATCGGCCCGTGCAACCCCAACGAGCCACGAGTCAACTTCGCATATGGACAAGCACCACCTGGTAAGGGTTCTTCTTGATACTAGATGATTTGAATGGCAATAAATTATGCTCTACAATGTCAATAAGCGCTGTTCACACATTTCCGTGATTAGTTCCGGCCGACAGATGTCAAGTCCGCGCCGGTCGCTTCCCGCATATATTTTTACATTAGTTCTGTAATAACTATAGATAATCGTAATTTTTTGAAGTGGCAACAATATAATAACAATAGTGTAATTTGAAAGTTCATGTAACTGGAAAATATACGTTCCGAGTCAGGCTCATTTTCACACCAAAATGGAGGATTGTTTCAACATCGATTTTAAAATTGAGTACCTAACTTTTATTTGGTTTAAACTTTATATCCATGACATAGATACAGTGAAGTGCACGTTAAGCGTAACTTCGACCTTTGTACCGTAAGCCGTTCGTAATAAGACATACGATAAAACTTCGAATGTTAATCGTAATCTGCTCTTAGCTGTATTAATATTATTTTATTTGCTATTGCGTAATGTGTAGTATTATATATATATATATATATAATATATATATATATATATATAGTTGTAGATAAAGGGTTATCAAATGGTATAGTTATTTACCTACATCTTTCAGTTAGTTCCATATAAACATAAATATTGTTTGTATGTACATAGGCATGTTAAGTTCACGTAGAGTGGCGCGCGCGCGAGTCTGGTTCACGATATACGAGTAACTTAGAGTTGTCAGAGGAGAGGAAATAATTTATTTTGTAGATGAAAATTTGTAACGAAATGTATGTTTCTTACTATTACAAATGCATTAAGAAACTTTATAACACCATATTTTCGGAAATATCGCTCGTAATTTTTCTCCCAGTATAAAAATACCAATCATATTGTCTTGTGCTGAAACAGCTTACGCTAACCATATCTTCTCGACGTAGGGACTCGGCAAGGCAGAGACAACCGAGGGCCATATGACTTCCATGCTATTTTTTCGTTTGTACTGATCGCTTCTTAATTTTTTTTGTTATAGGAACAGTGGTAGTAAAACCAGGTCAAATTAGGTTCTCAACGTCGGCGCCTATCATAGTCCGGCCTGGTGCTATAAAGCCACCGCAACCAGGCCAGATATACGTTAGACCAGCACCCGTGCAACCGCCTCAACCACAACAGATCGTTGTCAAAGTACCACCAATACAACCACCCCAGCCTCCTCCAATTACTGTGCGAGTACCCGCTGTGGAGGTCCCCCAACCTGCACCCATCTGCGTCAGACCTCCACCGGTTACCCCTCCTCAACCAGCACCAATAAGGGTAAGTGTCAGTCTCAAATACCTTGCGATGCAATGACTAGTACATATAATGGCCACTCCAAAATATATAGTGTCCGACTCGCGGAAAGTGTACTGCTTAGGCGAACTGTGAACAGCTGACTCTTTGTCTCCAATTCGCCCTGCCTGTACATTTTTCCCATATCTACACTAATACGTATATAAAGCGGGAGAGTTTGTTTGTTTGTTGTTTGTACGCACTTTCTCTGGACTGGTACTATTTGAAAAAATCTTTTTTACATTTAATAGTCCAATTTTTGAGGAAAGGAATATAAGCTATTCGACATCACAATCCTCAGAATCTGAGGAAAAGAAAGAAAATGGGAACCAGTTGAGAATGCGCAAGCTTGCATTATCATAGGAACTTCGGGCTCGTCTAATGTTAAATTATATTAACATGACATTCATTCATCCTTTATAATCACATGACTATTTGAGTCTCAAGTAAAAATCAAAATTTATATTTTTTTTCAACATTTTTGGCAGCCATTTTGACCATGTTCCTTAGGAGATAGGAGGTTGGTTTTCAGACATACCTATTCTACTTTTTTATGCTTAATCCGAATCTGAAGTCAAAATTCGAATATTCGAAAAAAAGCGACAGACACACAGACAAACATATCGATTTCATATTGGAACGAAGTTCCTGAAAAGCGACTTCTACGGGATTCCGGGATTCGCGCGGACGAAGTCGCGGGTAGCAACTAGTGATGTATATGGGGAGGGCAAATTGGTGTCCATACAGCTCGTACTCACTCTGTGTGCATTTTGTGTCGTTTCGCATGCAGTCACATAAAAACTTCCTACTCCTACAAATTTCTTCTGATTAAATTCGTTTGTGAGTGCCAAGGCAGCTGTAGTTTAACCCCCGGGACGGCAATGGACTTCACTGTTCATTGCCTTTTTGTTGGTCGCCGCTGTTAATTCTGGCTACACAGGAGACACAGTGGTGGGTATGAGTGGTGGGACTGTCCCGTTAAAAAAAAAATGCAGTCACATTCAGTAAACGGCCTGTTTGCACCGAAATTACGCTTTCAATTTAATCCAGGGTGGACTCGTACCCGCGATTGTGGTTATGACAGCGAATCAGTTATTTTGCGAAGAGTTACCTAGCGCTTCGCGTCTTATTTGTTACATGCAATTTGATCTAACCTGCTTTGTGTACTTCCGCCACCAATGCGGCCTAGCGCCGGCCGGCATCCACCCACTACCGTTGGTCGATGCAACATGCCGACGCTGCCATGGCTGCTCCGATAGTCTCTGCCACGGCTGCTGCGGTCGTCCGCCATCTGGAACGGAAACCGCATGGCCCCACCACCGTCGCTGCCACGACCGGCCTGGTCGTCGCTGCGACACGTGTTTTATCTACTAACGGTAGTGGGTGGGTGCCGGTCGGCGCTAGGCCGAAACTAATTGGTGGCGGAAGCACACAAAGCAGGTTTGATCAAATTGCATGTAAATTTGACTATCGCAAAATAACGCCTGAATACATTAGCTATTTAATTTGTTACAGTTCGTTTGTCATACTACATCGATTCTACGACGGTTTCTTTGCTCGAAGTCAGTGAGCGTACAGTCAGCCGCTTACTGTTCGCGTAATGAGGACACAGCCTTAATAATATTTACGCGTGACGCCAAATGTCAATTTTTATATTTTTTATACTACGTCGGGAGGCATACAAACATACGGCCCACTTGATGAAAAGCGTTTACTGTGGCCTATTAACGGTCGCAACACAATAAGTATCTCTGCTGCTAGCATAGATGCGACCTCTGCTGCTAGCATAGCAACTCCTTAGGAGCTTACCGGCTCTCACTCGCAGGAACACAACAACCCTCCGGGGAGTTGTCATTTGGCTGCGGTTTTCTTTGAGGTGGAGGTACTTCCCCACTCCTGAGGAGGCACTTCATGCACACAAATGTTTATTATGTGTGGGTATCGAACCCACGAGCGTCGGTGTCAAAGTGACGTAACACCGCGTTTCGCCACTCCACTACGCTCGACAATTATGCTCGATGGCTAAATATACGAATTATCAAAATATAAGGCGACTAAAGCAAAGGCAGTTTAGAGTTTTGACTATTTGCCCATCATAACCTGCAAATGACGTATCCTGCTCATTAAAAAACCAGTTGAAAATGCGCAAACTTGCATTGCCAGAGGAACACCTGGCTCGTCAATTATATTTTTAATTTTTTTTTTAATTCGTCGGCCATTTTGTCCATGTTCCTTAAGAGATAGGAACGGTGTTCCTGAATATTCCTATTCTACTTTTTTATGCTGAATCCGAATCTGAAGTCAAAATTCGAATATTCGAAAAAAAGCAACAGACACACGCACACACAGACAAACATATAGATTTCATATAGGATCATATGCTTTGACTAAAGAGATATTGTGCGCATCGAAGTAACCCGACTCGGGAAGTATCTCCGCGTTACTGAAGATCGCAGTCAAATAACAATTTCCTCGAGGGTTGTTTTGTTCCTCTACCCTATTTACAGTGGATGTGGTAACGCACATGCGATAGTTTTTGTATTGCAACCGTTCATACGGTATTAACCAAAGTTTTACATCAGGTGGGACGTATCACTGTTTGCCTCTCGATGTTCTAAAAACAAAGAGCAATACACACTCAACCTAGAAACGAACCTCACATGTAGATATAATTTTATTTAAAAATAGATTATTAGAATTTGAAATAATTTTAGTAAATAAGCGCTAAGCATCAGGAAAGCTGATTGTTTACCCTCAGAGTTGTATACAAAATAACAATACGATTTCCTAATCCAGGTGAGTGTACCACCAGTACAACCGCCGCCTCCAAATCCACTAATTGTGAGACCACCGAAGATCACCGTGCCATCGCCACCGATCATATGCTTCAGACCAAACCCACCAGCATGCTTCCGAACTTGTGGATGCGCTTGCGTAACATCAGCACCGACCAATCAATGCGACCCATGCTGCCCTCAACCGGGTTGCCTGCAGCCGTGCGCGTGTGAAGCGCCCCCATGCCCGTCCCCGTGTGACCCGCGCGCAAACGTGTAACCCTGGACATCCCACATTAACCAACGAATAAACAAAACAATAAGAGATAATTCTATATAATATTATTCCATGTATATATACTTAAGCTACATTTGTAAGCGTGAGAGTGCAATCGAAATACAGTACGGGTATTCTAAGCAAGACTTTTTTATTTATCACTTCTTTGATATACTAGCGTGGGGCAGGTTATTGGTTTTACTCAGCTAACTAAAAACAAAATATGAAAGCGCTTTGTATGTACGTGTATAACAAGAGGGAAGTAGGGGAATATTTTTGAAGTAAAACTTCTTTACGCATGCTTGACTTGGGGCGTAAGGTGGTGAATGCGTGACGAAGAGGTAGGGCGCATCAAAGCAGCTCGTCTTGGGAAGTACCTCCACCTCACAGAAAACCGCAGCCAAATAACAACTCCCTAGAGAGTTGTTGTTGCGTGTGAGTGAGTTCACCAGTAAGCTCCCAAGGGGTTGCTATGTAAGTAGCAGAGGAGGCATCGCGCGAGTGATACTTAATATATGGCTGGCGTTATAGGCTACGGTACCCGCTTTACATCAGGTGGGCCGTATGCTTGTATGCCTCCCGACGTAGTATAAAAGAAAAATGCTCATGCACACAAATTTTTGCTCTGTGTTGGTCTCAAAGTAAAGTAACAGCGCGTTTCGCCACTGCGTCACCGAGCTCGTCCAATTGAGGCGCTAGAACAACGTTATTGCGAGCGCGGTGTGTCTTCATGCGCAATCAAGTGGTTTATTTGTTTGTGGATATCGCTAATATTGCAATTTAATACAGCACCAACGTACGACAATAAAATAAATATAACAAAGAAATATATATAAATAATTTATTCGTCTAATGAAAATACATATGTATTACGAGAAAAAATTTTGAGAATAACATTTTCCATATTTTTTTTCAATCCAGGCATAAAAGTATAATAAAAAGATATTATTACAATAAATATACAATAGAATTTACATTACGATATTTGCAAAAAAATGAATATTACACAATTTTGTTAAAAAATATTTGAATATATGCCTGAAGTTTTTTATATTTGCTATTACATATTATAGCCAGTACCATCAGTTATAAATTCCCATTATAACATTTACACCAAGATTTCTTTTCAAGTAGACATAAAACCAACAACTATAATAGGTCGTGAATGCTTTCTGACTTATGTGTATAAGATGTAGTATTTGGCGTGATGAATTCACTCTCCATCAACACCTCATACGTTGCCAACCAACATGCCAACATCACCGGTGGTCTGCCGCTATGGACGGCAGTGAGGAATGCCTCGACTGTGTATGATATTAACTTAGACAGAAATCATAATCACCATCACAGATTGTAAGGCCAGTTTTATAGCAAATGTCGAGGTAAATATAAGACTAGCCTTAAAATTTATCTCGGTGTTAACAAATCGTTCCCCATTATTGATTAACAATGAATAAGTACATTAATTTCAAGTCCAAAATACTTTCTGAGATTATTAAAATCTGAAGGTAACACAGAAAAAAGGTTTTTATTTAAACTTTCAATCATTAACTCGTTGGACCGAATAAACAGTTTTGATACAGTCATAAAACTAGCTGGTATGCAGTCAATTTCAATTATAAGAAAACAATCTTTACATCGAAGGGTATCCGGTTTGGTGTTGTCTCCTTAAAATTGGCCGAGGCTGACAGAACGGCTCCCCTTGCTAGAATTATGGCTGTAAGACTTGGATGAAAAGTATGGTTTAGTTATTATATGGGAATCTTCAGAGGTCGAGGAGTGGGTATCTATAAAAAAACACGTCCGTATCCATGGCCTAATGAAGGTGCTGATTCACAAACAGTTGTTGACCCAAGTCCATTGAGCCCGCCAACATAACCTAGGCCGCCAAGACCGCCGAGACCGCCAAGTCCGTAACCGTAACCTAATCCCCCGTGGCCGTAAGCGCCAAGACCGTAACCATGGAGGTTAGGACTACTATCACAAACAGTAGTAGATCCTAGGCCAACTCCTAAACCAACATTTGGCACGCTTTCGCAAACAGTTGTCCCTCCCAATCCTAAACCATTGACACCATAGCCCAGACCATAGGGATACCCAAGACCATAGCCAAGGCCGCCGTAACCACCAAGAACTCCCAGCGGAGGAACTCCTAACCCGGGAACTCCCACAGACGGAGCGCTTGCACAGACCGTTGTTTCACCCAAACCTCCCAAGTAGCCAAGCCCTCCTAAACCTCCAAGACCTACAACTCCTAAGGAAGGAGCGCTCTCACAAACGGTCGTTGCTCCCATAGGTGATAGTCCACCAAATCCAAGTCCTAAGCCGTAACCAAAGCCATGATTAGGGGCTGATTCGCAGACAGTTGTGGCGCCGTGTCCGTATCCGGGAAGCAGTCCTGGCTTTGGTGCCGACTCGCATACCGTAGTCTGGCCCAGTGGGTTGCACGATACAGCAGCAAAGAGAGCTGAAAGAATAGATACTGTGAGATCAATGATCAGATAGATTAACGTACCCACAATGACGTCGCTGTACATATTCAGCTTAAGGGCACTATAGCATATAATTCCTGAGAATAGGCCCAATATTTTCTAAAAAAGGGTAAAACCTTAACGGCAATGAGTTACAGGAACCTATGGATGGGTTTATTTATCCTTCTCCTCTTGTGCGCAAGACACGTTGTCATTGGATAACAGAAAGGGCAGTCAATGTGTTTCGTGTTAGAAGTATTGGCTATAGGGTAATCTTTTGATGTTGAATTGAGTTTCCACTATCTTATTTGCCAAAGTCAACCTGCACATGATGATATTCTATACTAATTACTAAGTAGCAAGTAGCAAGACTACTTCTACTACTATTATAACTTCACGCCAAATCCCTTGCGGGGTAGGCAGAGATTACATATCTCACCGCTTCTTTAACATTAATTGCTCTTCTCGTGCACGCTTGCCGGTTTCTAGGGCTCCTGACATCACCTTCTGATAGAACACGACCAATTTGGTCATGGTACTCGTAGGTAAGTCTAGGCCTTCTTCGGCTCCTACATCCTTCCACTTTTGCATTGTATATCTGCTTCGTAATTCAGTAAGTGGCAATGACAATCTATCAAAATTTAATAGACATGATTTACTTGATACAGAATAGCTGGACTAGGGAAGGATTCCCAGCTTTCAGAAGACCACACGCAAATAAACATTCAATAAAAGAAATGCCTATTATTATTTAAATTATATTTGTACTATGTATGTATATCTTCACGCCAGGTCCCTTGCGGGATAGGCAGAGAGAACTGAGCGTTAAGTTAATTTGGACTATTAACGATGTGTATTGCGGTGGATCTACACGGGTTGTAATTTTTTCATATAATGTCCGGTGACAAACAAGCATACAGCCGGCGATGGGATGGGAACCACTCGTACATACTACGAATGCTGGCAATACAAACAGAGTCGCTATTCTATTGCCAGCCATGCTGTATTATTAGGAAAATTCTGAACTGAGTAGAGTTTTGGATAATTATATATCTATAAATTCACATCAAATCCCTTGCGGGATAGACAGAGAGAGCCGAACGCCGCATGACTCGGCCCTTCCGCATCTCACTCGTTTCTTTACCATTCGTAGGTCTTCTCAAGCACGCTCGCTGGTTTCTATGGCTCCTGACCTTAACCACCTTCTGATAAAACACGATCAATTTGATCATCTGATTAATTTATATATAAATCTCGTGTCCCGGTGTTTGTGGTGGCACGCCTCCGGAACAGCTCCACCAATTTTATGATTTCTCAGGAACACCGTTCCTATATGAAATCTATATGTTTGTCTGTCTGTCGCTTTTTTCGAATATTCGAATTTTGACTTCAGATTCGGATTCAGCATAAAAAAGTAGAATAGGAATGTTCAGGAACACCGTTCCTATCTCTTAAGGAACATGGTCAAAATGGCCGACAAATTAAAAAAAAAATTGAATTGGTATATAATTGACGAGACAGGTGTTCCTCTGGCAATGCAAGCTTGCACATTCTCAACTGGTTTTATTCATATTTGGTAGGTTAGAGAATAACTCGTAAAGAATTTTTCATAAAAAATAATAAAAAATAATAATAATAAAAATTAATTTATATAGCAGAACAACGTTGGCCGAGTGTGCTAGTTAATTATAAAACAACATGTTGTCGTCGAGCTGATCTAGTGAAGGAGGTCGGAGGAGATGATAGCAACTCCTCGATGTTACCAGGAAGTCCCTCCAGTTAAAATCTTTTCGATTTGTGTTAGTGATGCCTATGATATTATTTACACACGACCCACCTGATGTTAAGTGATTACCGTCTATGAAGGATTACAATACAAGTAATAACGCTCACTCAGGGACTAACTGGTAGCCGCCCTTACTTCACAGAAACATAACAACTCAGGGAGTTGTTATTTAGCTGGAGTCGTCTGGGAAATGGAGATGCTTCCGCAGACGGGCTGCTTTGACTGGCTCTACCTCTCTTTGTCAGACTTTTACCAGAAGGAGGCTTTGTCTGCGGAGTACCTCTGTCTCCCCTATTTCTACCGTTTGAAGGGTGATATGGCAGAGAAATTACTGGGTACTGTGACGAAACAGCCTTAGTTCACAAGATAGGCAGCGCGCGAGTAACATCCCCGTGGTGTTCTCACCATCTAATGCGGGCTGCATGCTTATTTGCCAATCTAGTTGTATAAAAATCCTTTTTTTTTGTAATTGTGCACCGCGTGCAGCCCAGATAGGATAGCGAGCGAATTACATGACAGTTTATTTGAACTAGGTAATTTATAATATATAAAAAGACATTTGAGACTTAGTTACATAGTGAAGACAAACTTACCCAGTAAGCACAAGGAGATCTTTGAAGCCATTGTCGGTTCGTTCAATGGTTTGTGATTGGAAACTCAAAAGTAACACCATTTATACTAAAAAAACTAATTTCCAATGTTGAAGATTCACAAATTTAACGCTCCAGCGAAAATAAATAATATTTTGATTTCTTTACTCAGTGTTAATTAAAAAATGTTTTATAAATTACGAACTTGCAATTTGCAAAAAATATGTGTGTTCGAGTTACGCATGACTTGATTAATAATTGTTGTTACCTGAGCAATTATTAATCCACGAGCTCGGTGGCGCAGTGGTGAGACGTGCTGTTACGTTATATTGACACCAACGCTCGTGGGTTCGATTCCCACACTAGACAAACATTTGTAAACATGAACATGTCTGTTTGTCTTGGTCTGGGTATTTTCTCTGTATAATAAGTATGTATTTATAACAAAAAAGATATGTACGTATGTTTACGTTTATGTTTTAAATTGACCGAAAATATATAAAAAAATGTATTACATTAGAGGTCGCGCGCATCGAAGCCCCGCTTCCATCTTCCAAAAAACGGCAGCCAAACAATGACTCCCTGGAGGGTTTGTTGTGTCCCTCCGCGGGAAGGAGTTCACCAGTAGTCTTCTGAGGAGATACTGTGTTAGCAGGTAGCCATGATACCTTGAATTAAACAGTTTTTAACGGAAGTATCGCGTGTTTTATTTATTTTGTTGAACCTGACGTTTCGAATGCTTTGCAGCGTCCGTGGTCGCAGGAAGACTAAGGTGACATTTGTCTTACATTGGTTATTCAATTATTACGTCTACCGACATGGATGGATTAATTATTTATATATGTTCCGATTCACACAAAAATCGCTCACGCACACACAATCGGATATAGTACGTAGACGATTATGACGAGCTCGGTGGCTCAGTCCTGAATGAAGCGACTTTGACACCAACGCTCGTGGGTTCGATTCCCACACAAGGCAAACATTTGTGTGCATGAACATGTCTGTTTGTCTTGGTCTGGGTGTTTTAAGAGAGGTAGGGCGCATCAAAGCAGCCCGTCCGGGGAAGTACCTCCACTCCTTAAGCTGTAAGTTAGCAGTAAGTTGAATTAATTTGTTTTTTATGTGTGTTTATTATTGTCCCTTAGAGTTTACGTATGTAGATTTTAAGTTTTTGTATGAAAAAGGATCAAAAAGGGCCAATTTTTATCATGCTTTCCTAACGCTCCATTCGCACTATTCCCAGCATTCACTCGTCTTCCCATATCAACGATGTACCATCTGTCTGCTAAAAGCTCAACTCATCCACTTGTTCCAACACTTCGTCATCAACCGTAATCCTTACATTAGTTCTGGTTTCTTTTCTTTAAAATACCATCATCTTTGTCTTCTACGCATTCTGTAATTATTCTTACTCCATACAATTGTCTTTCATTATTGTGACCAGTGTTTGTAGCTCAGCTAGTGTTTCTGCTACTAACACGGCATCGTCTGCATAAAGCACACAGTTCACCACTAGGCCACCTATGCGCAAGACGCTACGCGCCCTCCGACGGGAGCGGATCAGGGCGCGTCGTCTCCGGGTTCTGATTCGCGCAGGGATGCGCTTTTGGGCCAGAATTGCAATCTGATTGATTGGCAGGGGATCGCGTACGTGCACGCTTCTGACACATGCCCCCACTATTACAAATAGTTGACGTCACGTGAATTGAATATCTTTATAGGATTCACTAGGGTATTAATCATCTTGGTTAGGGTTTGAGGATCTAATTTGAATTCCCGTTGGGTTACTAAATCCATGTCAATCAATCCATCGAAGTAGTCGTGACTTTTGTACACTAACAACCTGATATAACTTGTGCAATTAAATTTCCTGAAACACGCTGTCGTTACAGAGTAACTATCTCTAGAAGTGCCAAGTATGTATTTTTCATTCATGCATGTATTTATTACTTAAAATTAGTGGTAATACTTTTTAGTACTTTTGCAGAGATCAGACTGGTTTGCATCAGTGTTTAAGGAGAGCATAAGAGGTATTTAAAATATCTACACGTAGGGTAATTGACTTTGCATTTCAAATTCACTCTGTTTTACCTTTTTATACGGTCTTTTGTCTGAAAATCCTCACTCTGTCTCGATGATTCTTATCTTACCTCATTTGTTAGTTTACGATGAGTAGTTCAGGAGGTATGTGGCACATGAATATACATAACGAGCTCGGTGGCTCAGTCGTGAATGGCGCGACTTTGACACCAACGCTCGTGTGTTCGATTCCCACACAAGGCAAACATTTGTGTGCATGAACATGTCTGTTTGTCTTGGTCTGGATGTTTTAGGAGAGGTAGGGCGCATCAGCAGCAGCCCGTCTGGTGAAGTACCTCCCCACCTCATAGAAAACCGCAGCCAAATAACAACTCCCTAGAGGGTTGTTGTGTTCCTGCGTGTGAATGAGGTCACCAGTAAGCCCATTCCATTATTAATTACCTTCGTTAACGTATCGCACACTTCCTTCTGTGGGGGGTTCAACAGTGGTACATTCGTTCCAACGGATTGGTTCAATGCATTTTTTTGTGTATACTACGTCGGGATAAGCATACGACCCACCTGATGTAAAGCGGGTACCGTAGCCTATTAACGCTTGTGATATCTTATCACTCGCGCGATGCCTCCTCTGCTGCTTACACAGCAACTCCTTCGGAGCTTACTGGTGACCTCACTCACACGCAGGAACACAACAACCCTCTCGAGAGTTGTTATTTGGCTGGGGTTTTCTGTGAGGTGGAGGTACTTCCCCAGACGGGCTGCTTTAAACATTCAGCAAGTACCTAAACTTTGGTAACAAGTAAAATCATCATCAGGAATTAATACATACGATATGACTCGAGATGTTTTGGAGGCGCTATGATTCTCTGCCTGGCGATTTCCGTCAAATAGCCGTAGCCATTTCAAGATCGATCGCTGCCGGTGAAATAAACGCTTGCCTCAAATCATCGGCTCTGAGACGCTGTGAGACGAAACTTCAGCTAACGGCAAACATGCGAGCGTGCAGGTCCACGCGTTGCAGGTTTCTTCAAGCAATTTCCGACTATCGGTAATGGTCGTATCGTCGTCAACAAATCTAACGGATTGATTTCGTTTCCGTCGAATTCTGCACTTTTTTCGGACGAAAAGACGAACTCATCAGCGATCTTTGATGACATCGAAAATTACAATTGGTTGAGTGAACGAGTCATTCTTGCGGCAAAGAACGAAAATGTTCACTTAAACTTCACAATTCAAAATTAAACCGTTGGTCTACAGCTACTGCATTTCTTCAAATCTACCGAGTACGTAACAAACCAAGACGAAGCATCCACCTATACAACTGAATGCTTAGACTAATTGGATCGGCCAAATGAATTATATTAGTTTTAATATGATTAAAATACTTCTCATTTTAATTGACGAGCTCGGTGGCGCAGTGGTGGAACGCGCTGTTACGCTACCTTGACATCAACGCTCGTGGCTTCGATTCCCACACAGTACAAATATTTGTGTGCATGAACATGTCTGTTTGTCTTGGTCTGGGTATTTTCTACGTATAATAAGTATGTATTTACAAAAAAAAAAAATATTTACGTATGTTTATCAGTTGTCTAGCACCCATAACACAAGCTTCGCTTACTTTGGGGCTAGGTGGCGCTGTGTAATTTGTCTGGCAATATTTATTTATTATTATTATATTTATGAACATTTCACGCCGGACCAACTTTGTCTGCTTTATAAGACTCAAGTTCGGGTCTGCGTGGAGTATTGCTCACATCTCTGGGACGGCTCCGCACAGTATCTTCTCGAGGCTCTCGACAGGTTGCAGCGACGGGCTATCCGCATAATCGACGACGAAGAGGTCACCAAAATCTAGAACCTCTGCAACGTCGTAGGGACATAGGCTCCCTAAGTACATTTACCGCCTGTACCACGCTGAGTGCTCTGAAGAACTATTTTCCCTTATCCCACCCTCTCCCTTCCGTCATAGAACCGCACGTGCAGGCTTGCGATGTCATCATTCCACTGTTGAGGACATTTGTTCTCGTACTAAAAAGTTCGGCAACTCGTATCTCTGTCGAACTATTAAAAAGTGGAACACCTTGCCTGCACATGTTTCCTCCTTCCTACAACATGGGATCCTTCAAACGAAGCGTGAAGAAGCACCTTGCGGGCCAGCATGGTAGCGTCAACTGACAGGACACTGTAGTCCTTTGTCAGTTGTCGCTGCAATTTGGGCTCCTCTTTTCGCTTACCAACAGGCGAAGCGGAGCCACTATGCTGAGCCATTATAAAAAAAAGCATTTTTATACGTAATTCATTTATGTTATAAAAAACTGAATTTATTTCACCTTTATTGTATCATTATTTAATTTAAGTTCGCCGGATCAGCTAGTATTAATATTATTTGGTTTTACCAGTGCATTTATTATGAGTGTCAAGGTAATTAATTATTTACCTAGTGTACGGATTACCGCACACATATGCGATTATTATACCTAGACATGAGAATATAATTTACATATTTTTAGCAGAGCTTGCAATATGCACTCACTGTTGCAACTATAGGTATCTACTCATCATGCTGGAAACAATTCAATTAGTGTACAATACTCGACGGGTTTGGTCATTGAGCTCTCTTCGGAGTCACTACCCAGTCTTAGCTTAGCTCAGCGTCCCTTTAGCGAACCCTCACCTTTTAGCGTTTATGTATAGACAGCATACACCTTGTCTAATCGTTGAAGGTACTACTTTCAAATTCAAACTAAAAAATTGGCTGTGGTAACTTTTATTTACAAAACCTTACCTTAGGGTAAGCTTAGACTTTATTACTAAGTAATACGTTTATATTATTTATAATGTAAAACGTTGCTGCACACTTGTCAAGCTATACTGTTGACTTAGTGTCAACAGTATAGCAGTAAATACGTATGTGAAACAACTTTGTACACAGTTGGCAATATAATATATTCTACTCTATTCATATTAATCTAAAATCCAATGTGGAAACCAAACGATTTGAATTAAGAAAACGTGAGTAACCTTGTCATTGACCTCTTTAATTTAAATTTGACTATCGTAATATAATAACACCGAAATCTATAAATATTCTGTATATAACTGACGAGCTCGGTGGCGCAGTGGTGGAACGCGCTGTTACGCAACTTAGACACGCTCGTGTGTTCGATTCCCACACAGTACAAACATTTGTGTGCATGAACATGTCTGTTTGTCTTGATCTGAGTATTTTCTATGTATAATAAGTATGTATTTATAAAAAAAAATGTATTTACCTATGTTTATCAGTTGTCTAGTACCCATAACACAAGCTTCGCTTACTTTGGGGCTAGATGGCGCTGTGTAATTTGTCCGACAATATTTATTTATTTATTCTACTATTGATGAAATATTTTTATTGATCGGATATGTAAAAAGAATGCAGAAAGAAAGAATCACGAAACAGATATACAACGCGACAGTAGAAGGAAGTAGGAGCCGAGGAAGGCCAAGACTTACCTATCGTGACCAAATTGATCATGTTTCATCACAATGTGATGACAGGGAGCCTAAGAAATCGAGCGTGCATGAAAAGAGCCTTCAATGTTAAAGAAGCTAGTGACGATCACACGGGTGGCGGATGCATGCTGTTTTTGTTGCAGATGGCGGGAAATCGTGGGGACGACCGCAACAGCTGAGGCAGAGACGACCCGAGCAACCATGGTATGATTTCAGAAGCAGTCACATTCCTCTACTAACGGTAGTGAATAGATGCCGGCCGGCGTCATACAACATAAACTAATTGGTGGCGGAAGCACACAAAGCGGGTTAGATCAAATTGCATGCATAGAATATTTTAAGACAAATATAGAGGCAATTTCATCTCCGCCGCTAAGTACACTTATTCAGTTGCAGGTGATATTTGCAAGCACAGAGACACAGCAGTAGCCGGTGCAGACATATCAACAGTATGACAGTGACGTTGTAATGCATCTAACTAAAGGTATCAGGTGGCTGCCAGCTGACATTACTTCATATGAACTAAGGACCATTAACACATAGTAAAGATCAAATGGTATGTATATTTGATTTTGCCACAACGTGGGCAAAACCCCTATTAAAACTAGTTAAATAATGTATTGCTTGTATTTTAGTACAGTTGCTGTAAAACTGTAAAAACTTAAATCAACCGCGAAGAATTTCCTTAATAAGTCTGAAATATTTTATAAACTTCGATAAGACGCTGTGCCCTTTAAATTCATTTTTGAATAAGGTTTTAGTTGACATCAATGTGGGCAATGTTATACGAAAAAATGTGGCTTGGAATATTAATTTTTACTGGTAAATATTTGATACTTCATTATTTTGCGATGAAAATAGCACGCCATCATCTTTAGAGCCACAACTGCCGCCTGTTATTGGTGCCCTCTCATCAATAAAGGTAAAGGTATCTCATGAAAGGTCACACCGTCCTTAATAAGGAACCCGACGTCAAGTACCTTCCACCTTTCAGAAGATAACAACTAGATAACAGTTCTCTCGTTGGGTCAATTCTTTCCTGTTCGTGGGTTACCAGTAGCGCACAGTAAGTATTGTGACGAGCTCGTTGGCGCAGTCGTGAATGACGCGACTTTGACACCAACGCTCGTGGGTTCGATACCTACACAAGGCAAATATTTGTGTGCATGAACATTTCTGTTTGTCTTGGTCTGGATGTTTTAAGAGAGGTAGGGCGCATCAAAGCAGCCCGTCTCGGGAAGTACCTCCACCTCACAGAAAACCGCAGCCAAATAACATCTCCCTAGAGGGTTGTTGTGTTCCTGCGTGTGAGTGAGGTCACCAGTAAGCTCCCAAGTAGTTGCTGTGAAAGCAGCAGAGGAGGCATCGCGCGAGTGATACTTAATATATCGCAAGCGTTAATAGGCTACGGTACCCGCTTTACATCAGGTGGGCCGTATGCTTGTATGCCTCCCGACGTTGTATTAAAAAAAAGTGGTATTGATAAAGCGCGAGTGATACTACTCGTATTATAAGCATTCATAGGCAACGGTATCTATAATTTTAATACCAGTCACACTTTCCTTTTTCTTTCTACAGAGGATTTAACGAAACCTCTTCATGTCGAATACAAGATTGTTATTCCATCACAAGGAAATCAAACTGCGGAGTTAATAAACTGATTGAAGATATTCACATTTAGATAGAAAATTTCACGCGACATGACTATTGCATTATTTTCATTGGACAGGATGATTTCGAGAGAACACGAAATTACTTTGATTTGATAATTAATATCAAACAACCCTTATAACTACTCACTCCTACAAATATCATAATATGCCTGCCTGCATTCAAATGCAATCATTTTTCTAATGTGTACCTACAATTGGCGACAAACATTTGTAAGACACAAGTGTGCGCATTTACCGCGAAAAGTCGCCATAGGTGATCAAAGTCAAAGTCAAAGTCAAAATCTTTTTATTCCGTAAAAATGGCTACATTTGTTTGGAATCGTCACAATTTTTTTCCCTACCGTGCAGTTCATGACTAGGTGAGCACTGATAAAAATACTGCCAAAAAACTCAGGCATCCCTCTTTTGGTATCCAAACAAATTTACATAATTTATTAATTACATTATAATTGGATCGACTCCATCCCAGGCATTTTTATCATTAATATAGTCAGATACTTTATAATATGCCCTGCTACACAATTTGGCTTTAATGGTAGTTTTAAATTTGTTTATTGACAATTCTCTTATATTGCTGGGAAGTTTGTTATAGAACCGTATACATTGCCCCATAAAAGAATTACTTATTTTGTGGAGACGGCTTGGATGTAACACAAGATTATGCTTATATCTAGTATTTATGTTATGCGCATCACTCTTTTTACAAAATGAGTCTATGTTTTTATGGACATACAAAAGATTATCATAGATATATTGCGATGCGACCGTTAGAATATTTATTTCTTTGAATTTTTCTCTAAGGCTCTCCCGGGGACCAAGTTTGTAGATAGCTCTTATGGCTCTTTTTTGCAATAAAAAGATGGTGTTAATGTCCGCGGAGTTACCCCAAAGAAGAATTCCGTATGACATAATACTGTGAAAGTAGCTGAAATAAACTATTCTAGCCGTATCAACATCAGTGAGCCGTCTAATAGTTTTCACTGCATAGGCTGCAGAACTTAGTTTTCCTGAAAATTTTTCAATTTGTGGGCCCCATTGTAGTTTGGAGTCGATTGTTATACCCAAGAACACAGTTGTCTCCACAGGGGCTAAATTAGTTCCATTAACATGTACATTGGTAGTCACCTGTCTTACATTAGGTGTTGAGAACTTAATTACTTTAGTCTTTTTATCATTTAAAAGCAGATTATTAACATTAAACCAATGCATAACTTTAGAGAGAGCATCGTTAACTTCGTCATAATTACCTAACTGTCTATTAATTTTGAATGTCAAAGAGGTATCATCCGCAAACAATACAATCTCATGTTTATCCTTTACATAATAAGGTAAGTCATTTATATATACTAAAAATAAGAATGGACCTAGAATGGACCCCTGTGGGACTCCCATAACTACAGGGGACCCCGAAGATCTTTTACCATTAATATCGACCTTCTGTATCCTATTGCCCAGATAAGAAGACAGAAGTTCGAGAGCCTTGTTCCTGATACCGTAGTGGTGTAATTTTCTGACAAGAGTGTCATGGTGCACACAGTCAAACGCTTTAGACAGATCACAGAAAATTCCCAAGGCATCTTGCGAACCTTCCCATGCCGCGAATATACTTTTAAGCAAATGAATCCCTGCGTCTATAGTTGATGTTGTCGTAATACACCCTGAATGATATCAAGGTGAGCTTTGTTCGATATGTCATAGCTTGTTACCACGGAGTATAACGCACCATTGATACGGTTTCCTGCTTTCATACATACATACATATCATCACGCCTGTCTCCCATTGTGGTAGGCAGATACTACAGAACCCCAGGTGCACCTATCCAAACATACCGCTCTCGCTTCTTCCACACTCATCAACCTCTTCATGCATGCTCTTCGGTTTTGGGTACTTTTGATTTGTCCCTTTTTCAAAACACATCACCAATTTGATCTATATGTGTTCGTCTAGGGCGGCCCCTCCCGACATCACCATTCACTCTTGCCTGATACATTTCTTTCGTAACTCTTTTGTCATTTAGTCTTTCTAAATGACCAAACCATCTCAGCATACCCTTTTCAATTTTTATCACTACATCATCTTTTATTCCACGTTGTTCTCGTATCGTGATATTTCTTACTCTATCAACCATTCTCACTCCACACATACTCCTCAGCGCTCTCATTTCTACGTCGTTCACTCTGCTTTCATGCTTCTTCTGCCATATCCATTATTCACTACCGTACGTCAATGTTGGCGTTGATAATCCCTCAATAATAGCAAGCTTTGTTCGATATGTTATCGCTTGTTACCACGGAGTACAACGCACCATTGATACGGTTTCCTGCTTTCACTCTTCTTTCAATATCGCCCTCACATTTTCCATCTCTCGTAAACATAGATTTTCTATCATAGAACCTAAATAAACGGTGTACAACTGGATCCTAAATACTGTCTCATTCATTTTTATTCCACAGTTATACATAATCAAGTCTGTCAAAGAACTGTCCACAAATAAATTGAACAGTCATCTACACAGTCCTGCCTAACACCACATTCGATGCTGAACCGGTCTGTACAGACTCCATTTACCCTGGCACAAGTACTCGAACTCTTATACAAGGACTCGAGTGCCCGTATCAAAGTACTATCCACCTCATACATGGAGAGCGTAGTCCAAAGTTCGTCCCTGGCCACTCTGTCATAAGCCTTTTCCAAGTCAATGAATGCGAAGAAAACGTTTTTGTATTTTGCTTTCTCCATTATACACCTTAGGAAAAAGATTGATTCACAGATCTCATCCCCTTTTGAAACCCCGCTTGCATATCCTAAATTTTCGATTTCGTTACAGACATCATTCTTTCTATCAGAATCGTTGCATAGAATTCTAATGTTGAATTTTTATGTTGCCATCTATATACCCGTACATAAGTAGAATGCCTTTTATTATCTTCATACCCACACCAGACAAGAAAGGGCATGCTCGGTTGGTTCGGACATGTAGAAAGAATGCGGGACGAAAGAATGACGAAACAGATATACAATGCAAAAGTGGAAGGATGTAGGAGCCGAGAAAGACCCAGATTAATCTACCATGACCAAATTAGTCGTATTTTATCAGAAGGTGATGTCAGGAGCCCCAGGAACCGGCGAGCGTGCATGAAAAGAGCTATGAATGTCACAGAAGCGAGTGAGGTATGTAAGGACCGCGTCTTATGGCGCTCAGTTCTCTCTGTCTACCCCGCAAGGGACTTAGCGTGAAGATATACACACATACACCTACACTATCTTCACAGACCAACTATCATCTTTCTTACTTATTTACCGGCTTAAAACCTGACTGTGCTTAATAAAAATAAATGTTTCCAAGCTGAAGGGCGGTGACGCGAGCATAAGTGATGATGTGAACACTGGATACTTAAATAAATATTGCTCACTTTATTTATGTAGCGATATTTATTTTAAGGAGTTCGGTGGCGGAGTTGTTAGCAATGCTACTCTATCACCAATGCTCGTTGATTGAAGAAGAATATGTGTGTGCAAGAACTCTTTAATACTCTTCTAAATAGTGAAGGTAAACCGTGATCAAATTTGTGTTGTGTCCGTGATCAAATTTGAAAAATTGTGACTACCTTGATCAAAGTGAGGACATAACTGTCCTCACTTTGATCAAGGTAGTCACAATTTTTCGGATTTGGTATATTCCTTATGTAATTCTTTTATGGGGCCATGTATACGGTTCTATAACAAACTTCCCAGCACTATAAGGGAATTGTCAATAAACAAATTTAAAACTACCATTAAAGCCAAATTGTGTAGCAGGGCATATTATAAAGTATCTGACTATATTAATGATAAAAATGCCTGGGATTGAGTCGATCCAATGTAATTAATAAAATATGTAAATTTGTTTGGATACCAAAAGAGGGATGCCTGAGTTTTTTGGCAGTATTTTTATCAGTGCTCACCTAGTCATAAACTGCACGGTAGGGAAAAAAATTGTGACGATTCCAAACAAATGTAGCCATTTTTACGGAATAAAAAGATTTTGACTTTGACTTTGACTTTAAAGATACAAGTATGCGCGTTCATAACCCTAGCTGCTGTAGTCGCTTACTTAATTCATCTCTTACTATCTAAAACCGGAAGAATAGCGATTTTTGATGTCGAAATTACCAGCGAAGTTCAATTCCGAAGTCACTTGAATGAGACAGTCAAGCTGGCGTCCAAGAGTCAGTACTTCAGCTCGCAACAAACACGTGGAGTACTGTAGTCATCTATGGGCAGGAGCATATGATATCGGGCTCGGACCATGTGATGCGGCCCTTGAGTTTCAGGAGAGATTTAGCCTCCCTTTGTATTTATAAGCCATGGTGTTTGATACCAGACAGGCGTAGGCGGCATGCTTGTTAGCCACCTTAGTTGTATAAAAAAGTAAGACGTGTTTAAGTATTTTTTATACAACTAGATTGGCAAACAAGCATGCGGCTCGCATTAGTTGATAAGCGGTGATCGCTGCCTATTGACGCTCGCAACATCACGTGGATGTAACTCACGCGCTGCCAATCTTGTGACCTAAGGATGTTTCGTCACAGTACACAGTAATTTCCCCGTCATACCTCACCCTTCAAACCGGAACACAGGTATATAAATATAACTAGCCCCGGCTTCGCACGGATGATATGATCACTACCAAGCTTCACAGGATCACCTGCTGGGCTAATCTGAAGATTCACTGAAAATTTCATCAAAATCTGCCCAGTCGTTTTTGAGTACATAGAGGACATACAGACAAACATTAATTTTTATATATATAGATTGCTTTGCGGTAGAAATAAGTGAGACAGAGGTACCCATGCAGACGACTTTTATTCAAAACCTCCCTCTGGTAGTAGCGAAAGCACATGGCAAATAAAGATTTTCAGGAACACCGTTCCTATATGAAATCTATATCTTTGTCTCTGTGTGTGTGTCTGTCGCTTTTTTTTTAATATTCGAATTTTGACTTCAGATTCGGATTCAGCATAAAAAAGTAGAATAGGAATGTTCAGGAACACCGTTCCAATATCTTAAGGAACATGGTAAAATAGTCGAAAATAAAAAATAAAAATGAATTGTTATATAATTGACGAGCCAGGTGTTCCTCTGGCAATGCAAGCTTGCGCATTCTCAACTGGTTAATATATGTAAACAATAACAAAAGCGAGTGAGGTACGTAAGGATCGAGTCACGTGGCGCTCGGTTCTCTCTGCCTACCCCGCAAGGGATTTGACGTGATGTTATAGATAGATAGATATTAAATAAGGGTTTCAATAATCATTTTTTTATGTATTTTAGGTGTGATGTGTATCGCTGTGTGCAAGCCCAGCCTGTCTTGGGGGCGGGATGCAGACACCGGACATTTTGTCTTCAGGTACGTTTTCCACGTATATAGAATATTACTATAGTTGACGAGTGAGATGTTAAGATTAATGTGTGCCAGGAAACTTAAAATAACACATTTAAGTGAAAACATGAAAAAAAAATGGTTGTCTGTATAGTCGGTTTACGGACGATAATTTTACGTGATAAAGTCATAAGGAAACATTCAACAGTTGACAAAACAGTTCACGTGTACGGTTGTGTGCTGCCGCTGTCTCTCTTCTACTCGGACGCATCGGCCGATGGAGTGGAAGAGAGATAGATGCGTCACAAGCCGAAAGCTTAGGCCGATCGTGCCTCTCTATCGCTTGTTCCGCGCTCCCGCTTGCACGCTCGGCTCAAGCGGAACGTGACACTTTTTTTCATAATATTATACATTTTTGAAGTTATACTTCTTAAGACGCGTTATGAAAAAATGATGAGAGTGAATTTTTTAGATGCGCGCGCATCACTGTAACACAAAAGTAACAGGTTGAAACTGCTAAATGTTTCACGGTATTAACGGTAGATGGCGCTATAGTTAAAAATGAATAACATTTTTACTAGACATTTGACTTGTATGTAATACATTCCATAAACATCGCCGCTACTGCTTGAAAGACGTTTTTTAATTTTACTCCAATATATAAATTAAAATATTATTATTTAATATAATTTATAATACTAAATATTATTAAGTTATTAATGTTAAATATTTATTTAATGATGCCAAAAAAGTATAACTTCTCACGCGCGTACATAAGTACACGCACCCATTTCTTTTTTCATAAATCGTAGGGAGGCATACGGCCCACCTACAGTTTGTTACCGTAGTCTATGAGCCCTTGTGATACATTAAGTAGCACTCGTGCGATACCACCTCTGCTGCTAACACAACAACTAATTAGGAGCTTACTGATGACTCACTCACACGCAGGAATACAACATCCCCCCAAAGAGTTGTTATTTGGCTACGGTTTTCTGTGAGTCTGCTTTAGTACACCCTACCTCTCTTAAAAACTCCAGACCAAGAACAGATGTTTGTCCTGCGTGAGAATCGAACCCACGAGCGCTGGTGTCAAAGTCGCGTTATTAACCACTGTGCCACCGAGCGCGTCATATGTTTATGTATACTTACATATATTTATGAATTAAAAATGTACTACATTGCCTATGATTCTTGATATGGTGAATTTACATCATAAAAATAATATCGTAACATTTAAATTAATTGAACACTAATAAAAAAAATTCATTACACGCGCAGTCATGCCATGCACTTGCTTGTTGGCAATGCCATATATATATTATGCCATAGCCCATTTGAATTTCATACATAATTTTAGTTCCGCTATTTTACACTAGATGGCGCTGTTCACACCCAACCTCTCATAATCATTCAAACGAAGACAAATAGACTTGTTCATGCACACAAATGTTTGCCTTGTGTGGGAATCGAACCCACGAGCGTTGGTGTCAAAGTTACGTCATTCACGACTGAGCCACCGAGCTCGCCAATGGTATTTATACTATTTAGGATACTCGCAACTGGTAGTGTGAAGCACGAGTCATTAGTTCGTTTCGTTTATTATTTTTTTAGTGTTTTCGTTTATTTAGTGACTCCTAAAGGTTAGGCTCAAAAATTTTGAGCCGCCCCTGGTATCTTATTCACTTGTAAAGATCCCCGATTCATAGCCCACTACTAATAGCACTATCTCTTTTACATTTTTTCCTATTATTTTAAACGAGCAATTCTAGGTACTAGTAATGACAACCGAATATTCACAAGAACCGTAATAGAAAAACGGGGCAAAATATATTAATTAAAATAACGATTTCATTGTCTTCATAGATCACATTGTTTTTGAAGTTATACTTTTTTTAAGCGCGTTATGAAAAAATGATGAGAGGGAAATTTTAAGATACTGTAACACAAAAGTAACAGGTTGAAGCTGCTAAATGTTTCACACGTATTACCGGTAGATGGCGCTATAGTTAAAAATTGATAATATTTGTATTTGTCAGTTGACTTGTATGTAATACTTTCCATAAACATCGCCGCTACTATTTGAAAGCCGTTTTTTTAATTTTACTGCAATAACCCTTCTTATAAATTAAAATATTATTATTTAATATAATTAATACTAAATATTATTAAATTATTAATGTTAAATATTTATTTAATGATGCCAAAGAAGTATAATTTCTCACGCGCGCACATAAGTACACGCACCCCTTTTTTTTTTTAGCGTTGACTAGAATGATGTCGGCAGTACTTTGAAATTTACTATTTTTTTTCCAGGTACAGTCTACTTCCAAAACTGCCCCGAATCTATATGGATGAAAAGTATATACTTGAGCCTATATCACAACTGACAGGGCTGAATATTTTGCTACCGGAATATCGAGAAGAATACATCTAGAACCTTGTAGCCTAAATTTAATATATTATTTAAGTTACGCGTGTATATATAAGTTTTCCTTTTAGTAGCTTTGTGTCGGATTCATCTAAATCTGCGCAGTGTCAGTGATTATCGCATGTAATGTATGTTCTAACAGATGTAACACCTCCCTGGGAGTGAGTGATTTTAGAAAACCGCAGCCAAATAACAGCTCCCTAGAGGGTTTTGTGTTCCTATGTGTGAGTTAGGTCACCAGTAAGCTCCTAAGGAGTTGCTGTGTTCCTATATGAAATCTATATGTTTGTCTGTACGTTTGTCTGTGTCCGTTTTTTTCGAATATTCGAATTTTGACTTCAGATTCGGATTCAGCATAAAAAAGTAGAATAGGAATGTTCAGGAACACCGTTCCTATCTCTTAAGGAACATGGACAAAATGGCCGACAAATTAAAAAAAAAAATTAATTGTTATATAATTGACGAGCCGGGTGTTCTTCTGGCTGCACATTCTCAACTGGTTTTTTTATACTACGTCGGGAAGCATACAAGCATACGGCCCACCTGATGTAAAGCGGGTCCGTAGCCTATTAAAGCTTGCGATATATTAAGTATCAGCCTCCTCTGCTGCTTACACAGCAGCTCCTTGGGAGCTTACTGGTGACCTCACTCACACGCAGGAACACAACAACCCTCTAACCCGGTTTTCTGTGAGGTTGAGGTACTTCCCCAGACGGACTGCTTTGATGCGCCCTACCTCTCTTAATAATAATAAAATGTAATATAACAATAAAAAATATAATAAATGTGTCATAAACTATATACATTGTTATAATATTCTACAGTTTTAAAATGATTTAAAAACGACTTTTCGTCTAAATAATGACTTTTTAATTTAGCGGTTCGGTAATTGTATTAAAACAAAGTATATTGTATAAAAATACATAAAAGATGTTCTCTCATAATTTGTATTGTTTATTTTTGTATTGTATGTATATCTTCACGCCAAGTCCCTTGCGGGGTAGGCAGAGAGAACCAAGCGCCATAAGACGCGGTCCTTACATACTTCACTCGCTTCTGTGACATTCATAGCTCTTTTCATGCACGCTCGCCGGTTCCTGGGGCTCCTGACATCACCTTCTGATAAAACACGACCAATATGGTCGTGGTAGGTTAGTCTCGGTCTTCATCGGCTCCTACATCCTTCCACTTTTGCATTGTATATCTGTTTCGTCATGTATTTATTGCATGACCAAAAAGTATGTTCTGAAGAATTGTTCGATATTATGTCGACAGCTACATTTTATAACCGCGGTGTTAGCCGACGGCAGGGACACCCTCACACGCTGGAACCACAATGGTCGCGTGCTGTGGAATGAGCTCCCAGCCGATGTTTTTCCAAGGGATTACAGCATCGAATTCTTCAAGAGATGCGTGAAGAGGTTTTTAGAGGGTCGGCAATGCATGTGACTATGTGACACCCCTGGTGTTGCCAATGTCCATAGGCTACGGTGACTGTTTACCATCAGGCAGACCGTATGCTTGATTGACACCTTAGTGGTATAAAAAATAAAATATTTTACGAAAGTTAAATTTGTAGGCAATTTGATCTAAATTACTTTTACGTACTTCTGCCACCAATTAGTTCATGCGTACTAGCACCCACCTACTTGTGCTTTAACAAGCAGCCTCCAGCGAAGTATTTTTTCATTACAGAGGACGGATAGTTCTCGTGTTTCTATAACTCAGTTTATTTCGTCTGGAGGCAAATGAATACATAGGCCACTGGATATAAATTATGAAACTTATTAAGAATCTTGACATCCTAGTGTGGAACTTTTCAGTTCACGCCTAATCAACAAAATGAAATAATAAAAACTTTTAAGTAACTAACCATTAGAAACTTAGAGAATCATTTGGGTGTGTCAAGTTTGTATGTAATTGCCGATTTTTACTGAAAAATTAAAACTCGTTTTTTCCTAAGATGTATCATATTTATTTAATCAAAAATTTTACCCTCATTTTTTGCTGCCATCTAATCGGAAGTTTATTTATGGCATTGCTATAGAACTCTGGGGATCTAGATTCGACAACTGTGTGAAAGCATTTTATACTGCCTCCTGGGAAGAGAATTTTTTACCACGAAGAAAATTGACCAAATCACGAAAAAACTGACGAGTTCGGAGGATGATGTATGGTTTCTAACTGCAGCTCCTGTAGAGTTCCAACGGTTTCTCGTGCAGTGTGAGGTCTTGCGTTATCATGGAGCAATAATGGTGAAGATAGATTCACGAGTCGGGGCTGTTTCACTGCCAGTTTCGCCATCATTGTTCGAAGTTCGGCACAGTAAACATCTGTTATTGCTTGACCAGACCTGAGAAAGCTGTAGTGAATAACGCCATGGAGAGACCACCAAACAGTTACCATTACCTTTTTATTAGTGAGTTTTGCTTTAGGGCACTGTCGCGGCGCTTGACCTGTCAGCCTTGTATTTTTCTTTTATGGTTAACGTAAAGAATGCACTTTTCGTCACATGTCACAATTCGAACCAATATTCCTTCATTTCTGTATTGATTCAATAAGGCAACACACGTTTCATCACGCGTTTCTTTCTGCAGATCAGTCAAATCATGAGGCACCCATTTTTCATATTTTTTATCTTATTGATTTGATGCAAATGAGTCAATATTGTAGGTAAGGTAACGTTGAACCATGCTGTTAATTCCTGGGTAGTATGACTCGGATCGGCTTCCACCATCTCCTTCAATTCAGCGTTATTCACCTGTATGGGCGGTCTTCCACGTGGTTCGTTCTTCAAGTCAAAGTTTCCATTACGAAAGCGTTTAAAACAAAAACGCACGGTGCGTTCATTAGTAGTCTCCTCTCCAAATGCTGCATTGATATCGTGGTTTTCTGTAATTTCCCTAAAGCTTCTGATCGTTTCGACCATCGGACATTACCTATGCTGAGCCATTACGGACCTAGAGGCGAAGCCCAGAACTTGATTACATCTTATGGAGTGAATGGATTTATATGCAATTTAATCTAACCTGCTTTGTGTGCTTCCGCCACCAATTAGACTTATGACTTTCGCAAAATAACGCCTGAATCTATTGACTATAAATGGAGTTATCTCTTAAAGGCAATAATGTCAACATCGGGGTGCCCCAGGTTACCACATTGGGTCCCTTTTTACTTTTAGTACACGTGAATGCTCTATATACTGATATCTCTTAATTTTCACTGTGGCCTGTCATTGTGAAAATATTGACAAAATATTATTAAAGACAAGCAAGTATTAAAGACGCGAGTAAGATGTGCTGCCTATCTCGCAAGAGAATTGGCGTGAAGATGTAGATAGACTCGCAGATCAGGGCCCTCAAGTGGGATGTCACTCAGGCAAACGCCGTGTGTTCTAGCTGCTGCATCGAATACCAGTCGCAACTTCTTCGACTTATTCTGTAACGGGGAAATGTGGTAGGTACCAGTTCACCTTGCTGCCAGCTTCTGATCCGTTGTATTTTTCTCCTTCCCTTCTTGAGCAAATTGTTGACGTTGCTGGCTTGCGATTGAGGACTTGTTCAATTTATGTTCTAAGTTTTTCTGCCCTATAGCTTTTTAGATAGCTTGGCATCGCCTTGACACCAGAGAGGTCATACTCCATAGTGACGTCCAGGGATGATCCAGCCGAGGCATGTTGTCAAAGCGGCTGTCAAATTTTTCTTCCCTAATCGAAGTTCTCTGTACATGATGAGTTAGTTGCCAATCGTCCAAATGAGAAGTTGTGGTTTACCATCTTCATAACACCACAGTTCATGCTTCAGAGGTTTTTGATTCTCCACGTGTAGAAGCTTCGGGAGGAACGTTTGCCTCAGCATATTCGTGACTATCGTAAGATTAACATGCTTGTAGCATGTTATTCTTACGATTAACGTCTACAACGCCTGATGATGCCTCGTGGAGAGGCGAAACACGTGTCGCAGCGACGACCAGGCCAGTCGTGGCAGCGACGGTGGTGGTGGGGGCATGCGGATTCTGTTCCAGATGGCGGACGACCGCAGCAGCCGAGGCAGAGACTACCGGAGCAGCCATGGCAGCGTCGGCATGTAGCACGTACTAACAGTAGTGGGTGGGTGCCGGCCGGCGCTAGGCCGCATGAACTAATTGGTGGCGGAAGCACACAAAGCAGGTTAGATCAAATTGCATGTAAATTTGACTTTCGCAAAATAACGCCTGAATCTATTAACTATTTAAAAGTAATAGTGTTGTTCTCCTCATTTGTTTTCATAGGCAGTAGTTTTTCTTTAAGTAACATGACATAAGTTATTTTGATACAAAATTATATTTTTGAAGTAAAACTTCTCTACGCACGCTTGACTTGGGGAGTAAGCTGGTGAATGCGTGACAAGAGCGTTACAAAAAGTGTGATCGGGCGAGGCGAACTCAGTGAAGATAGAAAGAGAGAGAGTTACGTTTCGTATATTACTGTAGGGGCAAGAGAGAGAGGTGCGAGCACACATTTTCTTTCTCTCATAGCGAGTTAAGTTTCGTATATGTAAGACACAGTGCAGGCCTATTGTCTGTATCACACTATGGAGCTAAAGAAGTTTTACTTCAGTCGTGTGGTCTAAAGCACACTCGTTTTTTTTTTACTAAAAGGTATAATACCTGCTAGTGGGTTTTCAGTCACCATTTAAGCTAAACCCAATATATAAATAATAAATAAATAAATAAATATTGTTGGACAAATTACACAGCGCCATCTAGCCCGAAAGTAAGCGAAGTTTATGTTATGGGTACTAGACAACTGATAAACATACGTAAATACATTTTTTTTATAAATACATAGTTATTATACATAGAAAATACCCAGATCAAGTCAAAGAGACATGTTCATGCACACAAGTGTTTGTACTATGTGGGAATCGAACCCACGAGTGTTGGTGTCAAAGTAACGTAACAGCGCGTTCGACCACTGCGCCACCGAGCTCGTCAATGATCATCTCAACACAATTCAGAAGATTAGCCCAATGAAGTTAAAAAAATAATTCTTAACCATGATATAAATAAAGGTTCTGGTAACGATAATATACCTCCTGTCTTTTTGGTGTCTCCTGTCTTTTTGGTGTCTCCTGTCTTTTTGGTGTCTCCTGTCTTTTTGGTGTCTCCTGTCTTTTTGGTGTCTCCTGTCTTTTTGGTGTCTCCTGTCTTTTTGGTGTCTCCTGTCTTTTTGGTGTCTCCTGTCTTTTTGGTGTCTCCTGTCTTTTTGGTGTCTCCTGTCTTTTTGGTGTCTCCTGTCTTTTTGGTGTCTCCTGTCTTTTTGGTGTCTCCTGTCTTTTTGGTGTCTCCTGTCTTTTTGGTGTCTCCTGTCTTTTTGGTGTCTCCTGTCTTTTTGGTGTCTCCTGTCTTTTTGGTGTCTCCTGTCTTTTTGGTGTCTCCTGTCTTTTTGGTGTCTCCTGTCTTTTTGGTGTCTCCTGTCTTTTTGGTGTCTCCTGTCTTTTTGGTGTCTCCTGTCTTTTTGGTGTCTCCTGTCTTTTTGGTGTCTCCTGTCTTTTTGGTGTCTCCTGTCTTTTTGGTGTCTCCTGTCTTTTTGGTGTCTCCTGTCTTTTTGGTGTCTCCTGTCTTTTTGGTGTCTCCTGTCTTTTTGGTGTCTCCTGTCTTTTTGGTGTCTCCTGTCTTTTTGGTGTCTCCTGTCTTTTTGGTGTCTCCTGTCTTTTTGGTGTCTCCTGTCTTTTTGGTGTCTCCTGTCTTTTTGGTGTCTCCTGTCTTTTTGGTGTCTCCTGTTATTTTGCTATTTCTTCGTAACACAGAGATCGACCCGTCTAAGGATGTTTCAGGAACCGAATTACAACTACCTGTGCTTTATTATGAAACTGTTGAAATAAGAAGAGGCATACTCCGTTGGTTCGGACATGTATAAAGAATGCAGGATGAAAGAATGACGAAGCAGATATACAATGCAAAAGTGGAAGGATGTAGGAGCCGAGGAAGGCCAAGACTTACCTACCATGACCAAATTGGTCGTGTGCTATCAGAAGGTGATGTCGGGAGCCCTAGAAACCGGCGAGCATGCATGAGAAGAGCAATGAATGTTAAAGAAGCGAGTGAGATATGTTAGGATCGAGTCACGTGGCGCTCGTTTCTCTCTGCCTACCACGCAAGGGATTTGACGTGAAGTTATAGATAGATAGTATTTTTGGTGAAATGTGTCGATTCTCTGTTTGTTCCTATTGCTGAGCCTTTTAATAGATGCCTCGTTGAAGGTTACTTCCTTGTTAAGTATTCTCAGTGAGTTGTTTGAAAAGTTAGTACATAAATCCTTATGTATATATATATATATATGTATATATATATATATATATGTATATATATCCTCTTACTTCAGAGCAGCATGATTTTGTAAAGGGTCACACGAAGCAATAAATATGGGCAATTTTTTTATACTACGTCGGGCGGTTTACAAGCATACGGCCCACCTGCTGTAAAGCGGGTACCGTACCCTATTAACGCTTGCGATATTGGTTATATATATTGGCTGCGGTTTTCTGTGAGGTGGAGGTACTTCCCCAGACGGGCTGCTTTGATGCGCCCTACCTCTCTTAAGAGCATAAAAAAAAAGATCGGTGACGACTTCAAGATTATTCTGCTGTCTGACCTTTCTGACGAGGTAAGCCAATAATAGAGCACTGTAACGCAGCTTCCACGCAAATTCAATAAACAAGAAGGATCATCACGACCAAGATCATCCTGCACCAACCAACTAGCTCACAACCATGAAACCAGTGCGATCAACTCGGAGAAAAACAAGATCGAACTCTAAAGAACGACCAGCGAGGACTTTATAAATTAATGTTTTTTTAAAAAAAAATTAAAAGCATGTGTACAAAAACGAACAAGAACCTACATGGACGAAGGGACGTGAAGAACCCCAAGCTCTGCTTCAAATGTATATATCAAACATAGAAAAATGTCGAGAGAGAAACTGCGGGACTAACTGCTGTAGGCAACCATACCATCACCGCCACTCCTTCATGAGGAAAAGGCCGCATCACTTACTTGCAACCACTTCAAACACTGTGAAGAGCGTAGCTGCTACGTTTGTTACCAACGATTGAGGAGTGAAACTACGCCATATGCCAGATGCGCCATATCACAGTGATGTGACCGAGAGGAGAAGCAAATATTTTCGCATTATTCGACGAAGGGTCAACGCTGGAATTACTCGACTTGTGGCGAAGGATCGGCGCCAAGAGTCTAGGAGGCTCTTGGTGCCGATTATATATATAGATTGAATATGCTTGGGACGTGGTTACGACGAAATCTTAGATGATACATGTAAAGCGAGAACCGTAACTGTCACGAATAGCACGAAGCACACAAAGCAGGTTAGATCAAATTGCATGCTATTACTTTTATATGAGCAAGTACAGGCTCGAATTAGATCGTATTTTTCTACATACATAAATACATGTCATCACGCCTGTCTCCCATCGCGGTAGGCAGAGACTATGGAACGCCAGGTGCACCGATCCAAACATACCGCTCTCGCTTCTTCCACACTCATCAACCTCTTCATGCATGCTCTTCGGTTTTGGGTACTTTTGATTTGGCCCTTTTTCAACACATCACCAATTTGATCTTGGTCTTGGATGGTTTTCTTTCGTAACTCTTTTGTCATTCATTCTTTCTAAATGACCAAACCATCTCAGCATACCCTTTTCAATTTTTATCACTACATCATCTTTCATTCCACGTTGTTCTCGTATCGTGCTATTTCTTACTCTATCAACCATTCTCACTCCACACATACTCCTCAGCGTTCTCATTTCTTCGTTCACTCTGCTTTCATGCTTCTTCTGCCATACCCATGTTTCACTATCGTACATCATTGTTGGCATAAGTACACCCTGAATAATAGCAAGCCGAGCTTTGTTCTATATGTCATAGCTTGTTACCGCGGAGTACAACGCACCATTGATACGGTTTCCTGCTTTCACTCTTCTTTCAATATCGCTCTCAAATTTTCCATCTCTCGTAAACATTCTACTCGTGACATAGAAATTGATACCTAGATACAGCCAGTCTAACAGTACCACCTACTTCCTCTTCCATCACCGACGCCCTGCCACGCATAACTGCTATTTTTAACGCCAGTTTTCCTACGTTATTAAACATCACTTTATCAGGGTATCGGTAGTTAGTCGAGCGTGGTTACATTTTATTATACAATAATATTTAACCTAAATCACCGTTTATATCCAAACAAAATTCCTATATATAAAGAGGGCGTATTTTATTTCGTTATTCATTACCGACACGTGAGTGTTGTGGTGTATTCAAAATGATTTTGAATATATTCAAGTTCATTTTGCTATTTCTTCGTAAGTGTAAAAATTTATTAGATTTATAACACGTTTTATATTAGATCGACGCGACCTTGGTAAGCACGTTTCAGAACCGGTATTACAACTACCTCCAATTTCTGTTTTATCATGAAACGTCAAGCGGTATGCAAGCATAAGATCCACCTGATGTAAAGTAAACGTATTGTCACGTTTACCTATGAATTCTTGCAATAAAAGGAGATTCGGTCGCATGTTGTCACTACCGTTGCTAACACAGCATCTTTCAGGAGTGTACTGTTAACCCCATTTAGTTATATTAGTTATTTGGCTGCGGTTACCTGGGTTTTTATACGACATCGGGAGGCGAAGAAGCATACGGCCCAACTTATGAATGTGATTACCGTAGCGTATGAACCCTTGCAACACATTAAGTATCACTCGCGCGATGCTACCTCTACTGCTACTTCTTAAGAGCTTACTGGTGACCTCACTCACTCGCAGGCATACAACAACCCTCCAGGTAGTTGTTATTTGGCTGCGGTTTTCTGTGAGGTGAAGGTACTTCCCCAGACTGTAAAAAAAAGCTGTAACTGTAACCATGGTGATTTTACTGTCTGTTTCCACTTCAAATTAATTTTTATATTGGTGCAGTAGAGTGTAATGTTTGACGAGCTCGGTGTCGCAGTGGTGAAACGCGCTGTTACGCTACTTTGACACCGACGCTCGTGGGTTCGATTCCCACACAGTACAAACATTTGTGTGCATGAACATGTATGTTTGTCTTGGTCTGGGTATTTTCTATGTATAATAAGTATGTATTTACGTATGTTTATCAGTTGTCTAGTACCCATAACACAAACTTCGCTTACTTTGGGGTTAGGTGGCGGTGTGTAATTTCTCAGACAATATTTATTTATTATTATTTATTTATGTAGTACTCTTCGTATTGCGAGCTATGGAGAGATTGACTATGTATTGGAAAGTATGTGTTACCCTAAATTGTAGAAAGTACCTAAAATATTGTTGTAAATAACACGAGTGAGTTGAACACGCGTGGAGAGACCACCGTACGATGTTGTTACAGTGTTCCGTACGATGTTTGTAGTAACCGATAAAATATTAATAAATGTTTGAGAATTAATATTTTATAGTACCAGGCTATAAATTAATAAACCACTTGGCTTGGCATATAAAGGTACCCCGTGCTCACAACATCGTTGTGTTTTATCGTCTATAGGTCTCAGCGATTCGAACCTACTGGCCAATGGGAGAATATTTTAACCAATAAGCCGATAAGTGCCGCATCCTCCAAAAGGCTGCGCGTTTTAGTTTGCCCCCGACCCAAAGCGGTGAATTGAGTTGCTACTTCCTTCATGCACCACATCGATCATCGGCACGCAGGTCACGGCTTCGATTCTTGTCAGTAAATAAAATAATAGTGCCAAGCGCGAGTCGGGCCACGCGCAATGTATGCTTCCATATTTGCCACTATATCGGAGACTTGTAAGGAGGCTTTTCAGGAACACCGTTCCTATCTGAAATCTATATGTCTGTCTGTGCGTTTTTTTCGAATATTCGAATTTTGAAATCAGATTCGGATTCAGCATAAAAAAGTAGAATAGTAATGTTCAAGAACACCGTTCCTATCTCTTAAGGAACATGGTCAAAATGGCCGTCAAATTAAAAAAAAAATGTATTGTTATATAATTGACGAGCCAGGTGTTCCTCTGGCAATGCAAGCTTGCGCATTCTCAACTGGTTATTTATCAATTTTTAATGTTTCGTAAAGTTATATTTACTACCTGTTGTACACAACTAACAACTTCATGTGAGTAACTATCAAAAAAACATTATTTTTTTAGGGTTCCGTACCCAAAGGGTAAAACGGAACCCTATTACTGAGGCTCCGCTGTCCGTCCGTCCGTCCGTCCGTCCGTCCGTCCGTCTGTCACCAGGCTGTATCTCATGAACGGTGATAGTTAGACAGTTGAAATTTTCACAGATGATGTATTTCTTTATTTTGTATAATTATATTGAATAAAGATACATAAAATGATATAAACAAAGCCATTTATAGGCAATCGCAGATACAATATCTATATATAACATGTACGGAACTATCCTTTTCACTACTTACTCGTAAAATACATTTCACTGCCCGTCGGCTGTTACTCTGTTTCTTAAAGAACTTTAAAATAATTAAAATGTACATTATATGAGAGACAATATAAAAAAAATATTTTATCTGATATGTCACGGTCAAACGTATGCAATATTTTATTTTTCATGTGGTGCTACACCCAAAAGTGTCCGCTTTAACAAACATTCATATATTTACGTTACAAGTCCGCGTTTGGGTTACGGTCATTAATATACGTACAAAATTGCAGCTTAATTAATTGGTCCAGTAGATTCGGAGCAAATTGTCTGTGACAGACAGAGATATCCTATAACGGTTACGTACATAGTGCATTTTAAAAATTATGATTTTTCAATAAAAAAAGGTGAAATCTACGTTTGCAGCAAAATGTAACAAAGCCTGCTCAATGTTGTATTTAAAAGTATTAATGTATATATTTATTTTTTCAGTGATTTTTCAAACATGTTCAAAGCCTCACGGGGAGTACTATCAGTACCCGTGCACCGGTTCCGATGTTTACCGACGGTGGGGGGGCTACGCGCCGGACTGCAACCCCCAGTGCAGGCTGCCCTATGACCAGCTGTGCAACAGGAACAGTGGCCAGGATTATCCAATTAGCTTGAACATCTACACTGGCAGTGGAGGTATTATATGTATATATAAAGTATTTTTGCCGGAAACTAACGAGCAAACAAGCTGAAGTGCGATCGAGCTTGCACGCTCGCGTTTAGCCATTCTAAACCTCATTCATTCGCAGCGACACAAGGCTGGGATGTATTATGTTGTCGTCTTCTGTAAGGTCAGGCCCAGTAGGTACCTCTCTTTGCTTGAATCTGAAAACCCCTTGCAAATCAGACTTTGTAAATGCTTTCTTTAATCGAACAACGTTCACAATCCCTCTGGTTTTAATTAAAAGTTTTTATGCAAATAAGGTGAGGAACAATCTACCTGCCCGTCTGGTGGTAAGCAGTTACTGTATCCTATGGACACTTGCAACACTAGGGAGTGACTCGCGCGTTGCAGACCCCGTAAAAATCTCTTTACATTTTTTTAAAGAGCCTCATGCTGTAGTCCTTTGGGAAAACCTCAGCAGGGAGTTCGTTTCACAACTTAAGTTCCCGCAAGAGTACTTCATTGTGATCGAACAGTACGCGACTATCACGTGTGTGTATGTCTCTGTTTTTATGTATAATAGTATATCTATCTATATATATATATAACTTCACGATAAACCCCTTGCGGAGTCAACCGAGCGCCACGTGACTCGATCCATACACACCTCAATTGCTTCAATAAGTTCATAGTAAGTAGAGTAGTATTTTTTTTTTTTTTTTTTAATACTACTAAGGTGGCAATCAAGCATACGGCCTGCCTGATGTTAAACAGTCACCGTAGCCTATGGACATTTGCAACACCAGGGGCGTCACTCATGCGTTGCCGACCCTCTAAAAACCTCTTCACGCATTTCTTGAAGAACTCCATGCTGTAGTTCCTTGGAAAAACCTCGGCTGGGAGCTCATTCCACAGCTTGAGTGTTCTCGGAAGAAAACTTCTCTGGAACCGCACCGTACGCGACCATAGCGGTTCAAGCGTGTGAGGGTGAACTCCCCGCCGTCGGCGAGCGGCGCGGTTATAAAAAGTAGCCGTCGGCATCATTTCGAACAACTCTTCAGAACACAACCCGTTGTACAATCGGTATATAGTAGTATAGTATAGTAGTATACTGGTTTGCTCCTAAAAAAATTGCATTTTAATTTGTTTCAGGATATGACACAAACTGTTCAAATCCCCCATCGCCTTATCCTCTTGCGCCACCACCCCCTTCTCCAGTATCGCCTCCTTCTCCTCCACCACCGGCTCCACCTCTGCCGCCAGATACAAGGAGAGCCGAGCTGTTACCACGTCTACTATGCCTACCTGGAGCTATAGCTAATTCTCTTTTGAGCGGCGAAGTGGCCATATAAATTGGAAATACATACCGCAATAAAAAAAATATAATATGATCTTACACTATCACTTTCTGGACCCTCTAAATTATGTTAGAACCTACGGATTAGATATACCTACACGTGTATGTGATACGCTAAAATTGGCCCATTTCAAGTGCGAACTTGAGGCAGCATCTAAATTATGTTTTCACTTTTGGGCAGCAACAATTTTATTTCTTAATCAGGAACACCGTTCCTATATGAAATCTGTATGTTTGTCTGTGTGTGCGTTTTTTTTCGAATATTCGAATTTTGACTTCAGATTCGGATTCAGCATAAAAAAGTAGAATAGGAATGTTCAGGAACACCGTTCCTATCTCTTAAGGAACATGATCAAAATGGCCGACAAATAAAAAAAATCATATATATTGTTATATAATTGACGAGCCAGGTGTTCCTCTGGCAATGCAAGCTTGCGCATTCTCAACTGGTTTTGATGATGGCTTTTATAAATTAATGTTGACATACTGGATCCTCGCTGAAGGGCTGGAAATACACATATTGGAAGTTAGAAAGAAAGAAAGAAAAACGTTTATTTGGCAACACAAAAATTTTACATAAATTTGAAACTTAAGGCTAAATTACAGTAAATAATAATAATAATAAATATTGTCGGACAAATTACACAACGCCATCTAGCCCCAAAGTAAGCGAAGCTTGTGTTATGGGTACTAGACAACTGATAAACATACGTAAATACATTTTTTTTTTTGTAAATACATACTTATCATACATAGAAAATACCCAGACCAAGAACAAATAGACATGTTCATGCACACAAAATGTTTGTATTGTGTGGGAATCGAACCCACGAGCGTTGGTGTCAAAGTAGAGTAACAACGCGTTTCACCACTGCGCCACCGAGCTCGTCAAAAGTACAGTGTGTGTACCAAATAGGTCTCCACTCAGCATAATGTCTCGGCACGAAGTGCCTCGACGCTGGTATTCTGTGGACACCATGTTACGCAGCGAGCGATGGAGAAAGTTGTGATTTAGGTGTCCTTAACGGATTACAATGAAGAAATTTGACAAAGAAGCAAAGTTGTTCAAATATCACTCCTCTCTACTCTACTCCTCAACCTAAGAGAGTTGAAATTACATTGGGCCGGCCGTATCTGCCGAGTCAGTGACATGACAAAGATGATGGGTGAGGTAGGTTCAAGAGTGCAGACCGCGTATAGGGCAACAAAGCGCTCGGTGTCCTCTCTAAGACGAAGGTGCTTCAAACAAGCGGGCGAAGGTTGCCTGTGGCAAGCGGAAGATCGCATATGCCGGAAAACACTGGGAAACTCTACATTCAGCAGCCAATAGCTAAGATTTATGAATCAGGTAGGTACTGCACGCTGTTCGTTCGGTATCTATCTATTTTCACGCCAGCTTCGTTGCGGCCAGGCAGAGAGAACCGAGCGCCATAAGACACGGTCCTTACACACCGCACACGGTTCGTTAATATTTCTAGCTCAGTTCATGCACGCTTACCGGTTCCTAGCTCATAACATTTCCTTCTGATAAAACACGACCAATATGCTCGTGGTTGGTAATTCTTGTCCTTCCTCGCCCCTAATCCTTCAACTTTTGCGTTTTTCTTTTGTTTTGTTTGAGTGCCTGTATCGATGTGGACTACACGAGCAAGCGAAGGCCAAAATGTTTAATGGAAATCAATTTATATTTTAATTAATTAGAATAGGGCAGACATTAAAAAATCGGCCAAGTGCGAGTCGGACTCGCGCACGAAGGGTTCCATACCATTATCTATAAAAACGGCAAAAAAATCACGTTTGTTGTATGGGAGCCCCCTTAAATATTTATTTTATTCTATTTTTTAGTATTTGTTGTTATAGCGGCAACAGAAATACATCATCTGTGAAAATTTCAACTGTCTAACTATCACGGTTCATGAGATACAGCCTGGTGACAGACGGACGGACGGACGGACGGACGGACGGACAGCGGAGCCTCAGTAATAGGGTTCCGTTTTACCCTTTGGGTACGGAACCCTAAAAACGAACATACCTACGCACAGATTTCACTGTGTATGGTATACTTTTCGTTTCGGAAACAATAGTTTAGTACTATAGTTAGTTTAGTACATAATATATTGACCGATTTAGCTATACTCATGAATCACATACACACTCATACATTATTCGCTTAACGGAATATTGTAATGATGTTGCATTGCCCAGCGTAACTGTTAAAATCGTAATTCTTTTTTCCCTCTCATGACCCTCAAGAAGTTCCACCTCAGTAATATGATGGCTGCAGTGCGAGTGATGTCATCTTCATCAATTCACCGATAATCACACGACTCATAACGCCTCCTCCGCCCGCAGTGCTCCATCTTCCACATTTGAGCCGACTTTCTATGTTCTTTTTCTTATATAAACGTTACGAAAACACCGACGAATATATCCGGAATAGACAATACCGAAGAATATACCAAAGATAATATTTTTGCTTTTGTTAGTTTTATTTTTATACAACCTATCCTTTTATCTCTTTAGTTATCCCTTACACGATCACTCTATTTACATTGGTTATAGTTATGAACAAAATCATACATCTCGACGAGCTCGGTGGCGCAGTGGTGAAACGCGTTGTTACGCTACTTTGACACCAACGCTCGTGGGTTCGATTCCCACACAGTACAAACATTTCTGTGCATGAACATGTCTGTTTGTCTTGGTCTGGGTATTTTCTATGTATAATAAGTATGTATTTACAAAAGAAAATGTATTTACGTATGTTTATCAGTTGTCTAGTACCCATAACACAAGCTTCGCTTACTTTGGGGCTAGATGGCGCTGTGTAATTTGTCAGACAATATTTATTTATTATTTAAAAAAAAAAAATACCTTGATACTTTGGCATCAATTTTGGACATACTACCCTGTACACGCTATATCTAGCGTACAATAACTTTGAAATTTCATCCTGCTTCTCTGAAGTGGGACCGCGGGAAAGGTGAGTATTAATATATACTTTGATTTGAGCCTTAACTTCAAGCGTAACAAACTTAAACCATAAAGTAATATTAAAGTAGTAAAGACAACTTTCCAACTCGATAACTTTACTTTATTGTAGGCCTTAAGGATCGTTTTATAATCTCCATCAATAAAAGGCAAAAAGTTTAACTCTTGTATTTTCAGGGTTTCGTATAAGTTGTGGTGTAATGGCTCCCTGTCATCTTCACAGACAGAGCCAACCGCAGCAGTACGCGGTGCACCTTGCTAGTTAACAAATGAGGTTCTAGCAAATGGTAAAAAAAAATGGAGATTCAGATAGCAGAAATTCGCAGAGACGACAGCAGCAACCGTATAGCCACGGCAGCGGCGGCATGCGTGATTTCCTCTACTAACGGCAGTGGGTGATTTCCGGTCGGCACTAGTTTACCTACATGAACTCATCGCTAACGGAAGCACGCAAAGTAGTTTAAATCAAATCGCCTGTAAATTTGACTTTCGCAAAATAACCCTTAATCTATTAACTATTTAGACAAACACTGAGAATTTTTAATCTTTTATCAGTGCTCACCTAGTCATGAACTGCACGGTAGGGAAAAAAATCGGCCAAGTGCGAGTCGGACTCGCGCACGAAGGGTTCCGTACCATTATCTATAAAAACAGCAAAAAAATCACGTTTGGTGTATGGGAGCCCCCTTAAATATTTATTTTATTCTATTTTTTAGTATTTGTTGTTATAGCGGCAACAGAAATACATCATCTGTGAAAATTTCAAGTGTCTAACTATCACGGTTCAAGAGATACAGCCTGGTGACAGACGGACGGACGGACGGACGGACGGACGGACGGACGGACAGCGGAGCCTCAGTAATAGGGTTCCGTTTTACCCTTTGGGTACGGAACCCTAAAAATTGTGACGATTCCAAACAAATGTAGCCATTTTTACGAAATAAAAAGATTTTGACTTTGACTTTGACTTTGAACCTTAGGCTAGTCTGTTTTTAAGAGGAATAGAACGCAACAAAATGCCATAATGGGTAAGTACCTCCACCACATGAAGGGTTGTTGTGTTGCTGTGTTTACAGTTAGCGGAGGTAGCAATTCGCGAACGAAACTTCTGTGAGCGTTTTACGGATGGGCTACGGTAGCCAGTTTACATCAAGTGGGCGGTATGCACGTTATCCTCCCGACGTTGTTTAGAAAACCGGTCAATTGCGAGTCGGTACCATTATCAAAGGGTAAAACGGAACCCTATTACTGAGACTCCGCTGTCCGTCCGTCCGTCCGTCTGTCACCAGGCTGTATCTCACGAACCGTGATAGTTAGACAGTTGAAATTTTCACAGATGATGTATTTCTATTGCCGCTATAACAACAAATACTAAAAATAGAATAAAGTAAATATTTAAGGGGCTCCCATACAACAAACGTGATTTTTTTGCTCATTTTTGCTCGATATTGATTAGATAATGGTACGGAACCCTCCGTGCGCGAGTCCCACTCGCACTTTGGCGATTTTTTATTTGCTCGTTTTTGCTCGATATTGATAACGGTAACAGGTAGACGCTTGAAATATTCACAGAATATTTAGTTATATATTCACTTTAAGAATAAATAATTAAATTAAAATAAAACAAATATTTAAGGGGGGCTCCCATACAACAAACGTGATTTTTTTTGCCGATTTTATAGACAATTGTACGGAACCCTTCGTGTGCGAGTCCGACTCGCACTTGGCCGGTTTTTTACATACATATCATCACACGCCTGTCTCACATCGCTGTAGACAGAGACTATAGACCGCCAGGTGCACCGATCCAAACACACCTCTCTCAATTCTTCCACACTCATCAACCTCTTCATGCATGCTGTTCGGTTTTGGGTGATTTTGATTCGGCCCTTTTTCAACACATCACCAATTTGATCTGTGTGCATCTAGGCCGGCGCCTACTACGCCCTAACAGCGTTCAAAATTTGTTTTCTAAAGTAACAGTGAACACACAGCAATTCTGTGTCTGTCTATCACATGTATCTTCAAAAGTGAGACATACTAAACTGAAATTAAAGACATTGTTCGTATTTTTTCGTATTTTTTTCGTTCGTACACTAATAAATAAATATTGTCGGACAAATTACACAACGCCATCTAGCCCCAAAGTAAGCGAAGCTTGTGTAATGGGTACTAGACTAGTAAATACATACTTATTATACATAGAAAATACCCAGACCAAGACACACAGACATGTTCATGCACACAAATGTTTGTACAGTGTGGGAATCGAACCCACGAGCGCCGAGCTCGTCAAAGCGTATACAATATACGCTCGCGTTGGTGTATACAATATACGCACGCGTTGGTGTATACAATATACGCACGCGTTGGTGTATACAATATACGCACGCGTTGGTGTATACAATATACGCACGCGTTGGTGTATACAATATACGCACGCACATACACATACGCCTACATGCGCGCGTTAATTACTCTAAGACTTCAAGAAATAATTTCGACATTTGAGCCAATTACCTGGAAAGTAATCGACGTCGAAATTATTGCCCTTAGATCTAGATGTTAAACATAACAATACTTTTGATGTCGCGCAATTTAAAATAAAAAATTAAAAGTAATCAAAACAGGGCCAGCTGAATTTCGCAGCGGCATTTGGAATACGATAAAACTTTTGCCAAATTCCTGAATACAATAAAATCGTTGCGAATGGCCCAAGTTTGGTGCCGATAGTCTGCGAATTTCAGGATTACTGGAGGGATCGAAATAACTAATTAAGCCTTTATTTTATTATAGTCACTGACGAAATTTCCAGTTATTTCAGGGATGACTACAATCTCTCACAAAATGTAGATAGAATATACTACATTATAACTTTTCAGGTGTTCCTGAAAAGTTATAATGTAGTATATTCTATATTTATTCCTATTTCTTTATTTGTTTTGTGAACATAGGTGATTATTGATGTACAAAAATGGGTAGGAATATGTAGGTATATGAAATCTATATGTTTGTCTGTGTGTGCGTTTGTCTGTGCGTTATCTGTGTGTGCGTTTTTTTTTCGAATATTCGAATTTTGACTTCAGATTCGGATTCAGCATAAAAAAGTAGAATAGGAATGTTCAGGAACACCGTTCCTATCTCTTAAGGAACATGGTCAAAATGACCGACAGATTAAAAAAAATTTAATGTTATACAATTGACGAGCCAGGTATTCCTCTGGCAATGCAAGCTTGCGCATTCTCAACTGGTTATAATGTAGTTTCATTTTGTATATTCCTATTTGTAAAGTAGTTTGTCATCGACGGTTGTAACATCGAGCGAAAATAATTACAAAGATTAAAAACCGGCCAAGTGCGAGTCGGACTCGCGCACGAAGGGTTCCGTACCATTATCTATAAAAACGGAAAAAAAAATCATGTCTGTTTTATGGGAGCCCCACGTAAATATTTATTTATTCTGTTTTTTAATATTTGTTTTTATAGCGCCAACAGAAATACATCATCTGTGAAAATTTTAACTGTCTAACTATCACGGTTCATGAGATACAGCCTGGTGACAGACGGACGGACGGACAGCGGAGTCTCAGTAATAGGGTCCGTTTTACCCTTTGGGTACAGAACCCTAAAAACATATAATTTGTTTTATTTCATTTCCTCCACACATCCTATTATGAACAAACAAAATTTTCAATTGGTATGCACTGTATCTGACCTTCAGTGGCCATTCTTATTCAAACGCCTGCCCCCACATCGCTCTGGCGCGCAATCTTTTACATGCAAACTTTTAGCCCCCCTTGACACAACAGTAAGTACTTGAATCCATCATTTAAATTGTTAAATAAGCAAAATAATAATCATATTTATTTGTTATGTTGGTAAAGAGCGGAAAACGATTTATATTGCACAATGGGGCTAAAGTAATTAAAAAATGTTATGCAACGACTGAACTTACGCGTCATTTTTTAATTTAATCCACACTTAAATCACAATGGAAACAAAACTAGCATCTCCAATAAAAAAAACTAGTAAACCAGGACTACCTTCGCATAAAACTATTTATGAATTTTTACTTAAATTTCTCAATTTATTACAGGATTAATATACATTTCCTTATACTTTCAATATCAGTATGAAGTTACCTATTGATATGCGTGGACCTATTTTCTTATATAAATTCAATACAGTTTTTTATTAAAACAAAATGTATAGACAAAATGAATTAAGAACTAAATGTTCAAAAATATGAATGAGAAATATTTTAATTATATTAAAACTAATATAATTCACATGGCAGCAAGGCGTTAGCTTGATAGAAGCTAACGAAATGATACGCGTACCATTGTTGCAGTACTTTATATTAAGCTAGTTGCTGGATGCGTTGCATTCGAGTCGATTCCCTTCGTTGAATTGACTGCCGAGGTAACCTTCAGTTGTAAATTGTGCGGGGGCAAGTCTGAAATGATTTGAAGAAATGCAGTAGACCAACGATTTAATTTTGAATTGTGAAGTTTAAATGTTCTACAATTTTATTCTTTGCCGCAAGAATTACTCGTTCACTCAACCAACTGTGATTTTAGTGGCTTTTTTTTCATTGAGAAGAAATTGTAAAATTCGGCGGAAACGAAATCAATCCGTTAGATTTGTTGACGACGATACGACCATTACCGTTAGTCGGTAATTGCTTGGAGAAACCTGCGGCAGACGGATCCTTTAACAATGCAACTCGCATGTTACACATGGTACACTTAGATGAATTATTAAACAAGAAGATTGACATAGACGTAATTTGTATAACAGAACACTTTATAATCGCTGGACATGAAAAATTATTGAATATAAGAAATTATAGACTAGCCGCATGTTATTCAAGACAGGGACAAAAACGGGGAGGGTCCTGTATTTTAATAAGAAACCATCATCAGTATAAAGAATTACAAACAATCACTAATAACTCTGTGGAAGGCTTATTAGAATGTTGTGCTGTAGAAATAATGAATATAGTAATAGTTTGCGTATATAGACCCCCCAATCCAAGTAACTTAAATGTATTCTATAATAATCTCGACGTAATACTGAGGAAAGTGTGTATTAACTCCAGTAAGAAAATAGTACTGTGCGGGGACTTTAACATAGATCTTCTTAAAAGTAACAGAGTGTGTATAGAATTTGAACTCTTTCTCCGGAGTTACAATTTAAATTTACAAATAAGACAACCGGCTCGTTTAGCTAGTAACACTTGCATTGACAACTTTGCTCTTAACACTCAGCATAAGTATAAAGCTCGAGTGCTTGATCTTGCCTTGTCAGATCATACAGCCCAAATATTACAGATACCTGTTAAAAATAAATGTATAACATTTCCTTATCGTGTCAAAAAAAGAAATCTCTCAATAAAACACCTCAAAATGTTTGATGACTATATAAAGTGTCTTTCCTTTAGTGAGATTTATGAAACGGAAGATCCAAATGTTGCATTTGGCTATTTTCGCGAACTTTTTCAAATGTTATATGATCTCTGTTTTCCATTTAAGACTGTAACAATAAAACCCTACAAAAAGATAAAATGGATTACAAAAGGTATAAAAATTTGTGCAAAGAAAAAGAGACAATTACTCTGGAAACTTAGATCATCGCCGTCAAAGGAAAATAAAACTATTTTCCAATCATACTCCAAAAAACTTAAAAAGATCTTAAAACTTACACAAAAAGCTCAAAACAGTCATTTTATAGATAATTCACAAAATAAATCGAAAGCAACTTGGCAAATAATTAATAATCAAAAGACAAAGGAATTTATTACACAGGTTAAAATAGCAGAACGAGTAATATCTAATCCTAAAAGAATATCTGAGGCATTCAATGATCACTTTATAGATCAAATAGAAGAATCTTCAAGTAAATCAACCGCAAACGTGAATTTGCCCAAGGAACGACAGTCAATGTTTATGCCACCAGCTTTGCCACAAGATATCATTCGTATAATAAAAAAGCTAAAAAATAAAAACAGCTTAGGTTATGATGGTTTTGCCACGAAAGTAATAAAGTTTGTTTCTATAAATATAGCACCGCATTTATGTCATATATTAAATTTATGCATTAGACAAGGAATATATCCCGATCAACTTAAACCTCTAATTATAAAACCGCTCCATCTTTTATGGAGCGATAAAGAGGAAATGACAAATTATAGACCAATTGCTCTGAGTTCAGTATTCAGCAAAATATTTGAACGGTTTATTTCTGATGCAATTTATGTATACCTAAGTAGATTTAATATTTTATGTGACGAACAAAAAGGATTTAGTAAAAATAAAACAATTGACATGGCTATTTTTGACTTACTTTGCAATATATTGACGAATATAGATAAAAGAATTCCTGTATGTGCAATTTTTACAGATATGACTAAAGCTTTCGATTATGTAGACCACAAAAGGCTTTTACAGAAACTTAATACATATGGTTTATGTGGAAATGTACAAAAACTTTTAGAATCATATCTCAGTGGACGTACACAACATGTGGAAATACCTAGAGTGTGTTCAAGAACTAAATTTGAGCAAACATACTTATCGAAGGCTAAAGAAGTAACATATGGGGTACCCCAAGGTAGCGTTCTTGGGCCTTTATTGTTCCTTATATACATTAATGACTTACCAAGGAACATACAGCAACAAATGATACTATTTGCTGATGATAGCACCGCGATAGTAAAATGTAATAACATTAATGACTATGAAAATGACATAAATACAACATTGACTAATATTTTATACTGGCTAGAAATTAACAATTTGAAAATTAATTTGCAAAAAACTCATATTATTCAATTTCAACAAAGAATACGCGCCCCTGACATTAAAGTCCAACATAATGGACAAATTATAAAAAATGTACAAGTAACAAAATTTTTAGGATTGATGATTGATAGTCAGATAGATATTTGCAAACGCCTACACTCAGCCGCCTATGTCTTGTACAATATATCACAAAGAGTAAAACCTGAGGCACTATTAGTTGCTTACCATGGTATTGTGTCACCGGTGTTGAGGTATGGCGTAATTTTTTGGGGTAACTCGAGTGAAAAAGAAAGCATTTTCAAATCTCAAAAAAGATGTGTGAGATCAATGTGTGGTCTAAAAACCACAGAAAGCTGCGAGCCAATGTTCAAGTCCCTAAACATATTGACCTTACCTTCACTGTATATACTGGAAATGTGTAGTTTTGTCAAAATAAATCAACACTTGTTTCTAAAAAGGTCACAGTTAAGAAACAGAGAAACTCAGTTACGATCACAATATTTGCACAAACTTCGAAATGTTGATCATAATACGGCACTGTTACGTAAGAGCGTAATTGGAATGGAACCTGTAGTATATAATAAACTACCAGATAAGTTAAAAATATTGCCTGTGAATTTATTTAGAAATAAATTAAAATTAATTTTGATTGACACATGTTATTATTCCATTAATGATTTTTTGAATGACATGAATATTGTAATTTAATAATGTGTTGATTAATTGTATTTGTTGAAATTTAATAATTTGTTGACTAATTGTATTGATTTAGTTTAAGAAACTCGTATGACAGGATTTGAATGACATTACTAATATTCTTTTTCTTTCATCACTATATTTTAAATTTTTGCATGTCTTATCGAAGGCGAAATGTACTAGGGCCTATCTATACATGTATCATCCGTTATTTGTACCTACATTTCTGGCAAATAAATATTTATGATTATGATTATGATGTTTGCCGTCAGCTGAAGTTTCGTCTCATAGCGTCTCAGAGCCGATGATTTAACGGAAGCGTTTATATCAACGACAGCGGTCGAACTTGAAATAGCTGGTAGTAAGTATTTGGCAGAAATCGCCAGGCAGTAAAATCATTGCGCCTCCAAAGCATCTCGAGTCATTGCCACACCCACGCCAAATACATGTCATAAGAAGGGTAGTTACTCAAAATAGGAAATGCGGCATTGCACAATAGTGATGAGTAAACAATAATTGTAGTATAAATTACCTAGTTAGTATAAATTAATTGAACATTCCTTTGCATTAAATCAATACCGAAACTCTGTCTGTTAGTATTGTGGTAAATAAAGTTTGTTTTTTTTTATAAAAACCCTTGGCCATCACTTGACTCGTTCAATACGCGTTTATGCGTCATTATGCATTCATCTCTGATGATGATTTTACTAGTAACTAAAACTTTGGTCCTAGTTGAGTGTTTTGCAATATTTGAACTCGGTTTTTCAGTCGTATCCAGTTTTAACGATAATTTCAACGCTCTAAGACTCGTTTTGCATCCGTTTATTAATATGACCGCTATCCCAAAAGAAGCAACTGCAATTTCGAATATCTTGCGAAAAGTGGCCAAAGTAGGTAAAAAGTCGTTTTGCGTCCGTTTAGTAACATGACCGCTATCCCAAAAAAAGTAACTGCAATTTCGGATATCCTGCGAAAAGTGGCCAAAGTTGGCAAAAAGTAGTTTTGCGTCCGTTTAGTAACATGACCGCTATCCCAAAAGAAGTAACTGCAATTTCCGATATATTGCGAAAAATGACCAAAGTAGGCAAAAAGTCGTTTTGCGTCCGTTTAGTAACATGACCGCTATCCCAAAAGAAGTAACTGCAATTTCGGATATCTTGCGAAAAGTGGTCAAAGAAGGCAAAAAGTCGTTTTGCGTCCGTTTAGTAACATAGCCGCTACCCCAAAAGATGATGAGAATGAGATGCAACTGTTTTTTCGTATATCTTGCAACCAGCGAGGGCATTATCCTTCATCAATCATGGTTTGGCTTGGAGTCTCATATTCAGGCTTAACTGAGGTGTTATTCCGTGAAAAAGGTGTGAAAACCAGTGCCGTGTTTTACCAAAATACCGTCCTAACAAACATAGTAGAAACTCTTTCTCAAACAATGTTCAAAAACGGACACTGGACATTCTAACAGGACTCTGCACCAGCTCATAAGGCACGAAGCTCCAAACTGGTTGACCGCCCGTGGAATTGACTTCATCGGGCATGAAAACTGGCCCTCTTTTAGTCCCGATTTAAACCCACTGGACTACAAGATATGACAACATTTGGAGGAGAAAGTCTGCGCTAAACCTCATCAGAATTTGGAGTCTCTCCGAGCATCTCTGGTTAAAGCAGCCGCAGAAATAGATATAAATGGTGCGTGCTGCGATCGATGACTTCCCGGGTCGATTACGGGCACGTATTCAAAACGAAAGAGGGCATTTCGAATAATGTAAATAAAATTTTATTCTACATTTAATTACCTTTCATTTCATATATAACTTTTACATAATTATCAAAAAGTGTATCATTGATTACATCAAAAGTTTTTGACAGGACTTATGACCTGACTAGGTGTATAGAATCATATCTTCGATACCCAAAAGGAATTCGGATGAAATCAAAGAGTTCTATCGAAATTCCCGGCTCCAATGGAGTACCACGAGATGGGGCCACGCAGCACTTAGCCCACCATTTTTTTTAACAATCATGTGGCGGAGGTTAGGTCTACATACTGTATTTCAAAGATGCTAAGTGTGTTATTGCTCTGACTTTAACACAATCATTAATAAATTCTAATTGCGAGTAAATGTTCGTAAATATTTACAGTGATGGTCGCGCCGGTTCGATCGTATCTTCAGAGACTAACATAAATAAGTGTCCCGCGGGCGTGGCTCGATTTGAATAAACGATGTATTTAGACGGTTATTGATTTATTTTATGGGGATTTATTAAAGTCTGCTGACTCATCGAAAGTTTTTGTTCTTTTACAGCTTGTCGATTGTTCGTATTGGACATTTACACGCAAATTACTAAATTGTTAAATTTAGGAGCATCCAAGATACAAAAAACCGGCCAAGTGCGAATCGGAGTCGCGCACGAAGGGTTCCGTACCATTATCTACAAAAACGGCAAAAAAAAACACGTTTGTTGTATGGAAGCCCCCTTAAATTTGTTTTATTTTAATTTAATTATTTATTTTTAAAGTGAATATATAACTACATATTCTGTGAATATTTCAAGCGTCTACCTGTTGTCGTTATCTATATCGAACAAAACGAGCAAAAAAATCACGTCTGTTGTATGGGAGCCCCCTTAAACATTTATTTTCTTCTGTTTTTTAGTATTTGTTCAGTCAGTTCAGTTATTGTCAGGACAAGTGAGGGATGTGTCAACATTAAAATTAAGTATCTGTCTTGTATTAATTTGCATGGTACATAATTACCCAACGTTTACCAAAAGTGTGGGTAGGCGTACGCTACCATCCCGAATGAATGGGAAAAATCTAAAGCTGGTGATACTCTTGAAAATATACAGTATGTATTACGAGACGGTGAGGTGAATATTTTTCAGGGACACCGCTCCTATATGAAATCTATATGTTTGTCTATGTGTGCGTTTATCTCTGTGTGTATCTGTCGCTTTTCTCGAATATTCGAATTTTGACTTCAGATTCTGATTCAGCGTAAAAAAGTAGAATAGGAATGTTCAGGTCACTCACGAGTATTTTGAAAACGAAAGTATATTATTTTGCTCTTAAAGAGTGCCCTGCGTGCAGTGCTGCGTGTGCATTCAGTGAGCATGCATTGATTGATTACATTGAACAATACATACAAGTCGGTTATCGAAAGCGGACGCGTACGAATATGTTGGTAGATTAAAAAAGATAAAAACTTAGAAAAAATAGTTAACAGATTCAGGCGTTATTTTGCGAAACTCAAATTGACGTATGCAGCGACGGCCAGGCAAGTCGTGGCAGCGACGGTGGTGGTAGGGGCATGCGGATTCTGTTCCAGATAGCGGACGGCCGCAGCAGCCGAGGCAGAGACTACCGGAGCAGCCATCGCAGTGTCGGCATGCGTGATTTCCTCTACTAACGGCAGTGGGTGATTTCCGGTCGGCACTAGTTTGTATAAACTTATCGCTAACGGAAGCACGCAAAGTAGTTTAAATCAAATCGCCTGTAAATTTGACTTTCGCAAAATAACCCTTAATCTTATCTTATCTTAATAATTAATGGGTGGGTGCCGGTCGGCGCTAGGCCGCATGAACTAATTGGTGGCGGAAGAACACAAAGCAGGTTAGATCAAATTACAAGAGAAAAAATATTCATATTTCTACATATACATAAAGTTGTTAATGTGGTACGTACTCACTTTCAATTCTCGATCTGCATAAATACTCAGTTAAATCTGGGTTCCTCCTGTTTTCAATAAAAATCGGCCAAGTGCGAGTCGGACTCGCGCACGAAGGGTTCCGTACCATTATCTATAAAAACTTGCCGTTATCAATATCGAGCAAAAAGTAGCAAAAAAATCACGTTTGTTGTATGGGAGCCCCCTTAAATATTTACTTTATTCTATTTTTTAGTATTTGTTGTTATAGCGGCAACAGAAATACATCATCTGTGAAAATTTCAACTATCTAACTATCACGGTTCATGAGATACAGCCTGGTGACAGACGGACGGACGGACGGACGGACGGACGGACGGACGGACGGACGGACAGCGGAGCCTCAGTAATAGGGTTCCGTTTTACCCTTTGGGTACGGAACCCTAAAAACCAGTCAAGTGCGAGTCGGACTCGCGCACGAAGGGTTCCATACCATCATCTATAAAAATCGGCCAAGTGCGAGTCGGACTCGCGCACGAAGGGTTCCGTACCATTATCTATAAAAACAGCAAAAAAATCACGTTTGTTGTATGGGAGCCCCCTTAAATATTTATTTTATTCTATTTTTTAGTATTTGTTGTTATAGCGGCAACAGAAATACATCATCTGTGAAAATTTCAACTGTCTAACTATCACGGTTCATGAGATACAGCCTGGTGACAGACGGACGGACGGACGGACGGACGGACAGCGGAGCCTCAGTAATAGGGTTCCGTTTTACCCTTTGGGTACGGAACCCTAAAAAAGGCAAAAAAATCACGTTTGTTGTGTGGGAGCCCCCTTAAATATTTGTTTTATTTTAATTTAATTATTTACTTTTAAAGTGAATATATAACTAAATATTCTGTGAATATTTCAAGCGTTTACCTGTTTCCATTAGCATCTTTATCGAGCAAAAACGAGCAAAAAAAATCTCGTTTGCAGTGTGGGAGCCCCTCAAATATTTATTTTATTCTGTTTTTTAGTATTTGGTGTTATAGCGGCAACAGAAATACATCATCTGTGAAAATTTCAACTGTCTAACTATCACGGTTCATGAGATACAGCCTGGTGACAGACGGCCGGACGGACGGACGGACAGCGGAGTCTCAGTAATAGGGTCCGTTTTACCCTTTGGGTACGGATCCCTAAAAACATTAAACAACAAACAACAGCTCTTATAACACGTCAACGATCTGTCATTTAATTATTTGTTTTGACAACAGAATTTTTGTTTTTAATTGAATAAACTCAGATTCGCTTTGCTGAAAGCCGTTTTGATTTGCAGCGAAAACTGTCGAGTAACTCGATTTGATCACAAAATTCAATTATTGGGATTTGTTAAGTTCTAGGTGTAAGTTCGTGAGCTTAGAGGCTCAATCCATTTGAATGTCTCACATAAAGTTGAGGGAGTGGAGGCGGTCAACAAGATAACCGATAGTGAAATCATGAAAACCGCTAAAACTGTCTTCAAGATTACAATAACTACTTTTCCACTTGCAACTAAACTAAACCTTATGGGCTCATTCAAAGGCTTGAACCAAAGCAAATGTTATAATAAACCAGTTGAGAATGCGCAAGCTTGCATTGCCAGAGGAACATCTGGTTCGTCAATTATATAACAATTTAATTATTATTTTTTAAACTTTGTCGGCCATTTGACCATGTTCCTTAAGAAATATGATATTGGTTTTTAAGACATTCCTATTCTACTTTCTGAAATAAATATTCATTTTTTTTTATTTGTCGGCCATTTTGGCCATGTTCCTTAAGAGATAAGATAAGAGAAGGTTGGTTTTCAGACATTCCTATTCTACGTTTTTATGCTGAATCCGAATCTGAAATCAAAATTCGAATATTCGAAAAAAAGCGACAGACACACAGACAAAAATATAGATTTCATATAGGAACGGTGTTCCTGAAAACGCCTCCTAAAGTATCTTCAGTAACGTACCAACTTAACTTGTCGTATGACTTAAGCAGATGCTACGAGCGGGTAAAGAGAAGGCGAAATACGACATACTCGTACTTCTCGTATTTCAAACTTATAGTATCGTTCATATGTTTGTTTGTAAGTCACAACATTTTACTCAGTGAGAGTTTGAAAGCTAAGATTTGATACAACGATAGACATATATAATGTAATAAAGTTACGAAGTAAAAAAATGAAACGGTAACATTTAGAGTCCATCCCGTACGTATACAGTGGATGTATCTTAATTATAAGTGCACCCGTGTGTACCTACTTATAACGTGGTAGTGATATCCATTGTGGCCACCCGACCGATTTTCAAGAGTAAGGTCTCATTAGATTAGTATTTTTCCCCAGAGTATCATAGGCTATGTGAAGTCAGCAAAAATCGGCCAAGTGCGAGTTGGACTCGCGCACGAAGGGTTCCGTACCATTATCTATAAAAAAGGCAAAAAAATCACGTTTGTTGTATGGGAGCCCCCTTAAATATTTATTTTATTCTATTTTTTAGTATTTGTTGTTATAGCGGCAACAGAAATACATAATCTGTAAAAATTTCAACTGTCTAGCTATCACGGTTCATGAGATACAGCCTGGTGACAGACGGACGGACGGACGGACGGACGGACAGCGGAGCCTCAGTAATAGGGTTCCGTTTTACCCTTTGGGTACGGAACCCTAAAAACGGCAAAAAAAAACACGTTTGTTGTATGGGAGCCCCCTTAAATATTTATTTTATTCTATTTTTTAGTATTTGTTGTTATAGCGGCAACAGAAATACATCATCTGTGAAAATTTCAACTGTCTAACTATCACGGTTCATGAGATACAGCCTGGTGACAGACGGACGGACGGACGGACGGACAGCGGAGCCTCAGTAATAGGGTTCCGTTTTACCCTTTGGGTACGGAACCCTAAAAACGAATATGGCGAACGTAAATCTTCATCCCCTAAGCGTGCTTGGCTAATATAACGTTAGCACAAAACCCATATAGTGGACATAAATCATTAAGCTGTCAATATATACATCTTAGTTCTTTTTAGGGTTCCGTACCCAAAGGGTAAAACGGAACCCTATTACTGAGGCTCCGCTGTCCGTCCGTCCGTCCGTCTGTCACCAGGCTGTATCTCATGAACCGTGATAGTTAGATAGTTGAAATTTTCACAGATGATGTATTTCTGTTGCCGCTATAACAACAAATACTAAAAAATAGAATAAAATAAATATTTAAGGGGGCTCCCATACATTAAACGTGATTTTTTGCGGTTTTTATAGATAATGGTACGGAACCCTTAGTGCGCGTGTACCGACCGACTCGCACTTGGCCGATTTTTTTTTTTGCAGTCAGTCAGTATTTTTAAATGAAACTTTTACTTACTAATATAATGTACCCAAAAGTAATGGAGAAATATCGCAAACTCACTGCGTGAGAATTTAAAAATCACTTCCAAATCGTGGTCACCCTATCGAGGAAGTCGAGGGAATATGGCCGACTCAAAGTATAAACAGACACTTTGCAATTGTAATTCTCAACACGTTGTGTTAACGTGCGCGTCACCAACAGAAACGTGTACTCTGCCATTTATAAATAAATCCAGCAACTTTTTTTTGTGATAACCTCAACTCTAAAAAGAAAGTTGCATAGTACAAAATTGTGATAAAGTTGTAATAAAATACACTTTTATTTCTATGGGTGTTCCTGGCGCAGTAAGTAGCCTGAGATGATCGATTCGAACATTGAATTTCTACAAACCCACAAATTTAAAAGAGGTAGGGCCTCATCAAAGCATCTCGATTGAGGAAGTACCTCCAACCTCACAGAAAACTGCAGCCAAATAACAACTTCCTAGGATTGTTCTGTTCTTGCGTGTGAGGTCACCAGTAAGCTCCCATGGAGTTTCTTTGTTAGCAGCGGAGGTGGCATCACACGAGTGATACTTAATTACCAGCGTTCATAGACTACGATAACCAGTATGCTTGTATGCCTGTCGACGTTGTAAAAAAAAAAAAACAAGTCGACGGTACATGAAGAAAAAAAATGAAAAATCACTCACCAAAATGAAGTGAAATATCTCAACGATTTGAACTTAGTAAATATTGGGAGGATATATTAATTAATAAGATTGCATAACCTAGCACACAGGTCCGTCTGTATGTAATACATGAAATAGTTAATAGATTCAGGCGTTATTTTGCGAAAGTCAAATTTACATGCAATTTGATCTAACCTGCTTTGTGTGCTTCCGCCACCAATTGGTGGGCATTACGAAAAGACTCATTCTAAAACTTATTGAACCGAGATTACTGAAAAAGTCATCTTTTTCATAACATCTAACACTTGAGCATTAAAATTACAGGTTTGTAAGACTTAATAGACTAAAAAGTAAAAGAAAAATAATTAAAAAATAATAAAAATACAAGCTTTAAAAAATAAATATAAGAAATAAACATTCCTAACAAGCAGTTTAAAAATTAACTGAAAAGTATAAGTATATATATATATATATATATATATATATACCGGCGAGCGGGCATGAAAAGGGCTATGAATGTGAAAGAAGCGAGTGAAGGGTGCAAGGACCGCGTCTTATGGCGCTCGGTTCTCTCTGCCTACCCCGCAAGGGACCTGGCGTGAAGATATACAAGTATAAAATATTTTTTTAAGACACCTGTATGTAACTACAAGTCAAAGCTCGGGGCGCTCAGATTTGAGTATCTTACGAATGTTGATTCGTCGATGGCGGTAAATATATTTCACTTTGTCGTATTTCTTTTATTATATGTATTTTCTAATAAGTAAAGAAATAACACAAAGTGAAATACAATTACTTAATCTGAGCGGCCCACGCTTTTACTTGTAGTTACATACAAGTGGCTTAAAAAAATATTTTATAGTTTTCAGTTCATTTTGAATTTGCTTATAGATAGATATAATGTTGTATTTTATTTGGTCTACCTATATCGTCACGCTAAGATCTTCGTACGGCAGGCAAGCCATGGGGCACCGAGCACCGAGCGCCACAATCGCTTTAAAATGTATTTGTTAATTACTAGAATTAAATGTATTCCTCGGGGATTTGTCCAGCGGTCATTTCTCTAGAGTAACGATGCCGTGCGAAGCCTCCATTTACATTAATGATATGTATAATCATTAACGAATGCCGTGGGCCGGCCGCTCCGCTGTCTGAACGCCTGTTTACTACAAATGTATTGTTGTTTTACAATGACACAGTGTGTTTTATCAGTACTCAGAAAAACTAACATTGTCCTATTGATGAATGAAATATTTTAGGTATGTAAAAAAGTAGAAAGAATGCAGGATGAAGGTATGACGAAGCAGATATTCAAAAATGGAAGGATGTAGGCGCCGAGGAAGGCCTAGACTTACCTACCATGATCAAATTGGTCGTGTTCTATCAGAAGGTGATGTCAGGAGCCCTAGAAACCGGCGAGCGTGCATGAGAAGAGCAATGAATGTTATTGAAGCGAGTGAGGTGTGTAAGGATCGAGTCACGTGGCGCTCGGTTCCCTCTGCCTACCCCGTAAGGGATTTGGCGTGAAGTTATAGATAGATAGGTAAAAAAGCATGCATGATATTAAGTGGTTCTCGCATTACCACGTTCGCTGCTAACCCAGCCACTCCTCGGGAACTTTTTGTAAGCAATTACTGTAGCCATTCGGCACTCGCAACATCTGAAGCGAAACTAGTGCGCTGCCGACCCTGTATTTACGGTAGTTCCTCGGGAAAACTTCAGCAGGGAGTTTTATTCGACAACTTAAAGAGTTCTAAGAAGAAATGCTTCTCTTATAACCCTACTGTTTATTATAGGAGTAGCAGGACGCATCAACTTCCACCTCCAAACCGTAGCTTATCAGTTGTCTAATACCCATAACACAAGCTTCGCTTACTTTGGGGCTAGATGACGCTGTGTAATTTGTCCAACAATATTAAAATTTAATTAATATATAATAGATATGTATTATGTACTTCGTCCACGCGGAATAGTTATTTTTTTATTATTTATTTATATTAATAAAAATAAAAAAAATCTAAAATAACAGTAGCCTAAGTTACTCCTTATTATATAAGTCCCGTCAAAATCGGTCCAGTCGTTTCAGAGATTAGCTGAAACAAACCGACAGACAGACAGACAAAAATTGTAAAAATATTCATTTTGGTATATGTACCGTGTATACATAGTTATTTTAATATTACAAACAGACACTCCAATTTTATTTATCAGCATAGAGTGTGTATAGAGTATAGATAAAATAGCAGGGATAGCAACACGCGAGGGATACTTTCTGTATTGCAAGCGTACATTGGCTAAGATAGCATCAGGTGGCCGTATGAATTCAAACGTCGAAACATACCTACATTACACCAACAGTTCGCCACACGAGCAGTAATAAACCAGTTGAGAATGCGCAAGCTTGCATTGCCAGAGGAACACCTGGCTCGTCAATTATATAACAATTCATTTTTTTTTTTAAACTTTGTCGGCCATTTTGACCATGTTCCTTAAGAAATATGATATTGATTTTTAAGACATTCCTATTCTACTTTTTAATTAACTTTTCAAAACTGATTTTTTTTAATGTGTCGGCCATTTTAGCCGTGTTCCTTAAGAGATAGGAGGTTGGTTTTTCAGACATTCCTATTCTACTTTTTAATTAACTTTTCAAAACTGTTTTTTTTTAATGTGTCGGCCATTTTAGCCGTGTTCCTTAAGAGATAGGAGGTTGGTTTTTCAGACATTCCTATTCTACTTTTTTATGCTGAATCCGAATCTGAAGTCAAAATTCGAATATTTGAAAAAAAACGACAGACAACCAGACAAACGCACACACAGAAAAACATATAGATTTCATATAGGAACGGTGTTCCTGAAAATAATGTTTGACAATAAAACCTTTTGAGAAATGGTAGTGCGACGTTGAAAAACTCAAGAGCATTAGCCGAGCTTAAATTTACTTTTGCCTTCCAGCCGTAATTAATCTTGAAAATTAACAATTAAAATTCTCCCCGAGCTTTGTTATAAATCCTTAATATTCTTAAATAAAAAAAAACACCTGATGTTAATAGCATTATTGTTGAGCTACTTATAAAAAGTCTTCATTAAATTATAGGTGAGTGCATCCTGTGCAATTATAATGTTGAAGTGATTTCCATTGTGACCACCTGTAGACTAAACGGCTTGGCTGATTTTGTAGAGCGAGGTCTCATTAAATTAGTATTTTTCCCCAGAGTATCATAGGTTATGTGACGTCAGCAATATGGCGAACGTAAACTTTCATCCCCTAAGCGTGCTTAGTTAATATAACATCAGCACAAAACCCATATAGTGGACATAAAGCACGTATAAAATTTTCATAGTGAAAACCGAGCTCCGCGCGTAAGACGAAGGTCTACGCGATAGGGAGATACAAGCTTGTGATGATCTCAGCGCAATTTAGTAACACTACTTTGACACCAACGCTCGTGGGTTCAATTCCCACACAGGGCAAACATTTGTATGCATAAACATATCAGTTTACGAGTATCTAAGTCTGGGTATTTTAAGACAGGTAGAGGTACTGCATCCAAATAACTTCCTAGAGGGTGTTTTATAGGTGTGAGAGAGGTCACCAGTAAGCTTCTAAGGAGTTGCTGTGTTAGCAGCAGAGAAGGCATCACGAGAGTGATACTTAATGTATTACAAGCGTTCATAGGCTACGGTAACTGCTTTACAGCTGGTTTTGCAGGTGAACCGTATGCTTGTATGCCTTCCGACGTTATATATAGAAAAACCGTCAAGTGATTTGATCATTTCAAATTATTGTCGAAAAAAAAATTTTTTTTTTTTGATGGAATTACAAATTTAGGGCTTTCGAATTTTTTCCATTACTTGTGCTACATGACATTGCTTATTACCAAATCTCATGATTCTAGGTCAACGGGAAGTACCCTATAGGTTTTGATTCCCTTGAGAGTGTCAAAATATGCGCATAGACGAGACATAAACAGCCGTATCTTTTGATTGCGTTGCCGTAGTAGTTTGATTTTTTCACTGCTCGAAGGGATTACAGACCTGAGTATTTGATAGTAATTTCAGTTTGATAGCTCCATCCGTTCCATAGTAAAAGGGTCTTGACACACAGACAGACAGGACAACAAAGGGATCATATAAGGGTTCTGTTTTTCGTTTTAGGTACGGAACCCTAAAAAAGGTTATTGTGAGTGAGGTAACGAGGTCACAAGTAAGTTCTTAAGGAGATGCTATGCCGCAGAGGTAATGTATTGCAAACGTTCATAGGCTGTGGTAACCGCTATGGATGTGGTCCGTATGCTTGTATGCCTTCCGACGTTGTGCATAAAAAACCCCCTAATATTGCAAGCTTTAGTCAGGCTTTTGTAACACTGCTAGCTTCGATGTTGGCCTCTTGGACCACTGCTAGCTTCGAAGTCAGCCACTTGTAACACCGCAACCTTCGTAATCGGCCTCCTGTACTACTGCCAACTTCGAAGTCGGCCCCTTGTAACACTGCACACTTCGATGTCGGCGCCTCTCGTAACACTGTTAGCTTTGAAGTCAGTCTCTTGAAACACTGCAAGCTTCAAAGTCAGCCTCTTGTCATACTGTTAGCTTAGAATTCGGCTTCTTATAACACTACTAGACTCGATGTCGCCCTCTTGTAACACAAAGTTTTGTAGTCGGTCTCTTGTAACACTGCAAGTTTCGATTTCGACCTCTTGTAACACTGCAATCTTCGGAGTCCGCCTCTTGGAATACCGCAAGCTTCGTATTCGGCCTCATGTGACACTGCAAACTTCGAAGTCAGGCTTTTGTAACACTGCTAGCTTCGATGTTGGTCTCTTGGACCACTGCTAGCTTCGAAGTCAGCCACTTGTAACACCGCAACCTTCGTAGTCGGCCTCCTGTAATACTGCTAGTATTGAAGTCAAGCTCCTCTTGTAGCACTACTAGCTTCGAAGTCGACCTCTTGTAACCTTGGAAACTTCGATGTCGGCCTCTTAATATGTAATACAGAAAGTTTCAATGTCGACATCTTATCTCGTTTTTTACGTTTATTGCCTCTAGTTTCCTAAGTATGTACTTATTTCTAAAGTCTACGTGTTATTTACATAGTCTTGTATATAACAAATATATTACGTGTCACTCGCGCGGTGCCTCCTCTGCTGCTTACACAGCAAATCCTTGGGAGCTTACTGGTGACCTCGCTCACACGCAGGAACACAACAACCCTCCAGGGAGTTGTTATTTGGCTGCGGTTTTCTGTGAGGTGGAGGTACTTGCCCGCGTAGGCTACGTTGCCCGCTTTACATCAGGTGGGCCGTATTTATCTTGGGTGTATTCCTCAAAAAAACGTACGTTGCACAAAATAAAACAAAACATACCGAGCAAATGTCGCACACTATTATGCAATGTATGTATGCACGCCAGGTCCTTTGCGGAGTAGGCAGAGAGAACCGAGCGCCATAAGACGCGGTCCTTACATACTACACTCGCTTCTTTCACATTCATAGCTCTTTTCATCACGCTCGCCGATTCCTGAGGCACTATTATACAATAATAAAACAAAAATAGACTTTGTGTAGTTTTCACAATTATTAATTTAAATATCCATGTTTTGATATAGCAATCCACTTACTTTAACGAGATGATCAGGCGGCTCCAACGATCGATGATGACTTACCTGAGAAAGAAAATTACTTCCGGTAAATTCACAATCTTTTTTTTTAATGTAAAGACAATTTTAATTAGAACATTAATTATTAGTTCAAGAAGAGATTCCGCATTGAATTAAACAATTTTTAACGGAAATATGCTTTGCAGCGTCCGTGGTCCGGAAGGAAGACTTCTTCCTGCGATCACGGACGCTGCATATACATACATATATATATATATATGTGTGTGTGTGTGTGTCTGGATATATAGTGATAATGGCGAACTATAAACGATAAGATAAAGATAAAAAATATTTATTTGCCATTGGACCCTCACGAGCACTTGACTTTCTTTAAAACAACGTCTTGGATTCTTTAAAACAATTCATATTGTATCTTATTAATTTTTTGTAGCTGTCACCTCTTTTTAGGGTTCCGTACCCAAAGGGTAAAACGGAACCCTATTACTGAGGCTCCGCTGTCCGTCCGTCCGTCTGTCACCAGGCTGTATCTCATGAACGGTGATAGTTTGACAGTTGAAATTTTCACAGATGATGTATTTCTGTTGCCGCTATAACAACAAATACTAAAAAATAGAATAAAATAAATATTTAAGGGGGCTCCCATACAACAAACGTGATTTTTTTGCTCATTTTTGCTCGATATTGATAACGGCGACAGGTAGACGCTTGAAATATTCACAGAATGTTTAGTTATATATTCACTTTAAGAATAAATAATTAAATCAATATAAAACTAATATGTAAGGGGGGCTCCCATACAACTAACGTGATTTTTTTGCCGTTTTTATAGATAATGTCCGACCCGCAGTCAGTCCGACTCGCACTTAGCCGATTTTTTTAATCTACGAGCATTTCGAAACGTCAGGTTCTACAAAATAAATAAAACACGCGATACTTCCGTTAAAAATTGTTTAATTCAATGTGTAACAATCGCGAAAACCTAAGACTAAGAGATTCTGAGATGCTTTTTTTTTTGTCTTGAAGTTAGAGTTCTTATCGGTGTCGGAATATAGTTCCAACATTTGGTCGCGTGGTAACGGAAACTACCAGTAAAGACACCCGTTTGGTGCTTGTGTACCGTCAATGGTGGCCGCGTCAACCGAAGAGCACCGGATCCATACTTTGGAGTGAAGAATTTCAACTTTGATATACCGGAATTTCAACTTTGATATATCTTTAAATTTAACAAGATCGAACATGAGAGTCACAAGATGGAGGTGCCTTCGCGAGACCATATTTAGCATTGATGCTTTATATAAATATGGTGAAACGTGTGTACGTGAAGATATATTAAAACAGAACCGATAACTCGCATTTTGTATGCGCTGAATCAAGCGCCTAGTTTTATGCAGCAGACGGGGCCTTCCTTCTGTTAAGATAATGGACATGGATATAGAACAAGTCAGGGAGTCAATGAATTTGGGTGTCATTTTTGATAGCCGGCTGCGTTTCGAAGCGCACGTTAGACCTAGTCCGGAAGAGCTTTTATCGGTTAAAATTGTTGTACAAAATACGAAATTAGCTTAATGAAATAGCACGAATCACTCCGTGCGTGTCGCTTATTTTTGTTTCGCTGTTGGGAAAACGAGATTTTACGTAAAAACCGTATATAAAAAAGGCAAATTCATTGAATCGTTAAGATTCTTTACGTGAACTTCAACTATAAACTCATTCATCTCCGCGCGCAATGTGTTTAAAAGTAGGGTAGAGGCCTACGAAGGGCTAAGTTTTTTCCTCACATATTAATAAATATCTAAATAAATAAATAAATATTGTCGGACAAATTACACAGCGCCATCTAGCCCCAAAGTAAGCGAAGCTTGTGTTATGGGTACTAGACAACTGATAAACATACGGAAATACTTTTTTTTAAATACATACTTATTATACATAAAAAATACCATGACCAAGACAAACAGACATGTTCATGTACACAAATATTTGTACTGTGTGGGAATCGAACCCACGAGCGTCGGTGTTAAAGTAGCGTAACAGCGCGTTCCACCACTACGCCAAATACATAATATTATTTGAAACTAGCTGTGCCCGCGACTACGCCCGCGTGGAATATAATATAATAGTTACTCCTTATTACATCAGCTATCTGCCAGTGAAAGTCCCGTCAAAATTGGTCCAGCGTTTCAGAGATTAGCCGGAACAAACAGACAGACAAACAAAAATTGTAAAAATATTCATTTTGCATCATACATCATACATATGCATTTAGTAAAAAGCGGTTATTTTAATATTACAAACAGACACTCCAATTTTATTCATCTGTACGTATAGATAGTCACGCGCAGCTGGATACTGAACCCTACAGTCAAATTACACATGGTAGGTAATAGGTACCTGGCCTAGTTTTGTTATCATTGGTTATCGTTACAGTTCAGAAGTAATATTTACAATTCCTTTTACTGTACGTTGTATACTTTGGAGTCATCACGCCCCGATACCTATCAAAAAACTTGAAGGGCTGTTTCAAATCACAAACTCCCCCGTTCAAATATTAAACCGTGGGCGGTCTCCGCCTTCAATTATTCAAAGAAATAAAACAAAAGTTTTGTAAATCCTCCCCACTTTGTTTCATGTTTTTCACTAAAGTTTTTAAGTCCAAATTGTTTTGGATAGGTACTTTACACTTTTCAAGTTAGAAAAAGGGTTTCGATTTTATTATAGGCTTTTACCGAAAGAAACTAAATTCATGTAATACTTATCATTGGTACATTACACGAAATAATAAAATCTTGTCACGTGACAGTGCGTCAGTCAAGTTCAGAAAATAAAAATCGACATACCGACCAGCATGTATGAAAAGGACTTGGCGTAAAGATATATAGTAGAAACGTTTCATACAATTACCAGTATAGCTTTAACCTAACAAATTTAAATCTGTACCCGTCCGTCTTGTGTGTGAAAGCCGTATGAAATGTAATATGTAAAATAAAGGTCACTGCATACGTAACGTGTACGGGACGGCGGTAGAACGTGGTTAGTAAACACTGACGAAGATTTTTAATGCACACGCAACGTGACAGCAACTCGGAACTATCGTGCTAGTGCAAACAAGAAAAAGTCAAATGCGAGTCCGACTCGAGCTCGCCGGTTCCGTAAAAAAATGAAAAGAATATTGTTGCAATAAAAGTTTTTTTTTGTGATGGAACTACAAATTTACGGTTCGTATTCTTTCCTTTACTCGTGCTACATGACATTACTTTTTACTAAATTTCATGATTCTAGATCAACGGGAAGCACTCTATAGGTTTTGATTCCCTCGCGAGTGTCAAAATATGCGCATAAACGAGACATAAACAGACGTATCTTCTGGCATTGGCTTAGAAGTTTGATTTTTTTTACTGCTTGAAGGGATTACAGACCTGAGTATTTCATATTAATTTCTTGACAGACAGACGGACAACAAAGTAATAGGATTTTTCGTTTGAAAAAATGGCTTTAATTGCTATTATTTTAGATGACGAAGATGCTACGGCCGTCGAGAGTAACAGGAGATGTTCTGCACATCCTCCATGGCAGTAAAAGAGAACATGAACAACTACACTCTACAAAGAACTTTTGGATGACGAGACTCAATTTTCAAATCAAATCAAATCACATTTATTCAGTATCAGGTTTTTACAATTCTGTGTTGCGATTTAGGATTTCTTTTAAGTAAATAAAAGTACTTGTGTCAGAAAATCCTGCCTCTGCCTGCTCATAACTACTGATTACATCAATTAGAGTGATACTAGTGGGATACTTAGTACATAATCTAAATTTGATTACTTTAAAGTGATGTGTGTGTGTATATGTGTGTGTCAGTTTTATGTGTGTGTGATGGTGCTCGCGCTCTATGTTATGTATTAATTATATTTAATGTTGATGTATATATGTATGTAATAGTGTATGTAAACTTTTATTAATAATGGCTTTATTGTTCAAGAAATTCCTCAGTTTCTTTGTAAAGTAAATTTTCCGGATAACTAACGGCACATTCATGATCAGCGACCCAAAAAAACCCATATAATGACCTGCTACACGCTCATATAGCCTAAGTTTTAAATTTTCTTATACCAGATTTTCCACAGTTTTCCGAAGATTTTCCACAGTTTTTCGAAATTTACGTCTTGACATCAGAAACATCATTATTCATCTTCAGGTGCGAGCCCAATTTGACAACACCGAAGAAAGCAGTAAATAGTAGGAAAATAAACCACACATTTTCTTTTTCTCATAGCGAGTTATGTTTCGTATATGTAAGACACAGTGCAGCCATGCAATTCTGTAAGAGCAAACATCCTTACATCCTCGGAAACATCGGCTGTTATCGGCCTTGAACACAGAATTGCAATTCCTTAGTGTCGCTTTTCATGGTTGTGCGACACTAGCGCCGCAAGGCTGCGTTTGGAATTGGAATTCTACAAGGCAAACAGCCTCGCGTACGCTTACAGCCTTATAGAATACCAAGTAAAAAGCCGTGATCGCAGTAGACGATGTCAAAGCTGTGACATCTGTGATCACAGCGACGCACACAGCCATTACGAGTCGCTTAGAGAATTGCATGGCAGGCCTATTGTCTGTATTACACTATGGAGCTATAGAAGTTTTACTTCAGTCGTGTGGTCTACTTGGTGTCGAAATACTTTGCGTTGACAAAATTATATAGAGCTGGATGTGATCGTACACACTCAATTAGTATTTCGTCGTCCATTTTTGCCTGGTAAGTAAATACACGCCCATTACTTCTTAGCTCTCCGGAGCGAACGAGACGAGATACACAGCGGAATCACGGCCGGGACGGGGCGGGACGTCCTAAACATCGTCATCGACGATACTTTGCACATCACATCGACGGGACGGGAACGTGGCTCCCGTCCCGTCGATGCATCCGTGCACGTACACGTGCCGTGTACTTTCTCATTCACATTTTTTGTGAAACAATATTTCCAAAACTTCACCACCCGTTCCGTCCGGATAAAAACACGTTACGTATGCAGCGACCTTTAGCTGATATTTGCTACGTATCACGTTAGTAACGCCAACAAAGTTATGAAGTAAATACTCTACATCTAAACTGGCAGGTGCTTTTGTATTAGTCGCATCTTGTGGGATATCGTTTAAAAAACGTTTTCAAATGTTTAGAGTTGTATTATTTACATTATTTCCTAATTTAATAGTGCATTTATAATATTGAGGTTTTTAAAAAACTTTTGGTTAGGCATACCTGTACGCGCCCTCCTCCCGCCCATTCCGCCTAATTTTACTAAACGTAACTAAATTAAAAAGAAAACTATCATTTACTTGTGATAACAAATTTAAGCGTACTTGAATAGTACCGAATTTCATACAATTAGTTTGAAACTGTATTTGTTACTTCGTCCGCGCGTAACCGTATATCTCGTGGGAGTCGCTTTACAGGAACACCGTACCTATATGAAATCAATATGTTTGTCTGTGCGTTTGTATCTGTGTGTGTTTTTCGAATATTCGTATTTTGACTTCAGATTCGGATTCAGCATAAAAAAGTAGAATAGGAATGTTCAGGAACACCGTTCCTATTTCTTAATGAACATGGTCAAAATGGCCGTCAAATTAAAATAAAAAAATCGGCCAAGTGCGAGTCGGACTCGCGCACGAAGGGTTCCGTACCATTATCTATAAAAACGGCAAAAAAAATAACGTTTGTTGTATGGGAGCCCCCCTTAAATATTTATTTTAATTATTAATTTTTAAAGTAAATATATAACTAAATATTCTGTGAATATTTCAAGCATCTACCTGTTGCCGTTATCAATATCGAGCAAAAATGAGCAAAAAAATCACGGTTGTTGTATGGGAGCCCCCTTAAATATTTATTTTATTCTATTTTTTAGTATTTGTTGTTATAGCGGCTACAGAAATACATCATCTGTGAAAATTTCAACTGTCTAACTATCACGGTTCAAGAGATACAGCCTGGTGACAGACGGACGGACGGACAGCGGAGTCTCAATAATAGGGTTCCGTTTTACCCTTTGGGTACGGAACCCTAAAAATTTAATTGTTATATAATTGACGAGTCAGGTGTTCCTCTGGCAATGCAAGCTTGCGCATTCTCAACTAATTATACTTTCTTTTTATTCCCTCGACTAAAAGTCGTATCATAGTGGTAAATAGTTCACGTATAAGTTTCCTCAAGAATTGAATTGTCAAATGCAAATATATTTCTTTCAAATCCGACTGACAGTTCCCTACCGTTTCCGTCCCTTTCTACCCGTCTTGTCCAAGGTATTGGAGCACTTTGTGTATCAGCGTCTGTCTAACTATCTGCGAAGGCATAACCTACTGAGTGAGCATCAGTCGGGATTTCGAGCTGGGCACAGTACTTTATCAGCACTGGTGAAAATCACTGATGACATAAGAGGCAATATAGATAACAAAAAAATAACAATCCTTGTTTTACTTGATTTGACGAATGCCTTTAATACCGTTGACGTCGATATATTGCTTGGTATGTTACGCACCCTTAACCTATCACCCACTGCTTATTTATGGTTCAAGTCTTACCTCACTAACCGAAAGCAGTTAACAAAAACTAAAGACTCTAAGTCCGACTGGTGTGAACTCAAGGCTGGTGTTCCTCAGGGGGGAGTGCTTTCACCTATTCTGTTCTCCTTCTTCATCAATGGCATTGTAACGTCTCTTTCTTCTTCTTATCACTTATATGCCGATGATCTTCAAATTTACGCATCTGCTTCACTTGATGACATTAAATCGGCTGTTGATAATATCAATAATGACCTATCCATCATTGGTAAGTGGACCAATGATTACGGGTTGAATATAAACGCGTTAAAATCTCAGGCCATTGTTGTAGGCAGTCCATACTACATATCAAAGCTGCAAAACGTGGTATGCCCAAATATAGTCCTTGATGGAAACATCATTCCTTTAGCACCCACTGTCAAGAACTTGGGCATTACCATTGACCAAACTCTATCCTGGGCCCCTCAAATCGGTGAAGTCAGCCGTAAAATTATTGCATCGCTCCACTCATTAAAACGCCTCCAGTATTTTCTTCCTCTGGGCACAAAAGCTTTGCTTGTTCGCTCTCTACTTCTCCCTATACTTGACTATGCGGATGTTGCATATTTAGATCCTACTGAAGACCTCCTTAATAAATTAGAACGCATTCAAAATATGTGCATCAGATATATCTTCGGTCTGCGAAAGTTTGATCACATAACTGAATTTCGTCACAAACTAAATTTACTACCTATAAGACATCGCAGAAATATGCACATTCTCACGTTGCTTTTTCAGGTTCTATTTAATCCCTCAGCTCCAAATTACCTTTCGGAGAGATTCGAGTTCCGTGTACGAGATGATCGCTTACGTCCTAGCAAAAACCTGATATTGGAGATTCCATTATACAATTGTCATTCCTATGCGAAATCTTTTACTGTGCAGGCGGCGCGTCTTTGGAATTCACTTCCAGGTGATGTGAGAATGGCCCAGTCTGTCCAATCTTTTAAGTTAAAATTGTTTAATCTCTGGTTTGATGCACCTGAAAATTTGAGCTAATTGTCTACTAGTATCTGATATGTATATGTACTGGTATTTATGTGTATTGTATGTATTTGTGTATGTATGCGAAGATGGATATGTTAGTATTTATATGTATGATATTTATATAAGTTTACGTTTATCTATATGTGTAACAGATTGATTTGTTTGTTTATTAATATAGTGTGAATGACTTTGTGCTCATACCTACTTCATTAAATTGACATTTCCTATCAGGTATTCTATGGTTGACTGGAAGAGATCCCGGATGGGATAAGTCCGCCATTGTACAAACAATATTTTATCTGTATTTTGTTTTTCTTTGTAGTACAATAAAGATTATACAAACAAACAAACAGTTCCAGAGGCTGTTATTACCTATACGACTAGGGAATCCTAGCGGACATCTAACGCGAGTTCGAGACGCACTTTGTCAATTTTATTTAAATACATGAATATTTACCATCCACTTTGAAATATTGATGTCTCCAAACATAACGTGGTAGATAGTGTGTGCATTAAATCAACGTTTTGTTTATAATCTCTTCACAGATTCTGCGTAATAAAGTTTAAATAAATAAATGAAATATTTCTGTAAGCATCCATAGGCCGAATATGATACGAAAAACACAAACACACAAAACGTAAGATAAATAAGGGTTTATTACTTGCTTTCATCTTAGTTAGCGGCCTTTTAGAGAATAGGGTTGGCAGTTGAAAGTTCTCGGTAGGAGAATGTGTCACCGTGGAGCATCTCGATCTCAAAACCTACCGACACCTGATGCACCACTGTCGTTGTTTACAATCGATGCACAGTTCAAATACATCACAAATGGAACCAGTTGAGAATGCGCAAGCTTGCATTGCCAGAGGAACACCTGGCTCGTCAATTATATAACAAATCATTTTTTTTTTCTTTCAAATTTGTCGGCCATTTTGACCGTGTTCCTTAAGAGATAGGGACGGTGTTCCTGAACATTTCTATTCTACTTTTTTATGCTGAATCCGAATCTGAAGTGAAAATTCGAATATTCGAAAAAAAAGCAACAGACAACGCACAGACAAACATAGAATTCATATAGTAACGATGTTCCTGAAAATATTTACGTATAAAAGTATATATCTAAGCAAAAGAGATGAGACGCATCATAGCAGCCCGACTGGTGAAGTACCTCCACTGAACAAAGAACCCAAGCCAAATAATTTCCAGGCGGTAGTTGCAATTCTGCGAGTGAGTGCGGTTTTCAATGGCCTCTTGTGGATTTTCCTTTTACTACAGGTGGGCCATAAGCTACGATAACTATTTCTCATCAGACGGGCCGAGAGTTTATTTGCAAATCAATACTATAACAAACAAAGCCTAACTTTGCAAGTACAAATTTGTTAATATTATGGATTAATGTTTCAGTAATTGGAGATTGAAGATGCATGTGAAGTCGCTGAAGCATTTACCAAGAATATCCCAACGATAACTTATGGAAGCGAAAGCTGGGTACGGCAGACAGAGCATGAAAGTAGATTAAATGCAGTAAAAATGCGAGTATTGCGCAAAAATTGTGACGTGATGGTTGCTGACTGCGTTCGCAACGATGTTGTAAGGAAGAGATGGTCTGGAAAGAGTATCGGTGTTAAGACAAGAAAAGGTGTGCTTATGACAGGAGAAAGAATGCAGGATAAAAGAATGATGATACAGGTATACAATACGAAAGTGGAGGGGTATAGGAGCCGAGGGAGACCAAGGCTCATCCATACCGTGACCAAATTGGTCGTCTTTTATAAAATGGCGATGTCAGGTGCCCCAAAAACCGACGAGCGTGCATGAAAAGAGAAGATAAATGTTAAAGAAGCGAGTGAGGTATGTAAGGACCTTCAGGACGAAATTAAAAATATATTTATATATGTGTAAGAGCAGTATAGTCTAGTATTTAAGCAGTGATAGTACAGTGGATAACCGGCATATTGAACAACAGGTATGCAGTTCGAATCCCGGCATGTACCACTAAATTTGTGTTTTTTTTATAATACGTCGGGAGTCATGCAAGCATACGGTCCACCTGATGTAAAGCGTAGCCTATTAACACTTGCAATATCTTAATTGCCTCCTCTGCTGCTTACACAGCAACTCCTTGGGAGTTTACTGGTGACCTCGCTTACACGCAGGAACACAACAACCGTCTAGGGAGTTGTTATTTGGCTGCGGTTTTCTGTGGGGTGGAGGTACTTCCCCAGACGGGCTGATTTGATGCGTTCTACTTCTCTTAAAACATCCAGACCAAGACAAACAGATAGATAAGCCATTTGATTGTGTCTCTATGACAGGTAAACAATGTGTAAACACAAAACAAAATACTGATTACATAATAATTGTGTGTCGCAGTGATACAAAGAGGGAGTAGCTCAGTGCATTATTTGCTCAAAGAAGAAACCACTGACTTTCAGCAACTGCCTGAAAGGTATGGTTATGGAAAACAGACATGTTCATGCACACAAATGTTTGCCTTGTGTAGGAATCGAACTCACGAGCGTCGGTGTCAAAGTCGCGGCATTCACGACTGAGCCGCCGACCTCGTCAACTGAGCCACCGAGCTCGTGTTTTCAGATGTATGTATATATATTTGTAATAATCACCTGCACGTCCAAGAAATTATAACTCATGTGTAGACGTGATCTAACCTATGAAAGGTCTGGTTCTCCCTCTGCGTTATGGAGATCTGACGGCAGTCGCGCCATGTCAAAATCAGTATCTTCGCCAAATCATTAGGCTCAGGTAGCGGACCCCGTCAAACGGGATAGCGCTAGGAAGAAGAATTTATATATATATATATATATAAGGGCGGAATTATGTGAAGCTCGAGTCCCTTTGCCTATCACGCAAGCGATTTGGCGTGAAGTTGTAGATAGATGCGCAACTTGTGCTACTTACACACAGCTGCTACTAGCAACTCCTTGGGAGCTTACTGGTGACCTCACTCACACGCAGGAACACAACAACCCTCTAGGGAGTTATTTGTTGACTGCGGTTTTCTGTGTGGTGGAGGTACTTCTCCAGGGCGGTTGCTTTGGTGCGTCTTACCTCTCTAACTTATATATATGATATATATATAACTCGATTGTAGCGCCACGTATAGGCCCCATTGTGAATCTAAACCATACAGTTTATTAAACACACACACAAAATTTCATTAAACGTCTGGAATTAGTTTAGTGACACACACACACTCACGTAGAGAAGAATTATACAAAGATGTGTGAGATATGTACTTTACACATTTACCTTAAATTTCGAAAGGAAGGTATAATTCACTTTATTTAAAAATTAATTAAAAAAAATGAAAAATATTTTCATGTGAAGTGACAACCCTGTTCGGGATCTAGGTTGAAGGTTTTAAAGGGTTGAGTAAAAACTTGCGGAAGTCGTTATCGGGGCAAAAAGTATTGCAAAACAGGGGTGGTTGACAAACAAATCGGTCTCGACGTTTAAGGTAAGAACGCCTACAGCCCGCCTAATGTATAAGCTGCCGCAGTAATAATTTTGTGTTAGGGAGCTGCAAAATGACTAAGATGTCCACTCCTTTTTGTGGTTATTTGTTAGTGTTAGGTCGCACTTGGTGCAATTTAACCTATTATCATTGTCCGTATACAGCCACTCGGTAGAGTAAAGTTAGTATAGTAATACTACTTTGACACTAACTCCCTTGGATTAGATTCCTACACATTTTTTTTTATAAAGCGGATACCGTAGCCTATTAACACTTGAGATAAGTATCACTTGCGCGATTCCTCCTCTGCTGCTTACACAGCAACTCCTTGGGAGCTTACTGGTGACCTCACTCACACACAGAAACACAACAACCCTCTAGGGAGTTGTTATTTGGCTGGTTTTCTGTGAGGTGGAGGTACTACCCCAGACGGACTGCTTTGATGCGCCCTACCTCCTTGCGCGTGCGCTTGCGCCAAGTGTGGGAATCGAGCCCACGAGCGTTGGTGTCAAAGTCGCGTCATTCACGACTGAGCCACCGAGCTCGTCATGACCAATGTGTATGAACATGTCTGCTTGTCTTGGTCTAGGCATTTTTAAGAGGTAGGGCGCATCAAAGCAGCCGCTCTGGGGAAGTACCCTCACAGAGTATTGTAGCCTAATAACAACTCCCTGGAAGGGCATGTGTGCGTTTGAGAGAGGTCACCAGTAATCTCCTAAGATTTTGCTGTTTTAGCTGCAGAGGTAGCATCGCGCGAATGATAATATATCATTAACCATTTATAAGCTACTGTAACCGCTTTACTACTTAACCAGGGCGGGGTCATGTGCTTGTATGCCTCACAACGTTGTAAATAAAAAATATGGACGAATAGTAATAAATATAAATAGTGGTCGTCAATATCTTGCTAAGAACGTCAATTGTACGGTAAGTAATAATAGGCTACTTGCAACATTGAAAATGTACTACAAACTGTGATCATCCTATAGGATAACAGCCTAAAATACATATTATATTTTATTTTAAACGAAATTTTCTTCCATTACCTAGTAGTAAATTATAATAATAAAAAAAAACGGGTTGCACTCCGGGAGTGCCGGCAGAAGTGAAAACTTGAACATTAACGTTGTGCATTTTTGAATATTTTGGAATGGTTAGGGAATCATTTCGCACGAATTGCTTTATTTATCAGTATAAAAGTACTATCATGTATGTGGTAAAATACAATATTCATTTATTGCGCTATCGTACACAAACATGACAATTTATATTACATTAAAAATTTAAGACTTCAGAACTATTATAATTATTTCACATTAAAAAGTTTATCTCTCAGAAAAATCAACTTTCATCCATAATTTCAACGACTTTCACCATCATCATTACCAACATCATCATCGCGAATCTCTAAAACTCAAACACACACGCACACTCGCGCAAGCGCCCTGCGCCGCTTAAACCAAACAGCGATGTTGATAAACTACATTGAACGAAACGCGTAAGCGCCAACTATTTCATGGCACTTATAACGTTTTGGTCGCGAGAAAATAATGCCCTATGAACGATCTAGCGCTTCATGTTTTAATTGTGTTAGAGGTAACTAATGTTTAGCGCTGCAGCGAACTTAAGTTCTATTCTCACCAAAATCTTACCGTCAGGGTCACGTGTCCTGACGCGAGTTTAACATTTTTTACTCATCCCAAAGAGTGCACAACGCCGCTAAAGAAGTTTTCACTTAAAAAAATATTAGTGACGGGAAAGCCCTTTAATTGGTCGCCGCTACCTAGGATAACGCATTAATGACTACACATTTCTTTAAGAGAAACGCTGATTACTATCCAGCGGAAGTAAAAATGTAAATACAGCAGTTAAGCACCACAAAGGAATTATTTGTTTTAGTGCTTCGTGTAGTTAATTGTGTTTTTCCATCTGCGTCTTTTACCATAATCGATACGTTTGCTACGGCAATAGACATTATAAGGAAGAACAGAAAACTATAAAGAAAATAACTAAACAACAGTACACAAAACATTTGAAATACCAGAGGGGTTGTGCTGCAATGGAGCGGTCGAAAAAGCTCATTTCAGATTACGCCGCAAGAATAAGCCATATTAAGATGATACGTATTGAAGATGTTATAGCTTTTTATAAAGAATCTTTTGGAGAGAGGTAAAGAAGTCTCGGGGTGGTTCGTCGGCATCCAGTATGAACAAGATTAAGTCTAAAGCTGGTATCATTCTTGCAAACACTCAGGAAGTGTTAGAACGGTGGAGTGAATATTTTGAAGAAATGTACGAATATGCCTCGGACGCTGACAATGAGAGTGAGTCTGATGCTCACTCCGCGTTGACGGCGTCCGATGAAGGTATAACTATGGATGAGATAGAATGGTCGATACGAAGTTTGAAAAATGGAAAGTCTGCGGGAATTGATATGATTACAGCTGAGATGATCAAACTAGGTGGCACTTACGTCCGGGACGCCTTCTGGTACTTATGCAACCTTTGCTGGAGAACTGGAAGGGTCCCAATGGACTGGGGACGCGCAGTCATCGTACCCTTGTATAAATGCAAGGGATCACGCATGAACTGCGCCAACTATAGGGCCATCAGTTTGATCAGCTTAGCAGCAAAAGTATATGGAAAGATAATTGAAAGGAGAATGAGGGTGAAATCTGACGAAATGCTGTGGGAGGCACAGGGACGATTCCGAAATGGAAGGGGATGTACGGATCAAGTTTTCTCGCTCCGCAATATCGTAGAGAAGCATCTGGCCACAGACCAGAAGGTTTTCTGCGGTTTTGTGGATCTTGAGAAGGCATTTGATAGGGTTGTGGTGGCATTTGATAGGGCTGTGGTGCATATTGCCGAGATATGGGATTGACGGCTCACTGCTGCGTACTGTGCAGTCCACCTACAAGGATTGCTCAGCATGTGTGCGAATAGATGGCAACATGTCACCCTGGTTTGATGTCAAAATTGGTGTCAAACAGGGTTGCATGTTGTCTGCTAGGCTGTTTATTCTGTATCTCGATAGTTGTCTACAGAGAATAAGATCGACGAATGTAGGATTACGTATGGGTGACCTAGTGGTGAACTGTCTGCTGTATGCAGATGATGCTGTCCTGTTAGCAGAAACACCATCTGAGCTGCAAACACTAGTCACAATGATGAAAGACGAATGTATGAAGGAAGGCTTACTATTGAATACGAAGAAAACAAAGATTATGGTATTTGAAAGAGAAGAAACCAGAACCAATGTAAGAATTACGGTAGATGATGAAGTGTTGGAACAAGTGAATGAGTTTGTATATCTTGGATGCGCTTTCAGCAGGGATGGAAGGTACACCGCAGATGTGGAAAGGCGAGTGAGTGCTGGGAATAGTGTGAATGGAGCGTTGGGAAAACTTCTTGGCAGTAAAAACCTGAGCCAGAAGGCGCAGCTGGCTATACACAATGCAGTGCTGGTCCCAACGCTTACTTATGGAAGCGAGAGCTGGGTATGGCAGAGAGAGCATGAAAGTAGGATAAACGCGGTTGAAATGCGAGCGTTGCGCAAAATCTGTGGTGTAACGCTTGCAGACCGTATCCGCAATGATGAGGTTAGAAGCAGAGTTGGTCTGAAAGAGAGCGTCGGTGTTAAAATAAGAAGAGGCATGCTCCGTTGGTTCGGACATGTAGAAAGAATGCAGGATGAAAGAATGACGAAGCAGATATACAATGCAAAAGTGGAAGGATGTAGGAGCCGAGGAAGGCCAAGACTTACCTATCATGATCAGATTGATCGTGTTCTATCAGAAGGTGATGTCAGGAGCCCTAGAAACCGGCGAGCGTGCATGAAAAGAGCAATGAATGTGAAAGAAGCGAGTGAGTTATGTAAGGATCGAGTCGCGTGGCGCTCGGTTCTCTCTGCCTACCCCGTAAGGGATTTGGCGTGAAGTTATAGGGATAAAGAAACCGATATTTAATAGCTTAAGTAATTCATATAAACTTAAATATAATTTATATTTATGTGTAAACATAATACATAAATACACAAAAAATCGCGCTTTGAATTTCATTTCTCGTCTATAGCCATTCGTTAGATCAGAAACAAATATTCTGTGTGGAGTATTCGTAGACACATTTGTACATTGTGGCGTACACGAAGATTGTGCACCATTCTATTGAATAAAGTTGAAGATGAATAACGAAATTGATTTCAACTGCACTGTTCTATTAAGGTTACTAACTTGTTGACATGACGTGACAAGCACCACTGCAGAGACTGCGTTTTTATAAATTAGAACTTAAATTTCAATTGATAATACAGTAAATATCTATGTAGTGTGATTACTATGTATTAAAGAATATTTACAATCCCGTTATGAATGTTAGAGAAGCGAGTGAAGTATGTAAGGACCGCGTCTTATGGCGATCGGTCCTCTCTGCCTACCCCGCAAGGGACCTGGCGTGAAGATATACATACATAGGTACATACAATTCCGCAAGGGATTTGCCTTGAAGTTATAAATCCACATCAACCCTTACTCATCCCACTGCAGGGATACGGGTCTCCCTTCAACCGAAGGGGTTTAGAGCACACTCCACCACGCTGCTCAAATGTGGATTAGCGGAGGCCAGTGTTTTCGAGCCGCCCGAGGGCCACTGACTTAGTTAAACGACTGTCATCTATCGACAACAGCTGGGATCGACGTCATAACGTGCCCTCCGAAGCACGAAGAAACTAGAGACAGATAAACCCATCCATAGACAGGCAGCGGTCGACGTTGCTTAAGCCTGCGTGTTCGTTTAGAATGACACGCACAACGAAGCCATCGAGCTCTCTAAAGTTATGAATAGAAAGAATAATTTAAATTGCGTTGTGCTGTTCCCGATCAAGTTTGATGAGCTCGATAGCGTAGTGGTTAATAACGTTACTATGACACCAACGCTCGTTGGTTCGATTTCCACACAAGACAAATATTTGTGTACATGAACATGCATATTTGTCTTGGCCTAGATGTTTTTAAGAAAGATCGCATCAAAGTAAACCCGTCTGAGGAAGCACCTCCACCTCACAAAATCCGCAGTCAAATAAAAATAAAATAAATACTACTCGTTGGAGGGTTGTTGTGTTGCTGTGAGTGAGTGAGGTCAACAGTAAGCTCCTAAGGAGTATTTGTGTTAGGTGGCATCGCGCAAGTAATACTTAATGTATTGCAAGTGTTCATATACTATGATTTTTTTTATACCACTACGGTGGCAATCAAGCATATGGCCTGCCTGATCGTAACCAGTCACCGTAGCCTATGGACATTTGCAACACCAGGGCTGTCACTCATTGTCGGGCCTCTAAAAACCTCTTCACGCATTTCTTGAAGAACTCCATGCTGTAGTGCATACTGTATGATAACCGCTTTGCAACACATGCTGGACATATGGTGGACCATATGCTTGTATCATCAGGGCGTGGACCTCCTGACGACTCCTTAATCATGATGTTTGATCATGAACACCGTTCCTAAATGAAATCTATATGTTTGTCTGTGCGTTTGTCTGTGTGTGCGTTTTTTTCGAATATTCGAAATTTGACTTCAGATTCGGATTCAGCATATAAAAATAGAATAGGAATGTTCTGGAACACCGTTCCTATCTCTTAAGGAACATGGTCAAAATGGCCGACAAATTAAAAAATAATAATTTTGAATTGTTATATAATTGACGAGCCAGGTGTTCCTCTGGCAATGCAAGCTTGCACATTCTCAACTGGTTTTATTTATATTGATAAAATTAATAATTATTTCCTCATTTGTCATTCGTTCCGTGTGTACCGACCCTCTTGCACCGGGGGTCCAATACCTACGACACTGCAAATATACCATTTATCTATCTATGTATGTATACCAATTATTTACCAGAATGTCCTCGTTCAATATTTGAGTATATAAGGCACGGCGTCTACTGATCAGTTATCAGCGTGTGAAACGCTACATTCAAAATATGAAAATTAAAAGTGGACTTCATCGTTTTTGTTCCTGGCCACCTTGTATATATTGCCATACAACCAAGCGATAACGTCTTTTTTTATACAACGTCGGGTAGCATACAAATATACAGCCCACCTGATGTAAAGCGGTTTCCGTAGCCAATGAATGGTCGTAATACCTATATTAAGTTTTTTTGGCAACGCTCGAGTGACACCCCTGATGTTGCAAATGTCCATAGGCTACGGTGATTATTTAACATCAGGCAGGCCGTATGCTAGATGTGCCACCTTAGTGGTATAAAAAAAGTATCACTCGCGCGATCCACTTCTACTGCTAACATAGCAACTCCTTAGGTGCTTACCGGTGACCTAACTCATAAGCAGGAACGCAACAACCCTCTAGTGAGTTGTTATTTGACTACGGTATTTTGTGAGGTAGAGCTACATCCCCAGACGGGCAGCTTTTATGCGCCCTAACTCTCTTAAAAACACCTAGACCAAGACAAACAGATAGATAAGCCATGGAATTGTATCTCCATGACAGGTAAACAATGTGTAAACACAAAACAAAATACTGATTACATAATAATTGTGTGTCGCAGTGATACAAAGAGGCAGTAGCTCAGTGCATTATTTGCTCAAAGAAGAAACCACTGATTTTCAGCAACTGCCTGAAAGGTATGGTTATGGAAAACAGACATGTTCCTGCACACAAATGTTTGTCCTGTGTGGAATCACGAGCATTGGTGTCATTGTCACCACTGCGCTGCCGAGCTCGTCATGAAGCGTCTTTCTGCGGAGTACTCAATCTTCGACATGGAAATATGGTTGACGTAGTCATTTTCCAATCCAGTCATTCAGTAAGATAATTTTATTTTAAGTGTCGTATCTTGTTAAACCATAACCTTTTATATGAAAGTATTAGCGGACCCTACAGACGTTGTCCTAAATTAAAATAAAAAATCTACTAAAGCTAGAAAAAATAAAGTTTTTGAGTGAGCTAGTGCACCCCTTTTATGTGATTTAAAATAGTCCTTAAAGTTGATAATATTTAGATTTATTCTAAATTAAAATCAATACACCATTAGATTCTGAAATATGCTACTGTGACAGATGGACAAACAATGAGCAAAGCACCGCAAGTCTTACAGAACGTACCTTATAAGTCTTTGGCTGGGAATAACTCATTCACTTCTTTAACATTGATCACTCTTCTCATGCACACACGCCGGTTTCTAAAGCTCCTGACATCACCTTCTGATAGAACATGACCAATTTTTTTTATACCACTAAGGTGGCAATCAAGCATACGGCCTTCCTGATGGTAAACAGTCACCGTAGCCTATGGACATTTGCAACACCAGGGATGTCCACTCGTGTGTTGCCGACCCTCTTAAAACCTTTTCACGTATTTCTTGAAGAATTCCATGCTTTAGTCCCTTGGAAAACCCTCGGCTGAGAGCTCATTTTTCAGGTTGAAAGTTCTCAGAAAAAAACTTCTCTGGAACCACACAGTACGCGACCATTGACCAATTTGATTCAATTTCATACATAACAGAAGAATAATTCAAATTTCGTGACAAAACACGAAATAACTAAGTGGATCTCATTATTACAATTAAAAAGGCGTTTAAACGAAACGCAGTAAATATTATACCAACGAGTACATTCTCGGAGTGGTCACTCTACAAGATAGTTGACAGTTAACGGCGCTTTCCACATAAAACAGGACCATTCGCATCGAGATAGTCAAAGTCAAAGTGTTTATTGCATCCATAATGTACAAATCAATCTTACTAACAAGCATAAGTAGTCTCAATTATGGACCTTGACGGGCGCCGCAATCTAGAGAGGGGCTAGCTATATTTGTATTTTTATTTTTGTATTTAATATTATGTTATATTTATTTTTATATATTTTTTATATATTATCATTTATATATAAAAAATATATAAAAATAAATATAACATTTATTATGATAAGTATCTCTTTAACTAGACGAGCTCGGTGGCGCAGTGGTGAAACGCGCTGTTACGCTACTTTGACACCAACGCTCGTGGGTTCGATTCCCACACATTACAAACATTTGTGTGCATGAACATGTCTGTTTGTGTTGGTCTGGGTATTTTCTATGTATAATAAGTATGTATTTACAAAAAAAAATGTATTTACGTATGTTTATCAGTCGTCTAGTACCCATAACACAAGCTTCGCTTACTTTGGGGCTAGGTGGCGCTGTGTAATTTGTCAGAAAAAAAAAAAAAAAAAAAAAAAAAAAAAAAAACTTTCTTTAAAAATATTATATATTTTTTTTAGATTTTTTGGAATTTATTATATATTTTGATGGATATTCAAAGGACGATGAGTGCAACTTTAGGCGTGAGTTTGGCACCTGTAATCTATTTGGATACCTAAGTTTGTAACCCGTAGCTGTTTCTTTCCGTTTTGTGTAAAGATATGAGTTGATACTGTTACTTAATCGATTTCACTGCGAAATTCGTCTTGAATCGTGTAAAGACTGCAAGTGTTCGTGTAAGTACGACGACTTCGAACGTTTATTAGAAGTTTTTATAGCGTTTTGTATTCCTTGTGCGCGTGCACCCTTAAACGTGTACACATCCTGCAGGCACATTATTCGACATTGACAACAAAATATCGATGACATCGGATTCACGTCCGAAACACAGAAAGGGCCTAACGTGAACTCTTCAAAAGGTAATTTATGTGTAACCGAACATGAAAATAAAATGTTTGTAAAGTAATAAATTAACAATGGCCGATGTTTTCGATGTTTGTTTCAAACATTTATTAGCTGAACACGTTCGTTATTTTTTTATTCTGGTGCGTATTTGTCATTGGGAAAATTGTATGATGTAGAAACACATTTGCATATTTTCCCGAGAGACTAGAGAATGAGGCTTTTACAAAAAGACGTAACACGGTTTCGTTATAGCATGGTACACATTTTGCGCCAGTAAATATAAAACAATTACTTTGCAATTGAATTTTGACGAGCTCGGTGGCTCAGTTGTGAATGACGCAGCTTTGACACCAACGCTCGTGGGTTCGATTTCCACACAAGGCGAACATTTGTGTGCATGAACATGTCTATTTGTCTTGGTCTGGATGTTTTAAGAGAGGTAGAGCGCATCAAAACAATGTCTGGGGAAGTACCTCCACCTCACAGAAAACCGCATCCAAATAACAACTCCCTAGAGGGTTATTGTGTTCCTGCGTGTGAGTGAGGTCACCAGTAAGCTCCCAATGAGTTGCTGTGTAAACAGCAGAGGAGGCATCGCGCGAGTGATAATTAATATATCGAAAGCGTTAATAGGCAAGGGTACCAGCTTTACATCAGGTGGACCGTATGGTTGTATGTTTACATTTGTGTGCATGAACATGTCTGTTTGTCTTGGTCTAGGTATTTTCTATGTATAATAAGTATGTATTTACAAAAAAAAATGTATTTACGTATGTTTATCAGTTGTTTAGTACCCATAACACAAGCTTTACACTTTGGGGCTAGGTGGCGCTGTGTAATTTGTCCGACAATATTTATGTCTCCCGACGTAGTATAAAAAAAATTACGTAAATATACGACGGCTTCAATGGAGTTGTGGTTACACTTTTGTGAAGTGAAAACTTTTTTGGCCACTTCTCAAGTCAAGACTCACCTACTACGTTCAAATTGATCGTGTTTCATCAGATGTCACAGACTAGGAACCGGCGAACGTGCATGAAAAGAGCTATGAATGTTAAACAAACAATCGAGGTATACAAGGACCACATATTATTACGCTCGGTACTCTCTGCCTACCAAGCAAACTGATCTGACATAAAGATATATACTTAGTCTGGCCATAAATACTGTTACAATTAAAAATAAACAAAATATTACATTTGTATTACATAGTACAATATTTTGCGATATTAAAATGGAGTGGGGTGATAAAGAGAACCGAATCGCTGTGATTGTATTACACAAAGTAGGTATGGAGCCAAATGCAATTTTTAAAACTCTCCATACGCTCGGTATTAGTAAAATGTTTGTGTACCGGACTATTAATAGGTACAATGAGACCTCTGTTTGTGACAGAAAAAGATCTGGCCGTCCACGTAGTGTTCGTACGTAAAAGGTTGTCAAAGCAGTAAGGGAAAGAATTCGAAGAAAGCAAAAGATTTTATCTCGGGAGATGAAGATAGCACATAGAACCATGTCGCGTATTTTAAAAGATGACTTAGGACTTGCAGCCTATAAGAGACGTACTGGTCATTTCTTAATTAACTGATAATTTTAAAAAGAATAAATAAAGGTAAAATCGAAACAACTACTGAAGCGGTACGCAAAGGGAAGTCACAGAAAAAATTTTACGGATGAGAAAATTTTTACAATAGAGCAACATTTTAACAAACAAAATGATCGTATTTATGCTCAAAGCTCTAAGGAAGCTTCCCAATTAGTCGTCAGAGTTCAACGTGGGCACTATCCAACTTCAGTGATGGTTTGGTGGGGTATTAGCTATGAAGGAGTGACTGAGCCATACTTTTGTGAAAAAGGTATCAAAACATCGGCACAAGTGTATCAAGATACCATTCTTGAGAAGGTAGTGAAGCCCCTTAACAACACCATGTTCAATAACCAAGAATGGTCCTTCCAGCAAGACTCGGCGCCGGGTCATAAAGCTCGGTCTACGCAGTCTTGGTTGGAAACGAACGTTTTGTTTATGGTCAGTTTTAGAGAGTATGGCTTGCTCTAAACGCCATGATAATTTGGAGTCCCTAAAACAATCCGTACGATTGGCAGTGAAGAATTTTCCCATGGAAAGAGTGCGTGCTTCTGTTGATAACTGGCCTCAACGTTTAAAGGACTGTATGGCAGCCAATGGAGACCACTTCGAATAAGCTTTTTATATTTTAAATTGTTTTATATTTATGTATTAAACTAACACACTGTAAAAGTAATAAATGTTATTTGCAATAGAAATTTTTTTTCTTTGTTTCAGTATTTATGGCAAGACTAGGTATATTATAATCTACCCTCATTCCCTAAATGTACTCGTAGGTCTGTATCAATGCCATAATTAACATGGCGACATTTTTCACTAACATATTTGCTATGTATGACGCGCCGACTTAGGTCGTGTCGTGTGTTTAAAAGTACAATTATGATTAATAAGTCCTCGTTATAATGAAATAAACAGTGTAAGCACGGTGCACGTTACAAGCTGTTAATGTACTTAGAGTCGTACATAGCGTGCACATGTACGCACGCAAGCTCTGCCATGGCGTGCCATGTGCGCGGTTGATATTTGATGTACTCCTTACATTGAAACCTCGAGGTGTTAGTGACTCATGGGCGGTGGTTGACTCTGCTCGTAGGATGTTGAATATGAATGGTTTTTGGAGCTAAATTAAAATAAATAAATAAATAAATATTGTCGGACAAATTACACAGCGCCATCTAGCCCCAAAGTAAGTAAGCTTGTGTTATGGGCACTACACAACTGATAAACATACGTAAATACATTTTTTTTTTTGTAAATACATACTTATTATACATAGAAAATACCCAGACCAAGACAAACAAACATGTTCATGCACACAAATGTTTGCCTTGTGTGGGAATCGAACCCACGAGCATTGGTGTCAAAGTCGCGTCATTCACGACTGAGCCACCGAGTTCGCAAAATGGTCGTAGGAGCTGCCATGTTGATCATTGGAATGTAATTACATATAGTCAAATGTCAAGTACGAACACTATACATTTTCAACCATAGCGCCATCTACCGGCAATACCGTGAAACATTTAAACTTCATGTCAATGTGCAAAGAGGGATAGCACCGAAGTAGCCCGGTAGTAGGGTACGTACCTGGACCTCACAGAAAACCGCAGCAAAATAACTCTTTGAAGGGTTAAATAACATTTATTTTCTAATAACGTACCTAATCATACGAAGGAACATTACGATTAGTGAGGCTAGTACCTAGGCGAGCTGGTGACTACAGCATGGACTTCTTCAAGGAAGGCGTGAAGAGGTTTTTACAGGGTCGGCAACGCATTAGTGACACCCCTGGTATTACAAATGCCCATAGGCTACTACGTTAACTGCTTACCATCAAGCGGACCATACGCTTGATTGCCACCTTAGTGGTATAAAAAGTAATTTAAAAAAAACTTCGCTCGGCGTTTATGTATTTTTATATACTAGATCTTAAGTTTGAACGTTAAGGTTCTTCTGGCAAAGAATATTTACCTCTATTATCATCACATCTTGTCCAGAGTACCTGATGTCAAGTCTTCGAACAGTGTGTACTGCCAATGATGACATACGCAACTGAGACGTGGCCCTTCATCGCGGGCCGTATGGGGAAGCTGAAGGTCGCTCAGCGATCTGTGGAGAGGGCTATATGCTCGGGTTTTTATCGGGAATTAGAAATGAGGATATCCATATAGAACTAAAGCAACTAACACTACTTGTAGTATAAGCAAAATGAACTGGCAGTAGCCGCAGTTGAAGGTCATTAATGTCGCCATACAGTGAACTACGACGCCGCTTTCGTTACCATACTAACCACTCACTGTACTCACATTACTCGCTTTCAGCAGACAGACAAAATTTGCGCTGCAAATGCTCTTTAAAAATCATAAAATTTCACGACCTGATCTATTTTCTTCCTTTTACACTATGGACGATGGACGGTTGCTCCTAAATTAAAAAAAAAATCGAACACGATTTAAAAATATTCGTAATTCGAAGAGTTATTGAACAGCCATGTATGTGTACATAACATACTGTTTGTATGAAGTGGTCCGCCCTAACATCAATCATCAAGATATCATCTAGCCATAAATAAATTATCAAGCTATCGAAAATCTACGAGTTCTAACTGCTGACAGCTGTTGTGGTCACATACATAAATCTACAATCGACGGACATACACTATTTAACGACACGAAGGTTTAGCTTTTCAGGATTCCAAGAACCAAATTTGTATACATAACAATCACAATCAGCGAATTGAAGTGGTCGTCGCCATATCTGCCAAATTGGTGACCACTGGTGACGAATGGAACGTACTAGAACGGGACCTTTTCGGAAAGATAAATTGTCCTCAAATGTGTTCTAGTTCTTTGCTGCTTGACATGTTCTAACAAAGTTTCGAGTCAGGTCAGGGTGGTTTGCTTTTCCTTTGTTATGTTTTGGATAGCGCTTCGTTGAACAATGTCAAGAGGCACATAAAGTATGGTTTACCTGATGTAAAATGATTACACTGTTCGGCTGCGGTTTTCCGTGAGATGGAAATATTCCAATGTTTACGTATTGAAACAGATGAGACCTACGAGTTAACGTGCCCTCTAACCACGGAGGAATGCCATGGAAATCGAAATGTCTAAATCTATATACGTTGAGTATCTTGAGTATTCTATTAGCCTATCGCCATCTAACACCTCAAATAGCAGAAAGCGTGCGCAGAAGTAGCAAGATTGAATACCCGACGTCTGGTTGCCTTTAATATTTGTACAAAGGCAAGGGATTACGTATGGACAGCGGCAGCTACAGGGCCGACAGTTTAATCAGCTTAGCGGCAAAAGTGTATGGAAAATAATTACGAGGAGAATGTGGGTGAAATCCGACGTATTGCTATAGGAGGAATAAGGGCGATTCCGACATGGAAGAAGAATGCGCAGAACAAGTTTTCTCACTTCGCAAAATCATGAATAAGCATCTGGCGATAGACGATTGCCTGCCGTTTTGTGGATCTCAAGAGAACATTTGACAGGGTTGTAAAAAAGAATTTCTGGGATAAATTCCGGGATATGGAATTAGGGTACACTACAGCAGAGTCCACTTATAAAGATTGTATAGCTAGTGTGCAGGGTGGCATGGTTTGACGTCAAAATTGGTGTCACACAGAGTTGCGTGCTGTCGACTCAGCTGTTTATTCTGGGTCTTGATTAAGAAGAGAATAAGATGAAGATATTGTCGATAATAGCAGACACGCAATTGGATCCGCAATCACTAGTCACAATGATGAAAGAGGATTGTACGAAGTAAGACATGCTTACAACCGAATGGGAAGTAAGCAAATATAATGGTATTTGAAAGAGAATAAACCAGAACGAACGCAAGAATCACGGTTGAAGATGTAGTGTTGAAACAGGTGAATGAGATTGAATATTTTGGAAGCGCTTTTAGCAGGGATGACAAGTACTTTGCTGATATGGAGAGACGAGTGAGCGCAGGGAATAATGTAAATGGGAAAAATTATCCGCAGAAGAGTTAAAAGGCACAGCTCGCACTATACACAGTGTTGACCCCAACGCAAAATTGAAGCGAGAGCTGGGATTGGCAGAGATAGCATCAAAGTAGGATAAACGCAATCGAAATGCGAGCGCTGCGCAAAATTTTGCGGCATAGACACCTGCAGTAGATAAACTTAAAAGCAAAATCTTATCTAAATATAATGGACGATGATTATGGTTGATGATGTAATGTTGAAACAAGGGAATGAAATTGTATATCTTAGAACCGCTTTAGGTAAAGCACTGATTTGGAGAGACGAGTGAGTGCAGGGAACAGCGTGAATGGACCATTGTGTAAACTTCTAAGCAACTGAATCCTATACCAGAAGACACAGCTCGCTGTACACAACGTGGTGCTGATCCCAACGCTAACTTATGGAAGTGAGATGCTGGGTATGGCAAAGAGAGCATGAAAGTAGAATAACCATGGTCGAAAAATGCATTACGCAAACTTTGTGGCGTAACGCTAAGAGAGAGTCGGTTTAAAGATAAGAAAAGGCACGCTCCATTGGTATGGGCATGTAGAAAGAATGCAGGAAGAAACAATGACGAACCAAACATACATTTCGAAAATTAAAGTATGTAGGAACCGGGGAAGGCCAAAACTTCACCTATAATGACCGAATTGAATGTGTTTTATCAGAAGGTGATGCCAGGAGCCCTCGAAATTAAAAAACGTACATGAAAAGAACTATGAATGTTATAAAGAGATTGAGGTACGTAAGGACCGCTTCTTATGTCACTCGGCTCTCTCTCTCTACCAACCCCGCTAGGACCTGGCGTGGAGATATTCATACATACGCTTATTCGTTTGAAAGTGTTTTTATTACGAGCTCGGTGGTGGAATGGTTGGCGATGTCTACTTGAGCACCAAGGATCGTGGGTTACTCGTATGTATGTATATATTCACGGCAGGTCCCTTGCGGGGTAGGCAGAGAGAACCGAGCGCCATAAGACGCGGTCCTTACACACTTCACTCGTACTATAGCAATAAAGTAGTTGTCTGGTAATCATAGCACAGGCGTTGTTTAGTTTAGGACGAGTCTCCACTGTGTCTGAGAATATTTTCTTTTCTCTTTGCCTACCACGCAAGGGCTTAGGCGTAAAATCATCGATATATATTTAATTTGGTCGTGTTTTATCAGAAGGGATGTCAGGAGCCCCAGGAACCGGCGAGCGTGCATGAAAAGAGCTATGAATGTGAAAGAAGCAAGTGAAGTGTGCAAGGACCGCGTCTTATGGCGCTCGGTTCTCTCTGCCTACCACGCAAGGGACTTGGCGTGAAGATATACATACATATATTTAATTCTCGCTGTGCCCGCGACTTCGTCCGCGCGGAATAGTTTTTTTAAATTATTTATTTATATTAATGAAAATAAATAAAATTTCTAAAATAAAGGTAGCCTAAGTCCTTATTACATCAGCTATCTGCCAGTGAAAGTCCCGTCAAAATCGGTTCAGCCGTTTCAGAGATTAGCCGGAACAAACTGACAGACGGACAGACAGACAGACAGACAATAATTGTAAAAATATTCATTTTGGTATATGTACCGTGTATACATCCATATGCATTTAGTAAAAAGCGGTTATTGTAATATTACAAACAGACGCTCCAATTTTATTTATCTGTACGTTTAGATTAATATGACCAAATAAGTCGTGTTCTATCAGAAGGTGATGTCAGGAGTCTTAGAAACCGGCGAGCGTGCATGAGAAGAGTGATCAATGTTAAAGAAGCGAATGAGATATGTAAGGATCGAGTCGCGTGACGCTCGGTTCTCTCTGCCTACCCGCAAGGGATTTGGCGTGAAGTTACAGATTTTTTTTTATACAACGTCGAGAGGAATACAAGCATACGGCCCACCTTATGTAAAGCAGTTATAGTAGTCTATTAACACTTGTAATTATATTAAGTACACATACACTCGCGCGATGCCTCCTCTGCGGCTTACACAGCAACTCCTTAGGAGCTTACTGGTGACCTCACTCACACGTAGGAACACAACAACCCTCTAGGGAGTTGTTATTTAGCTGCGGTTTTCTGTGAGGTGGAGGTACTTCCCCAGACGGGCTGCTTTGATGTACCCTACCTCTCTTGAAACATCCAGACCAAGACAAACAGAAATGTTCATGCACACAAAATAGATAGATATTAAATAAATGTCTAGTAGAAATAATGTCGAGCGTGTTATTTATTTTTGAAATAAATCATCATTACATATACACTTAACGTTACTTTCGAAAACAATACCAACAATTAAACTGCTCTGTAATTACAGACTGATTACAGTGATGAATTTTTTCACCAGCTTTTCAGTGTATATTCCATACACATTGCGGGTGCACCACACGGTGTTTTCCAGCACGGCACGGGTTTGTCACGAAATTGAATTATAATGACACGGCGGTGCTGTAATGACGGTGGCCGGCGGCGGACACAGCGCGCCGTTCGTGGCACGCGACACACATGAAACCATGAAGGAAATATAACCTATGGAGCATTGACAAAACAATTTTGCAATAGTAACTCAATACATCGCTACGGATCGGCGGTAAACTAGAAACATCTGGCAATTACTCTCACTTGTAAAGTTTTTGACGAGCTCGGTGGTGTAGTCGTGAATATCGCGACGCACGTGGCTTCGATTCCCACACAGGACAAACATTTGTGTGCATGAACATGTCTGTTTGTCTTGGTCTGGATGTTTTTAAGAGAGGTAGGGCGCGTCAATGCAGCCCGTCTGGGGAAGTACCTCCACCTCACAGAAAACCGCAACCAAATACCAACTCCCTGTAGGATTGGTGTGTTCCTGCATGTGAGTGAGGTCACCAGTAAGCTCACGCGAGTGATACTTAATGTATTACCAGCGTTCATAGGCTATGGTAACCGCTTTACCCCAGGTCAACCGTATTAAAAAATAAAATAAAATGCGTTTATTTCAGGTTTGAACCCATAGAAGTAAGATTGAAATAAATGTAGCATAAATAGAAATTACAGTAACTTATAATTTTGCTGAAAGGGTCTGTCACCCATATCCGGCACTACAAATGACGTGCCTGTCACAGCAGTGCCGGATATAGGGACAGTCCCACCTAGCAGCTATCATGGCCAGGACACCATTGGAACTTGTCCACACCCTGCGAACCAAGGACGCACACCTCTTACGCATACACGTATGGAAGCAATCAGTGCGTGCCAGAGAACAAGCTCGAGGCGCTGCAGAAGCAGCAGCCCCAACGCGGCCTTAGACGCATTGTTGAATTGAACGCGGAGGGCATTGCAGCTCCTCTGCAAATATTCAGCCCACAGACCGCAAGTATACAGGGAGGTGCAGCGTCACTGAACACCCCCTCTGAACAGCGGGCCAACATATTTATATTATGTATTGTTCGTATGCCTCCCGACGTTAAATAAAAAAATCGGCCAAGTGCGAGTCGGACTCGCGCACGAAGGGTTCCGTACCATTATCTATAAAAACAGCAAAAAAAAAAAATCACGTTTGTTGTATGGGAGCCCCCTTGAATATTTATTTTATTCTATTTTTTAGTATTTGTTGTTATAGCGGCAACAGAAATACATCATCTGTGAAAATTTCAACTGTCTAACTATCACGGTTCAAGAGACACAGCCTGGTGACAGCCTCAGTAATAGGGTTCCGTTTTACCCTTTGGGTACGGAACCCTAAAAATAATAATAACCTTTAGGGAAGCGATGAAACAATTTTGCATTATTTATCATCATCATCAATTGGTGGTAAACTAGATATTACCGTTCCGATTGGCTAGTTCATAGATCGACATCCCGTCACTTATCGGCTTATTGGTTAAAATATCCTCATATTGAACAGTAGGCTGGAATCGGTGCGATGTTTTAGTGCTAAGCACTACGTTTTTAGGGTTCCGTACCCAAAGGGTAAAACGGACCCTATTACTGAGACTCCGCTGTCCGTCCGTCCGTCTGTCACCAGGCTGTATCTCATGAACCGTGATAGTTAGACAGTTGAAATTTTCACAGATGATGTATTTCTATTGCCGCTATAACAACAAATACTAAAAAACAGAATAAATAAATATTTAAGTGGGGCTCCCGTACAACACACATGATTTTTTTGCCGTTTTTATAGAATGGTACGGAACCCCTCGTGCGCGAGTCCGACTCGCACTTGGCCGGTTTTTTTCTGTGTGAGTAAGTCTTTATGCGTTGTTTTGGATGACGAAGACGTGATCTAGCAATTATTCTCACTTGAAGCGTTTTCTTATATATCCAGTTTGCAGTCGCCCAGGTTTGACTGTACAATATTAGGGTTGATGTTTCTTTCCAGGGTTGATGTTTCTAAAATCCGTTCGGTTGTGTTTGATGGTGTCTGTATTCCATTCAGTGGAACGGTGAAGAATCTTGGAGTTACTTTTGATTCTACGTTATCCTGGAGGTCGCAGGTGGCAGAGCTCAGCAGGAAGATGTTTGCCGCGTCGGCGTCTCTCCGTCGTATTAGAAATTTTCTACCCACTGCCACTAAAGTTGTTCTTGCACAATCCCTTTTGCTTCCTATCCTTGATTACGCTGATATTTCCTATCCAGACCTTAATGTAGATTTAATTAATAAATTAGAAAGGCTACAAAATCTCTGCATTAGATTTATTTTCGGGCTCCGAAAATATGATCATGTATCTGAATACCGTCAACAACTGAAGTGGCTTTCTATCCGTCAGCGCAGAAATATGCATATTCTTTCCTTTCTCTACTTCATACTCTTTAATCCTAAAGCTCCTTCCTACCTCAAAATTTGGTTCAAATTTTGTTCTTCCTCTCACAACTTACAACTTCGCTCCTGTGAAAATCTTATTCTTTCAGTCCCGTCTCATTCCTCTAAATTCTTCGATCAATCGTTTACAGTTCAGGCTATTAGGCTATGGAATACTTTACCTATAGTCATAAGAACAGCAAAATCTATCGCCGTGTTCAAAAAACTTGTAAAAAATCATCTCCTTTATTTGACTTCAAAAGCTGTACACTGACATTAAGTATGTATAAATATACTTATGTTTGTATATTTTATTTATGTATTTTATATATTATGTGTTTTTATTTGTTTATTTATTATTATATATGTATTGTTATTTAGTATTTGTACACAAATGTATACCTATGTATATATTTACACATATATAAGTAATAATATTAATAAGAATAAATTTTCCTTCCTTGTTAACCCTACCTTCTCTGTACGCCGATTCGTTACCTTAAGGTTGCCTTGAAAAGATTGCTTTTAGCAATAAGGCCGCCTTGTTGCATAATAGGTATTCATATTTTACTATTATTTATTAAATATTCCTGTATAATTATTATGTAAATAAAGCTTATTCTATCTATCTATCTATCTATTACAAACTGCTGGTGAATACGGGTCATAGATTTGACGAGCTCGGTGGTGCAGTGGTGGAACACGCTGTTACGCTACTTTGACACCAACGCTCGTGGGTTCGATTCCCACACAGTACAAACATTTGTGTGCATGAACATGTCTGTTTGTCTTGGTCTGGGTATTTTCTATGTATAATAAGTATGTATTTACAAAAAAAAAAAAATGTATTTACGTATGTTTTTCAGTTGTCTAGTAGCCATAACACAAGCTTCGCTTACATTGGGGCTGGATGGCGCTGTGTAATTTGTCCGACAATATTCATTTATTATTTATTTATAGATTACTGTTAACCATTGAAGTGACATAATGTGACTCTGTTCAGAGACGAGCTGTGAGAATTGTCGACGATCCTAGTCTTACAACGGTATTGAACCCTTAAGTTTAAAGAGAGATTTTGCCTCCCTTCGTGTGTTCTATCGATTGTATACGTACAACGTGTTGTGTTCTAAAGAATTGTTCGATATGTCCGACGGCATTTTTAGGGTTCCGTAGTCAACGAGAAACCGTCCGTCCGCGGCCTAGCTCAGTGATGCATGATACTAGAAAGCTGTAGTTTGGCATGTACACACATCAAAAGTGTCTAGGGATCAACATATATTTTTGCAATAACTTTTCTCTTGATTGATATTAATTAAAATTTTCTTTAAGGATTCATCAAATAAAGTGTTTTCGTTTGTCTACAGTAACGATAAACCAAGTCACCTTTGCATTAATAAAGAAATTTGCCATTTTCATAATAAAGGGATTTTTGACATTTGAACCACTAACATTAAAGTTCGAAAAAAAGACTGAAATAACAGTTTTCTTTAAAATTTTATTGGGTAACTTAAACAATTAATAATCCGTGTTTCTACCGCGAACACTAACAACACAAGAACATCGGTTTGGCATACTCAAAATGAGTTCATCCAAATCACGCTGTGGAATGGCCGCCCATGTTCGTTGCAACAACAAAAAAAGGTCTTCTTGCGACTGGATACCCTCCATATTCGGCAGAGCTCTTCTCTGTAGCATATCCCATGCATGCTCAATCGGGTTCAAGTCTGGCGACTGAGCAGGCCAGGGCATGACATTGATGTTAGCTGCGGCGAGAGTCTGTCTTACAACTCTTGCGGTGTGCGGTCGTGCATTATCATGCATTAACTGAAATAAGGGACCGATTTGCACTTGTAGAGGAACGATGACGTCTGATACAATCGTCTCAGCATAAATTTGAGCGTTGAGGTTGCCTCTGATCCAAATCAACTCAGTTCTTCCGCCGACCCAAATACCCGCCCATACCATGATGGTTCCACCACTATAAGGATGGACTTCCTGGCAGGATTTTAATCGCTGTTGGCGTCCAGGGGTTCTCCAGTGTCGTATACGTCTTGTATCCGGTCTCATACCAAAACGAGACTCATCAGAAAAGCACACGAAACGCCATTGTTCTTCTGCCCAATTTCTGTGTTCAAGAGCCCATTGATATCGAATCCTACGATTGTGCATTGCTATAGGTGGTACCCTTAGCGGTCTTCGGGAATATATTTCTAATTTCTGTTTAAGTACAAATAGGCACTATATTTGTTTATAGTCCTTTAAAGAAATGAAGCAATTATTTTGTACCTTTCCGTACATTTTTTTCATAGCAGATATTTTTGGTGCTGGTGATTTTTATTTTTGTAAAAAAAAATGAGCTTAGCGTGGAAAAATCAGAGCACGCAATTTTATTTCTCGGATGTCAAGAGGGGGTTAGTGTAAAGGATAAATAAAAAATAAATTAACGTAATAAATTCTCTACAATTTTTATTAATAAACTTTTTGTCGTAAAACCAAAAGTTACGAAGTTATCAACGAATAGATAAAAATTTCAATGGACTAACAGGTCAAATCGACATCCGACGAGACATTCAAATTTAAAATGGCCACACGGTGATAATTTTTAAGGGCCGTAAATAAAATTGTGGATAGCAAACGATATCGCAGAGATTTGATCGTAATTTATAAAGGACGATTGATTTATTATTGTCGAGGTGTCCTTTCATACACTGGTATCATCTGCCGATTTTAGGATCCATATATATGTGTACCATAAAAGCATTCATAGAAGAGTTTGACTTGCACGAACATAATGTTTTCCTTCACCGTCCAGCAACTGATGATTACAAATGTATTCGGTGGTGGTAAAGAAAACACCGTGAGGAAATCTGCACGTCTAAGAAATTATACGTTTCGTAAGACGTATTGACTTGTCCTAAGAAAGATCTGGTTTTCCCCTCAGATTGTGAAGGTATGACGGCAGTCGCTTCATGTAAAAATATGTTTTATACAACTATATTGGCAAACAAGCATGCGGCCCACATCAGATGGTAAGCGGTCTCCGCAGCCTATTGCCGTTCGCAACACCACGGGGATGTTACTCGAGCGCTGCCAATCTTGTGACCTAAGGCTATTTCGTCACAGTAAAAAGAAATTTCTCTGCTATATCTCACCCTTCAAACCGGAACACAGTTACTCGTATATAAATATAGCTCCTTGGCGGTAGAGATAGGTGAGACAGAGGTACCCAAAAGTTCTGGTAAAACTCAGTATCTTGGCCAAATTCTTAGCCTTAGGTAGCGGACTCCGCCAACCCTTGTAGATTAGGAAACGAAATAACGCTTGAGTTATGCTTCAACTAGTAAAAAAATAAGTTCCTTATTAGCTGCTGGGATAAAAAGCCCGGTCGCGAGACCGATACTCCACTCCTTGTACGTCATAATCATAACATTAGTAATAAGAACCAGTTGAGAATGCGCAAGCTTGCATTGCCAGAGGAGCACCTGGCTCTTCAATTATATAATAAAAATTATGATATTGGTTTTTAAGACATTCCTATTCTACTTTTTAATTTACTTTTCGAATCTGAAATAAAAATTCATTTTTTTTTATTTGTCGGCAATCTACTTTTTAACCCTTCGAAACCCGTGTGGTCATATATGACCGCGAAATGTATGGGAAAAGGTATATAACGGGTTCTGAAGGCTTGCTGAATGCGAGTTTGAAGTCAAAATTTGAATATTCTAATAAAAAACAAGAGACACACAGACAAACATATAGATTTCATATAGGAACGGTGTTCCTGAAAAGAGTTGTCTATTAATTATTAATATATACACAAACAAACACCCGTTTCCTAAACCATTAGAACTGACAGGTTCCGCTACATAAAACTAAGGATTTAGCGGTCATACTGGTTTTGAAATGAAGCGACCGCCGATAGAGCTTCACAATCCAGAGATAAAATCAAACCTTTCATATAACCTAGGACACTTTTCAAGACACATTTTCTTGGACTTACAGGTTTCCCCACAATGTTTTCCTTCACCGCCGTGCAAGTGATCATACGAATACATAAATCTACTATTAGTACATAAATCTGAAAACACGAATAAGGTGGTGCGAATTGTCGACTTGTTCTTTATCCACTGCTTAATTTCTAGACAAGTATATTACGTATATCATGAATGCAATATAAATTTATTGATTCATTCGATTTATTCAATATTGTCATCCATAAAATGTCACGCGACGCGACGCCGTGCGTACGTGGTCCCCGGGGGATATTAATAATGTCGCACACGAGTACCGAATGAAGACATTTGTTTAAAGGTCGGGTAGTACCCGCAGCCAATAATTATTGAATTATGAACCTGAATATCATATTGAAATAACAGCTCCGCGTGGTTCGCTCGTAGGACCGCCGTATAGAAATATTAGGTGACTCAAGAGCGGGCACAGAGAGCACTAATGAAATAAAATTACTCCTGTTCTATGTAATTACTTCTATATTCGTCTCACTTTAATCAAGCGTGTACAATAATCCTTATTAATAGGCTAAGGGACATAGATTTTACAACGTGTCTTATCACCACGAAGGACCACGACCGACTACCAGCCGACTTTTCTCTGTACACCCCTGCTTTTTCGACCCCACCATTCCAACATCTCCCCAACTAAACTAGTGTGGAGTTACGTCAGGAAACAGCACCCATCAGTGTTGCCATATCATATTTAGAAAATATTAGTAGAATCATGACACTAAGAGCTATATACAGCTATAGGGCCATCAGTTTGATCAGCTTAGCAGCAAAAATATATGAAAGTTGATTGAAAGGAGAATGAGGGTGAAATTCGATTAAATGCTGTGGGACGCATAAGGAGGTGTCCGAAATGGAAGGGGATGTACGGATCACGTTTTCTCGCTTCGCAATATCGTGGAGAAGCATCTGGCCATTGACCAGAAGGTGTTCTACGGTTTTGTGGATCTTGAGAAAGCATTTGATAGGGTTGTACGAAAGGAACTGTGGGACATATTGCCGAGATATAGGATTGACGGTTCGCTGCTCCGTGCTGTGCAGTCCACTTACAAGGATTGCTCAGCATGTGTGCGGATAGATGGTGGCCTGTCACCCTGGTTTGATGTCAAAATTGGTGTCAAACAGGGTTGCACGCTATCTGCTAGGTTGTTTATCCTGTATCTCGATAGTTGTCTGCAGAGAATAAGGTCAACGAATGTGGGATTGCGCATGAGTGACCTAGTGGTGAACTGTCTGCTGTTTGCAGACGATGCCGTGCTATTAGCAGATACACCATCTGAACTGCAAACACTGGTCACAACGATGAAAGATGAATGTATGGAGAGAGGCTTACTACTGAATGCGAAGAAAACAAAGATAATGGTATTTGAAAGAGAAGAATCCAGAACTAATGTAAGGATTACGGTTGATGGTGAAGTGTTGGAACAAGTGGATGAGATTGTATATCTTGGATGCGCTTTCAGCAGGGATGGAAGATACACCGCAGATGTGGAAAAACAAGTCTGTGCAGGGAATAGTGTGAATGGAGCGTTGGGAAAACTTCTTGTCAGTAAAAACCTGAGCCAGAAGGCGCAGCTGGCTATACACAATGCAGTGCTGGTCCCAACGCTTACTTATGGAAGCGAGAGCTGGATATGGCAGAGAGAGCATGAAAATAGGATAAACGCGGTTGAAATGCGAGCGTTGCGTAAAATTTGTGGCGTAACGCTTGTAGACCGTATTCGCAATGATGAGGTTAGAAGCAGAGTTGTTCTGAAAGTGAGCGTCGGTGTTAAAATAAGAAGAGGCATGCTCCGTTGGTTCGGACATGTAGAAAGAATGCAGGATGAATGAATGACGAAGCAGATATACAATGCAAAGGGGGAAGGATGTAGGAGCCGAGGAAGGCCAAGACTTACCTACCCATGATCAAATTGGTCGTTTTCTATCAGAAGGTGATGTCAGGAGCCCTAGAAACCGGCGAGCGTGCATGAGAAGAGCGATGGATGTTAAAGAAGCTAATGAGGTGTGTAAGGACCGAGTCACGTGGCGCTCGGTTCTCTCTGCCTACCCCGCAAGGGATTTGGCGTGAAGATAATACTAGCATTAGTAAAATAGTATAAGAGCTATGAATATTAAAGTGGCGAGTAAGGTGTGTAAGGACCGAGTCACGTGGCGCTCGGTTCTCTCTGCCTACCACTCAAGGGATTTGGCGTGAAGATAATACTAGCATTAGTAAAATAGTATAAGAGCTATGAATATTAAAGTGGCGAGTAAGGTGTGTAAGGACCGAGTCACGTGGCGCTCGGTTCTCTCTGCCTACCACTCAAGGGATTTGGCGTGAAGATAATACTAGCATTAGTAAAATAGTATAAGAGCTATGAATATTAAAGTGGCGAGTGAGGTATGTAAGGACCGAGTCACGTGGCGCTCGGTTCTCTCTGCCTACCCCGCAAGGGATTTGGCGTGAAGATAATACTAGCATTAGTAAAATAGTATAAGAGCTATGAATATTAAAGTGGCGAGTGAGGTATGTAAGGACCGAGTCACGTGGCGCTCGGTTCTCTCTGCCTACCCCGCAAGGGATTTGGCGTGAAGATAATACTAGCATTAGTAAAATAGTATAAGAGCTATGAATATTAAAGTGGCGAGTGAGGTATGTAAGGACCGAGTCATGTGGCGTTCGGTTCTCTCTGCCTACCACTCAAGGGATTTGGCGTGAAATTATAGTTCGATAGTAAAATAGTAACGGCAGCCACAAAATATCAAATTATGAAACACCAAAAAACCAAACTGGGCTTCCTGTCCATCCTTAGTACATACAAGCGAAACAGGTTTTAAAGCGCTCGGTGGCGCAGTGGTGAAACGCACTGTTACGCTATCTTGACAGTAACGTTCGTGAGTTCGATTCCCACACAGAACAAACATTTGTGTGCATGAACATATCTGTTTGTCTTGGTCTGGGTGTTTTTAAGTAAGGCGCATCAAAGTAGCCCGTCTGGGGAAGTACCTCCGTCTCACAGAAAACCGCAGCCAAATAACTCCATATAAAATTGTCCTGTTCCTGCGTGTGAGTGAGGTCACCAGTAGGTTTCGAAGCCCTAGGAGCCTACATTTTGTTGTTGACATTATAACTGGTGAACTCAGCAACCTCCTTAGGATCTAAGGAGTTGCTGTGTTAGCAACAGAGGTAGCAATGTGAAGAATGTCGTTGAAATTAAATATTAAATTATTTTTCATAGGACGGTTTCTTTTTTATTAACGCGGGTATGTAAGGTGCTATTTCTGTAACTCATTAGTTTTTACGATGACCCGACACTTTTAGACAAGTTTAAAAACCGGCCAAATGCGTGTCTGACCATGCGCATTGTAGGGTTCCGTAGTTGGCCGTCACAAAAAAAAACATCCTCACTTCACGTGTAGTGGAAGTACCCTAAAAAAAAAATTATTTTATCCTTGCGTCGGGGTAACTATTATATATGTCGCAGAGGTAGCAACACCATATTGAGAAGCCCGGAAGGAATCAATCCCCGTGATGCTAGTTTTAATAATAACGGATCAAAATGTCAAGTCGGCGCTTGGGTGGAATCGACATCGTTGGATTGGCAACACCGGTTGTGTTTGTTATGGTTTGCTCGAAATGTCGATTGTTGTCAGTTGTCAAAAACGTCAAGATGAGAGACCGTCATTGGAAGCGGCATTACCAATCGAGCAATGGAGCCAATCGCACGTGTCGCGTCCACCGCATTTTGAATCCGTTGTAATCTGCGATCTGAGCATAACTTTTGTTAAAAGTATTGTGGTAATTGGCTGATTAAATATTGAGAAGATTAATTACGCTGGTATTTCGCTTTATTCGCCATGAACAACGAGCCACCTGACGACCATTATATCCACGTTACGACATATATATATATATATATCTATAATTTCACGCCAAATCCCATAAAAAACCGAGAGCCACATGACTAGATCCTTATACACCTCACTCGCTTCTTTAACATTTATTGCTCTTATCCATGTATTTATACGTATTCATTATGTAAATCCATGCCAAATTACAGCATTCTAGTACTAAGAGTCTTTGAGCTAAGCGGCGGACAGACGGGCGGACAGACATGGCAAAACTATAAGGGATCCTTGGTGACTACGGAACCCTAAAAATATACCTTTAAATCAACCAACTAGAACTAAGAAGGTAATGTTCAAATTAAAACAAACGTTTTTATTTTCTCGGGCTGTTGCAATGTACGAAATACGTACCTACCAGAAGATAGCAAATAAATCTTGTACATTTAAAGAGGCAATTCTTGTAAGTATATTTCCTACAAATATATTGTTAAAACAATGAAATATCTGTCAAATAATAAAACAAAACGTGTTTGTCTCGGGACGCCCGACAGAAGTGTTAACTTAAACTAATCTACATATAATAAAAGCTGCCGTATGCGTGAGAGAAAGAGACGCCAGATCGACTAGTGCCGTAACGCGTTACGTTTTACCCTCCCATAAGAAATTATCACTTCGTCTCGGGACGCCCGACAGAAGTGATAGCTTAAACTAATCTACATATAATTAAAGCTGCCGTATGCGTGAGAGAAAGGGAAGGCTGACAGACTGGCGCCGTAACGCGTTACGTAACGAAGCGGTTTACCCTCCCATAAGAAGTTATCACTTCAATACATTTGCTTTTTTTTGATAGCCCGTCTATATGACGATATGACACTCTCTTTCAGACCGACTCTTTCTCTCACGTCTTCATTACGAACGCGGTCAGCAAGCGTTATGACACAAATTTTGCGCAATACTCTTATCTCGACCGCATTTATTCTACTTTCATGCTCTCTCTGCCATACCCAGGAGTTACTAACATCTATAATTTGATATACATATATCTTCTTCTTCTTATAGTTATTCCATTTCCTAAACCATTATGATAGGCGTGGTCCGCTACCTAATCCGCGACTAACTATTTACCAAAAATACTGACTTTGACATGAAGCGACTAGTTATATATACACTCTGTATACAATATACCTGACTATGCTAGATAAACCTCGTCAGCATTATGACATCCAAAGAGTTCAGTTCAGTTCAATACCAACATTCAAAGCGGTAACACTTGCCACAAATTATTACTATGTTCCTTTTGTTATAAGTTAAACCTGCGAATTTTCTAATAAAAAGTGATATTATAAAAATCAATTTTTTTTAACTGAATTTAAAATCCGTATAACAGACTGCCGACCACCACAACCCAGATCTTGCTTAAGTAATGTCGCACCTCTTTCGAAATACAAATTATTGAACGTGCCGGCTTCCTCACGATGTCACCGCAGTGCAAGCGATCATTGCAAATACGTATATAAATCGGGAAAAAAATATTCAGGGATGCATGCTTGGCTTAGAATCCGAGGAACGTAATCAATTACCGCGGGTTACTCTCGCAAAAACTTGAAAATGGTTCGACCGGTTGCAATAGTAGTATTTTTTTGGTACGTTCAGCCTATAACTGGGAAAATTTCATCAAAAAGTGACGAGTATCATCAACTAGTAGGTAAATAATAATACCCCTATATTAAACGTATGGCAGAGAGAGCATGAAAGTAGAATAAATGCGGTCGAGATGAGAAAAAATTGGGTCATAACGCTTGCTGACTGCGTTCGTAATGAAGACGTGAGAGAAAGAGTCGGTCTGAAAGAGAGTGTCGGTGTTAAGATAAGAAAAGGCATGCTCCGTTGATTCGGACATGTAGAAAGAATGCAGGATGAAAGAATGACGAAACAGATATACAATGCGAAAGTGGAAGGATGTAGGAGCCGAGGGAGACAAAGATTAACCTACCATGATCAAATTGGTCGTGTTTTATCAGAAGGTGATGTCAGGAGCCCTAGAAACCGGCGAGCGTGCATGAAAAGAGCAATGAATGTTAGAGAAGCGAGTGAAGTGTGTAAGGAACGCGTCCTATGGCGCTCGGTTCTCTCTGCCTACCCCGCAAGTGACCTGGCGTGAAGATATAACATGCATTAGACAAAACTGCCGTATGTATTTGCTGTGCCGATGGGGTCAAAGAAAGAGGTTAAGACCTGTCAAAGATCGGATTCCAAAGGATATTAGGCCCCGATCATGAGTCTGCAGATTTGAATCCATTTGTCAGGATTGGGAAGGTTTCGAATAGAATTGCCACTTCTATCGCTAATGTGATACTCTTATATGATTCTGATTGCTTGGCACCGTCGTATACACGCCGGAGTATCGTTTAATCTTAAAGTATACTTAAACTATAGTTTGTATACTTTAGTACGAGGTTGCCCATGAATATCTGCTAAATCTTACTCCAAAATATTTAAATCATCACCAAAATCAAAATATTCCATTTTTGTCACTTTATGTCAACTTAGAAATCAATAATTACAATCAGTGTGCTAGTTGAAAAAAAAGATTATTTCCGCCAATTTGTTGATTAATGACGTTAAACGGGGGTTGTAGGCTGTTTAATTTGACAGCTGCTAAAGTAACTATTTAAAATTTCAATTAGGTCTAAACAGCGTTTATGAATGCAAAAATAACATAAGCATTGTTTAAAATGGGTGTATTTTAAACAATACTTGTGTTATTTTTGTATGGGTAAAAAAATAGAGTATACTTTTGGCGAGCTCGGAGGCGCAGTGGTTAATAACGCTGCTTCGACACCTTTCGATTCCCCGCCGTTTTACACATTGTTTTCGTGTTTATTATCAAATTTCAATATGGAATGAACGGGGTGTTAAAGAAAATACGATTGCAGTGATTGCCTTGCACACAGTGAGTATGGAGCCGTCGGTCATATTCAAGACACTTCAAAAGTTTGGTATCAACCGTATGTTCGTATATCGTACTATCGACAAATAGTCACACTTCTGAAGACCATAAAAGATCGGGACGACCGCGTACTGTTAGAACTATTAATGCTGTTAAAGTCAGAATTCGCCCAAATCCCATTAGGAAACAAAAAATCTTGTCGCGAATAAAGATTCCCGCTAGGACTCTGTCGCGTACAATAAAACAAGACCTGAACCGAGCTTCGCTTCTCGTCAAGATACAGAACGTGCCCTAAATCAATTCCTACAGTTGAAGAGAGTGGATCGATCAAAACGCCTTCTGTCCCGATTGGCAGTTGAAAGGCACAGAAATATCCGCTTCACTGATAAAAAAAATTCACGATTGAAGAGTACTATAACAAGCAAAATGACCTAGTTCAGTCCAAAGACTAAGCACAAATAAAAATTACAAAGTAAGAACAGCGTCATGTCGAAGTTAAGGTTAAATAACCAATACACCACTTGACTGCGCATAAAGGCACTCCGCGGTCTTAGCGCCTAATATCTCATCGATTCGAACCTACTGACCAATGGGAGAATATTTTAACCAATAAGCCGAACTCATTTGTAATCTAAGGTGAATAACAAGCATACGGTCCGCCTGATGATAAGCAGCTACCGTAGGCTTTTTATACCATTAAGGTGGCAAATGACACGCTTGTCTTATAGTAAGCAATTATCGTAGCCTATGAGAATTTGCAACACCAAGGGTATCGCTCGTGCGTTGCCGGTTCTGTAACTTTTGAATTCAAGATGGTCATATACTTACCTACATATTGCTGCTGTATTGGTTCCAAATACAAACATAAAAAATCACATATTTAAACGTCCAAATTAGACCTTATTTCAACACTGTAAAGTACATTTCTTATTGACTAAAATGTTTCAGCGACAATACAATGTAAACTAAACCTTACTGATTATTACGCTAGGGTTTAAGTTCAAATAAGATGAGATTGGAAAAGAATGCTAATCTTAAAAGACAGTGCACGTTGAAGAGCCCGACTGGGTAGTGCCACCAGCTCACAGAAATCCGTAGCCAAATAACAACTCCCTGGATGGATGTTGCGTTCCTGCGAGTGAGTGAGGTCCCCAGTAAACTACTAAGGAGTTGCTGTGTTAGCAGCGGATGTAGCAACACTCAAGTGATACTTGTATTACAATCGTTTATAGGCTACGGTCACCGCTTTCCAACAGGTCGGTTGCATGCTTGTTTACCTCCCGACGTTTTTTTTTTATACGACATCGGGAGACATTCTAGCATATACGGCCCCACCTGATGAAAAGCGGTTAGTGTAGACTATTAACGCTTGTTACACAAGTATCACTCACGTGACGCCACCTCTGCTGATAACACAGCAACTTCTTACTGGTGACCTCACTCACACGCAGGAACACAACAACTCTCCAGGGAGTTGTTATTTGGCTGCGGTTTTCTGTGAAGTGGAGGTACTTCCCCAGTGAGGCTGCTTTGATGCGCCCTACCTCTCTTAAAACATCCAGACCAAGACAAACAGACATGTTCATGCACACAAGTGTTGGTCCTGTGTGGGAATCGAATTTGAATATACAAGGAGGTAAACAACCATACGGCCCACCTGGTGTTAAGTGATCACCGTAGCCTATGAGAGCTTGCAACACAAGAAGTATCACTCGCCTACCTTCGCTGCTAATACAGTAACTCCTCAGAAGCTTGGTGTTAATCATACTCACTCGCAGGAACACAACAACTCATTAGGGTATTATTTAGCTCATAAAAACCTGGCTTAACATGTCCTACAAAACACGGAAGATCTGCGTATGACTAAAACCATCGACCGACAGCTTGCAGTGGACACATCTCAACCTGCGTTTTTGACTAGACAGACACGTGCAAAGATGCCATTCAGCTGCCCTGAAGTACTTATATCAACAGCACTTACCTTAAGACATCGGCTACCACGATTCACAGCTACCGCGAACAACAGCTACCACGAACAACAGCTACCACGAACAACAGCTACCACAAACACCTGAAAATAACAACACAATATTAATATCTCAAAACGACGTACAGAACCCAAAATTTTAAACCCCGTTTAGACGGAACCCTTATTTAATGTTTTTATGTACATATTTGTTTAATGTGCAATTTACATCTAAATCGTAAAAATCATCGGCCATTGGGGCACAACTCTTAATAGAAATGCAATTTTATTCTATTGAAATAAGCTTTAAATTGGTAATATTTAATTACTTTGATTATTTCCTTGATATTTCAAATGGTTTAAGTAATAAAAACTAAATCACAAAAAAAATCGACGTCGTAATTTTCAAACATTGCAAATGAAAAAAAAAAAAAAAAGATAATCGGCATTTAGCTACCGTATATTGTTTTATGGAAAAAGTGATTTTAATGTATAAAAGTAACTTTAAAGTTGCAAATGTTCCATTGGTGTGTCTATTTATTGATATCGCGAACGAATTACACTAGATTATTACATTAAATTGTTGGCATAGACCCAAGTCGTTGACATTTTTGAAAGACGCTGCATGTGAGATTATGAAAACATGCTCGTAAATCTCGTAAGACAAGAGGCAGGAAGCGCTCGTCTTCACTACACGAGGTTATCCACGCCTGTTCGAGAGACACGAGGTAGGACACTCTCATCTATCCGGCATGGGGTATCTGCGCTCGTTTTAAAGAATATAAAAAGTGATGTCAGAATTATTGCCGCCAAAATGTACAAACATTAAAAAAAAAAAAAAAAAAAAAATCGCTAATGACGCTATCGTATTTCGCACATCAACTTACAATCAACAAGCAAATATTATTCATCTAAATGTAATTAATAAACATAACTACCAATAATATTCAATAACTGCACTTACGAGTTAATATTGTGATTCCCGCCATCGAAAAATTTCACAGAAACTGCTCTCGACACTGTTCTGACGGACGCGGCTCGCGAAAATGGCGGGAACGTATGCGGACTTTGTAGACTTAACAATCGGATCGGTTGTGAGATTTAATAAATTATTATCATTACTTCGCACTTTATAAAAGTATTTCCAAGGGCTTCGGTCACACTATTCCACCACCACGGTCTCCGAAATATTGGTAAATTACAAAAAACATTCGCGACGAATATACAATCACCATTTTTAAGATAAGAAAAGGCATGACCCGTTCGTACGGGCACGTAGAAAGAATGCAAGCTACAAGAATGACGAAATATATACACAACTCGCTGTGCCCGCGACTTCGTCCACGCGGAATAGTTATTTTTTATTACTTATTTATATTAATAAAAATAAATACAATTTCTAAAATAAATGTCGCCTAAGTTACTTCGTATTACATCAGCTGCTGCTATCTGCCAGTAAAAGTCCCGTCAAAATCGGTCCAGCCGTTTCAGAGATTACCCGGAACAAACAGACAGACAGACAGACAAAAATTGTAAAAAAAATATTTTGGTATATGTACCGTGTATACATCCATATGCATTTAATAAAAAGTGGTTATTTTAATATTACAAACAGACACTCCAATTTTATTTATCTGTATAGATAATACGTTTTCGGGGGGGTAGAGGTACTTACCCAGACGAACTACTTTGTTGCTATCTCTATTAAAAACATCCAGGCTACAATCAGATATGTTCACAGATATGCACACAAACGTTTCTCCTGTGTGGAAATCGAACCCACGAGCGTTGGTGTCAAAGTAGCGTTACTAAATACTCCGCCACCGAATTGTCAAAATTCATTTCGTGCAGGAGACCCAGGGACCAAAGTAAAGAACCAAGCGAGGTGTGCAAGGAGCTCGTCTTATGGCGCACGGTTCCTCTGCCTAGCCTGGAGTGAACATAGATATATTTTTAAGTGATTCAATAGTGAGCTGTAGTCTCGCGTGGCTTCTGTGAAAGTTATGCAACCGCTCTATGGGGCTTTCAATTAATTAACAAAATCTTTTGAACAGAGTGAACAGTGTGAAGTTAGGAAGTTACAGAGTTTCAAAAGGCGTGCATAGTTCAAGAGTTGGAAGGTTTTAATTAAAAATTTAAGAGGGAATCTGAAATGTTTCATTGTTCAATCGTTTTATTGTATTTCTACAAATATTTTAATGAAAAAACTCTGTTCCCCGCCTAGGCGAGACTCGACGCCGCGACCTCTGATCCCGGTGGGTAGTCTTCCGACCGACTTCAAAGAAAGTGGTTCGATGTTCGTATGTACCTATTGCTTGTATCATGTATTACGTACGTAAGAGTAAGTACGTATACGTTCACAGGTATCTCAGGAATTCAGGGTTCAACTGATTTGGATAATTTAAACGTTGTTTTAAGATAGATCCGAGTGTTGTTCCCGTGTAAATTTGATGATTTTTTAGGGGTCCGTACCCAAAGGGTAAAACGGACCCTATTACTGAGACTCCGCTGTCCGTCCGTCCGTCTGTCACCAGACTGTATCTCATGAACCGTGATAGATAGACAGTTGAAATTTTCACAGATGATGTATTTCTGTTGCCGCTATAACAACAAGTACTAAAAAACAGAATAAAATAAATATTTAAGGGGGCTCCCATTGAACAAACGTGATTTCAGTTAACGTAGCCTATAGACAGTTGCAACAGCAGAGTGTCACTCGTGCGTTGCTGACCCTGTAAACTCCTCTTCAAGCTTTTCTTGAAGAACCTCATTATGTTATCCCTAGGGAAAATCTCAGCAGGGAGTTCGTTCGATAACTTGAGAATTCTCTGTAGAAAACTTCTTTGGAAGCACACAGCACGCGACCATTGGGTTTCCAGTGCGTGAGGATGAATTTCCAGCCGTCAGCGAGCGGTCCGATTATAAAACGAGGCAATTGTCATCATAATGAATATCTCGGAACGCAGCCCATTGTACAAATACAAAGTAAGTAGGTAGAACAAAAAAAGGAAGGGTGATGATTAGTTAAAACTGAATTTAAGATGACTATTTTATAATTCGCATTCTTTTATGACAATGTTTTTTTATGATGCCATTTCAATTCCTTTTTAATAAATAATCGATACAGATATGATGAATATGTCGGGACGTGGGCGTCAGGTGGCTCGTTGTTCATGGCGAATAAAGCGAAATACCAGCGTAGTTAATCTTCTCAATATATAATCAGCCAATTACAAAAATATCTTTTACAAAAGTTATGCTTAGATCGTAGATTACAACGGATTCAAAATGCGGTGGACGCGACACGTGCGATTGGCTTCATTGCTCAATTCGTAATGCCGCTTCCAATGAATGACAGTATCTCATCTTGACGTTTTTGACAACTGACAACAATCGACATTTCGAGCAAACCATAACAAACACAACCGGTGTTGCCATCCCAACAATGTCGATTCCACCCAAGCGCCGACTTGACATTTTGATCCGTTATTATTAACTAGCGACACGGGGATTGATTTCTTCCGGGCTTCTCAATATGGTGTTGCTACCTCTGCGACAAATATTTAATAATATAAACTATAAACCTATGATACTTATAGGCAGTTCTCGCTCGACTGCGGCGGCGTTCGCACACGTTCGTTGTTCCGATTGTAATATTTTGTAATCGACCCCTATCCGATCATGGTTAAGTGCAATAAGTGTGTAAAACTTGTAAGCAAGAAGTTCCCAGGAATTCAATGCTCAAAATGTAATAAATGGCTGCATGCAGAATGTGCCTCGATATCACACGGTCAATTGGGTGCTTTATCCAAAACGGACGCAGTTGACTGGAAATGTTCAAGCTGTGCCAGTGGGACGAAATCGAAGAGGCTATCATGTATCTTGCCGGAAACAGAAGAAGACGACGATTCCGCAGAACATGAAGCTGTAATTAATCCAATTGTCGAGAAAGTTATGATCGATATTCGCCGACAGATAAGGGAGGTCGTTCGAAATGAAATTCAAACTGCCCTCCAATTTTATTCGGACAAAATCGATGATTATGAGCAAAAATTAAAGGATTTCGAAACGGATGTGAAGGCGGTAGAAAACCAGTGCAACGATTTAAGAAACATTTGTAAAAACATGAAATTAAAAAATGACATTTTGGAACAAAAACTCAACTCCCTGGAGCAAAATAATTTGAGTAATAACATTGAAATTTGCGGGGTAACTGAAGAGGAAGATGAGAGCATTAATAAAGTTGTTACAAATATATGCAATACATTAAAATTAAACCAGAATGACGTAGGAAAAGTGTACAGAAAAAGAAAAGTGCACCGTAAGAATGATAATCAACCATCAAGTATAATAGTAGCATTGCGTGAGGGTAGTCGGGATGCATGGCTGGAGGCCGCCAAATCGGCAAAGATTACCTGCAGGGACATTGGAAAGAACGACGACTCACAAATATACATGCGTGAATGTTTAACCCCTGCAACTTCGTTTCTGTTGTGGAAAACCAAAACAGAATTAAAGGAATCAAAGCTCTGTGACTATGTATGGTATAAGAAAGGTCTTATACTTGTTCGCAGAAAGGCTGGTGAGAAAACGAGCTCCGTAAGATCATTAAATGATATAGAACGTCTTGTCTCACAGCTAAAAAAGTGAAGTAATCACGTACCTAAAGGTATATATACACTGGCAACCTCTTTGTTGTACAAATGGATGATATAACACCTAATATAATTCAAAATACGTATAAACATTGGAATCAGTTTGCTGATTGCATTCCATCACAATATAATAACATCTTAACTCTCCATGTGAATATAAGGTCGATGATAAAAAACTTTTCACAACTGGAGTTAATAGTAAACAACAGTTCCAACCTAATTCATGTATTAGTCATAACGGAAGCAAATATCTCCGACGAGTGTGCATCGTTATTCCAACTTCAACATTATAATATGTTTACTCAGTTACGATACAAACGTAAAGGAGGTGGCATAATAATTTACGTACATGACAGTGTAAGTTTTACAAGACAATCGGTGAAAACATATCATTGTGAGTGCATAACGGGTGATATAAAATTAAATAGTGGAATTGAAACAACACTGTGTGCTATATATAGACCACCGGATTTAAGTAAGCAGCTGTTTATCTGTGAGTTAAAACATATTATTCATAGCTATCCATTGAATCAAAACTTTGTGTTATTAGGCGATATAAATATAGATATTATGACAACAAATTATATAGTAACGCAATACCTTAACACGTTAAGTGAGGCTGGTTTGGAATGTGGTATCAATCAGTATACAAGGGTGGAATTTAGAAATAAAAATTTTAGCAAATCATGTATAGATCATGTATTTGTTAGGAATGTAGGTTTCAGATCACACAGCGAGAGAGACGTGTACACGGCTGTTATAAACAATGCACTGGCAGACCACTTTATTACTGGTTTCTCAATAGTGGATAGTTCATTCAAAAATGCAGGTGTTCGATATAAGATAATATCGAAACTTGATAATAATAAGGTTCGGCAAGAACTGAGTAAAATAAACTGGAGTCAAGGTTTAGTTTATAACGATCCTAATGACATACTTAAATATATGACAGAGCAATTTCAAAGTGTATATAAAAAAAGTAAAATAAATGTCAAAATTAAAATAAATAAAAGAACTACGTGTAATTGGATAAATAAAAATATAATAAAAATGTGCACGAAAAGAGATGAACTATTTGCTATATGGAAGCAGGATGAGAGTAACTTAAATAATAGATTATTATACAACATATACCGTAATAAGACTAATAAATACATAACTAATGCTAAAAATAATTATATTAAAAATGAGATAAGCTCAAATTTTCACAACACGAAAAAAGTTTGGGAAATTATAAATAGAATTAGTGGGAAAATGATCAAATCGATTGAAGATATTGTTTTGAAAGCTTTTAAGCAAGATATTTCTGTAATACCTAACAAATTTGCCACCGGATTCCGTGACAGTGTAAAAAAAATTATAAACCCATGTATCATTAATTTACTAGATGAAAAAATGTACGAAAGAAGCTGTGACATGTCTATGAGAATGAGTCTGGCAACGGAAGAGGTTATTTTTTCAATAATAAAACATATGAACGACAGGAAAAGTCCTGGTATCGATGGCATCCGCGTAAAAGATATAAAGCACGTAAATAAAGATATTACGCCGTTGGTAGTACATCTCATAAACATGTGTATAACTAAGTGTATATTCCCAAATGATTTAAAAATAGGTCTAATAAGGCCTATTTACAAAAAAGGTAGCCATGCAGAAGTAGACAACTACAGGCCTATAACTATATTATCAAGTATCGATAAAGTAGTTGAGAGGTACTTTGGTTCAGAAATTAAAAAGTTCTTATCGAATAATAACATAATTAATCAAAGGCAATATGGATTTCAAAGGAACCGAAGTACATCTCAATTATTGTCGGACTTTTCTAACGAAATATGTGACTATATGGACAAAAGGCTACATGTTTTAGCAGTATTTGTCGATTTTCAAAAAGCTTTTGATGTTTTAAATTATAGTATACTTTTTTCCAAATTACAGCAAAGTGGCATACGGGGCCCCTTGTTGGATTTCATTAAGAACTATCATACAAATAGATTCACAGCGGTGAGTGTAGCCAACATACGCAGTGACTTGTTTCCTACTGAACAAGGTACAGCACAGGGTTCGATAGCAGGACCTATAGAATACCTTTTGTATGTAAATGAAATGTGCAGTTTGTTTAAAGAGGGCTCTGTGTATCAATTTGCCGACGATACATGCCTAGTAGTTGCTCATAAAAACGTAACAGAAGCTGAAAAAATAATGCAACGAAATCTTGACTTATTGTGCAAGTGGGTACATGATGTTCGGTTGGTAATTAATGCAAAAAAAACAAAACTAATGCATATACATAGTTCACAATTAAAGACCAGTACCACACCACGAGTCGTAGCACATTCACATGAGTGTATGCATAATAAAGATATACATGCATGCCAGTGTATGCCCTTAGAAATTGTACACAAACACACATATTTAGGTTTAATAATTGATAACAGATTTAACTGGGGGCCGCACATCGAGTATGTGTGCAATAAGCTAAGATCAATTAATTCAAAAATGGTAGTATTGAGATTTAAGTTACCTTATAGTATATTAAGAACGATGTACTTATCACTAGCGGATTCGGTGATTAGTTATGGTTTGAGTAGTTACGGCCGTTCCTATAAAACGTATTTGGTGAGCATCTATAACCTGCAAGTCAGCCTACTTAAAACCATTTTACCAAAACAAATTAAAGCAAGATTAAAAAAACAAGAAATTGATATATTTACGCACTGCAAAGTTGTGAATGTCTTCAATAAATTTAGGATGGCCATTGCTAGCGAATACTGCAACAGAATTGAACAACTGCATAAAAGGTCACGGGAAAAAAATCTAAGACAAAATTTAAGTCAATTGAATACTTATGCGTTACCAAACTATACAAACGTATATGGTAAACGAAAATGGGAGTACTTACTACCTGACATACTTAACAATGTACCTAGTAATCTATTGAAAAACATATTAAATAAACCAACCAAAATCAAAATAATATTAAAAAAATACTTTATCGATGGAAATAACAATAATATGTAGTGTTCAATTCTGTGTAATATATATCAGAAATTGATATTTAATTAACTAATATCTATGTTAAAGTTGTATAATATATATGTTAAAGTTATATAGAGAACTCGCCACTTGGTAAATAAGCCACTGCGATGGCTTCAACTAATGGCTATGCATGTATGTCCAATATTATGTATTTTTGTTTTGAATAAATAATATAAAAAAATATATATTTTATTATTATATGTTTTATTGTACCTATGTATAGAAAGTAGGTAATTATTAAACAAGGGATTCGGTAAATAGCTAATAGTAAAACAACTTAGGAAAAATGCTGCGAATTATCAGCATTTTTCCTTTTGGTCAATTTTAAAGACTTGCTACTTAAAACGATATATTTTACCGACATTAACACTACTGGTCCTATTAAGCTAAATATGTATTCGGTGTGGTAATTACGTATTGTCTTCGATTAGCATTGTTTTAACTAAGTAATTCGTAACTTTGTTATTTGTGAATGAATTTGTTTATTTTATAGTAGTACTAGCGACCCGCTCCAGCTTCGCACAGGCGATGCGATCGCTATCCAACTTCACAGGATCATCCGCTATGCTAATCTGAAGATACCCTAAAAAATTTCATCAAAATCGATCCAGCCGGTTTCGAGTCCATAGACGGCAAACACACATACATTGATTAGTATTGTCTTAGGTTTTTGCGATTGTTACACATTGAAATTACTAACTACTATCTACTAAAAAATGTTCGGACACTGTGAGCGATTTTTGTGTGAATCGGAACATATATAATTAATCCATCCATGTCGGTAGATGTTATAATTGAATAACTAATGTAAGAGAAATACCACCTTAGTCTTTCCTGCGACCACGGACGCTGCAAAGCGTTCGAAACGTCAGGTTTCAACAAAATAAATAAAACACGCGATACTTCCGTTAAAAATAGTTTAATTTCAACACATACATTGATTTTTATTTATGTAGCTAGATCTGTATAAATGATTTGTAAAAAGGAATAGAATCTTTCCGCGGGCAAAGTTACGTCAAGGTAAGAGGATGTATTCACTACAAAAATCAGCTCGATGCTTGTGGAGTTCGGGAGAAAATTGATGCCCATTTGCTTAAGTATCCTAAAGCCAAAATCCAAATATCCCGGTTTCGAGACTATATATAAAAATAAAAATTATAAATATATTTCATGTGTCTCGAAACTGGGTCTAACGGGTTAGATTAAACTTTACTTTTAGGGAAAAAAAATATTTTTAAGTTTATCTACATAAGGTCTTTCTTGAAAGAAACCGCTCGTTCGCCCTGGTACTTCAGTAGTAGTATGTTTCCGCTGCTAGGCCTTACCAGTCATTTAATATAATTTTAGAGAGGATGGCTATATGGAGGATGGTATGTGTGTATTTATATATGTGAACAATTGAGCAGATTTTTGAGACGGCAAAAAAAGTGTAATGTTTTCAGAGAAGAGTCAAATGTATGAGGTATGGATAGAATCCTTACCTTTTCCTTTTTCCCTGGTAACATAAGGTACGCGACGTCACAATAAAAACAATATGGCATTTTACGTACTCTATATTGTGCACACTGAAGATAAAGTAATCTTGCAAACCAATCGGGTGGTCTCAATGTAAAAGATTTTGAAAGGTGATCTCAAAAACATATACAATTATATGTTCTACGCTATTTTTAATTAATATAATATAACCAATTAACTTGATACTTAATATTTTATGCATTAATTTTCAATACTTATTTAACATAAACGTGTTTTTGTTACAAATATTGGCGAGCGTGATTTCTTAATATTGACTGGTTTACAATGGCTATATCTTGACGAAATTTAGAACGAATTACATTTTCAGTTCTATATAAAAAAACACACTACTTTACTATTGTCTTTATTAGATTCATATTAACTATAACATAGAAAATATTGAATTAAACAATTTTGCACGGAAGTATCGCGTGTTTTATTTATTTTGTTGAAGCTGACGTTTCGAATGCTTTACAGCGTCCGTGGTTGCAGGAAGACTAAGGTGACATTTGTCTTACATTGGTTATTTTTTTTTTTGTTATTTTTATCCCCGAGGGGAAAGGCAAAGAGATCTAGCTCATACAGCCAAGTCTTCAGTGTAGAACCATTTGAAAATCTAAATTCTTTGTTCCAGCTTCAGGAGCTGTGCTGAAGCCAATCAATCCAGTTTAAATACCACCCGTAAAACGATAGTGATTTTTACAAGGTTTTTTGATGAACTTTTTCATGTCTTCCTAAAAGTGCATAAACGTGTCATATTTGAGATTTTTCATCACTGTATAATTTCACTAGCATTAATGTCACAAAATACTATCTAAATTGTCACACAAAAATAATTTTATACTGAATTGTAAAAAAATCAAGTATAACAACTATGTCACTAGTCAAAAGCGCGGGAAGAAGTCCTTACATAGGTTATTCAATTATTTACATCTACCGACATGGATGGATTAATTATATACGTTCCGATTCACACAAAAATCGCTCAGGTTAAACAAAATAAATAAAACACGCGATACTTCCATTAAAAATTGTTTAATTCAATGTGTAACAATCGCGAAAACCTAAGACAACATAGAAAATATTAATCAATATAATTTAAAAAAGCGTCGTGTCAAATATTTATTAGCTTTGTTTGCGCGAACATATCAATTGGTACTGTTCCGGCGCTGGAAAGGCGCGTGGGTGTCATTCATTAAATCCAAAACACAATGTTTGTTGTAAACATTTTAAGAGATTGATGTAACCGCTCGTGAGAATGTCAATAAAACAATATATCCATGAGCAGGTAGATACTGGGACTATTGCGAATGTGTTGGAAATTATTGTGCCATTGTAATGAGATCTGGAGGGATTATTAGTATCGGGCAATTACAGAAAAGGGACGGACGCCGGCCATAAATATCATATCTGATTGCTAGTTTATTATTAAGTATCTACATATTAATACGAGAAGAAAAAAACCCCTTTTTTGCACATTGACCGCAATGAGTATGAGATTTGGCATAATTAAAGCTCACGTGGAGAAGACTTCGACCTAATATTACTCTCGCCGATTTATTTTTGATGGTTTCAAAAAATAGTAATATATTATTATTTAAAGTAAAACTAGTTTAATGTTGGTTTCAGTAATTTCATTAAATGTATTTTTTACATTTGACGCCTACTTCATTATGCCTCGACATAGGACATTGACGGATCAGAGTCAGACACAAAGAAAAAAGGATATATCTTTTTATAATCGCGTTCACTTATTATGGTGGTCAAATTTTTCATCATATGGTAAGTACGAAATGAATTACATCCTCGGCGTCTAAAAAAACAACTGTAGTGACTGACAATAAAACAAATGAGTTAAGGTTGAATTTCGAGTAATGGGCGACCTCTAAGTTTCATAATTCTTTGAACTTTTATTTAGAAAGTAGGTAGTAAATGCATAACTTAATAACTTGTTATGTGTCCGGTTTTATTTCATTATTTCACTCACGTCCGAAGCCAAAAAAGAGTTTCATTGAGAGATTTTCTCACATATTGTATATGTGCGAGTTAGTTATTAGGAAGCTCCTAATGAGACTTCATTGACAAGGCTGATGGTAATGCAGCAGCGGTTCGCTTTTATTGCAAGCATCCACCTACCGTAACCATTTCAATCAGGCCAGCCTCAGTATTGTTTGCACGCAAAGTGTTCCATACCACCACGCAAGAAACAGTTGAAAAAACACTTTTCTTGTTTGTGGACCACCTTCAAATTACAAATTAATGTTATTTTTATGATTTGTTGTCAAGCTGCTATAAATAATTGAACTTTTAAATGGCAGTTTGAAAATTTTAAGTCTATTACTGTTCAAAATACAGCTTTGTGACAAACAGACGGACGGATCGGCAGAAAGCAAAACCGTAGTAAAGATTCTGAACGCTAAACATAATGGCTGGGCTTGTGAACCAACCAAAATGTATAAACAACACCATCCTTTTTCAAAGTAGGTACATAGTTTGTATAAATCTCGTTTCGCTAGAAGCCACGTGTAACCAAGTTTGACGTGCACGGAACCCCACCATGAGTTATGAGAGCAAATTACACCAAAAACCCGCCTTATTAGATTACCTTCGAGCCCTTGATGTCATTTGATTTTAAACTTAAAACGTGTGGGGGAGGGTTCGAAATTGACTGTGATTAGTTTTGATATATAGTGTGGGGGCATCTAGATATGGCAAACGATATGTAGTGTTTACCGATTTATAGCACAAGGTGACTGCACCTGCACGTGGTGCATCCCGCCGACCGGCAAACGAGCCTCTGGCATAGATGTCTTTTACGTTCAAGCTCTCGACATTTTGGATTCTAGACCAAATATCTTCATGCCCGTTCTAGATATATGGATGACTGATTGCAATGTTGGTATTCGTTTTGTGGGTTTTAGGGTTCATTACCCAAAGAGTAAAACGGATCCTATTACTGAGACTCTGCTGCCCGTCCGTTCGTCCGTCTGTCACCAAGTTGTATCTCATGAACCGTGATAGACAGTTGAAATTTTCACAGATGATGAATTTCTATTGCCGCTATAACAACAAATACTAAGAAACAGAATAAAGTAAATATTTAAGGGGCCCCTATACAATAAATGTGTTTTTTTTTTTGCTCGTTTTTGCTCGATATTGATAACGGCAACAGGTAGACGCTTGAAATATTCACAGAATATTTAATTATATATTCACTTTAAAAATAAATAATTAAATTAAAATAAAACAAATATTTAAGGGGGCTCCCATACAACAAACAACAACAACAAACGTGTTTTTTTTGCCATTTTTTTAGATAATCGTACGGAACCCTTCGTGCGCGAGTCCAACTCGCACTTGGCCGGTTTTAATCATACATTTTGTTTGATTTACAATTCGATCACCATTATTAGAAACTGTAACAAATAAATATATAAAGTAAAGCCAAATAAGCAAACTAGAAATTTTATACGAAAACTGTATAAATGTCTATTTTATAATTTAATTATTACATTGTTATACTCTTAACATAATATAGATTGCATTGTTTTCCAAATAAAATAAAATAAAATAAAAACCAGTTGAGAATGTGCAAGCTTGCATTGCCAGAGGAACACCTGCCTCGTCAATTATATAACAATTATATATTTTTTTAATTTGTCGGCCATTTTGACCATGTTCCTTGAGCAGTCAGAACCCGTTATATACGTTTTCCCATACATTTCATCTTTCACATTTCACATTTCACCACCCGGGTTTCGAAGGGTTAAGAGATGGGAACTTTTCACGCTGAATCCGAATCTGCAGTCAAAATTCGAATATTCGAAAAAAACGCACACACAGACAAACGCACAGACAAACATATAGATTTCATATAGGAACGGTGTTCCTGAATATTCACCCTAACGCCGAGAGAATTGAGCGTCACGTGACGTGATTCTTACGCTTCTTTACTATTCATAACTCTTTATATGCCCACTCGCGTTTCTAAATCTCCTGATACATACTTGAAAACTAAGGCCCGGCTAATACAAGTAATATCCACTAGAAACGTATAAAGAAAATTTGACAATCTACACAATTTTATTATATAAATGATGCAGTCAATACGGTATAAAAATAGGTCGATTTAAAAAAATAATTGTATAACGATCAAGCTGAAACAGGATGCATTCGATGGGGAAAAATATGTACACAAAAGGACCCCAAATTAGTCAACAGTAGCCAACAAGTGGAGGCCTACCTGATGGACGACAGTTGTGTAGACATTTGCAATATTAGTAGAGGCCTCATTAGCACATACCTGCTCGGTAAAACGTTTATCACACCTTTTTTCTACTAATCAACAGGGCGCACCTGGTGTAGGGCTCCGCTTTAAAAACACAGTGAGCCAAAACCTATGTTATGAATGTTTATATCAGAAGAGGGCCACATTCAGTGCGCGTAGGGCCGCGGTGGACGCGGGCGCCGCGCCGGCCCGTACTCTGGGGCTTTCCACAGATAAATTGAATTTCAAATAGAAATCTAAGATGAAACATGCAGGGTTACATTACGTGCGATGCATTTTAACCTATTTCAAAAAGGAGGTGTGCCGCCCCCTGCGGGTACATTTTTTATTAATGGCTATGAACTTAAGGGAGATAGAATCTCGTTCGTTTTTAAAAGTGAAACGTGTAATGGAAAAATTAATGTAATATTTTTGGAGTGTTATCTTACTAGTTAATAGATTCAGGCGTTATTTTGCGAACGTCAAATTTACATGCAATTTGATCTAACCTGCTTCGTGTGATTCCGCCACCAATTAGTTCATGAACCAATTGGCAAACACTCACTACCGTTAGTAGATGCAACATGTCGCCGCTGCCATGGCTGCTCCGGTAGTCTCTGCCTCGGCTGCTACGGTCGTCCGCCATCTATAATAAAAACCGCATGCCCCCACCACCGTCGCAGCCACGACTGGCCTGGTCGTCGCTGCGACACGTGTTTCACCTCTCCACGAGGCATCATCAGGCGTTGTAGACGTTAATCGCACCGCAGCAGCCGAGGCAGATACTACCGGAGCAGCCATGGCAGCGTCGGCATGTTGCATCTACTAACAGTAGTGGGTGGGTGCCGGCCGGCGCTAGGCCTCATGAACTAATTTCTGGCGGAAGACCACAAAGCAGGTTAGATCAAATTGCATGTTTACTTACTATCTTGTTTATTCAACGTCGGACCGCACATCGTATATAATATGGTTAATGTAGCTTTTGAACAGTTGCAATACAGGAAGTCTTGCTCGCGCGTTGCAACGCTGTTCTTTTAATACAGCAACAACAACAAAGGTTCCGTCTATACAACTTGTGGTATTCGATGCTCAATACTAAAATACACAGCTAGGACACAAACTTGTAGATGGCCACACAAATCATAGGTACAAGAAATTGAATTGAATTGACAGACCTTGCAAGAAATAATCATGTCTACTTACCCTCAATCCCCCCACGTTCCAGCCTCAAAATAGAACCATTTGATAAGTCATTTATGGGACCACTGAAAAAATATGTTTCTGATGAAATCATGATCATGGGTTAGGAACAACTCATGCCCACTAGGCCAATAGGAAATGATGGAAGTATTTGGACCTGCATATCTACGTACTCAATGCGGTGAGATAGCTGTCAATGGATTTCGAGCTGCAGGGTTATATCCTGTTAACAGGAGTGTTTTTAAAGATCACGATTTTATTGATATGGATATTGAGCTAGAATATAGACTCGCCAATCAAGAAATACGTTTGGTTTTTTTAATACGACGTCAGGAAGCACCCAAGCGTATGGCCCGCCCGATGTACGGCTTTAGGTTACCGTAACCTATGAGCACTTCTAATACATTAAGTATAGCTCGGGCGTTGCCATCTCTGTGATATCCCAGTGAAATAAAGATCGGTCAAATGATCAACTGGTTCCTGGTTCCAAATCTCGCATGTAGCCTATGGACGCTTGCAGTACATAAAGTATAGCTCGCGCTGTACCACCTCTGTGATAGCCCAGTACAACTGGCCTGATGAGCAACTGCTACCGATCCAGATCCTGGCGTGTATCAATCACTATGTTCATAGTTTCGGATTTATGTAATGGAAATTCAATGAAAAGTGGAAGGTTGTTTTTTTTTATACTACCTCGGGAAGCATACGGCCCACCTGATGTAAAGCGGGTACCGTAGACTATTAACGCTTGCGATATATTAAGTATCACTCGCGCGATGCCTCCTCTGCTGCTTACACAGCAACTCCTTGGGAGCTTACTGATGACTCACGCGCAGGAACACAACAACACACGCAGGTTTTCTATGAGGTACTTCACCAGACTGGCGCTGCTTTGATGCGCCCTACCTCTCTTAAAATGTAGGAGCCGAGGAAGGCCAAGACTTACCTACCGTGACCAAATTGGTCGTTTTCTCTCAGAAGGTGATGTCAGGAGCCCTAGAAACCGGCGAGCGTGCATGAGAAGAGTAATGAATTTAGCCACCATACTAGTAATGAATTTAACTACCATGACCAAATTGGTCGTTTTCTATCAAAGTCATGAGTTAAAGAAGCGAGTGAGGTATGTAAGGATCGCTCTGTTCTCCCTGCCTACCCCGCGAGGGATTTGGCGTTATAACACGGAAATTCATGTTTTTTGTAATCCATTAGGATTATTAGGCGGATACAAACCTATCCTCCTAACAAGAAGGGCAAGGCCATCTCTGCTGCTATCATAGCAACTCCTCCAGAGCTCACCTGTGGCCTCGCTGTGTTCGTATGTACTCGTAGACTTGAGTGTGCGAGCGTTTAATTCAACGAGTTCGTTAATGCTGCAGCCGCTCCTGCCCGGGAGCCTGCACAATTATCTGACAATGCTCTCGATCCGTCGTAATGTGATTTTAATGAGATTACGAAACGCCAGGTGGTAACCCTGTTTGATATAACTGGCGGTGCGACGACGGTAGGGGTGCAGCTTTATACATATTCTTGTCGCCAAATTCGGATCGCAATTTCGTACTATAATCGAGTGTTCCATATTTGATATACGGCCTTGTTTTGTCATCTCTCGGGAGACAGAGACAGAAACCCTTTCTTGTTGAGGTTTCGGTCGTTCGGCGAGCGAGTGTAGAGTCTATTAGTGCAGTGTGTAAGCTTAGATATTAAAAAAAAGCCGTAAAGAGTCCGACTCGCACACCGAGGGTTCCGTCAATAAATATTTTCGCAATTTTTGTGATGTAACTAGAAAGTTACCGTTTTCAGATTTTTTTCTTTTACTTGTGCTACATAACCTTACTTCTTACCAAATTTAATGATTCTTGATTAACAACGGGAAGTATCCTATAGGTTATAATTCCCATACGCGTCATAAACAGCCGTATCTTTTGATTGTGTAGACTTGAAGTTTAATTTTTTCACTGCTCGAAGGGATTGCAGACGAGAGTATTTGATATTAATTTCAGCGTGACCCATCCTTGAGAAAAAGGGTCTTGACAGACGGACAGACAGTTGGACACCAAAATGATCCTATAAAGGTTCCGTTTTTCTGTTTGTGGTAGATACTTAACCCTAAAAGTAAAGAGATTATTCTAATCATCATAGTTTCAGTTAGCGTTCTGAACATTGCATTGTTTGATTCCGTTTTATTTTTTAATTTTGTTTTAAGGTTTAGTTCACAGCAATACATTTATAATATACTTACGGTGATTGAATTTTATTGTTAGAGCCTACCTCTAGCTCTACATGTCCTTTTCGTGTTGCCTCCAAATTCCTTTTGTTCCGGAGAATTTTCCACTTTCGCCTTCCTCCGGGCGCTATGACATTCTATGGTCGTAGGTGTACTCAAATGTACACGAAATAATCCCACATACTTGATAAAGCCGGCCATAATTGACAGCGCCGTAACAGGATATAAAAGGAAGCGGCGCTCGGGTGGCACAAAGACTTTTTTCAGATTTTATTTTTAATACAAAATGCAGGCGCGGGCTCCGTGACCGCCATAAATTCCGCCGCCTGGCCTCCTAATTTGGGATAATCTGAGAATGGTTTTGGTGGAGAAGATCCACTATCTTTGAGGCAATTAAATGGCGACATGCAGAAAACTGTATATAAAAAACCGGCCAAGTGCGAATCGGACTCGCGCAAGTATAAAAACGGCAAAAAAATCGCATTTGTTGTATGGGAGCCCCCCTTAAATATTTGTTTTATTTTAATTTAATTATTTATTTTTAAAGTAAATATATAACTAAATATTCTGTGAATATTTCAAGTGTCTACCTGTTGCCGTTATCAATATCGAGCAAAAACGAGCAAAAATATCACGTTTGTTGTATCGGAGCCCCCTTAATTATTTATTTTATTCTATTTTTTTGTATTTGTCGTTATAGCGGCAACAGAAATACATCATCTGTGAAAATTTCAATTGTCTAACTATCACGGTTCATGATATACAGGCAGGTGACAGACAGCCGGACAGCGGAGTCTTAGTAATAGGGTCCGTTTTACCCTTTGGGTACGGAACCCTAAAACAGTGCATCATCACACGGTGCTGTGAAAATCGATGAGAAAGTTTTCGATTTCAGAAGTATTACAGTTTTTTAGCATTTATATATTTAAATATCTTAACTTAGTTCGGAATCTAAGACAATGGTGTTTTATATTTTTATTTAAAAGGATTGTCAGATGCGCCCTACCTCTCTTAAAACATCCAGACAAACAGACATGTTCATGCACACAAATGTTTGTCGTATGTGGGAATCGAACCCACGACCGTTGGTGTCGAACTGATTGAGCCAATTCCAATTGGTACCTTTTTTGACGAGCTCGGTCGTCAAAAAAGGTACCAATTGAAGTTATCATTATGTGGACAACAGCGTCCTCCAGTACCCCTAGTTACCGTAGCCTATGAATACTTGCAATACGTCGAGTATCACTCGCGCGATGCCGCCTCTGCTGCTAACACAGCAACTCCAACAACTAAACAGCACCGATATAGCTGTGTATATCAAATTCCAAATAAGTGAAATTGTAGTGATTATATCCATATTAATACATGTAGCGAAAGTGTTTGTTTAAACGCGTTAATCTCGAGAACTATCAGTAGGATTTGAAAAATTATTTTTGTATTTGATAGCCCAACTCTTGAGGTAGGTTATAAGCTATTTAACGTCACGATACGACCCTCAGAAGCCGAGGGAAAAGAACTAAAGTAGAAAAGTGGTTTCTACAGAATACTGGGATACGTGCAGGCGAAGTCGTAGGGTGCAGCTAGTAATAATATGTATGTATACCATCACGCCAGGTCCCTTGCGGGGTAGGCAGAGGGAACCGAGCGCCATAAGACGCGTTCCTTACACACTACACTCGCTTCTCTAACATTCATAGTTCTTTTCATGCACGCTCGTACTCTCTTTCTTACGTCATCATTCCGAATGCAGTCAGCAAGCGTTTTATGCCACAAATTTTGCGCAGTGCTTGCATCTCGACCGCGTTTATTCTTCTTTCAAACTCTCTCTGCCATACCCAGCTTTCACTTCCATAAATTAGCGTTGGGATTAGCACCGCGTTGTGTACAGCGAGCAGTGGGCCAATTCTGCTAAATAACTGCAACTGCACGTTTACGTCTGTCGCTTGAGTCGTGCAGGAATAGTGCAGTGCCGTTAGGTGTATTCTACTAAAATTTCCTGCACTGCAACTGCGCGTATGCTGCACTGCAACGGCACTGCAACTACGCTGCAACTGTGCGTATCCTGCAAGTAAACTACTTAAAACCTGAAATGTTGCCATATTTCAATCTAATAAAACTGAATTTTTATTTAATGTTGACTCTTATAGTGTCACTATTGACCTTGGTTGCCGGGGTGGAGGTATTTCTAACCGAAAATAAGCTTTACTTAATTATATTTATCCACAAACATCTCCCAAAATAAAGCAAATATAATTCACCGCCTCAGAATATTAATTTCACTTCACAAAAGTTGCTCAAGAGTAACGTTAACAAAACTGCAAGTAAACTCCTTCAAAACTTCTGTCACCGGTATACAAATGTCAAAACAATTTATCAGAATACGATTATATTGCAGGAAACGTGCAGTTGCAGTGCAGGTTTTTTAACAGAATAGCGATTCATTTACTGCAACATTCCTGCAACGTCGCTGCTGTCAGATCGTTTAACAGAATACCGAAACGTCAAAATGTACGCATTTTGACACACGCCGCGCTGCAGTGCAGTTGCAGTTTTTAGTAGAATCGGCCCACTGTACCTTCTGGCTTAGATTTCAGCTGCCTAGAAGTTTACCCAACGCTCTATTCACGCTATTCCCTGCACTCACTCGTCTCTCCACATCAGCGGTGTACCTTCCATCGCTGTTAAAAGGGCTTCCAAGATATACAAACTCATCCGCTTGCTCCAACACTACATCATCAACCGTAATTCTGGTGTTAGTTCTGGTTGTCTCTCTTTCAAATACCATTATCTTGGTTTTCTTCGCATTTAATTGTAAGCCTTTCTTCATACAATCATCTTTCATTGTTGTAAGTAGTGTTTGTGGGTCGAATAGTGATTCTAGTATTGATACCGCGTCGTCTGCATAAACCAGGCAGTTGACTACTGAGTCACCCATTCGCATTCCCACATTCATATTTCTCATTCTCTGAAGACAACTGTCCAGATACAGGATGAACAGCCGAGCCGACAGCACACATCCCTATCTGACACCAATGTTGATACAAACCAGGACAAAATCCTCATAAGTAGATTGCACAGCACGGAGCATGTCACTGTTAACCCCATATCTGGACGAGATGTTCCATAGGTTCTTTCGCAATACCCTATCAAATGCTTTCTCAAGGTCCACAAAACCGCAGAATACCTTCTGGTCCATAGCCAGATGCTTTTCCACGATGTTGTGGAGTTAAAAAACTTAATCCGTATATTCACTCACTGCTGCTTCGCAATCCTCCTGTGCTTCCCCAACCATTCCATCGGCTTTCAGCCTCATTCTCCTTTCAATGATTTTTCCATTCACTTTAGCTGCTAAGCTGATCAAACTGATGGCCGTATAGTTGGCACAGTCCATACGTGAACCCTTGCCTTTACTAGGGGCACGATTACTGCGCTTTTCCAATCGGTCGGACCCTTCCGGTTCTCCAGCATAATTTGCTCAAAAACCAGAAGGCGTCCCTGACGTAGGTGCCACCCACTGACTTTCCATTTTTCAAGTTTCGTATTGACCATTCAATCTCATCCATGGTAATGTCTTCATGGTACGCTGGCACTGCCGAGTCAGTCACAGACTCATTCACAGTGCCAGCATCCTGGACATAATCATTCATTTCTCTAAAATATTCGGGAGCGAAAAGAGCGAACGGTGGAGACAGTTCGAACACTTCCTGAGTGTTAGCGAGAATGCCACCAAGCTTTACATTTTATCTTGTCCATTCTGAATGCCGACGAACAACCCCGAGACTTTACCTCTCTCCAGAAGAGTTCGCTGTTAGCCTCGAAGTTCACGCTTTTCTTTCACTTTGCTTTGGTTCAATTCTTGCATTGACGGTATATTTATTTCTTCTTCTCTTTCATACTATCACTCTGGTGCAAAGATGATACCTAATCCAGCCACGCTTCCCTCTTTTTTCCACGGAGGATTCAACCTCCGCATCCCACCAGGCATTTCCTCTCAGTATTCTACGTCCCTTTGCGCATCCACATGCTTCTTTCGCACTGTCCGCCATAATTTCTTTCAGAACTTTCCCACATTCGTCTACATCTGAGTCGGAAAGACTCGCGTTCACAAGTCTTTCACTGACTAGACGTACATACATACTCCTTACACTTTCATGTTCCAATTTTTCACTTCTTATTCTTTTATGATCCCCGAACATACGCGCTCGCCAGTGCCTCTACTTCTTGAAAAAGCCACAAACCGGCTTATCACTAGATAGTGGTCCGTTTCAAGAGTGGGACCTTTGAAGACTCTTGTATCCATTAGCTACTTTCGGAGACATCCATCTATCAAAATCAGATCAATCACACTCATTCATCTTATCTTGGAATCCACCTCTCACATTCCATGTGCCTATACGCACTCAGTTCTTCTCGACCCGCCGGGTTGGGCGTTGTGTGGTGGGTAGCGGCCCCCACCACCGCATGCACTTAAACCCGCACCGACGAGGGCGGATCGGTGCGCGTCGCCTCCGGTCGACGCCCTAATCCGTGCGTATTGTGTTTAGATCCAAAATTGAAATCCACTGCTGGACTGACAGGATCTCGGCGTGCACGCTTCTGGTACCGACCCCTAATATATACATAGTAATAGTGTACACTATACACTGGCAGTGTATACATGTGTATAATATTGTTCAAATGAATCGTCCATGCGGATCCCTAAACTTGGCCAGTGTCGGTAAGTGGCGGAAATTGCTGGGAATTATCGTTATTTATTTATTAGAAGGCCCCTCCTTGTAATATTTTTAACGTGATAACCCGCCTCTACGGCATTATCCCGTTACGCTTTTAATAGATTCTCTTAAGGCGAATAGTGCACGTAATTATTAAAAATAAATAATATAAAAAATAACATGGTATTTTTTCGAGTAAAAAATGTACACTTTTCCCGTTACTTGTTCTACATGACATTATTTCTTGGCAAATTTCATAGTAATAGGTCAACGGGAGGAACCCATAGGCTTTAAATCCCTTGAGAGTATGAAAATCTGCTATATCAGCAGCACATAAACGGCCGTATCTTTTGATTACGTTCACTTAGAAGTTTGGTTTTTAGGATTCCGTACCCAAAGGGTAAAACGGACCCTATTACTCAGACTCCGCTGACGGTCCGTCCGTCTGTCACCAGACTGTAACTCATGAACCGTGATAGTTAGACAGTTGAAATTTTCACAGATGATGTATTTCTGTTGCCGCTATAACAACAAGTACTAAAAAACAGAATAAATAAATAATTTAAGTGGGGCTCCAATACTACAGACATGATTTTTTTGCCGTTTTTATAGATAATGGTACCCTTCGTGCGCGAGTCCGACTCGCACTTGGATTGCAGACTTGAGCATTTGATACTAATATCAACTTGATTCCTTCAGATGTGTTCCTGAGAACCATCTTATTAGACGTACAGACAACGAAATGATCCTATAAGGGTTCCGTTATATCTTTTGAGCTACGGAATACTAAAAGCATTGTAATACGAACGGTACAGGAATTTTAAAGCATAAAATAAAAGTTTTAAAAAAATGTAACCTATTTCATTGTAATCGACGCCAGCACATACGAGTACATAACAAGTATGTAAACAGGCGTCTACTTCAATGAACTTGGTAACACTTTATTATTTCAAAAGATTTATTTTATAACTTTCTTTATCATTTTTCTTCGTATCTACATCGAATGTTCACTAAAAAAGAAGAAAACTTGACAAAAATATCTGATGAAAAGTCGGTCAACACGCACAGGTGTATTTGGTTTTTTAAGAGTTTCTGAAAAACTGTACACAACACATCACTGAAGTTTATGTGGGGCCACCCTCGAGGTTTGCCCTATGCTATAAAGAAAGAATCATCAAAATCAGTATCCAATCTTTGAAGATATCGCCTAATACACATACAAACCAGTTGAGAATGCGCAAGCTTGCATTACCAGAGGAACACCTGGCTCGTCAATTATGTAACAATTCATTTTTTTTATTTGTCGGCCATTTTGACCTTGTTGCAGAGATAGGAACTTTGTTCCTGAATATTCCTATTCTGCTTTTTTATGCTGATACCGAATCTGAAGTCAAAATTCGAATATTCGAAAAAAAGCGACAAACGCACAGATAAACATATAGAATTCATATAGGAACGGTGTTCCTGAAAACAGTCGAATTTAGTATCTCCTCCTTTTCTTGCGGTCGGTTAAAAATATGCTATTATGCCACATGTAACACTCAAAATATTAGTGTATATTTTAATGCATATTGTTCAAAATTGCGTGCGTAATGTGTGGGTACGGCTGCACGTGGCACGTACGCTTTTTGTAACAATCCCGTCTTAGACATACACTTAGCAGCACAGAAAGTTAGGTTGAAAGTATAACGTACTTTGAATATTGATTAAAATTATACTTTTATGTAAATTAATTAGAAAGACCATTTATAAAATTAACAAATACATAAATTTAATTAAAAATTTCGCCCAGTTTTATTTTAAGTGTGGTTATAATCGTCAAAGTGTGCTTGGACCACTTTCCATGCCGCTGAGTGTATTCATTTTAAGTTTTGATTTCGCACTGTGAGTCGGCTAGCTACGTGCAGTATGCACCTTAAGTGGGAAATAGGATTGCGAAGGAGATTTGTGGTGTTTTGTAAAAAATCGTTTAAGGTTTTTGTTAAAATTCAGCAGATAGCTGAGCAGCGAGGCATTACTTTCATACAACGTCGAGAGGCATATAAGGATACGGCCCACCTGATGTAAAGTTAACGTAGCTTATAACCGCTTGAAGTGCATGATGTGCCGCTTGAGTGTCGTCACCCCTGCTGGTAACACCACAAATCCTCAACAGCTTCAGTCAGATAGTAGTTTTTTGTTATACAGCCCGAGTGGCAATTAGTTGGTACGTGAAGATTGATGAATTAGCTGTGCCCGCGACTTTGTCCGCGCGTAATCATTATTTTTTTCATTGTTTATTTATATTAATAAAAATAAATAAAATTTCGAAAATAAAAGTAGCCTAAGTTACTCCTTATTACATCAGCTATCTGCCAGTGAAAGTCCCGTCAAAATCGGTCTAGCCGTTTCAGAGATTACCCGGAACAAACAGACAGACAGACAAAAATTGTAAAAAAAATATTTTGGTATATGTACCGTGTATACATTCATATGCATTAGTAAAAAGCGGTTATTTTAATATTACAAACAGACACTCCAATTTTATTTATCTGTATAGATAGATAAACAAATAAGGCGTGCTCAGAAGATAAAGCGGACCGGTTGTCAGAGGAGAGGGTGACAGATTGGCAGAATTCCCTTCCGAACTACGAACCAAATGATAATTGGCCAAATCGTGCACGCAAACGGAACTACATCTTCACGCCAAGTCCCTCGCGGGGTAGACAACGAGAACAGAGCGCCACATGTCTCCATCCTCACCTCACTTGCGTCTTTAACAACTATTTTTAAGGTTCCGTACCCAAAGGGTAAAACGGAACCCTATTACTGAGGCTCCGCTGTCTGTCCGTCCGTCACCAGGCTGTATCTCATGAACCGTGATAGTTAGATAGTTGAAATTTTCACAGATGATGTATTTCTGTTGCCGCTATAACAACAAATACTAAAAAAATAGAATATAATAAGTATTTAAGGGGGCTCCCATACAATAAACGTGATTTTTTTTGCTCATTTTTGCTCGATATTGATAACGGCAACAGGTAGACGCTTGAAATATTCATGGAATATTTAGTTATATATTCACTTTAAGAATAAATAATTAAATTAAAATAAAACAAATATTTAAGGGGGGCTCCAATACAACAAATGTGTTTTCTTTTGCCGTTTTTATAGATAATGGTACGGAACCCTGCGTGCGCGAGTCCGACTCGCACTTGGCCGATATTTTTTTATACAATGTCGGGAGGTATACTAGCATACGGTCCACCTGATGTAAAGCAGTTACCGTTGCCTATTAATGCTTGTAATATTAGTATGTAACTAATAACATTAAGTTTTACTCGCGCGATGCGTCCTCTACTGCTAACACAGGAGCTTAGTGTGAGTGCACACGCAGGAACACAACGACCCTCTAGGGAGTTGTTATTTGGCTGCTGTTTTCTGTGAGGTGGAGGTACTTCCCCAGATGGGCTGCTTTAATGCGCACTACCTCTCTTAAAACATCCAGACCAAGACAAACAAACATGTTCATGCACACAAATGTTTGTTTTGTGTGGGAATCGAACCGCGTTGGTGTCAAAGTTCGCGTCATTCACGTCTGAGCCACCGAGCTCGTCATCCATTGCTCTTCTCATGCACGCTCGCCGGTTTCTAGGGCTCCTGACATCACCTTCTGATAGAACACGACTAATTTGATCATGATAGGTAAGTCTTGGCCTTCCTCGGCTCCTACATCCTTCCACTTTCATGTCGTTTATCTCTTATGTCATACTATATTAACACCAAAGCACATGGGTTCGATTCTCACAGAAGACAATGCACATGTCTATTTGTCTTGTTTTGTAAGTGTTTTAGTAGAAAGGGCGCTTTAAAGCTGAAAGATTAAGTACTACCACCTTGGCAAAGACCGCACCCAAATAACAACTCCTTTGGAGAGTTGTCGTGTTCCGACGAGGCAGTGAGGTTACTGGTGAGCTTCTGAAGACCTGCTGTGGATGAGCAGTAATCCTTATATTGTAAGATTTCATGAGCTAAAGTAACTCCTCGGGTTAAATCAAATGGAATGTATGCTTGTTTGTCACCCAACGTTATATAAATATTTTATGTTATGTTAATATGCACAAATCGTAGTTTAAAAAATGGGTCGTTACTATTGAAAACTAATATTAATTTGAACTTGTAAATTTATATACATAAAATTTCTATCTATCTATAACTTCACGCTAAAACCCTTACGGGGTAGGCAGAGAGAACCGAGCGCCACGCGACTCGATCCTTACATACCTCACTCGCTTCTTTAACATTCATTGCTCTTTTCATGCACGCTCGCCGGTTTCTAGGGCTCCTGACATCACCTTCTGATAGAACACGACCAATTTGATCACGGTAGGTAAGTCTTGGCCTTCCTCGGCTCCTATATCCTTCCACTTTCGCATTGTATATCTGCTTCGTCATTCTTTCATTTTGCATTCAGCCTTCAGAACCCGTTATATACCTTTTCCCATACATTTCGCGGTCATATATGACCACACGGGTTTCGAAGGGTTAATATTTAATGCATGAATTGGAATGAACTAATTACTACTTCTGCTAATACTACTACGACAAGTCCCTCGTGTGGTAGGCAACGTAATAGTTCATTTTACAAATTTCTGAACTGATTGACTTTTACGAGCCCCTGTTATTCATTATCTATATGACATCCTTGCAGAATAGGAAAAGGGAACCGAACCGAGCCACATGACTTTGTCCTTACACACCTCACTCGCTTCTTTAACATTATGTATGTATATCTTCACGCCAAGTTCAGATAGGCAGATAATACCGAGCGCCATAAGACGCGGTCCTTACATACTTCACTCGCTTCCGTGACATTCATAGCTCTTTTTATGCACGCTCGTCGGTTCCTGGGGCTCCTGACAACACCTTCTGATAAAACACGACCAATTTAGTCACGGTAGGTTAGTTCCGGTCTTTCTCGGCTCCTACATCCTTCCACTTTTGCATTGTATATCTGTTTCGTCATTCTTTCGTCCTGCATTCTTTCTACATGTCCGAACCAATACAGCATGCCTTTTCTTATCTTAACACCGACACTCTCTTTCAGACCGACTCTTTCTCTCACGTCTTCATTACGAACGCGGTCAGCAAGCATTATGACACAATTTTTGCGCAATGTTTAATTCTTTAACATTGATCTCTTTTTATCCACGCCGGTTCCCGAGGCTCTTTCTTTCTTCAAGATACGTAATACCAACATAATATATCCACAAACACGTTTTATTGTCAGTGGTAATGTGTAAGGTTCTTGAATTAGGTGACCTAGTAAATAACATGACCTACAGCTACCGATACATTTGAGCGCTGGCAATCTTATTCACTCGTTTAATTCTTCTTCTTTTTATAGCGTTATCCCATATCCTAATCCATAGGTAATCTTATTCACTCGTATAAACACAATATGCGAGCAGTATACTGTGCGAGTTTCTACTGCAGACCTTTCCAAATGTAGGTGAGAATGTCACCGTATGATGACCTCTCTTTCGTTAGTCACAGGAATTACCCGTAATATGAGGTATGCTTTCAATTTGACGGTAGTGTGCCGGTTCCACCCGAAAACTGACTTTTATACCACTATAATTCGCTCGTCGCTCATTTCGTTAAAAATCAAACGTTAATCCCTAATTTATACACTGAACTATGTAATAAAATACGTATACTATACCTGACTCACAATCCTTATATAAATCACAACACAAAACTATGTCAAATATAGTCCTTTATATCACAAGAAATACACTCTACCTGCCATTTTGGTCTCGCCTATATAAATCCATATATAGTCATTTCAAACACGCAAACTACACCGAGGTTCAAGTTTAATATTACATGAATACAATCATAATGTAGTGGAGAGTCACTTTATTCAGTTTTATTAGTATATTCTAATGTCTTTCATTGGTAATTTCACGAGAAATGGCGGTTCCGGAGCCGCCATGCGCGCTGGCTGGCCGTGCGTTCACTGAACGAGCGCTCTCAGTTCGATATCTCGGACGGGCGAGAGAGACGCGCCCGCGTGCGAAAGAGATACAATTTCAGTATTTCAGCGTTTCCCCTTCATAATTTCAATCATTTAATTCACTGTAATTTATTTTGTAGTTTGATTTAAGTGCCATTTAAAAAATATATATTATTATGTAAAGCCTATCTCAGGTTTCGAAGTTTCTTTGTTCAGTCATGACTGTCGGCGTTATATGATGGTATAACCAAAATACATCAGAGACGAGTTATCAAAGAATGTCGCAAGCATTCTTAGGCTAATATATCCGTTTTTGTATAATTATTTACCACCTAACGTTGTATGAAAAATGGTTAATAGATTCACGCATTATTTCTTATATATTATGAAAAATGAGTAATAGCCCAGACAACTTCTGAAATAGATCACTACATGCCCCGTATAATTTATGATCATGTATAGATGGAAGGGTGCCCCACCTGCACTTAAAGTTGATTTTGAGTAGTATTAAATACTAGCGACCGCCCCGGCTTCGCACGGGTGATCTGATCCCTACCGAACTTCACAGGATATAATCTGAATATTTCATGAAAATATGTCCAGCCGTTTTTGAATCTATAGAAAACAAACATACATACATTGTTTTTTTTATTTATGTAGATAACCTATTGTAAATCGTCCTCATTCAATTGTAAAAGGTTCAACATCAGGTCGGTACTCTGCTTGTTGGCAAGCCAAGTGATGTTAGCAAGCCAAATTCAGATCGCAACCTAATTTCTTTAGCATGGTACAATAAAATGGATTCTGGTAAATGAAAAAAATGTACCGTATTTTAGCCTTTATAGGCTACGGTCGGCTAATGACATTGAGTAACATATAACTCGGCGAACAACGGCTGCGGCGTACAATTTACCAGTAGGCTCATAAGTACCTATATATCAACTCTCAGGTTAACACAGCAGATGCATAGGAGCCTACTGGTAACCTCACTCACTCGCAGCAACACAACAACCATCTAGGGAGTTGCCATTTGGCCGCGGTTTTCTGTAAGGTGAAGGTATTTCCCCAGATAAAGATAAACAGGCATGTTTATGTATACAAATATTTGTCCTGGGTAAGAATCGAACTCCCGAGCCTTGGTATTGTAAAAACGTGGCTAACCACTGGGCTCGTCAAAAACTACAATCAGGCAAACAAAACTAATGTCTACGTATACGCAGACTCTACGTAAACTCTACGCCGTAGCGGTTGCTCAATGTTATTCGCATCTCATTGTCATTAGTCGACCGTAGCCTATAAAGGCAAAACGAGTGCTCTAAAGGCTGAGAATGGAAGTATGTATGTATGTATGTATGTATATCTTCACGTGACTTGGCACGCCTTGCGGGATAGGCAGAGAGAACTGAGCGCCATAAGACGCGCTCCTTACATACTTCACTCGCTTCTGTGACATTCATAGCTCTTTTCATGCACGCTCGCCGGTTCCTGGGGCTCCTGACATCACCTTCTGATAAAACACGACCAATTTGGTCATGGTAGGTTAGTCTCGGTCTTCCTCGGCTTCTACAACCTTCCACTTTTGCAGAATGGAAGTGTTGTAAAATATTAATTCGTTATTGTAAACAAAAAGTTAAGTTTTCGTAAGTTACAAATTTGCCTTGATAGTAGCTCACGAAAGACAAAATAAAATACACTCCTAAGGAATCGCTGCATTAGCGGCTTAGTACGTGAACGCAACTATAAGCGTTGCAAATATTTGTACACCGCTTCGGACCAAGCGTTTGTTGTCCGACGTAGTACATAATATAGATGTTACTACGCCGTCCGTAGATTCTTTCTACGTAATTCATACATTAGCTTCCTGTGCAATTTGTTTGTCGCGTAGTAACAATTGTGTTTGTCAAAGTTGCAGCAAACTACACATTGCGTAGGCTCTTGCTACGTGTTTGGACACTTCCTACACTTTGTAAATATCTGTACGACTTACCACTACACTTTCCTTTTATATTATATTCTGTATTTATTCCTTTTACATATGTATATCTTTATTTCACTATATTTTTTGTCCTATTTTGTCTCCTAGCATTAAAATGAAAACGCAGTTTTTAGGTATCTGGGAAACAGAACATTTGCTCTGTCTCACGGTCAGAGTGGTTTAATTATATCGATTAGACATTATAGATTATAGCTTTGTGACACCGGCTTAATTATTTGTTATTCTTATTTGATTGTAATATCACCTTCAATTATAGTTTTATGTTGCGTTTTCTTGAACAATGTATATTGCTCGATCTAGTTATGAAGTTACAGAGTACAGAATTTAAAATATAAAAGCACGCTGTTGATGTCTGCTCTGGCAGTTCATCGACTCTGTAACATTCAAATGATTTGTTCGCAGCGTGCCGGTTCAACTATTTCATCTTGGCGAACCTAATATTTGGATTCACAAACATGCAAGTTTAATAATCAACTATTTATTTTCACCTGATATCTAATAGCAAAGGGTTACATGTCTCTCACTACCTTATTTTATAAATGTTTCGAGTCAATTTGTTGCGCGTAGCGAAGCGCTACGTCTTGCTACGCTATACGTAGACTCCTGCTACGTGCGTAGACACTCTCTACGCTATACGTCAGTGTTAAAATAATGTCTCAGTAAGGGGATATGCTTTGTTCTTAAACAAATGCCGCCAATTGACGGATATAGTCACTCGAGAGTGAGGCTTACAAGGCTACAAGAATATAAAAGCAATCAAAATATTGAAAAAATTTGGGATAAAATTTCAACAAATTTTTATGTAGCCTTATTCACCTAGGTGAATTGATTCGCTTGCGTGTGTTTATTATTCAATACCTTAAAAGTCCGTCTTCGGTAATGTTTTAAACATATCTTTAAAACATTGAGTTTCAGGTAATTTATTACAGAACCGAAATTAACTTCTAAGATTTCATAAAATTTTCAATTTATATCTTTGCGAGCATACGTTATGTTTCATAAATATACTGAGAAGTAACAGTGAGGATATTTATAGATAGATAGAGAGAATAAGTTTTATTTACATAATAATTGTTACAGGAAATTTCTTAAAAAATACTAAAACATGAATACCTGTTATGTAACGAGGCGGATATAAGATATATTTGTTTAAGATATTTATTTCTTTGAAGAGTTTCCTGTGTGATTCTCTGAAACCCATGTTATAAACAGAGCTCACTATTTGTTTCGCTGGGACAGAGAGAGGGGAAATCCGAAGAATTTCCGAAAAATTTAACTTTTATTGTAAAAATATGTTCCATAAGAAATAATATCATTGAGTAGCCGAGGCCGCGACTTCACCCGCGCGCACCCCGCTGTCGAGTGCGGTCTGCATTTCCTATTTACTTTCTTTTCTCAACTTCTAACAGTCATATTGTGATATTGAATAGCCTGTAACCTTACTCAAGAACTGGATTATTAAATGCAGGAAGATTTTTTTCAAATCCTGATAGTTCCAGAGATTAGAGCGTTCAAACAAAAAACCTCTTTCGTTTTATATAATAGTACGTATTAGTATTTTACAATGCAGATCGACTTAGTTACATGTAAACATCAACTAATCTACGGTATCTTTGATACGACCCATACACATAGAATAATTTTCTTTGAAGATGGATGATGCGTTCCCACTCGTAGGTGCAGGCTGGAGAAATAAAACGCTTGACTCTTGAATGAAGTATGAGGCCCGAATGAGTAAGTTTCACTACAATGAACTATAAAGCTATCCTACGTAACAACACTTACTTATGTGTCTAATACTGCAAATACATATCGATTATTTTACGTATGTATGTTTACTAAATATTATCGCAAACAATAACATACATATATCACATGAATCTCTGTTTGTTTACATGTTGTCGCGAAGAGTATCGAAAAAAACAGGTTCAGTAAAAGCAACTTGAACTTTATAAAATATTTTTCTATACAATGTATAACTTACGAGTATACATATAATATCGTCTACAGAAGTATATTTTAATTGAAATATAAATTTGATTAGGATTATGATATCAACTACGATTTGATTTCTTATTCCGCAATCATTTATAACTCCTGTAGGATAGCTATTTTTGTATATATATTGTTAATGTGGCGCATAAATTGATAAGAACATGTGTCACTTTTATTCCGGACACGGCTCCTGTGGAATAGATCTGGAGCCTAGAATATATATAGAGCATACAATCATAGAGTTCCAAATGTGTTAGAGGGGTTCGTACTATTATGAATATAAAAATGCATGCGGCCCGCATTCGATGGTAAGATGTTCGGTATTGATGTTCGCAACACTACGGGGATGTTACTCGCGCCCTGCCAATTTTGTGGCTTAAGGATGTATCGTCACGGTACCCAGTAATTTCTTTACTATATTTCACCCTTCAAATCGGAACACAGCTATATAAATATAGCTGCTTAGCGGTAGAAATAGGTGAGACAGAGGTAGACCCATGCAGATGACTTTACAAAGCCGACTTACAAAGCCGGGCTGTTGTCGGTTAGCCCCTTTTTTCAAATCAAAACGTAGCGACGGCTTGCTGTCTTTTTTTTTGTATGGAGATTTATTTTGTATGAAGGGCTCCACAGTGACATAGGCTACTTTTACCGCGGCAAAATATCTTACTCCCACAGGAAAACACGCTTTGTATTTAGACCACACGGACGAAGCCGCGGGTAACAGCTAGTATTTAATGAGAAGCAGTACCTCTACAATAATTTCGTGGAAGGTTCTTATGGAAGTTAGTGAAGTAGCAGCGCGCGATGAGTATTTTTTATGGCAAGCGCATATAGCTTACAGCCACTTCAAGTCAAGGGGACGTGTGCGCGTCTACCCCCAAAGCTAGTATAAAAAGTACCTAGCTGCCTACATCAGACTTTCGAATCCGCTAGCCGAGTCTAACTCATTTTGAATCTAGGTTTCCAATATCCCGGTGATTAAGTCCATATATATAGACATTACTCTGTCTGAAGGATGCAGCTCGTTCGGCACCCATCGGGGGTTTTCGGATGCGCTCGGCTGTCGGTATCGATTATTAAACTACGCGCTAGTCTTGATACTTGAAATTTAACCGATTTTGTACAAAGATAAATATCCCGTTTATCTTTGTACAAAACCGTTGGTCTGAAAGAGAGCGTCGGTGTTAAAATAAGAAGAGGCATGCTCCGATGGTTCGGGCATGTAGAAAGAATGCAAGATAAAAGAATGACGAAGCAGATATACAATGCAAAAGTGGAAGGATGTAGGAGCCGGGGAAGGCCAAGACTTACCTACCATGACCAAATTGGTCATGTTCTATCAGAAGGTGATGTCAGGAGCCCTAGAAACCGGCGTGCGTGCATGAGAAGAGCAATGAATGTTAAAGAAGCGAGTGAGATATGTAAGGATCGAGTCACGTGGCGCTCGGTTCTCTCTGCCTACCCCGCAAGGGATTTGGCGTGAAGTTATAGATAGATAGATAGATAAATATCCCGCTGTATTCGATAAATATCACTCTTAATACGAATATAATATCAATATCAACCTTGCTTTGACTATATTATATACATATATATAAATATATGGACACACAGTCAACGTGTGCTTACTAAAGCAACTATTGCTGACTATTGATTTTCTGCTGAACTACTTCACGCAAAAGTACAACCATCCACCAGGAAATTTTTATTTGGCGACAGTCTTCTATAAAGTCGCTGAACCCTAACTTCTATGTATTGATCGGATATCATCTGCATTATTCTGTTCTTCACTTGCCTTTATCTCTGACCGAAAAGAAAACGAGGTTAAGAGTTTTTGATCTCAGGTTAACACACACCATTGAGCCCTTATCACTAACGAATGAATTTGCCCTCTCTTTTTATGTGCTACCGATTGTATAATAGGTTGCGTTCAGATGAATCCAGCGATAGACAGCTGCGGTTCTTTTACAATCCGTTATTCCCCATCTACAGCAAAATCATCGTCAACATTTCAACCAGTAATCGTCCACTGCTGCTCCTCGCTAGAGAACCAACTCTCGACTCCCTACAGTCTCCAATTAGTGGGGGTCGTTCCACACTACGTGCGCCAGTACAGAAACGCCAAAAATATTTAAAACAGGTTCATTTAGCTTGCCTTATTTGTATCTTGTTTGTATGTATATCTTCACGCCAAGTACCTTGTGGACTAAGCAGACAGCCATAAGACGCATTCCTTACACACCTCACTCGCTTTTTATTTAACATTCATATAAGATTCTTTGCACATTTATATATGTACAGATTATTGTTACAATTAGTAGTGTACAAAGGCGAGCTTATCTCTACCAGAGATCTCTTCCAGCCAACCTCATATATAGTTAAAGAAATCGTCAATCGGTCGGGTGGCAAAGTAGCAGTTACAGATGAAAAAAAAAAAACAGTCTTACGAATCTACAATGTTAACAATATTAAATAAATAAATATTGTCGGACAAATTACACAGCGCCACCTAGCCCCAAAGTAAGCGAAGCTTGTGTTATGGGTACTAGACAACTGATAAACATACGGAAATATGGGGGGTCCAGGACAAAGTTTCATCAATTATTAAGCCAAGGTTTTTTGTTTTATTAGTGAAGGCGATTCTATTATTATCAAAATAAACAGTCGGCAAATCGGCAAAATTTATAGTTCTTTTCATACATGCTCGCAGGTTCCTAAGGCTCCTTCACTCACCGGCTCACCTTCTGATAAAACACAACCAAATTGGTCATGATACGTGAGTAATCTTCCTCGGCTCCTACATCCTTCCACTTTCGTATTGTATGTCTGTTTCGTCATTCTTTCATCCTGCATTCTTTCTACATTTCCGAACAAACGGAGCATGCCTTTTCTTATCTTAATTGTATAATAGGTTATATCACCTACACTTTCTTACAGACCAAGTCTCTTCTTTACATCATCATTTCGAACGCGGTCTACAACCGTACCCCTCGAAAGCGTAACCCCATCTCGACCGCATGAGTACACTTTCACAGATTTTTCTTCCATGAGTTATCGTTGGGATTAGCACCGGGTTCTGTACAACGAGCTATATGCCTTCTCGCTTAGATTTCGACTGCCTAGAGGTTTACACAATGTTACATTCACTCTTCCCTGCACTCACTCGTCTCTCCCCATCAACGGTGTACCTTCGATTCCTGCTAAATGCAGTTCCAAGATATACTATCTCATTTACTTGTTCCAACACTACATCATCAACCGTAATATTTTAGTTCTAGTCGCATTCAATTCGTTGGTCTTGTCTAGTACAAAACTAGTAATTTAATTTTGCCCAATTGATCGATTGATTCGAAATTTTGTACATATTTAGTCTTGATAAGAATACAAATGTGTATTCAGTATCATTATAAAACCAAGATGGCCGCAACTACAAACTGGCGGATTACATATTTTCGTTTACAACCCCCTCCATTTACACATAGTACACCATGAAAAAGTTCCAAATTCAAGATGACCGTCACTACAAAATGACGGATTACATCTTTTTCAACCCCCTCAATATGGGTATCAAATGAGAGGACTTGACTAGTAGCGTACACTACTCTGTACCATGGAAAAATTGCAAATCCAAGATTGTATTATATATATATATATATATATATATATATATATATATATTATATTATACATATATCGTAGATGGCGTCCGAAACATTACGCTAGTTCGAAACGGCACGCCATTATGTATCGATTGCAACTAACTATGAGATAAAGGAGAATATTGGTAGCGTCTTGCTATACAGAGTGTAATTGTTTTAAACACACACAGAAGTCCAAAAAAATCACGGCCTCTTTTTTTTATTATGAAGATTGTACCAAGCATCAAAACGATCACTACCAAGTAACATCGAGTGCACAGGACGCATGTCACGCCGTCTCCCTCTAGCGATACACGTCCGTCTCTCTCGCACTTCCTGTTGGGATAGGTCAGGATCGACAGGTGAGTGTCGTACTCGCACTATAACTCGAGACCGCGGCTTCGTTTGAAGCTAAACGAGGATATAAATAGCGCGGGCGACTTGTAGCCGCGCGACAAATTAGTGTCAGTGGCCGCTATTTGATCAACGTGTATCCTGCCAATTAAACAATTCTTCTTTCGTATGTTACACTGGATGACAAAGAATTATACCGCCTTATGCAACGCTGAAGTGAGGTGAGGTGACCGCCCTCTCTCCTCATTCAGTAACCGTGATGACCTTCCCATTAGCTTTATACTTTACACAAAATAACGCAACGACTCTCAACAAATTATTATTTGGCGGCGGTTTCTTATAAGATGGAGCTACTTCTTTAGCATCTCTAGAGTGAAGGTCATCCTTACCTGCATGTGGCGCACCATTTCAGTTGACAAAGAACGCTCTGGCGAAAAGGAGATAGGGCCCATCAATGTATTCCGACCGTGGAAGTAGCTCTACATTACAAAACACCGCCGCCGTATAACAGCTCCCTGGACGGCTGTTGTGTACCTGCGAGTGAATAAGGTTAAGAGAGGTAGGACGCATCAAAGCAGCCCGTCTGGGGAAGTACATCTGCCTCAAAGAAAACCGCAGTCAAATAACAACTCCCTGGAGGGTTGTTGTGTACCTGTGTATCAATGAGGTCACTAGTAAGCTACTAAGCAGTTGCTGTGTTAGCAGCAGATGTGGCATTGTGCGAGTGATACATAATATATTGCAAGCGTTCATACTGCTATGGTAACTGATCAGGTGGGCAGTATGCTTGTATGCCTCCCGACGTCATATAAAAAAATATGAACTGCTGCTTGTTACTTGTTTCTCGCCAGAGTTTTATCGGCAATGGGCACCGCATGCAGATGGTGAAGCCTTTCGCTGTAAAGGTAATGCAAGCTACATATTTTTATACCACTAGGGTTGCAAATAAGTGTATTCGTATTCTGCGTACAGAGCCATCATTCTTGCTTTTAATCAATAGACAATAAACTATATACATATGAAAAACCATACGCGGCCAAAACCATCCATTTTTAAATTGGTTAAAAGAAATATGTTAGATAACAGATATGTAGAGGCAGTTGAGGGCGGTTCTATAAGTAACCTTTGTTTGTACGTATAGCGACGCGTGCGAAGTCACGGATTAAAGATAGAAATGTATTACAATTAAAAAAATATATTACAATTAAAACAAATGTATTACAATTAAAACAAATGTATTACAATTAAAACAAATGTATTACAATTAAAACAAATGTATTACAATTAAAACAAATGTATTACAGTTAAGTATCACACGTGCGATGCCACCTCAGCTGCTAACACAGTCACTTAGACTTAGGAGCTTACTGATGACCTAACTCACTCTCAGGAACCCCCAGAAATCTCCAGACAGGATGCTTTGATGCGCCCTACCTCTCTTAAAAAGTACCTCCACCTCACAGAAAAGCGCAGCCAAATAACAACTCCCTAGAGGGTTGTTGTGTTCCTGCGACTGAGTGAGGTCACCAGTAAGCTCCCAAGGATTTGCTGTGTAAGCAGCAGAGGAGGTATCGCGCGAGTGATACTTAATATATCGCAAGCGTTAATAGGCTACGGTACCCGCTTTACAACAAGCATACGGCCATATAAAAAATGTATAAAAAAAGAAAACTTCCCCAGACGGGCTGTTTTGATGTACCCCTCCTCCTGAGAAATTGCTGCATTAGCATTAGGAGTGGCAACGCGCCAGCTGTATACTTCTTGTATTACAAGCAGCAATAGGGTATAGTTGCCGCTTTCCATCATGTGGGCAAACGGCTTACTTGTACATTGCCCGTGATGAGCGTTCATTTATTGTTAAACTAGCTACTAGTACTAGCTACTAGTACTACTAGCGACCCAGCTTCGCACGGGTAATCCAGTCGTTAGCAAACTTCACAGGGTCACCTGCTGGTCTAACCTGAAGATTCACTGAAAATTTCATCAAAATCTGCCCAGCCGTTTTTGAGTCCATAGAGGACATACAGACAAACATTCATTTTATATATATATAGAAGAAGATATTCATTACGAGTGAGCTCCTTTTGCTTGTTCAGCGTAAACGTAAGAGCTATTTAAGTTTAGCTCAAACTAATTGAAGTTAGAATTTGAGTTAAGTCTCTCAATAAACCGTTATAACCTGGATTAAGGTAGCGTACACCCAAACTGATCATCAGATCGACTATTTGGAACCAGCGGCACAGAGTACGCGGTGACAGGTGCTCCAGCCAATCATGTCTCTCCATAAACACTTTTGAAGCCAATCTGCACGCGATGCACCCTCCTTTAGCGAGTGGTTACCTCAAAGAGTGCAGCCAAAAAACAACCGTCTAGCTAGAGTTGTTCCCGCGAGGGAGGGAGGTTATCAGTATGCCCCGTGAAGGGTTCCGGCATTAGCAGCTGGCTACAGCACCATAAGCCATGGAAGTGCTTATTTGGCGGCGGTCTGCTGTAACCTGGCACTGTAACAAGACAGTTGGTGGCCGTCCCTTATTAAACACCGCTACTCCCTACCCCTCTTTCGCCTTCTTCTTTTACTGGTCAGACTGGTACACCACGCGGGGTAAATACCGCAACCAAATAACAAATTACTGGTGTAAAATGTATTCCTTTACGGAGGTAAGATTATAACTTTTTTTATACAACATCGGGAGGCATACAGGCATACGGTCCACCTGATGTAAAGCAGTTATCGTAGCCTATTAACGCTTGTAACATATATCACTCGCGCGATGCCTCCTCTGCTGCTTACACAGCAACTCCTTAGGAGCTTCCTGGTGACCTCACTCACACGCAGGAACACAACAACACTCTAGGGAATTGTTATTTGGCTGCGGTTTACTGCAAGGTGCAGGCACAGGAGGTCACACGCAGAAACACAACAACCCTCTAGGGAATTGTTTACTGTAAGGTGCAGGTACAGGACGGGCTGCTTCGATGCGCCCTACCTCTCTTAAAACATTCAAACCATGGTTTGCAAGACAAACAGTTCATGCACATAAATGTTCGTTTTGTGTGGGAATCGAACCCATGGGCATTGGTCTCAAAGTCGCATCTTGCACGACTGAGCCAACGAGCTCGTCAAAATTAATATATTCTCCTGCCAGTATGGGATCCTTTAGTTGACAGCAGGGTAAAGCAACGCGCGAACAATACGCCTTGTATTGCAGATCATTGGCTGCGGTTACCGCTTCATATCAGACTAACGATAAGCTTTTTTTGCCGTATTTCTTACTTCACGGTGTACGATGAATGGACGAGCTCAGTGGCGCAGTGGTGAAACGCGCTGTTACGCTACTTTGACACCAAAGCTCGTGAGTTCGATTCCCACACAGTACAAACATTTGCGTGCATGAACATGTCTGTTTGTATTGGTCTGGGTGTTTTCTATGTATAATAAGTATGTATTTACAAAAAACAATGTATTTACGTATGTTTATCAGTTGTCTAGTACCCATAACACAAGCTTCGCTTACTTTGGTGCTAGATGGCGCTGTGTAATTTGTCCGACAATATTTATTTATTAGATTTATTTATTCACGCTAAGAATGACCACTGACGAGCGTACATACAAATAATGGTTTCTCGCACTAACTCAATTCACAGACAATAATGATAGATCAGTAACGTGAACAGCATCACTGCATTTTAATTGTCAGCCAGCGTCAACACCTACAAATAAATTGATAATAATATCACTACAAATCTGGGACTTTCAAGACAAATTTCAGGACTACATCGATTTTTAACAACTTACAGATTTTAATTTGTAACCTCTTGAAAAACAGACAGGTGTGAATACTATAAATACAAAACTAAAAAATACGGCCACGTGCGAGGCGGACTCACGCACGAAGGGTTCCGTACCGTTATCTATAAAAACGGCAAAAAGATGCCTCGTGGAGAGGCGAAACACGTGTCGCAGCGACGACCAGGCCAGTCGTGGCAGCGACGGTGGTGGTGGGGGCATGCGGATTCTGTTCCAGATGGCGGACGACCGCAGCAGCCGAGGCAGAGACTACCGGAGCAGCCATAGCAGCGTCGGCATGTTGCATCAACTAACAGTAGTGGATGGGTGCCGGCCGGCGCTAGGCCGCATGAACTAATTGGTGGCGGAAGCACACAAAGCAGGTTAGATCAAATTGCATGTAAATTTGACTTTCGCAAAATAACGCTTGAATCTATTAACTATTTTCTGATTTATCTTGCACTCGTGCTATGGGATCTCTGCGCGAGTAATTTCACTTCACAGTTTCAACAGAGTCCTAAGTCACGCAATGTTGACCAAATGGGTTTGTGTAACTTGTGCATACAATAAACAAGATCCATTTTAAATTACATGAACACGACCTTCTGTGGAAAACTACTGTCTGTATCTACCTTATATCTACTACCAAAGATATTTGAGCAGTAAGTCTAAAACCATGGAATATACGGTCGTACATTTTGTTAAAAAACGCCTAGTCTTCTGCCATCCTTACCATCCCCTATCACCCGACGTCTACCGGGGCATCACTATCATTTTAACAACCGAAGTCAACCTCACCTATTCGTGATGCATCATGTCTGATAACAAACAACGCTCAGGCAGGTAAGGCGTTGCCGTGTTCTTCAAACAAGATTTCGAAACATCCCTGACTCTACATGCTTTCACGTCCATAACACGCCAACCCGTGATCACTACTGTGTTTTCCTTCAACCGCAAGCCATTTACAGCATACTCTACCACGCTGCTCAATTATAGATTGTATTTTCAAGTCACCCGCTTAATTATTTTTTTAAGGGAGGTAGAGCGAATCAAAGCAACCCGTCTGGGGAAGTACCTCCACCTCACAGAAAACCGCAGCCAAATAACAACTCTCTAGAGGGTTGTTGCGTGTGAATCAGGTCACCAGTAAGCACCCAAGGAGTTGCTGTGTAAGCAGCAGAGGATGTATCGCGCGAGTGATAATTAATATATCGCAAGCGTTAATAAGCTACGGTATCCGCTTTACATCAGGTGGGCCGTATGCCTGCATGCATGCCTCCCGACGTAGTATAAAAAAAAGAAAAAAATTAACATCTATCTAATCGAAAATGACCGAAACGGTGAAACTGGGAATGGCTAAACCAATTGACAGGCAGCGATCGCCGATACTTACTTATTTGCGTGTCCGGTAGACTGACAAACTATCGATTTGTCTAAAATCTAAAATGTATCAATCAATATCCAAAACATTATCAACTGGTCATCATCATTTACTTCAATTTTGAACCGGTTCAGTTCTGAATACTTGTACTCTAGTGTGTTATAGTAATAAATATTTTGACGTGATAATCTTATAAATCGATGAACGCCGGCAGCACTCACGAAAAAGTGTCACGTTCCGCCTGTGCAAGCGAGAGCGCGGAACAAGCGATAGAGGCACGATCGGCCTAAGCGTTCGGCTTGTGACGCATCTATCTCTCTTCCACTCCATCGGCCGATGCGTCCGAGTAGAGGAGAGACAGCGGCAGCACACAACTTACACGTGAACTGTTTTGTCAACTGTTGAAAGTTTTCTTATGACGTTATCACGTAAAGTTATCGCACGTAAACCGACTTTACAGACAACCAATTTTTTCATTTTCACCTTGCTCTCATACGTCCAGTAAACATCTGCCAGGGCGGTTATAATATTTTTTAATCATTCATGGTCAGCGCTGATTGGTGAAGTAGGTAGGAAATTGCTTGCCGCATCTGGTTCTCTTAAGTTGTTAAATTTTCTGCGACTAAACGCTAAAGCTAACAAAATCCTCGCGCCTTCCTATCCTCGATGACGCTGATTCTTGTTATCTAAATATCACCGAAGAGCAATTAAATAAACATGAGCTCTTTCACTACTTTTGCATATAATATGTTTAGTCTTCTTAAATTTGACCATATTTTGAAGCTTCGCCTTCAGCTCAAGTGGCTCCCTATAAAGTGTCATCGCTGCTACATCCTTTCCCTTGTATACGCTATCCTCTTTACCCCTCAACCCCATCCTACTTAAAGGAACGTTTCATCTTCCACAGCGAAATACAGGGTCGTTCTCTACGTAGGACATTTTCTCCGCCTTAAAACCTATGCCACTTGACTGAATTGTACTCTAATTCATTCTCGGTCGCGGCAGTGCGCCTATGGAATGCCTTTCATTCCATGTTACAATATCTACTCAAAGTTCACTGCCTTCTTCTTAATCGCAATTAATTGTAGTTTCATTACTTGTTTTTCTTCCTCCTCAAGTTTCATTAAATCAATAATAAAAATAAATAAATATTGTCGGACAAATTACACAGCGCCATCTAGCCCCAAAGTAAGCGAAGCTTGTGTTATAAGTACTAGAAAACTGATAAACTTACGTAAATATTTTTTTTTTGTAAATACATACTTATTATACATAGAAAATACCCAGACCAAGACAAACAGACATGTTCATGCACACAAATGTGTGTACTGTGTGGGAATCGAACCCACGAGCGTCGGTGTCAAAGTAGCGTAACAGCGCGTTTCACCACTGCGCCACCGAGCTCGTCAAAATTGACTGTGTCACTTCATGTATATTAATTTAATATGTATGTTTACATTCAGTGAACATTAAATATGTATTCGTACATGTTTATGTATATATTTACATAAATTCATATCACTTTGTTTTACTAAGTGTTACACTGCGCTATCTGCTGTCTTTCTTCCCTTCTCTACCCTAAACTTATCTGGAAGAGATCGTATCGCGATAAGACCGCTGTTGTACTGCTTCTTACTACTTATTGTTTTTAATGTATGTTTTTTTTTGGTGCAATAAAGTGTATACCATATCCGTGGCTAACTACACATTTTAGCACTAAAAGTTTGATTTAGTTGAATCTAAAGATGATATTAAGAGTTAACTTCGGAACTCGGCAACCCAAGCTTATAATAAAGAGCGGGAGCGCCAATGACAAAGGTCGTCCTCGTCGACTACCCTCGTCTCGTCTGCTCGTTAGCAAAGGGTCAGAGAAGTTCTTAGCTACGGTCCAGGGTGCACCACATCTAGATTGGTCATAATTAGTGTATCACCAAACGTAACCAAGACAAACACAGCCTCGACGCGCCCGCCCCGACTAGCTACCCGTATATTTCCAAGTGTGCACCAGTAAAGCTCGGATCACGGAAAGCTCTCCGATATTACAACCACGTGAGTATTATTTTAAATTACATCGCATCTCCTGCCGTACTCTACGACTGTAAAATTTCTCATGAGTATAATCAGAAGTAGGTACACCTAGGATTACAAGATTCTCCAACGACATAAGCAAACGATGCATATTCTTCGCGATTTTCTCAGAGACATTTTTAATTCGAAATAGTTTACTAACCACTGTGCCACCAAGCTTGTCAACTTAATTAACTGGATGACATATACACACATGCAGGTAAATTTGACTTTGAAATTACTGGACGCTAACGGACGTAGATAAGATATAGCTAGTAAGCAGTCTAGTTGTTAGGCGCACAATGTAATACATTTTTGATTTAAACAATTGGCATCCAAATCAGTCAGACGTTAATCACTTTTCAGGAACACCTTTCCTATATGAATTCTATATGTTTGTCTGTGCGTTTATCTGTCGCTTTTTTTCGAATATTCGAATTTTGACTTCAGATTCGGATTCAGCATAAAAAAGTAGAATAGGAATGATCAGGAACACCGTTCCTATCTCTTAAGGAACATGGTCAAAATGGCCGACATATTTAAAAAAAACATTGAATTGTTATAATTGACGAGCCAGGTGTTCCTCTGGCAATGCAAGCTTGCGCATTCTCAACTGGTTAATTTTAGTTTTTAAAAAGCACGTTCCCAAAACTTAACTGCGTACGTGGTGCTCGAGACACTCGCCCCTAACATTCTCCTGACTAAAATAATGTTATCACAGCACGGTTGTATGCACTACACTACGGTAACCACTTCACATCATATAGAAACAATGGTAACTTATTGAATTTACTGAACGCCTGTGGGACATCTCTTCAGATATGTGTTCACGACAAGTTACTTGCGGAGTAATGCAGGGAGATATGGAGGGATGCGTCTGTGTAGCCCCGGTCGCTTGTTAGTGTGATCAGAAAGTTTGAGATGACTCAAAATGATTTTGAAACCGTATTAAAATTCGTAGTTTAGACGAACGAAGCGAGCCTAAGTGCCGACTTCTAATACGGTAATGATGTTAAGCGTTGTATGTTTTCAAAATTGTGAACGAGAGCATACCCTGAGGCCCGTGTGGCTTCGTAATCATATTAGGCAGAGATTAAAACTCAATCTAGGGGCATTTGCGTAGAGTACAGTCGGTGGAAAAATTGTAACAGAGCGCACCAACAAAAAAATAAAGTTATAGTACTCACGTTAAAAGAAACTATATATTACAAAATTTATTACATGGATTTTTTTAACTAATAATTAAAATATCTTAAAGATCGGCTGACGGTGAAACTGGTACCGCTGATTCAAACAAAAAGAGGTGTGAATAAAGGCGGCAGGCAAAGGGGAGTCCGCAGTGGCAGCGCTAGGCGTAGGCGACGTGGGCGACCGCCTACGGCCTCGCGCCTGCGAGGGCCTCGCAAAAAAAGGTTTTTTTTGTAATTTTTGTCATTATTTATTAGCAATAATACTTTTAAAAATAAAATGTGCGTGTAATTATTAGTTGTGTACAATTCAGCTCATTTAATTTAACATTTTCTTTCTGTCTCGAAAATGACGGGGGCCTCGCAGATCTGATGTCGCCGACGTCTACGTTTCGTCTAGCGCCGCCACTAGGAGTCGTACGCACTGATGTTGTTTGAATATTACTAACACGGTTTCAGGAGAGTGTGGAAAGATTGAATGTAGATCTGGTGGTATCAGAGACAGAGATAGACCTTTCCTAATGCTTTTTTTATACTACGTCGGAATGCATACAAGCATACGGCCCACCTGATGTAAAGCGGGTACCGTAGCCTATTAACGCTTGCGATATATTAATTATCACTCGCGCGATGCCTCCTCTGCTGCTTACACAGCAACTCCTTGGGAGCTTACTGGTGACCTCACTGACACGCAGGAACACAAAAACCCTCTAGGTTTTATGTGAGGTGGAGATACTTCCCCAGACGGTCTGCTTTGATGCGTCCTACCTCTCTTAAAACTCTCTCTCCAACATATGCGATCATTACCAGCGGCTCGTTTGAGCTCATCAGACCAGAACGTCGAGAAGAAGACGGAAAAGCACGCGCATCGCTTCGTCGTCCCGTAAGCTACATTTATTACTTTACTCTCCCATCCTGTGTGACTGTTCACATGTGTCCAGCCTGATGGTAAATATCCATAATATTCTATTTGCGTCGTACGTCAAAGCGCAGGTTATACGCCTTTCTCACTCAACATAGAACAGAGACTACTTCATTCTCATTCAAAATGTAAAACGTATCTGAGTATGTCAAGTGGCAAATAACGAATTTTTCGTTTCTTGCCATTTACTTAGACACGTCTTATATTTTAAAATATAATCTTATTAGTTATTTTTATACAACGTGCGAGATCTTTGTGTTGCCAGTCCCGTTGTATGCAGCAACTCCTTGGCATCTTTTCAATGGCCTTAAGACGTATCACACACTAACTTTTCAAGAAGAGACTTTTCAATTAGTAATTGGCTACGGTTTTCCGCACGAAGATACTTTTCAAGCCAGTGTATTAACAAAAAATATTTATAATCTTAAACTGCTACATTTGCGTACTCGTCTGTACGCGCGCCTAAAAACAGTGGGGCGCCAAAGAAAGGGTCCAGTCCGTGGTGCTTATTAGTCTATGGTTCGGGCAGATTCGTTTTTATATGAATGATTGCTAACGGTGTCGGACTCAGGGGAGATCAAAATATAATTTACATGATTTTTTATACACGTTTGGGTATACAACAATACAGAACAAAATTAATGTATTTATTATATACGTTCGTCAGTCCGTATTTTAATGAACTGTACCTATACTTTAAGGCATTTGTAACAGTAAGTAAGAAGTCTACCTTGAAAACGTATTACGAACGTTAGACTTGACGTGGTGTATAAATCCTAAAATGTTATGAATTTTGGCGACCATCGCCGGTACTGCGACTTCAACTTGAGCGTGCACGACTTCAACGAAAAGTAGTAAACGCATAAAACAAAGTAAACCAATTAATTTTATCAATGAATGGGAGTATCTATAATACTTAAGTTTAATTCCTTTTTAGACAAAAAAAATGTTATATTGTTCGAGAATAATGTTCTCCATACTTGTGAAAATACACGCATTTGTTTTCAGGAACACCGTCCCTATATGATATCTATATGTTTGTGTGTTGTGTGTGTGCGTTTGTCTGTGTGTCTGTCGCTTTTTTCGCATATTCGAATTTTGACTTCAGATTCGGATTTAGCATAAAAAAGTAGAATAGGAATGTCTGAAAAACCAACCTCCTATCTTTTGAGGAACATGGTCAAAATGGCCGACAAATTAAAAAAAAAAATATTTCAGATTCGAAATGTAAATTAAAAAGTAGAATAGGAATGTCTTAAAAACCAATATCATATTTCTTAAGGAACATGGTCAAAATGGCCGACAAAGTTTTAAAAAAAACATTTACATTGTTATATAATTGACGAGCCAGGTGTTCCTCTGGCAATGCAAGCTTGCGCATTCTCAACTGGTTCTTTAATGGCTTTCAAAAACAATGATCGTGAAGTAGCTGACAATTATCCGTTGGCCAGAATGAAATTTTCTTATAAACTGTAGTGACATTTTTATATTTTAAAATATTAAAAATGAATTCTGTTTTAATAAATTTTTAAAAATTTAGTAACATTAGAGTGAAAACTAATTTTGTGCAAGTTGATTTTCTACCAGACATTCGCTCCCTCTTAGTATATGTACTGTGTCTACTGCCGCGTTAGTGCCAGTGTTTTGAGTAGGTATACAAAAATATACATTCAAAGTCCCGAGGCCGGCCCTGTCGCTTTGTGACACGCGACCCCACATCACTGCGTTAAGCTAATTTCAGGCAACACCGGCCCACGCGAGAATTCATTATGAACATTTTACTACGACAGACGTGACATGTGTGTTTGTAACACTTATCTAATATATTATCATACATGTGTGCTATAATATTCAAATTACATTCGAAAAACCACTATGCATAATGTAACATTTACCGGCCGGGGTGACGGATATTTCAACGAGAGCTTCGTTTTTTATTCTGTTTTTAGGGTTCCGTGCCCAAAAGGTACCTACTTGACCCTATTCGTAGGCTCCATTATCTGACCGTGCGTCTGTTGCAGGGCTGTATCTTTAGAACCGCATTTTTTTTTTATATAACATCCGTAGATTGCTGCAGCATATAGTCCACCTAATGTGGTTACCGTGGCTTATGAACGTTTGCAATACAGGAGTATCGTGCTGCTGCTCACACGCAACTCCTCAGCAGTTCACTGGTAATCGCGTTAATTCCCAGTAACACAACAACCCTCCACGGAGCTGTTATTTGGTTTTTCTGTGAGCAGATGTGTTATCCACTGAGCGAGATAACTGCTTGTTAAAACTCTTAGACTTTCATTATCATATATGAAGACACTGAAAATGTCTCCATAGATGTCTATTCCAACAATTTTCTTGATACATCCATTTATTTATTTATAAATTTTCATTTGCTTGTTGATGCGAGTGGAGAAATATAATGACAGTCTTTAATAATCATCTATAATTGTAATAATATTTTATATTAATTTTCATTGATATTTTTTAAATGTATGTTGTTTGACTATAGTATTTACATAATAATTAACATTTCCTGCATGCTGAAGTGGAAATGCATAAGGATGTAGTTAAAGTGGATCGCGGATTGACTCCTTTATCTTTGGCTAAAGAGAACTGACACAGACCTGCAATATCACGCATTTATCGCAGGGCTAGATGGCAAAGCAAGGAACTACATGGACGTTACTACCAGGTCCTACATGAATCTGATGTAGGCACATTAGCATCTGTATCCTGATCACGTTTCGGAGACGTCTTTGGGGAAGCCGAAGGTTTTATTTGTGGAATTATTAAGACCAATAGCTATCAAAAATGTATCATGAAAGATGGCACGCTAGACATCTGTCGATCGCCGCGGCAAGCATCTTGTCGAAATATACTTAATTAAACAATATTATACGGCGAGAACAAAACATTGCCGATAAACTACTATGTAGTTTGGCATACATAACCAGTGTAAAATAAATTGTGATATGAAATAAACCACAAGCTGCAAGCTGTTCTACATGAGGCTAATCTTGTGAAAGCTGAAAAAGATAAACAAACAAAATATCTTGATTTAGCTCACGATATTACTGACATGTGGGATGGCAATTCCACAATCATTGTTCCGTTGTTGTGATGGCCAATGGTTTAATAGCGAAGAACCTCGACCAACATCTCAACAGGCTCGCGTTGGGAGGCTGGATCAGATAAAGAAGGCAGTGCTCCTTAGCACGGCGCGTATTGTGAGGAGGTTTCTGTCTCCGTGACCTTGACCATCGATAGTTTGGACCTTGTTCTCGCTATTGGAGTGATACTGTTTTTTATATTTTTAAATGTATTTTTTAATAATTATACATTAATTAAAAAATTTAATAAATTAATAATAATTAACCGTGGGGTTAATTAATATTAATTTAATTTTCTAGGCATCTAGTATCGAGCTGTTGGTATGCAATGACACCACCAGAAAGTCGATCAGGGTCTGCGTCTTCGGCGTGTCTTCATCGGTCGGAATGGAAAGTCAAGAAGGCCCGCAGGACTCTCAGCTATATAAATAACGATAGATTTATATTTATAACTATGTATAACTATATAAATACTCTACCCTTATTAAATGGCCTAGGTTAACGCCCATGATTGAAGAGAGAAAATAATAATTATAATAAGCTTGGTGGGTTACCCTATCTTTTTACTGCATAATTGATACACTCGGGACTCATGTATTTATGTTCAATTCGTGACTAGCACACCCCACTCAGATGCGGTCCTCGTACAGCAGGCCTTTGAACTGGCTGGTCTCCTGTCTATTTGTTTGCTTACCAGACAAATTACGTGATTAATTTTTCTAGGTCCTTCTAATATACAATATTTGTTTTTTTTTACACCATTAAAATGACCAACATGTATGACCTGCCTGATGGTAGGCAGTTACTGTAGTCTATGGATATTTGCACCACTGGGGTGTCACTAATGCGTAGCCAATCCTGTAATAACCTCTTTACACCTTTTGTAATGAACTTAATGCTGTAGTCCCTTGAGACAACCTCGTCTGGTACATTCTACACCTTGAGTACACAACACAGTACGTAACCCATGTGGTTCCAGCATGCAACTATAATTGATTTTCATTGGTTTTGTTCAATCACTGTGTTGCGGTACCTCCTCAAAAGCTTGCTATTGACCTAACTCTCTCATGTGCAAGAACACAATTTTTCAATGAATAACAGAAACAAACAAAATCTACACAAATCACTTATAATCACGTACTTTTTGTTCAATATGGTCTAGCAGTGCACTATTTTATCACAAACAATTCAGGTGAGCACTTACTATGTGGTAAGAACAGGGCTTAGAACAGTGGTAACATATTGCGGCATAGCACAGTATACTGTATCACAACATGAGTGTAGGTCTTGGCTCCGACTTTCTAATTGTATAATGTAAAATAATAACACATGTAATAAATAATAAAAATATATTATAAACTATTTGCGAGTTCATTTCGTGTTACCCTCCATGTAATGTAGATATGAACGTTATCGTGTCGTGCTCTTGTATCTCATAGTCCAGCTCGCCGGCCAGCTCCCAGTCGGCGTCGTTTATCAGGACCAGGATACCGGGCCTGACACACTCGCCCTACAAACAAATTGGAATGACAATGGAATTCATTGAAACAAGGCATAGAAGATTCGTACACGACTTTGCAGTAGTCACATGCACATAACTGAAAACGAACAAGCGAGTCTTCCAGATTCGTTAACTCGCTGGCTGAATGGAATAGAAATCAGAGTTTCATGATGATAAAATGCATAAAAGTAACATACCTGTAAAAACAGCTCCGGTCTCTCTTTCAGTAAGTTGTCCTTAATCCACATTAATAATTCTCGGATTGTCCATTTGTCGTGGCCACATTCAGGCGCGTATTTCTTCAAAACGGGCAATTCAACTTCTCGTTTTTTAATTTTATCAAATAGCAGTTCTGCTCCTCCACCAAACTCCAGCTTTATTTTTAATGAATCTGTCATGTCATGAAAATTTATGTTCAGTGTTTATTTACAACTGCTAGAATAGTTTTGCTAGGTAGTTTTGCGAATTAAACGTTTGTAAATAAAATATATTTAACCCTTATTGTTTTCTGTAGGTACTACTATGAGTATAAGATTTTTAATTTACATACAATAAATACACCGTAGACAGAGTATATAGATATAGACGGGCTACTAAAAGAATAATACCTACATGAAGAGAGATAGAAAATTCTAAAATACATGTGCGTGAGCAAGATAGACCATGAGTGTTTTGTCTCTATCTGCGTATGCGATTTTTATGTCTGCCACCGGGATTGTTCTGGTGTCAAACAAATTGTTCGTACTGACGCAATTTCGTTGATTTATGTGTAAACCCTATGTATTTTATTCCCTTGTGATGTAGTGATTATTTTAAAAGATGCATTGATCGTGCAGTAATGGTGAATTGCTCTATAATTGGCTGTAAAAGCCGAAGTGAACGACAAGAACCCAACATAACCTTTCATCGGTAAGTCGCTTATTTGTCATAATATAATGATGCATGTTCAAGGATTATTAATTTAATGTGGATTCATACTCAATAGTAAGCAATTTTTATTAAATTAAAGTACAAATAAACATTTTTTGTAGATATTAACCGATCAAATAAAAAGGTTATAAACATTACATTTTTAGCGATATCACTATATGTCGTCTGTAATCAGCAGGATTACACTATTTGGGGTTACCAACACTTGACTTAATTTACCACATTTAACATATTGCGTATCTATTGTTTCAGTTTTCCTAAGGATTTATTTTTGAAGTATAAATGGATTGAGTGTACGGGTCGTTTAAATTGGCATCCAAATGTCAACTCCCGGATCTGCTCCAACCATTTTGAATCAACTGGCCTTCAATCAAAGAAAAGAGAAATATGCTTAAATAAAGATGCAGTTCCTACGCGTTTCATTCACGTAAGTTGAATTAAAAGTAATGGCATAGGTAATTGAATATGTACCTAAAATATTTCAATGACTTTTCGAAATTAAATATAATAAAAGATTTTTCCTGTTACAAATTAATTATAAGCTAAAATATTTGAAATATAATTATTACTCTATGTTTATGCTACGTCAGTTAGAAAACAAACATAAGGCCTGCGTAATACTATATACATGCATTTAAAAGGACCCGTGATCGACCATGTTCTTCCAAATAGGCACAGTTGCAGCAACAAATGATGCTATGGTATCCTAATATTTTAATAATTTAGTTTTTTTTTTATACACCGTCGGAAGGTATTCAAGCATACGCCCCACCTGATGTAAAGCGGTTAGCGTAGCCTATGAACGCTTGCAATACATTAAGTATCACTCACACGATGCCTCCTCTGCTGCTAACCCAGCAACTCCTTAGGAGCTTACTGGTGACCTCGCTCACACACAGGAACACAACAACCCTCTAGGGAGTTGTTATTTGGCTGCGGATTTTCTGTGAGGTGGAGGCACTTCACCAGACGGGCTCCTTTGATGCGTCCTACCTCTCTTAAATGCTTGTATGATGAATGTTACTAATTAAGTGTAACTTTCAGATTGACGACTCGGACGTGAAATATGACCAACCGTCGTCAGAAGAAGTAGCTATGGAAATAGAAATAGAAAGTACTTCGGTAAGTTTAATCTCTTATATACTCGTGGCGTAGTTAGACAGAGCATGAAAGTAGGATAAACGCGGTTGAAATGCGAGCGTTGCGCAAAATCTGTGGTGTAACGCTTGCAAACCGTATTCGCAATGATGAGGTTAGAAGCAGAGTTGGTCTGAAATAGAGCGTCGGTATTAAAATAAGAAGAGGTATGCTCCGTTGGTTCGGACATGTAGAAAGAATGCAGGATGAAAGAATGACGAAGCAGATATACAATGCAAAAGTGGAAGGATATAGGAGCCGAGGAAGGCCAAGACTTACCTATCATGATCAAATTGGTCGTGTTCTATCAGAAGGTGATGTCAGGAGCCCTAGAAACCGGCGAGCGTGCATGAAAAGAGCAATGAATGTGAAAGAAGCGAGTGAGGTATGTAAGGATCGAGTCGCGTGGCGCTCGGTTCTCTTTGCCTACCCCGTAAGGGATTTGGCGTGAAGTTATAGAATAGAATAGAAAGACGTAGTTATATCAGATGCTTGAATTCTACGCTCAACAGAGAATCTATTGTTTAATGCGCAGTCTGCGTTAAACTATATTGTTTTTTTTTATACTATGTCGGGAGGCATACAAGCATACGGCCCACCTGATGTAAAGCGGACACCGTAGCCTATTAACGCTTGCGATATATTAATTATCACGCGCGCGATTCCTCCTCTGCTGCTTACACAGCAACTCTGGTGACCACACTCACACGCAGAAACACAACAACCCTCTAGGGTTGTACTGTACCTAGAATGGGTGCATCTAAGTGGTCAATATTTTCTAAAAAGTAAACCGTGAGAGCTCAGCAGTTTACAATGTACCTGTTACATCAATCCAGCTAAAAATACTTGTCATAGGAATGTTTATTTTTATATTTAAGTATATATCTATTTCAGAAAATAGAAAAAGAATCTGTACTGTCAGCCACACAAGTTGAGATCACTCCACGAAAATGAAAATCAATCAAGAAACTGCAGACTCACTATGTTCGATAGAGTCAACAAATCTAGACTTTATTATGTAAAAATATAACTACGCGCAAGTGTACACCAGAATTAAGAAAATTTGCATTAAGTAATTATTAGATTTGGTGGCCGCGGCAGTCTTAGTTTGGAGATATACGTGCATATAGATTAAGTAGGTGCCTATATAACAGTTAAATAGCCGTAAGTTAACAGTAAGTGGTTGAATTAAATAGTTTTTCATGTGTGTTGATTATTGTCCCTTACAGTATATAGATTTTAAGTTTTTGTATGATAAAGGGTCGAATGTAAGAAAAATTAGTACATCTTGTTGCGATTTTGATCCAATAAAGTGGTCCCAATATGGTAATGTTTCCAGGGCTGGCTAATTTTTATCATGCTTTCTCGGTTGCATAATCAGACTGCCTCGCTCGCACCCGGCGTGTATAAATATGGGCCGGGGTGCGACGATCGACACAGTTGTAACCTGCAGTCATTGGATAATCATCTCCCGCTACTCTGCAAATAAGTCATCTCCTTTGATGGCCATCGCTCTCTGGAAGCATTACCTCTGGCCTCATACAACAATACAAGCCTTTCATTTCTCCAGCCAACTCGTGGGAAGAACTAATCCGCCAGTACCTATCTATATTATTTTATATTCTCGTGTACGGGTCGTATCGAAGGGGCCCATACAAAACGATAATGCTTGATCAATTGCAACTCTTTTTTAAGACCAATGAATTTGTCATGATGCGCAATACAGTTTTACAGGTGGTAAATCTACTACGCATGCAGAGTTGGCATTGGTTAAGCATATTCTTAACTCCTGGGAGAGATCACAGGATGCTTTTTTAGTTTTTTGTAATCTCTCTAAAGCTTTTCATTGTGTCGATCATCAGACATTGTTACTCAAGCTGAACTATTATGTAGATGGGGTTAAAGCCCAGAACCTAATTGCATTTTATTTAAATAACAGGTCAGACAGTTGATATAAACAGGGTTAAATCTAAAGGCAATAATCCTAATATCGTGGTGCCACAGGTTTCTATTTTGGGACCCTTTTTATTTTTAGTATATGCGAATGATCTGCCCTACGTGGTGCAGAAAAGGCGTATGTTTACTGATACTGATATATAAAATTATGTACTGATGATACCTGTCTAATTTTTAATGTCACTCGCCGGTGTGAAAACATTGACAAGGTAAATGGTGTTATGTCTTCTATTTTAAACTGGTTCACATGTAGTAATCGTTTGCTAAACTCGACTAAAAGCAAATGCATCAAATTTAGTCTTCCGAATGTGACTTCTCCCAATACAGAAGTGCTCATTGGGAATAATAAATTAGAATTCGTTAATAATACTGCGTTTCTTAGAATTACAGTAGACTCCAAATTACAATGGGGCCCCACATAAATAAATTTGCCGGTAAGCTCAGTTCCGCTGCATATATAAAATGTATAATAATTTTACAAAGAAATTTTTTAAAAATTACATTAATAATGTTCTTTGTAAAAAGGGCTTATTATAGAACTGGTGAATATGTGATTGACAAAGATTTCTGGAAATAATTCAGCACAGACTATCATTCCTTAACAAACATAAACTTTAATTTTACCATTTGATATCATTATTGTACCAATATGCTGATGTAAATTTATTGTAATATCAAATTGGCAATTTTAAAAGAGACCTATATTGGCAAGTTTGTTTCGACATTTCTTATTCTCTAATGATCATTTCCGAAATATTCGCAGATTAAAAAAGAACAATAGTAGGTAATATTGAGAATTGAATAAGATCCAATAAGATTATATTTAAAAAAATGTAAGACGTGTCTAAGTATCTACGAGGGTCCAATCGCAAATAAATAAGGTAAACTTGGAACATAATCGGTTACAATCACAACAAGGGACCGGACATTTCTAAAAGTAATTCAAATTAATCTTTTATGATTGAATTACTTTTCGAAATGTCCGGTCCCCTGTTCTGACTGTAACCGATTATGTCCCAAGTTTACCCCATCAATGAGGTTAAAAGTTGCGTAGTGGCAATACTTATTGTGTATGGCATGTAGATTACAAAGTTATGTTTATTATCTCTATCTCATACCCCTATACGCTGATGACCCGTCTATCTATATACTCTGTCTACGAAATACACAAACAAAATGTTTATTAACTTCTTAGGTTATGTTGTTGACTTTGTTTTTTTTATCCCCGAGGGGAAAGGCAAAGGGATCTAGCCCATACAGCCAAGTCATCAGTTTAGAACCATTTGAAAATCTTAATTCTATGTTCCAGCTTCAGGAACTGTGCTGAAAAATACTTGGGAAGGGTACCTAGACCCAATCAACCCAGTTTAAATACCACCCGTAAAACGATAGTGATTTTTACAAGGTTTTCGTAATGAACTTATTCACGTCTTCCAAAAAGTGCATAAACGTGTTATATTTGAGTTTTTTCATTACTGTATAATTTCACTAGCACTTATGTTACAAAATACTATCAAAATTGTCACATAAAACTAATTTTCTACTGAATTGTAAAAATTTCAAGTATAAGAACAGTGTCACTCGTCTAAAGCGCGGGAAGAAGTCCCGTTCAAGTTCAAGCGCAAAAAATTTTATACTTTCATGACAGTTTGGGAGTCATGACGTGTTTTTGTTTTTTCTTCAGCCAATTGAAACCCATGCTAAAGTCCTATGATCATACAGCCTAGATTTAGTTTTTGTAGCAATTTACGGATAGAAAAATATCAGGCCCACTTTTATTATTTAGATGTAAGTTATAACAAAAACGATAGTGTAGTTTTATTAATGATTTGAACTTCTAACTTAAATGAAAATGTATGTTGAACATGTTAAATATCATTACTCCCCAATGGTGTCCACTATATTATGAGATTTAGCAGGACTGGCGCTAAATTTTCTTTAGCTTCACCAAATCATTTTTATGATTATTGGTATTCACCAAATGTATCTAAACCTTAGCCGAATTTCTCTTATCTATGTCGCTTTTTATCTTAGATGACAAATAGAAAATAGAGCGACTATTTTCGACAAACCCTATTTTTTTGCGCGTGTTTTGCAAGAATTATGCCACCGATTTTGTGCAATAGCTCAAATTTCTACACAGTATTTTATTTTTGAGTAATTTATAAATTGGTTATTATGTTGATTTTCTTCAGTGTGACTAGTGTTTAAAGTTCAGTATATAAATTCATATCGGGCTCAAAACACCATATTCGAATCGGAATCGAAGTTTTGATTCAAAATTAATTACATCCGAGTGAATCGGTTTAGAATATGGCTTTTCGAGGCAATGTAAATTCCCCGATGGGTGTTTCTGCAGTACAATAGCAAGGAATGATTTGACAAAGCAGATAGGTACTCGTATAATTGGGAACTCGTTCCCATTAAGCAACTTTTGACAGATCATTCTATCTCTTTCGGATTAATGAGACACGCAATCCTGCTTGATTGTAATAATATAGTATAGACCAGTCACTTATCCCAGATATCAGTCTGTACAACCCTGTCGAATGTTGTATCAAGATCCACGAAACCGAAGATAACGTTCTAGTCTAGCATCAAATGCTTCTCCACGATATTTAGAGAAAATTTGATCCGTAAATTCTCTTAAATTTTTTTATTGTTTCTGTACCTCCGCAGCATTCCGTTGAATCTATCTATAACTTCACTCCAAATCCCTTGCAGGGTAGGCAGAGGAAAATAAGCGCTAAATGATTTGATTCTTACACACCTCTCTAGCTTCTTTAGCATTCATTGCTTTCGTCTATCACGCTCGCCCAGTGGCGTGTACTCCATATAGGCAAAAAGACAATGCCTACCCTATCAATTTGATAAATACCATCCGATGTTTCATTCTTAAACATAGTTTTTAACTAATATTTCGTATCAAAAACAAAAAATTAAAAGCTCCATCTATCGGTATCGGTAAGTTATTAAAGTCATCGCTAGTCATATTCAAATCGCAGCTAGGCGCTACGCTACACTAGCGCCGCATTGGCAGCTTTTTACGGCAGAGACACTAACTATATCTGTCTAAATTTACGTATGTGTGCCGTGTTGTTTATACAAATACTGTAGTGTGCATTCCTATAATTACATTGCCCACAATAACACAAATAACGTACACAATCGCAAAGTATAGACAATGTCTTTTCAGCTGAACTATAACGTAAATCACCGAAGTGTTGTGAGCATTGCTACGTAACTATTTTAAAAAGTAGTTTGCTGCATATAATTATAGTGAAAGATATTGCCATTTCTTTTTTTCGTATAAAATTGATGTTCAATTTTATTTTGATTTTAAAACGGCCGCCATTGTTTTTGTTTTGAATCGATTGACTGGTAGCAGACGAAATAAGATTTTAAAGTTTTAAAGTTGATAAATATGATGATATTCACTGCGAAAGTTGTTCATGTGATGTGTGTAGGAAAAATAAATGTTTTCAAAACTATCTTTCGGTGAAAAAAAACAAGTGATCACATACATCATTATTTCCACAAGATTGGGTAACCAAAATCAACATTCTGTATTTTTTGGTAAGTTAATAGCTTTAAAAAAATTCTGCCTACCCTGTCAAAAATCTCTGTGCACGCCACTGCGCTCGCCGGTTTCTAAAGCTCCTGACATCACCTTCTGATAAAACGATCAATTTGGTCTTGGTAGTCAAGTCTTAGCCTTCCTCGGCTCCTACTTTTGCGTAATACATCAGATTCATGATTCATTCTTCCTACATTATTTCCAACCAACGGAGCATGCCTATTCTTAATTTAACACCGACGCTCTTTTTCAGACTAACTCTTTTTCTAACATCATCATTGCGAATACGATCTACAAGCGTTACGCCACAAATAATTTCATGCGCTCTCTGCCATACCCAGCTCTGGGACCAGCACTGCATTGTGTACAATGCCGTGCTATATAAACGCTCCATTCACACTATTCCCAGCACTCACTCGTCTTTCCACATCTGCGGTGTACCTTCCATCCCTGCTGAAAGCGCGTCCAAGATATACAAACTCATCCACTTGTTCCAACACTTCATCATCAACTGTAATCCTTACATTGGTTCCGATTTCTTCACTTTTAAATACCATACCATTACCTTTGTCTTCTTCGCATTTCATTATTTCATATTAATTCCATAGAATTTGTCACAAATATGCTTGTTTTGCACTATCCACGATATTTGAATAGTAATAGCGATTAATAATGATAAAAAAGTAAACATGTCGGTAGGCTTGTGACACACCCGGTGGCGTCTTCTTCTTTAAAACAAACACAAATAAGTAACAAAATATTTATTCCAATTAAGTATAGCTTATAAATAACATATCCTACACCAACATAACATCCATTCAGATAGAAAAATATCTATATAACAAATTAATATATAGTCTACAAAGAAAATTCTCTACCACACGATTGTATATTTTGCACTGTCAATGTGACAGTGACTGTTCCCTACTAATCGTATTGTCAGTGATGTGTCATTTGACACATTTCAAATGTCACCTTAACGTTCAACTTGGCGACGCCCGGTTGTATTTCAAAATAGTAAAGCACTTTCGACGGTCGACTATGCATCTATGTTTAAGACCCCGCTCACTTTTATGTCGCTCTTTGTAGCACAGCGCGTGCAAATGCAATTTCAAAACAAATCTATTTGATCGCCATCGCCAGAGCCGAAGACATATCTAGTGAGCCTAATAAAAAGAACGCACGGATGAGCGAGGTGTATAAAAATGAATAAATATTTTTATCATAATCTTTTATACTTAACCCAAATACTACAATAATAATTCAAATTAAAAAAAGATCCGTTTCACTCGACCGCAGCTCGAGTAAAATGTTGCACCTGTATATGTTCACTATAAAGTGATCCTTGTTTGAAGATATTGCATCCATTGTCACACCATCGCAGGACACAGTCTCCGTTCGAATTACAACATCTTTCTGATCATGTAGTTGAGAATTCCACCATTCTTGAAGTATGTGAGATCCACCTCTGTGTCGAAGCGGACCTTCACTTGGAATGACTTGCCGCTATCCACCTATAACACACAAGTTGGGAAATAAAATATCCAACTGCTTTTCACTTTCAACTTTTCAGCTTCCAACGATCACATTAGGTTTATGTAGATGTCATATAGCTCACGATACTCCAGAGGTAAACATTAAATAAGGCAAGCACTTCATGGTCACAATGTAAAGACATGCGTACATACATATACTCGATAAACATTACCCTCTTGTTTGGTTAGTCAGGTTACAAAATGAAACATAAACAAAGCATGCAAGCAAAACACGTGTCTGGAGATTTAAATGCCGTTCTAGTAATATATTTATAGCGCACATAATTTTTCACATTTTTACCTTTACTTATTTGTCATTTTTTTTATCTAGGGCAGGAGTTCCCAACCAGGGGGGCACGCCTCCCCTGGGAGGCGTAGGGAGATATCAAGGGGAGCGGAATATCTTTTTCTCGACTATTCAAAGCAATTAAAAATAACAAACTAGACGAAGATTAGAAAGCTGACAAAGAATATCATTTGCAATCGCTGGAAGATGAATTTCGCCGATACTATTAAGACAGATTCAGAGTCTCCTATATGGCACACACGACCAGAAACCCATTTTTTGTAAATGTCTCCCAATTACCAGAAGGAGTTCAAGAAGTTAAAAAGTTAAAAAGCGACGTGAAAATATTATTTATAGTCCAGGGAGGCTCAACAAAAGAAAGGTTGGGAAAGCCTGATCTAGGGTAACAGTAAGTACCTTATAGTTTAATGCTATATTTACTATGGGAAAATGATTGTGTTCAATGACGTAGGCAAAGGGATTAAGTCTGTACAGCTTAGTACATCAATTAAGTAAAATTAATATCAACCTCATACTTCCGCAGATAAAATTTACGTTGTCAGTTCTATTCTATGGGACTAGACAGTGCAATATTCATTTTGTACTGTATTTACTTAACAACAAAGAAACATACGATAATTGTTTCCTGACCAACAAATTAAAAATGAAATATATATTTTTTACATTTTCATAAATAGTTTAAGTTGAAGCAGCTATTTATGCTTTCAACAAGTAATTCAAAAAGTACATTGAGTATGCAAACTTGACATATAATTTAGCAATCATTCTCTTAATAGTTATAAATATTTTTTTATAGCATATATAACTCTTCAAACGAAGCGTGAGCATCTTGCGGGTCAACATGGCAGCGTCAACTGACAGGACACAGTTTTTTATCAGTTGCAGTTGCGATTTGGGCTCCTCTTTCGCTTACCGTCAGGCAAAGCGGAGCCACTATGCTGAACTTATATAATATATATATTTTTTACCTGTACATTGATCAGTTGCCCTGGGACCAGTTTCTCCGGCATCGAGATGGAGAACTTCTCAGCGCCCGTGAGTCCCAAAGTTTCTGCGTTCTCATCGGCTTGGAACTGAAGAGGAATGATGCCCATGCCTACGAGGTTGGAGCGGTGGATACGTTCGAACGACTCAGCGATCACTGCACGAATGCCCTGGAAAATAAAATAGTATATATTTTTTAAAAAGATAGATCTCTAACTACAAACGTAGTTAGAATATAGTTTATATGAACATTAATAATTTACAATAATTAATTGTACGTCTGTATGCTTGTTTGCTGAAAAACCGTCGTACAAATAATACATACCAGTAAGTAAGGTCCCTTCGCCGCCCAGTCGCGGCTGGAGCCGGAGCCGTAGTCTTTGCCGACGACGGCGATGAGGGGGACTGCCTCCGATGCATATCTGAACATTTAATAGTTGATATTTTAGGTTACATTATGAGAGTCTGTAAAATAACACCAGCGTCAGTTGGATTACAATCTATTATTGTCCGATGATCCGATACAACGATATTATAAAGTAAAGCGTAAACTGCGCTTAACTGTTCACGTTGTCAATTGACGAGCTCGGTGGCTCAGTCGTGAATGGCGCGACTTTGACACCAACGCTCGTCGGTTCGATTCCCACACAAGGCAAACATTTGTGTGCATGAACAAGTCTGTTTGTCTTGGTCTGGATGTTTTAAGAGAGGTAGGGCGCATCAAAGCAGCCCGTCTGGGGAAGTACCTCCACCTCACAGAAAACCGCAGCCAAATAACAACTCCCTAGAGAGTTGGGTATGGTATATATATATATTACTAGCTACTCGACCCAGCGATCCAATCGTTACCAAACTTCACAGGATCACCTGCTGGGCTAACCTGAAGATTCACTGAAAATTTCATCAAAATCTGCCCAGCCGTTTTTGAGTCCATAGAGGACATATAGACAAACATTCATTTATATATATATAACAGGTCCAAAATTGAAGATATCTAACGCAAATATTTGATCTTAAATGTGGAACGGTAGATATTTTACTGTACATGTTTAATGATGGATATCACAACAGTTTACCTGTCAGCAGCGTCGAAGATATCCATGACGTCGCCGCTGGGGTGGTGCGTGGTCCTCGGGCCGGCCGTGGGCGACATCTTGTTCACGAGGCGGATGTTCGCGAACGTGCCGCGCGACATGATCGCGTCGTTTCCTCGGCGGGCGCCGTACGAGTTGAACTCGCGGGGCGTGAGACTGGAATAATAAACCAGTTGAGAATGCGCAAGCTTGTATTGCCAGAGGAACACCTGGCTTGTCAATTATATAACAATTAATTTTTCTTTTAATTTGTCGGCCATTTTTACCATGTTCCTTGAGATAGGAACGGTGTTCCTGAACATTCCTATTCTACTTTTTTATGCTGAATCCGAATCTGAAGTCAAAATTCGAATATTCGAAAATAAACGCACAGACAAACATATAGATTTAATATAGGAACGGTGTTCCTGAATATTTTGTTTTTCATGTATTCAAATAAATCCAGGGAAATACTAGCGATCAAGTATTTTCCTCATGTGCGCGTTCGTTAGAGTCACGTAACCATTTGGTATATAAAAGAATATCCGGAAACTTAAGTGGAAGTTCTAATCAGTAATACGTCAATTCAAGTTAGATACCCTCGCGCAGCCAGGTATCTTGCAGCTGGTGAGTTCCTGGCGATGGAGCCGGCCGGGGAGATGTGGTCTGTGGTCACGGAGTCACCCAGCAGGAGCAGGCAGCGCGCGTCGTCGATGCTACGGACTGAAGGAAGGTCCTGGAAAAATATGCCTCCGGTAGTTAAGAATTACGACAAAAAAAAATCTTCACGAAATCCGAATAATGATATTAGACTATGACATTTGTATTTTGTTGTCTATTTGTATGATTTGTATATAAACATATGTTGTTCTTATTAACACCGAAAAACTTATAATTGATTTCTTTCTTTTATTTTTCGGTCTACTGTTGTTTTATTAATTTAAATGCGGCACACGTTTATTTAAAAAAAAAATGCCTAATCTTGGAGATGCCCGAACCATAGCTAACACTCTACAATATGTACGTTAACATAATTAAATATTCAACTCGCACAACGGCTTTCAATTAGGCAAGTAACGCGATATTCGCCAGATTGAAACAAGGAATCACCAGATTAAGAGGTTGGAACTACTGACCACCCCCACGAGTAACTTACTTTCGTCAATCCAAATGGTGGATCACAGCAGTATAGTTTGCATTAAGGCACTGAAAATGAATACCAGTGCACTGAAATATTTACCATCCCCATTTAGTTCCTTGATGTATGTCGAGTTACAATCCAAGCAATGCTAGGTGCATGTTTAAGGCTCCAACAACGCCCTGATAGTTCTCGAAAGGTTACCTTGGTCATTCCGTCGAAGAATGGGGGTTTCTTGATGTAAGTGGAGTTGGGGTCCCAGCCGTACAGCTTGCCCTGGGGCACCGACAGCGCCTGCCACGATGGAGAGCCCTGCTCGATTTTCTCGTACACCTAAAATATATAAAAGTTATATAAAGTTATATTTTAATCAGTTTTATATATTTACAACTTAAGTAGGCGTACAAGCATAAAGCCCACCTGATGTAAAGCGTTTATCGTAGCCTATGAACTTTTGCCATGCATTAAGTATTACTAGCGCGAAGCCACCGCTGCTGCTGACACTGCACCTCCTTATGAGCTTATTGGTGACCTCACTCATTGGCAGGAACATAACAACCCTCCAGGGAGTTGTTATTTGGTTGTGGTTTTCTGTGAGGTGGACTTCCACAGTGAATGTTACCACTCTTAATTATAAGTAAGTTACTGACCTCCTTGAACATGCCCGGTATCACGTGTTTGTTCTCCACCTCCTGTATTTCGGCTCTGGTCGGCCAGATGTCGCGGAGGAAGACTGCCGAGCCGTCCGCGCGCTTGCCTGCCGACAACACACACGGTGGACCGTGAGTCGGCCCTCTCAAAGAGGTCCGTAATGGTTTACATGTTATTGCAACCTGCAGGAGACGGCTTGTAATCTAGTGGTGGGACGTTGTCGACATTTTTGAAGACGAAACGCAACCATTTTCTCTAGAGCGATAACTAGTTGTGGAAACGGTTTGCAACTGGTTTTAAGACGGCATTGAATTTGAGAAATAAACGTAGAACGTCAAGTAAATGTTGCAGATGGTTCACAGAAAACAAGAGACAATGAATGAAACTGTACACCTAATAAATCTATCGCTCTATAACTTCACGCCAGGTCCCTTGCGGGGTAGGCAGAGAGTACCGAGCGCCATAAGATGCGGTCCTTACACCCTACACTCGCTTCTGTGACATGAAAAGAGCAATGAATGTTAAAGAAGCGAGTTAGTTATGTAAGGATCGAGTCGCGTGTAGTGAGTGAAGATATACATACATACATATTATGAATAAAAACGACGGAACTTATTATAGCAACTGCAATAATAATTTTAAATTTATTTAAATGAGTCATTTTAAATTTTTTACTAAATGTATTGTGTTCTTGAAAGTATATTTCGCGATAAAAGCATCACTTAAAATACCCTTCTTAGGGTTCCGTACCCAAAGGTTAAAACGGACCCTATTACTGAGACTCCGCTGTCCGTCCGTCTGTCACCAGGCTGTATCTCATGAACCGTGATAGTTAGACAGTTGAAATTTTTACAGATCATGTATTTCTGTTGCCGCTATAACAACAAATACTAAAAAACAGAATAAATAAATATTTAAGGGGGCTCCCATACAACAAACGTGATATTTTTGCTCGATATTGATAACGGCAACAGGTAGACGCTTGAAATATTCACAGAATATTTAGTCATATATTCACTTTAAAAATAAATAATTCAATTAAAATAAAACAATTATTTAAGGGGGGCTCCCATACAACAAACGTGATTTTTTTGTCATTTTTATAGATAATGATACGGACCCTTCGTGCGCGAGTCCGACTCGCACTTGACCGGTTTTTTTATGATTTGTTTACATTATGTTACAATCATAAGTGAAGACGGTATACACGACTTCCACGAACTCCACCGGAGAGCCAATGCACGCGTTGTTAAACACCAACATTCCCAATGTTCTCGGCCAAAGGCAAACACAAAATACCGTCTCTTACCCAAAGGCTGTGTTTCAAAGTCGATGTCCACGGTGCCGGCCAGCGCGTACGCTATCACCAGCAGGGGCGAGGCGAGGTAGTTGGCGCGCGTGTTGGGGTGGATGCGACCCTCAAAGTTACGATTGCCGGAGAGCACCCCGCAGCACACCAGCTCGTTCTGAAAGCAGACGGTGACAACATACTGTGGCTGACAAGGATTGAAGGGCAATACCTTTCAATTTGAAATTTCGAAAGTGCCAGAACAACATACATCACTGTAAAAGAACATTAGTTTTTTTATATACTACGTCGGGCGACATACAAGCATACGACCCGCCTGTTGTAAAGCGGGTACCGTAGCCTATTAACGCTTGCGATATATTAAGTTTCAACTCGCGCGATGCCTCCTCTGCTGCTTACACAGCAACTCCTTAGGGGCTTACTAGTGATCTCACTCATACGCAGGAACACAACAACCCTCTAAGGAGTTGTTACTTGGCTGCGGTTTTCTGTGAGGTGGTGGTACTTCCCCGGACGGGCTGCTTTGATGCGCCCTACCTCTCTTAAAACATCTAGACCAAGACAAACAGACATGTTCATGCTCACAAATGTTTGCTTTGCGTGGGAATCGAACCCATGAGCATTAGTGTCAAAGTCGCGTCATTCACGACTGAGCCACCGAGCTCCTCATATTTTATATAAGTTCAGCATAGTGACTCCATTTTGCCTGATGGTAAGCGAAAGAGGAGCCAAAATCAGTTGACGCTGTCATGCTGACCCGCAAGATGCTTCTTCACGCTTCGTTTGAAGGATCCCATATTGTAGGAAGGAGGGAACACATGTGCAGGCAAGGCGTTCCACTTGCTTGTTCGTGTCTGATGTGTATATGTACCCAAATGTATGTCCATATATGTATGTATTTACGTATGTATCTCCTAATATTATGTATGTATATGGTGTTCTAGTTAATATACGCCTACTTAGTTAAATCGAATATTAATCTATAGATCTTTTAATCTATAGATCTGTTAATCTATAGATGTCTGCAAGTGTTTACCATTACTTGTCGCTGTGTACTATAAACGTTTACAAAGTAACGTACAGACAGGAATAACAAGTTGTCGTATTTTTTTTTATACCACTAAGGTGGCAAACAAACTTACGGCCCGGCTGCAAGCAGTTACCGTAGCCTATGGACATTTGCAACACCAGGGGTGTCACTCTTACGTTGCCGACCCTGTAAGAACCTCTTCACGCCTTTCATGAAGAACCCCATACTGTAGTCCCTTGGGAAAACCTCGGCAGGGAGCTCATTCCACAACTTAATACTTCTCGGTAGAAAGCTTCTCAGGAACCGCACAGTACGCGACTAGTATGCCGCAGTCGTACCTTCTCGATGGTGTTGGCGATGTTGTCGTCGATGGGCCCCGAGTTGCCGATGCAGGTCATGCAGCCGTAGCCGACGATGTCGAAGCCCAGCTTCTCCAGGTAGGGCACCACGCCCGACTCCTGCCGCACACAACCAACATTACACCTCGATACCGTGCAAACAAACAAACATGCCCTTTCTGTTTATAAGATCTAGTGACAATATGGCCATCTTATCAAAATGTCTATTTTACATTACATTTATTTTACTATTTATTCACGTTAATTTTTCATTATTTTCTACACAATTATTTTGACTACGTTTTTGACACGTTAATAGGATGGCACTGTTGAAACGTGAACCATTTGAACAGGTCATTTTGATATTGTTAATACTTTAGACCTCATGAACAAAGGTGCAATGACAAATATAACAAAAAATATGTATGTACTGTATTTTTTTAAATACACTTTGTAAAAAGGCTTATAACAGAGGATGAATGTGAATGAATGGTTAATAACAAAGATGGAAATAATTCAGCACAGCCAACTATAATTTCACCAAAAGGTTGTCGCTATGCTGACATGACTTTTTTGAAATTCTAATGTAATGGCTCGTTTGAAAAGAGATATCGGTAAGTTTTCCGGCATTTCTACTTCACTAATGACGTCAGGCAACATCTGGGTTTAGACATTTGTTAGTTTGACCAGACCATTGATATATATATATTTAACTTTATTATATAAAATTTCGCATTTCGCAATGATGATGTTAGAAATAGAGTTGGTCTGAAAGAGAGTGTCGGTGTTAAAATAAGAAGAGGCATGCTCCGATGGTTCGGGCATGTAGAAAGAATGCAAGATGAAAGAATGACGAAGCAGATATACAATGCAAAAGTGGAAGGATGTAGGAGCCGGGGAAGGCCAAGACTTACCTACTATGACCAAATTGGTCGTGTTCTATCAGAAGGTGATGTCAGGAGCCCTAGAAACCGGCGAGCGTGCATGAGATGAGCAATGAATTTTAAAGAAGCGAGTGAGATATGTAAGGATCGAGTCACGTGGCGCTCGGTTCTCTCTGCCTACCACGCAAGGGATTTGGCGTGAAGTTATAGATATAAAAAGCATATCGTCAACCATTGAAAGCTATGCACAGCTTATGTGTGGTTGATTGGGCCATGGATCAATCGTAAGCCACTATCAAACCCAGCTACCAAAATGGACCACGTTCCTTTTTCTTATTTATTTTAATGTATGCATTGAGACTGCGTTTGTTCAAACACCACGGAACTTTATACAAATGTGTCTCCAGAGGAAATGTAATGTCACAAGAGGGCGCCGCGGCGTGCAGACGTCGGTCGGCCGCGATCTGGCAGTGCATCTCAGGTGAGGAGGTCGCGTACGTACCCTCAAGTAATAGGTGACGACGCCCGAGCCCGGCGACAGCGAGGTCTTGATGTAGGGCAGCACGCTGAGACCGCTCTCGACCGCCTTCTTCGCCAGGAGACCTGCCAGCACACGGACAACCTCACATCAGATTGCTCTGATAGAATTTGTAAATGCAAAGGATTCACTCGCTCAACGAAGGTTTTTTTTTTGGAAAATCTTTTGACGAGCTCGGTGGCTCAGTCGTGAATGACGCGACTTTGACAACGCTCGTGGGCTCGATTCCCACACAAGGCAAACATTTGTGTGCATGAACATGTCTGTTTGTCATGGTCTGGATGTTTCAAGAGAGGTAGGGCGCATCAAAGCAGCCCGTCTGGGGAACTACCTCCACCTCACAGAAAACCACAGCCAAATAACTCCCCTAGAGGGTTGTTGTATTCCTGCGTGTGAGTGAAGCCACCAGTAATCTCCCAAGGAATTGCTGTGTAAGCAGCAGAGGAGGCATCGCGCGAATGATACTTAATATATCGGAAACGTTAATAGGCTACGGTACCCGCTTTACATCAGGTGGGCCGTATGCTTGTACGCCTCCGGACGTGGTATAAAAAAAAATCTAGTTTATCTAAATAAATGTGCATCATCTTAAGTATTTCATTGAAACCGAAATTGTCGTACAGTTGAGACAAGCTCAGTTTCTTCAAGTTATCCCTTAAGATTGAGGGTTTGGCAACTGATTGACTGACCCCCAAACAAAACCACACTTATCTTAGGCTAGGTCACAAAGCTTTTTGACATAATTACTTGGACGTGTGGGTTTCCCTCATCGCCGACCAAATGACAATGTATATAAATTTCCCACGAATTCAGTAATACATGCCCACGCCATGATTGGAACCGGATGAAGTCAGATAATAAGTTGTATCCTTTATCCACTGGGCCATCAGTGCTCGCTCGTCGCCGGCGAAAGCACACAAAGTAGTTTGCAGAGAGAGTTCCATTAGTCTATATATATAAAAAAATGAATGTTTGTCTGTATGTCCTCTATGGGCTCAAAAACGGCTGGGCAGATTTTGACGAAATTTTCAGTGAATCTTCAGGTTAGCCCAGCAGGTGATCCTGTGAAGTTTAGTAACGATCATATCCGTGCGAAGCCGGGGCGGATAGCTAGTATTCTATAAACGAAGTATTTTGACGAGCTCGGTGGCGAAGTGGTGAAACGCGCTGTTACGCTACTTTGACACCAACGCTCGTGGGTTCGATTCCCACACAATACAAACATTTGTGTGCATGAACATGTCTGTTTGTATTGGTCTGGGTATTTTCTATGTATAATAAGTATGTATTTACAAAAAAAATGTATTTACGTATGTTTATCAGTTGTCTAGTACCCATAACACAAGCTTCGCTTACTTTGGGCTAGGTGGCACTGTGTAATTTGTCCGACAATATTTAAAAAAAAAAAAATATACAAATGTTATGAAGACACTGACCAGCTCCTAGCATGACGCTGGGGTTGGAGGTGTTGGTGCAGGAGGTGATGGCGGCTATGATGACCGAGCCGTGCGTGATCGAGTACGTGTTCCCGTCGCTGTACGTGAAGCTGCCAGACGCCGCCAGCTGGCCCGCCGGCACGCCGTACCCCTTGAACCCGACCTGCCCAAACACAATTGATCGTATAACAGATATTGATGTACAAGTTATGATACTGCCGCTACAGTGGCACTGGATGCCACTTAGGATTTTTTACCTGGGAGGTAGGGCCCATCAAAGCAGCCCGTCTGGGGAAGTACCTCACAGAAAACAACTCCCTAGAGTTGTTATTTGGCTGCGGTTATAATAGTTTATATCTGATTAAATATGCGGAGCACAGTCAATGAAACAAACAGTAAAACGAGACTGACTTTATTGCAGTTTAAGAGGTAGATCCAACTATCGCATTTCGCAGCTACTTACACCATGCTTATTATTAAATATTGTGTTCCTGCGTGTGAGTGAGGTCACCAGTAAGCTCCCAAGGTGTTGCCGTGTAAGCAGCAGAGGAGACATCGCGCAAGTGATACTTAATATATCGCAAGCGTTAATAGGCTACGGTACCCGCTGTACATCAGGTGGGCCGTATGCTTGTATGCCTCCCGACGTAGTATAAAAAATATCTTCACGTTGCAAGAGTTCATAGGCTACAGTAATCCGTTTACAACAGGTGAGTCCTACCTATTACGTGTATCAAGAAAAATATCATATGTTTGTACAAACATGACCTATTGGATTATACAAATATAGATGCGAAAGATTCGAATACACGTGCCGAAATATACCATAACGCGATACGAATAAAACATAATATTGTATGGCGGCACCGAGTGCATCAAAAGACAACATATTATAAATATGCAACGTGAAGAGAAATTGTGCAGTGCGGCGATTGATGCGACCTTGCTGACTCACTGGCGGCGGCTCGCTAGTCCGCCGCGCGCGGGCCCGCTTCATTTGGTTCCCTCTGCCTGCACAAAGCTAGCTAATTATTTCTGGGGAAATTGTCGTGTTACTGCGAGTGAATATGGTCGCGCGAGTCGAGGCGAGGGAGTTGCCTCGTCAGCAGCGGCAACAACTACGCTAAGATGCTACTTGTATCGCAAACGTCCATTGGCTACCTATAAAAGCTTCGCGTGAAACGGGCGTGCTCGTCTTTTATACCACTGAGGTAGCAAGTCTACCCCGCTGTGTGTCATTGTGGCATTGACGACCGCGCACAAACCTGCCTTGTTACCAAAGCTTGTTTGACACCCGACGTGTTAAAAAAAAAGAGTAAAAAACCGACAACGTAAACATAAATGTTTGATTTACAAAAACAACCAACTTGTATATTTTTAATAACAAAATGTAAACAAAAACACATCAATTAGTATATTATTTTGTTTACTCTACGTATTTATTAACTAATTGTTTTACGACCATGTGTAAACATACTTCGAATCCTGCGATCCACCGCTAAATTGGTGTTTTCCCAATTATGTACCTACGTATTTGTATTGCTGAAACTGTTCGACATGATGCCAACAGCCTCGTTTTACAATCGCACAACTCGCCGACGGCTGGGAGTTCATCCTCATACACTGGCACCGCAATGGTCACGTACTGTGCGGTTCCAGAGAAGTTTACCGAGAACTATTAAGTTGTGGAACGAGTTCCCAGCCGAGGTTTTCGCAAGGGACTACAGCATGGGGTTCTTCAAGAAAGGCATGAACAGGTTCTTACAGGGACGGCAACTCAAGAGTGACACCCCTGATATTGCAAATGTTTATATAACTGCTGCGGTAACTGCTTACCATCAGGCAGGCCGTATGCTCGTTTGCCACCTTAGTGGTATAAAAAATAAATCACTTCACACTTATTTTGAATTTCAAAGTTGGTCCAACTGAAAAACGTGTGATGGTAAGCAGTTACTGTAGCCTATGGAAACCTATTGCAACACCAGGGTGTCCACGCGCCTGACAGACTCCAAATTCACACTAACGTGGTCACGTACTGCCTTTTTGTCTACTTCTCCCAACGTGTAGGTATCGGCTACGGTAACCGCTCGACATTAGACAGGCCTGTTGGGCAGTCGACTTAGTACACAACAAAACCGCAACAAACTCACAGACAGTATACAAAAATTATGTATACAACAATACAAAATCGCGGAAGAAAATAAACTGCTGATGTGAATGTGTCAAACAATAAATATGTTTGGATTATGTTCAATGCATTTAGTCCAGTTCTGCGATTGTTTTAGTGTACAGTGCGTGAATAGACACTACGTGCAGAGTCCAAGGTTCATAAACTATGTAAGTGTACTGTAAAATAGATACATTTTTTTATACTACGATGGAAAGCAAACAAGCATACGGCCCGCCTGATGTAAAGCGGTTACCGTAGCCTATGAACACTAGCAACAAAGAGAATGTCGCTAGCGCGTTGCCACCCCCGCTGTCAACACAGCCACTCCTCGTCTTTTGGTGACCTCACTCACTCGCAGGAACACAACATCCCTCCAGGGAGTTGTTGTTTGGCTGCCGTCTTTTGTGAGGTACATCTCCGGCCGGGCTAACGTCGTGCCCTACCTCGCTTTCGCCAGAGCCTCGTCTGTTGATAAGCAGAGCGCACCACGTGCAGGTGAGACTGGCTTTGGCACTAAAGGTGACATTAAACCACTTACACCCCAGAGTTTTTTTTTTTAATTAAAAAGATACCAATTAAAAATGGCTGATGTTACTCTAATGTTTAACTTGTTCTAATATTTATAAAAATCATTCTATTATAATATGGAAGGTGTTCGGTTGATAGGTACATACTCGCGGCATGTAGTTCGATACACAAAACTGAACAAGTCGTCCATACATGTATGTACAAAAAAAAACTTTTTTTGCGACAATAATTTGGGAAAATACTTTTTACGGAACCCTCAGAGCTCGAGGCCGACTTGCACTTGACGTTTTTTAATATAATGTATGTGTACAACTGTACGTTAACAATGTTTATTTTAAACGTGTCGATGTATGTCTATTTGTGCGCCCGCGGGAACCCACTCGTCACTAGCCTACACTAGCTGCCGCCCGCCGCTTCGCCTACCTGTATTTTTGATACAACGCCGAGGCGCTGTGCCTATGAACGCTTGCAATATAAAGGGCGTCCCTCACATATTATCCTGCTACCAACACAGCAAGTCCTCAGGATGTTACTGATAACTGATAACCTTGTTCACTCGCAAGAACTCAGTAGACCTCCAGATTTTTTTCTTTGGTTGCGATCTTGTAAGAGAGATACTATCCCAGCGGGGTTGCTGCGATGCGCCCTACCTCTCATATATAACATTAAACTACTGTACAAGTAGAGAGAGTATATCTATATATAAAAAATGAATGTTTGTCTGTATGTCCTTTACGGATTCGAAAACGACAGGCGCGATTTTGATAAAATTTTCAGGGAATCGTGAGATTAGCCCAGCGGGTGGTCCTGTGCAGTTTGGTGGCGATCGGACCACCCGTGCGAAGCCGGGGCGGGTAGCTAGTGTGAATGCCTGAGTTTTTTGGCAGTATTTTTATCAGTGCTCACCTAGTCGTAAACTGCACGGTAGGGAAAAAAATTGTGACGATTCCAAACAAATGTAGCCATTTTTACGGAATAAAAAGATTTTGATTTTGACTTTGAATATAAAAATAATGGTCTATTTTGTTTAGCTGTAATTACTACATATGTCATGTATCTTATATATAAGTACATAAAATATATAAACATATTTAGAAATTTTATCTTATTACTTTAAATGAGCAATTATAATAATTTAATTTCGTGTACATATCTCGGAAATGGATCTAACGATTTGAATCAAATTTTAGATTTAGATAAAGTCTATGTAAAACGCACCCTGTCTACATACCACGGTTCATAAGATACAGCCTTGCGATGAATAAACGGACAAACAATACCTTAGTAATAGTGTTAGCACCGTTTGGGTACGGAACCCCAAAAAGTATTTACGCAGAAGAAATTGCAGGTAACTGATACTATATGGACGATTACAAATGACATTCAATCCCATTATTTCTGAATCATTTTAAGTCGCAGTCACATATTCAAAAATAGACATTTGATGAATATACTGGAAATCTGTATTATTTATATGTAAAGAACAATCTTTGTCACCCGTTTTAATCGCATTCTGGGCGCAGGAGCGCGACACTCTGCATACTTTATAGTACAACGGAAAGATAACACGTATTATAATATAATAACGACTTTTTAGGATTACAGCTTCGATACGTGAAAATATCAAATCGTGCAAACTTAAAAAAATTGTGAATTACGGTCGTAGATTAATCGAACCACTGGACAATCAGTAATATTATAATTAGCTAAGTAATGGCGATATTACGCACTTTAATTAATTATATGTCAATTTACCGATGACCAACTCTTGGCCGGTATTTCCACATATCAAGTCGTACCAACGACCCGTAATATAACAGCGATGTAAGAAGTAGTGGAAATCTTAGTTTGCTAATAAACTATCTAAAATAGCAATAAAAGCTCACCAAATTCCGATAACTTATGTGCATGCGCACTTATGTGCATGCATCACACAAAAAATATAGGCAGGCGTATATTTTAAACATAACTTGTTACACAAACTTGGCTCTGTTTTATTTTTATTATAAATAAAGGGAAAATACAGTATACCATCGCTGATTCGGAAAGAGATATTCCATGCACAAACTAGGCTCTGTTTTATTTTTATAATAAATAAAGTGGAAATACATCACACCATTGCTGTTTCGGAAAGAGATATTCCATGCACAAACTTGGCTCTGTTTTATTTTTATAATAAATAAAGTGGAAATACAGCACACCATTGCTGTTTCGGAAAGAGATGTTCCATGCACAAACTTGGCTCTGTTTTATTTTTATTATAAATAGAGTGACTAGCTTATGTCTGCAGTTTCACCTACGTGAATTCCATCCTCGCGGTACAGGGTATGTCCTCCTCAAAAATTTACATCCAATTTCACACACACGTACATGCATGCAGGTATATACATCAAGTTGCCAATAAACATTTTAATAATGATTGTACTGGCATTACATTAATTAGGTTACTAGTAATTACGTTAACCATTTTGATTGATATGTATATAAAGTAAGGGCCTAATTTAGTGATGAGTTCGAAGGTAATAAATTAAACATCATTACATACAGGTATATGACGAGTGCGGTTATTGTATGAATTTGTTTGGCATTTTATTAAAAGACAAACATTATTTTGAAGATTTAAATATGTTAATTTATTGTCCGCCAATAACTCTTTGTTTTAGTTGTCTTATATAAGAGACTGGATTTAATTTTGTTAAATTAAAACTAATATATGGCTAAAACGAAAAAGACATGTATACAGCTGTTCATCGCACACCCGCGACCCGCGTCGCGGTTGTGTGTGCGTTTGGCCCGCGCTCTATTTCAATGACAAAAGTAGTATGTTATAGGTAGTTTCTTAATAACAAATTTTAAATGCAATTTTATGGAAAGAAGAGATTTATCAGCGAACACCATCTTCAAATTTCTAATGCCTTTGGAAAACGAAATACTCCTTCGTCCGTTCGTCTGTACGTAAGTACGTGTGTGCGGATATGCACGTTACAGTTGCGATATCATCATTATGATCGGAGCGTTAATCCCGGTCGTTTCTTGTGCTTTCACTTTGGAGCCTGGGGTCCGCTTTCCGAATTCTACTTCATTTCGCCCGATCTTCGGCATTCCTTACTATGAAACCTTTGATGCGCATGTCATGCCTCACGAAGTTAAGCCTTCTACCAGGCCCTGGGAGAGGTGGCATGGCTAGACATTAGATCCCTACGTAATGACCTTTCATGACAAATTTATTTACTATATTTTTTTGTAATAGGTACAACTTATACATTAGTCCTGCAAAGTTTGACAAGTAATTTTTTATAGACCATTTATATGTATGGATGGGTTTGTGTGTGTGTGTGTGTGGGCATGTACAATATACGGAGTGTGTAGTACTTTCGATCTTACCAACGGTTGTTTTTCGTATATTGGCTTTATTTTTATATATAAATAGTCCTTCTTCTTAGCGTTCTTATTCCGTTTCCAAATACATTATGATTAGTGAGGTCCGCTACCTAAGCCTAAAGATTTGGCGGAGATACAAATTTTTACATGGAGCGACTGCCGTCAGACCGCCCCAATTCAGAGAGTAAACCAGACCTTTCTTAGGTAAAAGCACACGTCTTTTGAAATATAATTTCTTGGACGTGTGGGTTTCCTCACGATGTTTTCCTTCACCGCCTAACAACTACAAATTACAAATATGTACATAAATCCTAAAACACGAATTTAGTGGTACACGCTAGAATTTGAACTGGGAACCAGTTGGTCAATACGTCAGTTCGTTAACCACTAGCACTGCTCACTTTTATGTGTAAATAGTACATTTTCAAAACGGTTAACAATCATAATTGTACGCAACATGGTTCTGACACATTAAAAACCATTTTACAATCAACCGCAAGAAAGATAACAAATGCATATATATGGTTATATAAATGATGGAATTAGTTTAAACGTTAAAACTATTTAACTGGGTAAGTTAGCCTCTGGAAAAAAGAACGCCTCAACATCTCCTTGCCAAAGTCAACCTCGCTGACCTGAACCTGATGGTGCACCCTCTTGGCAACCTCTTAGATTGAGAGAGGACTCCCACATATTTCTAACTTTGGAGTAAACTGAATGAGAATCTGCACACATCATGCCGAAGACAGCAGCCGAATAACAATTCTGCTGTGTCTTTGTATCCCTGCTATTAAAGGGGACGCTTTACTGTGTAGCTAGTAACGCGAAAGTACTCCTTGTGGTTCACAGGTCTATAGGCTACCCGTAGCGTTTACAATCAGGCCGCATGCTTGTTTCGACAACTGGTACGTAAAATTATCTTTTTTTAATTTCTCAATAGCTAATTGGTAATTGTATTACAAGCGTTCATTGGCCGTGGCAAATGTTTCACATCAGCCTGGTCTTTAGCTTAGTTTAAATCAGGTCCGTTGTACTACATAAAAATATTACTGGCTCACAAGAACACTCCTCCAGGTCTATCCAATAGTTATTCAATCATGCTATTTGTTAAGAATGTGATTCTAATTAAATATAGCTACATCCTAATTTTTGCTAGAGGATTGCTTCGTGAACCGCATGGTGCTCCACGTGCAAGCGAGGTTGGCCTCGACTCTAAGGATGACAGTAAATCACTTCCACGGCAAGTGCTAAACTGTGCATATTCATTATTTCTTGCAGACACAGGGACCAAACAATCAAGAGTGAAGCTTTTCGCGCTGGTCCATTTGGTGACATAGCTTATGACTGTTAAGTTCTCATAAAGCTATCTCACCAAATATTCCAGCTCGATAATAGATACGTAAAGAAGCTATCACAACTCTTGGAACGCAACACTCCACCCGAGGGGATCTGTTCTTTTAATATTTTGATGTTAGATAGTTATCGATATTGTTAAAGTTCAAATTGTTAAATAAAAGCAACAAAATGAAACCCTGTTTATTACAAATGCGAAAATACCTCATAAATGTACGTTTTGATCTAAGATTTATCATACTATATATAACGTGAAGGTGTGTGAGGGTGTACGGATGTTTGTTGTTTTCACAGTATAACCACTGTAGAGACGAGCTCGGTAGCGCAGTGGTGAAACGCGCTGTTACGTTACTTTGACACCAACGCTCGTGGGATCGATCCACAAAGTACAAACATTTGTGTGCATGAACATGTCTGTTTGTATTGGTCTGGGTATTTTCTATGTATAATAAGTATGTATTTACAAAAAATATATATATTTACGTATGTTTATCAGTTGTCTTCTAGTACCCATAATACAAGCTTTGCTTACTTTGGGGCTAGATGGCGCTGTGTAATTTGTCCGAAAAAAAATAAAAAAATATATATAAAGCGAAATAGTTTGTTTGTTTGAACGCGTTCATCTCTACAACTAACGGTCGGATTGGAAAAAATATTCTTGCATTTGGTAGGCCAATACTCGAGGAAGGTTTATAAGCTATTCTACATTACGATACGAAAAATCATAAAACACCATTGCCGATTATATTTTTTTCAATCTTCACTAATTGAAATAATTACCTATAAGCAGTTTTAGGTAATTGTTCAAAAGGGTAATTAATTAATTAAGGGTAAAAATAGAAGTTCTACCGTAATGTTTGTATGTTGTGGCCGCCATTTTGACGTTACGAAACCAAACGTATAACTAATCAAATCAAAATATACTAATCGTAATCATTACGCAGTAAACCGTGACCGGCGACAAATTTATTTATTTTTTAAATATGTCCGGAGAAATCGCCCAGCGCCAACTGATCCCAACCTAATCATCAACTATGGGATCATGCTATGGATAAATAAATAACAATACATACTCAAATATTTGTTTTATACACACATACCTACCTAATAATTAATAAAAAGAAACCAGACTAATTTGTAGGTCATATTGAATAAAATCCGTTAAGCAGTTTCAAGAATAAACACGCGTGAAAATGAACAACAGCAGTGTTTGGCGGACACGACTCAATAATATCCACCCGGGTAATGACCATCCTCCTTATTTGTTTAGATACCTATTTTACAAATGGGTATGTATGTATATTGTTACATGTATATGTTGTTTATGTATTTTTAATTATATGTTATTATCAATTGTTAAATTACATTACTTCACTATTATCTCAGCCACATTCGTATCTATCTACTTGTGCGTGTGTCCTTTCCTAATTCAAAAGCTGTGCACGTGGCACAGTATTGTTTTAGCAATAACTTCGCTATTTGTACTCCTATACTGTGGACAATAAACAATTGAACTGTGTGTTACTGCCAGAGTAGCAGTCTCATATAAAAATACTGCTACACGAGACGCAGGGAATGAGAGATTCTGCATTATCTAATGTCTCTTTAAAGTGTTTCAATAGAGCAGAGGAGACAGAGGTTTTGAGAATGCGGCGCGAACAAATACACAGATTAGGATTGAGCGTCGCCTGCGTCGCCGCTGATTTCGTGAAAAAGGACAAACAAACGATCTACTTTTAACATATGCGTTGTTGAAATAAATAAATACAGATGTCTGAGACGTCATAGCGCCGATACTCGTCATAAATGAACGATTACTGGAATCATTAAATCACGCGAGTGTGTAACTTATGACCACTTTCAATATTAGTGTCTAATTGATAATATAATTACACACTGGTTTCATATTTCGTGACTCATCTCGTAGTAACTACGTTGGCCTGCTTGTTCTTTATTTGGTAACATTAAATACAACTTTCATATTGTTTGTATATGAAACCATTGTATTATACCCATAAACAATATTTAGCCATTTTTAGATTTTTCAGCTGTAAATGTTTAGGCTTTCTGCGGAAATATTGATAATTCTACGCGGGCGAAGCCACTAATTTAATTCATAGTCAGCATCTGGGCGACCGAGATTCGTTCGCCGTCTTCAAGTTATTTTTAGGGTTACGTACCATAAAAGGAAAACTGAACACTTAAGGATCACTTTATTGTCAATCTGTCCGTCTGTCTTTTTCTCAAGAACGGGTGGAGCTAGAAATCTGAAATTAAGATCAAATACTCAGCTCTGTAATCCCTTCGAGCAGTGAAAAAATCAAACTTCGAAGCCGACGCAATCAAAACATACGGCTGTTTATGTATCGTTTATGCGTATATTTTGACACTCGCATGGGAATCAAAACCTATAGGGTACTTCCCGTTGACCTAGGATCATGAAATTTGGTAAGAAGCAATGTCATATACACAAGTAAAGGAAAAACTCCGAAAACCGTAAATTTGTAGTTCCATTACAAAAAAATATATTTTTTTATGACAATAATTTGCAAAAATATTTCTTTACGGAACCCTCATAGCGCGACGAGACTCGGACTCGCACGTGACGGCTTTTCATTTAGTGTAAAACAATTTAATTTTTTTTTTCAGGAAAGAGATCTGTGTAAACTTAAAATGATAAACTTATCTAAATACAATATTTGATACAAATCATTAGAGCCGTTTCAGAGATTTTTTTTATACAAAGTCGGGAGGCATACAAGCATACGGCCCACCTGATGTAAAGCAGTTACCGTAGCCTATTACCGCTTGTAATATATTAAGTATCACTCGCGCGATGCCTCCTCTGCTGCTTACACAGCAACTCCATAGGAGATTACTGGTGACAGACCTCAAAGACACGCAGGATCACAATAACCCTCTAAGGAGTTTTTATTTGGCTGCGGTTTTCTGTGAGGGAGGAACTTCCCCAGACGAGCTGCTTTGATGCGCCCTACCTCTTTAAATACACAAAAGATATTTATGTATATACAAGAATTTGACGTTTTAATATACAAGATTATCCTAGTATGATTGTATTATGCCGGCTTTAACTACATGCCAGTGACATATAGAGTCATATCTGACGGACGAGACTTTCTCGGTAAGTTGGCACGTAGCGATGATGGCAAGGTAGAGATCTCGGCGGCGACTTGACAATTAAATACACGAAGCTCCAAGTGGGCCTTCTTGTGCCACACTTTAAATTGTTTTTTAGTTTTTATTGTTACTTAACGATTGTGCAGAATGAGTTCTGTCCAAGGAGGTTAAAACTCACTATATAGTTCACGACTGGCGTGCCGCGGACTGTACCTACACAGCGTTTGTCTCGCATATATTAAACCGTCAGCGAAATTCATCGTACTATGAAATTAGGTTCAGTTGTCATGTAGGTACAGCTAAGTGCTCGACACTTTGTGCCATGCTAACTTTGTACGCAATAAGGGTGACAATCCCATTTCGGCCGTCATTTGATCTTACTTGTACAAGAAGTTGTGAAAAACGTTTTTAAATAAAATAATGGGTTCATTCTTGTATTTCGAGTCTCATTTTTTTTATACAAGTCGGGATTCATACAAGCATACGGCCCGCCAGATGTAACAGTTACCCGTCTATGAACACTTGCAATAGAAAAAGTAGAACGTTGCCGGCCCTGTTGCTAACACAGTACAACTCTTCAGCGGCTTGCTATATCCTACCTCTCCTAGAAACATCCAAAATTCGGTGTTAAATAAAAAGAGGCATGTACCAATGGTTCGGACATGTACTAGTAGAAAGAATGCAGGAACAAAGAATTACGAAACAGACATACATCGCGAAAATAAAAGGATGTAAAAGAGTCGAGGAAGGCCAAGACTTACCACCGACCACCGACCGACTTAACCAAAAGAATCGTGTTTATCAGAAAGTAATGTCAGGAGTCCCAGAGGCCAGCGAGCGTGTATGCAAAGAACTATAAATGTTAAAGAAGCGAGTGAGGTGTGTAAGGACCAAGTGGCGCTCGATTCTCTGTGCCTACCCTGCGTGAAGTTATAGATAGATAGATAGATGGCTTGGCGTGAGGTTATAGATAGATAGATAGATGGCTTGGCGTGAAGTTATAGATAGATGGCTTGGCGTGAGGTTATAGATAGATAGATAGAAGGCTTGGCGTGAAGTTATAGATAGATAGATGGCTTGCCGTGAAGTTATAGATAAATAGATGGCTTGGGGTGATGTTATGGATAGATAGATGGATTGGCGTGAAGTTATAGATGGATAGATGGCTTGGCGTGAAGTTATAGATATATCAGTTAGGCATCGTCGACTGCAGCCGCCTGGGTTTGATCGTATTGATTTCCTCCAACACATGAAGGCAACATGCACCATAAAGCCCTCCGTTCTGGCTGTTTTCGATACATGATAGTCGTTACACTAATGTAAGCGCTTCGCAGCAGCACGCCATAGACAGTACCTCCACATCACATGAGACCGCTACTCTAACAACTCTTAGGAGAATTATAGAATTCGCGTTGGTAGTGGCAATGCTCCTAGTGTAGCAAGCGTTCATAATCACTATATATCAGGTGGGCTGTATGCTCATTTGCTTCAGAAAGTTGTATTTAATAAAATAGTTCAGTCAGGAATGACAATTTCGGGGACTTGCAAGTCTCGTGTGCGTTATCCAAAGCTGTTGGCAAGGAACATATTTTGAGGGCACAAAAGTACGCCCAGGAAGTCCTACCGCCAAAGGTGGAACGATTCAGAAAGGTTTCTTTGATTCCAAACATCGGCCTTCGTTTAAAAGCCAAAACCAACAGGAGCGGGAAAGCGATGACAATCGAGGACGGGATTTTTTTGTAACATTATATTAGTACAGACTACTAGCTGCAGCCCGAGACTTTGTGCGCGTGTATCCCGGTATACCGTAGAAACTGTTTTTATTACTTTTTTGCTTTTCCTCGGCCTCTAAAGATCGTATCGGGATATAGAATAGCCTCAACCTTCCTCCAGAATTCCGCAATCAAATACAAAAATATTTTTTCAAATCCGTTAAAACAAACTCTTTCACTTTATATATCAATATATACATAGATGCCATGCATAATACCCGCCCGATGTGTCTACCGTAGCCTGTGGGCACTTGCATCTATAGGAGTAGCGCTAGCGTGCTACACTCTTTACTATTGACGGTTATTACTCACATGCAAGAACGTAACATTCTTCCATAACATTATAATCGACCACAGTCACTTCGGTGGCATATGAACAGCATCTTACCATGAATGTCATACCCGTTATTCACCAGAGCCTAGTTTCATATTCGGCAGGATGTACCACATGCATTTGAGGTTAAATTTGGCTCTAGAACTTATGACAAATTAATTAGTCTCCATAAGCTACAAGGTACGAGCTAAATAGATAGCCCACTATTGATCTGACAAAAAATGCAACAACGTAAACTTTTTAAAATCGAATAACATATCCGCCTATATTTACAGAAACTTTACATTTTTTCTATAATAAATTAAAAAAATACTAATGCCATACTAGCTTTACTTAATTAGGACCAAACATGTACACTAATCACTTTGTTTACTTGAGTAGGTGCACCCTATTACTTAACTTATTTCGCTAATTACACGGCGGAGCTTCATTAAATATTATAAATAGACAAATTCACGGCAAATAATGTCAGTTATCGATTGGAATCCAACGGAGTAACATTGGATTCCCGGTGCGAAATATTTATTGAAAAAATACAAAATTAATAAACGGTTCATATTGAGTGTTAAAACTGGTCGTTATAATCGCAGTGCCCCAAAACCGCCGAATTAAATGTTACAGTTATATAGAAAGTACAGTCTTTTCGCCAAACAGTATTGAAAAATGTTACATTTTCTTCTATTTCTTGGTGCATAGATTATTAACTTAAAAGTTATAAATACTGGACGTGATTGTGTTCAATACTGAAAGAAAATACGCTGGTTGGCAGACACGGGCGAAGCAATGTCATGTGAGTAACTATTCATTAATGTATTTGATATATAACTACGTCAAAATATCTATCAACGTTTACAATGTATGTATCATTCGCGTGTCGCCCGCCTTATTTGTCTCGTTGCAATATTGTTTATGGGATATGTCTATGATAAATGAAATTGTCTATCAACAGCCGCTGTCGTAACCTCAGTAGACATGTTAACATTCTGTCACTGGGATAACGATAGCTTCTGTTGGTAGATGCAGTTCACTGCTTTTCAAGATATTTTTAAGAGATATGCCTATGATAAATGATAATTGTCTATCAACAGTCGCTGCCGTAACCTCAGTAGACATGTTAACATTCTGTCACTGGGATAACGATAGCTTCTGTTGGTAGATGCAGGTTACTGCTCTTCAAGATATTTTTAAGAGATATGCCTATGATAAATGATAATTGTCTATCAACAGTCGCTGCCGTAACCTCAGTAGACATGTTAACATTCTGTCACTGGGATAACGATAGCTTTTGTTGGGTAGATGCTGTTCACTGTTCTTCAAGATTTTTTATGGGATATGTCTATGATAAATGATAATTGTCTATCAACAGCCGCTGTCGTAACCTCAGTAGACATGTTAATATTCTGTCACTGGGATAACGATAGCTTCTGCTGGTAGATGCAGTTCACTGTTCTTCAAGATTATTTTATGAGGTATGTCTATGATAAATGAAAATTGACTATCAACAGTCGCTGTCATCACCTCAGTAGACATGTTAATATTCTGTCACTGGGATAACGATAGCTTCTGTTGGTAGATACAGTTCACTGTTCTTCAAGATTCTTTATGTAACGTGTATTGATAAATGATAATTGTCTATCAATAGTCGCTGTCATCACCTCAGTAGACATGTTAACATTCTGTCACTGGGATAACGATAGCTTCTGTTGGTAGATGCAGTTCACTGTTCTTCAAGATTCTTTATGTAACGTGTATTGATAAATGATAATTGTCTATCAATAGTCGCTGTCATCACCTCAGTAGATATGTTAACATTCTGTCACTGGGATAACGATAGCTTCTGTTGGTAGATACAGTTCACTGTTCTTCAAGATTCTTTATGTAACGTGTATTGATAAATGATAATTGTCTATCAATAGTCGCTGTCATCACCTCAGTAGACATGTTAACATTCTGTCACTGGGATAACGATAGCTTCTGTTGGTAGATGCAGTTCACTGTTCTTCAAGATTTTTTATGAGATATGTCTATGATAAATGATAATTGTCTATCAACAGTCGCTGTCATCACCTCAGTAGACATGTTAATATTCTGTCACTGGGATAACGATAGCTTCTGTTGGTAGATACAGTTCACTGTTCTTCAAGATTTTATATGGGATATGCCTATGATAAATGATAATTGTCTATCAATAGTCGCTGTCATCACCTCAGTAGACATGTTAATATTCTGTCACTGGGATAACGATAGCTTCTGTTGGTAGATGCAGTTCACTGTTCTTCAAGATTTTTATGAGATATGTCTATGATAAAGGATAATTGTCTATCAACAGTCGCTGTCATCACCTCAGTAGACATGTTAATATTCTGTCACTGGGATAACGATAGCTTCTGTTGGTAGGTACAGTTCCCTGCTCTTCAAGATTTTTTATGAGATATGTCTATGATAAATGATAATTGTCTATCAACAGTCGCTGTCATCACCTCAGTAGACATGTTAATATTCTGTCACTGGGATAACGATAGCTTCTGTTGGTAGATGCAGTTCACTGTTCTTCAAGATTTTTTTATGAGGTATATCTATGATAAATGAAAATTGACTATCAACAGTCGCTGTCATCACCTCAGTAGACATGTTAACATTCTGTCACTGGGATAACGATAGCTTCTGTTGGTAGATGCAGTTCACTGTTCTTCAAAATTTTTTATGGGATATGCCTATGATAAATAATAATTGTCTATCAATAGTCGCTGTCATCACCTCAGTAGACATGTTAACATTCTGTCACTGGGATAACGATAGCTTCTGTTGGTAGATACAGTTCACTGTTCTTCAAGATTCTTTATGTAACGTGTATTGATAAATGATAATTGTCTATCAATAGTCGCTGTCATCACCTCAGTAGACATGTTAACATTCTGTCACTGGGATAACGATAGCTTCTGTTGGTAGATGCAGTTCACTGTTCTTCAAAATTTTTTATGGGATATGCCTATGATAAATAATAATTGTCTATCAATAGTCGCTGTCATCACCTCAGTAGACATGTTAACATTCTGTCACTGGGATAACGATAGCTTCTGTTGGTAGATACAGTTCACTGTTCTTCAAGATTCTTTATGTAACGTGTATTGATAAATGATAATTGTCTATCAATAGTCGCTGTCATCACCTCAGTAGACATGTTAACATTCTGTCACTGGGATAACGATAGCTTCTGTTGGTAGATGCAGTTCACTGTTCTTCAAGATTTTTTATGAGATATGTCTATGATAAATGATAATTGTCTATCAACAGTCGCTGTCGTCACCTCAGTAGACATGTTAATATTCTGTCACTGGGATAACGATAGCTTCTGTTGGTAGATACAGTTCACTGTTCTTCAAGATTTTATATGGGATATGCCTATGATAAATGATAATTGTCTATCAATAGTCGCTGTCATCACCTCAGCAGACATGTTAACTTTCTGTCACTGGGATAACGATAGCTTCTGTTGGTAGATGCAGTTCAATGTTCTTCAAAAATTTTTATGGGGTATGCCTATGATAAATGATAATTGTCTATCAATAGTCGCTGTCATCACCTCAGTAGACATGTTAACATTCTGTCACTGGGATAACGATAGCTTCTGTTGGTAGATACAGTTCACTGTTCTTCAAGATTCTTTATGTAACGTGTATTGATAAATGATAATTGTCTATCAATAGTCGCTGTCATCACCTCAGTAGACATGTTAACATTCTGTCACTGGGATAACGATAGCTTCTGTTGGTAGATGCAGTTCACTGTTCTTCAAGATTCTTTATGTAACGTGTATTGATAAATGATAATTGTCTATCAATAGTCGCTGTCATCACCTCAGTAGACATGTTAACATTCTGTCACTGGGATAACGATAGCTTCTGTTGGTAGATACAGTTCACTGTTCTTCAAGATTCTTTATGTAACGTGTATTGATAAATGATAATTGTCTATCAATAGTCGCTGTCATCACCTCAGTAGACATGTTAACATTCTGTCACTGGGATAACGATAGCTTCTGTTGGTAGATGCAGTTCACTGTTCTTCAAGATTTTTTATGAGATATGTCTATGATAAATGATAATTGTCTATCAACAGTCGCTGTCATCACCTCAGTAGACATGTTAATATTCTGTCACTGGGATAACGATAGCTTCTGTTGGTAGATACAGTTCACTGTTCTTCAAGATTTTATATGGGATATGCCTATGATAAATGATAATTGTCTATCAATAGTCGCTGTCATCACCTCAGCAGACATGTTAACTTTCTGTCACTGGGATAACGATAGCTTCTGTTGGTAGATGCAGTTCAATGTTCTTCAAAATTTTTTATGGGGTATGCCTATGATAAATGATAATTGTCTATCAATAGTCGCTGTCATCACCTCAGTAGACATGTTCACATTCTGTCACTGGGATAACGATAGCTTCTGTTGGTAGATACAGTTCGCTGTTCTTCAAGATTCTTTATGTAACGTGTATTGATAAATGAAAATTGTCTATCAATAGTCGCAGTCATCACCTCAGTAGACATGTTAATATTCTGTCACTGGGATAACGATAGCTTCTGTTGGTAGATACAGTTCACTGTTCTTCAAGATTTTATATGGGATATGCCTATGATAAATGATAATTGTCTATCAATAGTCGCTGTCATCACCTCAGCAGACATGTTAACTTTCTGTCACTGGGATAACGATAGCTTCTGTTGGTAGATGCAGTTCAATGTTCTTCAAAATTTTTTATGGGGTATGCCTATGATAAATGATAATTGTCTATCAATAGTCGCTGTCATCACCTCAGTAGACATGTTCACATTCTGTCACTGGGATAACGATAGCTTCTGTTGGTAGATACAGTTCGCTGTTCTTCAAGATTCTTTATGTAACGTGTATTGATAAATGATAATTGTCTATCAATAGTCGCTGTCATCACCTCAGCAGACATGTTAACATTCTGTCACTGGGATAACGATAGCTTCTGTTGGTAGATGCAGTTCACTGTTCTTCACGATTCTTTATGGGACATGTACATTATAAATATTATTTGTCTATGAAAAGTCGCTGGCAGACTTCTACTGAGAAAGACATTCTACTCTGCAGCACATTAAGTGCCTTATTACAACTATCGATTTATCTACCGTTAGTCCCTGTCTTTGAGTGTAAATCTATCCAAGTAATTACATCACAACTGTCGCATTGTTTATTAGTAGTCTCTGTCATTACTCTAGTAGACATGATAATATTCTGTCACTGGGTGTACGATAGCTTCTACTGAGAAACATATTCTACTATCCAGCTCGTCAAATGGCAGTCATTACTCCAGTACACATGTTAACAATATTCTGTCGCCTTTTGTTATACTTACAACTATCTATCTATCTCTATCAGTGTCGCTGTCATTATTCCAGTATACGTGTTTACATTGTGTCACTGGATGTATGATAATTTCTACTGAGATACACATTATACCATACACTTGCGTGTTACTAATTTAGGGACAGTTTTTTTATAATATACCGAATATTATAAAAAAACTGTCCCTAAAATAGTTATTCTAAAGGACCGTGAACTAATAGTATAATATTTCTTACAGATGCATCAATGAAACAAATAATCTGCCAATATAGATATTCGAAGAACTTCGGCAGCCAGTTTCAGCAATACATTCTTAGTAATAATGTACACACTCCGTCACTGAGATTCGCGCTTGCTGCGTCTGAAGACACATCAGCAGCATGAAAAGGTTCATATTTGCAATTGTTTTGAAATTTCAACAGTATTCCGAATAAGTGTCTACTAGCAGTCGCAGTCATCAACTCAGTCGACATGTTAACATTCTGTCACTGGGTATATGATAGCTTCTGCTGAGACACACTGCACCTTCCTTTATGTCGAGTCTGTCACGAATAAGTGTCTACTAGCAGTCGCAGTCATCAACTCAGTCGACATGTTAACATTCTGTCACTGGGTATATGATAGCTTCTGCTGAGACACACTGCACCTTCCTTTATGTCGAGTCTGTCACGAATAAGTGTCTACTAGCAGTCGCAGTCATCAACTCAGTCGACATGTTAACATTCTGTCACTGGGTATATGATAGCTTCTGCTGAGACACTGCACCTTCCTTTATGTCGAGTCTGTCACGAATAAGTGTCTACTAGCAGTCGCAGTCATCAACTCAGTCGACATGTTAACATTCTGTCACTGGGTATATGATAGCTTCCGCTGAGACACACTGCCCGATCATTTACGTCGAGTCTGTCACGAATAAGTGTCTACTAGCAGTCGCAGTCATCAACTCAGTCGACACGTTAACATTCTGTCACTGGGTATATGATAGCTTCTGCTGAGACACACTGCACCTTCCTTTATGTCGAGTCTGTCACGAATAAGTGTCTACTAGCAGTCGCAGTCATCAACTCAGTCGACACGTTAACATTCTGTCACTGGGTATATGATAGCTTCTGCTGAGACACACTGCACCTTCCTTTATGTCGAGTCTGTCACGAATAAGTGTCTACTAGCAGTCGCAGTCATCAACTCAGTCGACATGTTAACATTCTGTCACTGGGTATATGATAGCTTCCGCTGAGACACACTGCCCGATCATTTACGTCGAGTCTGTCACGAATAAGTGTCTACTAGCAGTCATCAACTCAGTCGACATGTTAACATTCTGTCACTGGGTATATGATAGCTTCCGCTGAGACACACTGCCCGATCATTTACGTCGAGTCTGTCACGAATAAGTGTCTACTAGCAGTCGCAGTCATCAACTCAGTCGACATGTTAACATTCTGTCACTGGGTATATGATAGCTTCCGCTGAGACACACTGCCCGATACTTTTCGTCTAGTCTGTCACGAATAAGTGTCTACTAGCAGTCGCAGTCATCAACTCAGTCGACACGTTAACATTCTGTCACTGGGTATATGATAGCTTCTGCTGAGACACACTGCACCTTCCTTTATGTCGAGTCTGTCACGAATAAGTGTCTACTAGCAGTCGCAGTCATCAACTCAGTCGACACGTTAACATTCTGTCACTGGGTATATGATAGCTTCTGCTGAGACACACTGCACCTTCCTTTATGTCGAGTCTGTCACGAATAAGTGTCTACTAGCAGTCGCAGTCATCAACTCAGTCGACATGTTAACATTCTGTCACTGGGTATATGATAGCTTCCGCTGAGACACACTGCCCGATCATTTACGTCGAGTCTGTCACGAATAAGTGTCTACTAGCAGTCGCAGTCATCAACTCAGTCGACATGTTAACATTCTGTCACTGGGTATATGATAGCTTCCGCTGAGACACACTGCCCGATACTTTACGTCGAGTCTGTCACGAATAAGTGTCTACTAGCAGTCGCAGTCATCAACTCAGTCGACACGTTAACATTCTGTCACTGGGTATATAATAGCTTCTGCTGAGACACACTGCACCTTCCTTTATGTCGAGTCTGTCACGAATAAGTGTCTACTAGCAGTCGCAGTCATCATCTCAGTCGACACGTTAACATTCTGTCACTGGGTATATGATAGCTTCTGCTGAGACACACTGCACCTTCCTTTATGTCGAGTCTGTCACGAATAAGTGTCTACTAGCAGTCGCAGTCATCAACTCAGTCGACATGTTAACATTCTGTCACTGGGTATATGATAGCTTCCGCTGAGACACACTGCCCGATCATTTACGTCGAGTCTGTCACGAATAAGTGTCTACTAGCAGTCGCAGTCATCAACTCAGTCGACGTGTTAACATTCTGTCACTGGGTATATGATAGCTTCCGCTGAGACACACTGCCCGATCATTTACGTCGAGTCTGTCACGAATCAGTGTCTACTAGCAGTCGCAGTCATCAACTCAGTCGACACGTTAACATTCTGTCACTGGGTATATGATAGCTTCTGCTGAGACACACTGCACCTTCCTTTATGTCGAGTCTGTCACGAATAAGTGTCTACTAGCAGTCGCAGTCATCAACTCAGTCGACACGTTAACATTCTGTCACTGGGTATATGATAGCTTCTGCTGAGACATACTGCACCTTCCTTTATGTCGAGTCTGTCCCGAATAAGTGTCTACTAGCAGTCGCAGTCATCAACTCAGTCGACATGTTAACATTCTGTCACTGGGTATATGATAGCTTCCGCTGAGACACACTGCCCGATCATTTACGTCGAGTCTGTCACGAATAAGTGTCTACTAGCAGTCGCAGTCATCAACTCAGTCGACATGTTAACATTCTGTCACTGGGTATATGATAGCTTCCGCTGAGACACACTGCCCGATCATTTACGTCGAGTCTGTCACGAATACGTGTCTACTAGCAGTCGCAGTCATCAACTCAGTCGACATGTTAACATTCTGTCACTGGGTATATGATAGCTTCCGCTGAGACACACTGCCCGATCATTTACGTCGAGTCTGTCACGAATAAGTGTCTACTAGCAGTCGCAGTCATCAACTCAGTCGACATGTTAACATTCTGTCACTGGGTATATGATAGCTTCCGCTGAGACACAATGCCCGATCATTTACGTCGAGTCTGTCACGAATACGTGTCTACTAGCAGTCGCAGTCATCAACTCAGTCGACATGTTAACATTCTGTCACTGGGTATATGATAGCTTCCGCTGAGACACACTGCCCGATCATTTACGTCGAGTCTGTCACGAATAAGTGTCTACTAGCAGTCGCAGTCATCAACTCAGTCGACATGTTAACATTCTGTCACTGGGTATATGATAGCTTCTGCTGAGACACACTGCACCTTCCTTTATGTCGAGTCTGTCACGAATAAGTGTCTACTAGCAGTCGCAGTCATCAACTCAGTCGACACGTTAACATTCTGTCACTGGGTATATGATAGCTTCTGCTGAGACACACTGCACCTTCCTTTATGTCGAGTCTGTCACGAATAAGTGTCTACTAGCAGTCGCAGTCATCAACTCAGTCGACATGTTAACATTCTGTCACTGGGTATATGATAGCTTCCGCTGAGACACACTGCCCGATCATTTACGTCGAGTCTGTCACGAATAAGTGTCTACTAGCAGTCGCAGTCATCAACTCAGTCGACATGTTAACATTCTGTCACTGAGTATATGATAGCTTCCGCTGAGACACACTGCCCGATCATTTACGTCGAGTCTGTCACGAATAAGTGTCTACTAGCAGTCGCAGTCATCAACTCAGTCGACACGTTAACATTCTGTCACTGGGTATATGATAGCTTCTGCTGAGACACACTGCACCTTCCTTTATGTCGAGTCTGTCACGAATAAGTGTCTACTAGCAGTCGCAGTCATCAACTCAGTCGACACGTTAACATTCTGTCACTGGGTATATGATAGCTTCTGCTGAGACATACTGCACCTTCCTTTATGTCGAGTCTGTCACGAATAAGTGTCTACTAGCAGTCGCAGTCATCAACTCAGTCGACACGTTAACATTCTGTCACTGGGTATATGATAGCTTCCGCTGAGACACACTGCCCGATCATTTACGTCGAGTCTGTCACGAATAAGTGTCTACTAGCAGTCGCAGTCATCAACCCAGTCGACATGTTAACATTCTGTCACTGGGTATATGATAGCTTCCGCTGAGACACACTGCCCGATCATTTACATCGAGTCTGTCACGAATAAGTGTCTACTAGCAGTCGCAGTCATCAACTCAGTCGACACGTTAACATTCTGTCACTGGGTATATGATAGCTTCTGCTGAGACACACTGCACCTTCCTTTATGTCGAGTCTGTCACGAATAAGTGTCTACTAGCAGTCGCAGTCATCAACTCAGTCGACATGTTAACATTCTGTCACTGGGTATATGATAGCTTCCGCTGAGACACACTGCCCGATCATTTACGTCGAGTCTGTCACGAATAAGTGTCTACTAGCAGTCGCAGTCATCAACTCAGTCGACATGTTAACATTCTGTCACTGGGTATATGATAGCTTCCGCTGAGACACACTGCCCGATCATTTACGTCGAGTCTGTCACGAATTCCGCAGGTGAGTCGATTATTTCTTATGGGTTGAGTAGTTACGGCCTCACATTCAAAACACACTTGAATAGAATATACGAATTGCAACTGAGAATTTTGAAGTCGATAGTGCCATCAAAAATAAAACAAAAATATAAAGATAATAATGAGGGTCTGTTCTATCATTGCAAATTAATGCCTATTTATGATAAAATTAAGTATACGCTATTGGTAGAATAATTTCATAACAAAAGTATTCAAAAAACGCGACAACAAAGTATTACACCCAATGTAACGACTAGGAACGCAATGAATCCCAAGTTGTGTTTACCGCGTTATACTAATTTATATGGCAAAAATACGTTGTCATATAGAGTACCATATCTGATAAACCAAATACCCAATGAACTAAAAATTATAATTAATGAAAACAACATTAAATCTAAACTTAAAAAGTATTATCTAAGTACACTAATTAAAATGTAATAAAAAAAAAACCTAACTACTAACCTAACACAATAAAGTAACACGCTGTACACACAGCTTGTCCCTTACCTACTTGCAACTAGTTGACGCCCCACACTAGCACACACCGGTGATATACTGGCTTAACCAATATTTTTTTATAAGCCTACCGACTTGACTTTTTTTATTTTATTTTATTTTTATGAATCAATTACTACACATTTATGGCTACAAGTACATCTGATGTTACCTCTCGGCTAATATAATATGTGGATGATCGACGATGAACTCCAGTATAAGGAAAAACTTTATTTAAGTTTATATTATACTGTAAAATATTAGTTGTAAAGATTAATATGTAAACATTGTAATAAATAAATAAGTGTCTACTAGCAGTCGCAGTCATCAACTCAGTCGACACGTTAACATTCTGTCACTGGGTATATGATAGCTTCTGCTGAGACACACTGCACCTTCCTTTATGTCGAGTCTGTCACGAATAAGTGTCTACTAGCAGTCGCAGTCATCAACTCAGTCGACATGTTAGCATTCTGTTACTGGGTATATGATAGCTTCCGCTGAGACACACTGCCCGATCATTTACGTCGAGTCTGTCACGAATAAGTGTCTACTAGCAGACGCAGTCATCAACTCAGTCGACATGTTAACATTCTGTCACTGGGTATATGATAGCTTCCGCTGAGACTCACTGCCCGATCATTTACGTCGAGTCTGTCACGAATAAGTGTCTACTAGCAGTCGCAGTCATCAACTCAGTCGACATGTTAACATTCTGTCACTGGGTATATGATAGCTTCCGCTGAGACACACTGCCCGATCATTTACGTCGAGTTTGTCACGAATAAGTGTCTACTAGCAGTCGCAGTCATCAACTCAGTCGACATGTTAACATTCTGTCACTGGGTATATGATAGCTTCCGCTGAGACACACTGCCCGATCATTTACGTCGAGTCTGTCACGAATAAGTGTCTACTAGCAGTCGCAGTCATCAACTCAGTCGACATGTTAACATTCTGTCACTGGGTATATGATAGCTTCCGCTGAGACACACTGCCCGATCATTTACGTCGAGTCTGTCACGAATACGTGTCTACTAGCAGTCGCAGTCATCAACTCAGTCGACACGTTAACATTCTGTCACTGGGTATATGATAGCTTCCGCTGAGACACACTGCCCGATCATTTACGTCGAGTCTGTCACGAATAAGTGTCTACTAGCAGTCGCAGTCATCAACTCAGTCGACACGTTAACATTCTGTCACTGGGTATATGATAGCTTCCGCTGAGACACACTGCCCGATCATTTACGTCGAGTCTGTCACGAATAAGTGTCTACTAGCAGTCGCAGTCATCAACTCAGTCGACATGTTAACATTCTGTCACTGGGTATATGATAGCTTCCGCTGAGACACACTGCCCGATCATTTACGTCGAGTCTGTCACGAATAAGTGTCTACTAGCAGTCGCAGTCATCAACTCAGTCGACATGTTAACATTCTGTCACTGGGTATATGATAGCTTCTGCTGAGACACACTGCACGTTCATTTACGTCGAGTCTGTCACGAATAAGTGTCTACTAGCAGTCGCAGTCATCAACTCAGTCGACATGTTAACATTCTGTCACTGGGTATATGATAGCTTCCGCTGAGACACACTGCCCGATCATTTACGTCGAGTCTGTCACGAATAAGTGTCTACTAGCAGTCGCAGTCATCAACTCAGTCGACACGTTAACATTCTGTCACTGGGTATATGATAGCTTCCGCTGAGACACACTGCCCGATCATTTACGTCGAGTCTGTCACGAATAAGTGTCTACTAGCAGTCGCAGTCATCAACTCAGTCGACACGTTAACATTCTGTCACTGGGTATATGATAGCTTCTGCTGAGACACACTGCACCTTCCTTTATGTCGAGTCTGTCACGAATAAGTGTCTACTAGCAGTCGCAGTCATCAACTCAGTCGACATGTTAACATTCTGTCACTGGGTATATGATAGCTTCCGCTGAGACACACTGCCCGATCATTTACGTCGAGTCTGTCACGAATAAGTGTGTCTACTAGCAGTCGCAGTCATCAACTCAGTCGACACGTTAACATTCTGTCACTGGGTATATGATAGCTTCTGCTGAGACACACTGCACCTTCCTTTATGTCGAGTCTGTCACGAATAAGTGTCTACTAGCAGTCGCAGTCATCAACTCAGTCGACATGTTAACATTCTGTCACTGGGTATATGATAGCTTCCGCTGAGACACACTGCCCGATCATTTACGTCGAGTCTGTCACGAATAAGTGTCTACTAGCAGTCGCAGTCATCAACTCAGTCGACATGTTAACATTCTGTCACTGGGTATATGATAGCTTCCGCTGAGACACACTGCCCGATCATTTACGTCGAGTCTGTCACGAATTCCGCAGGTGAGTCGATTATTTCTTATGGGTTGAGTAGTTACGGCCTCACATTCAAAACACACTTGAATAGAATATACGAATTGCAACTGAGAATTTTGAAGTCGATAGTGCCATCAAAAATAAAACAAAAATATAAAGATAATAATGAGGGTCTGTTCTATCATTGCAAATTAATGCCTATTTATGATAAAATTAAGTATACGCTATTGGTAGAATAATTTCATAACAAAAGTATTCAAAAAACGCGACAACAAAGTATTACACCCAATGTAACGACTAGGAACGCAATGAATCCCAAGTTGTGTTTACCGCGTTATACTAATTTATATGGCAAAAATACGTTGTCATATAGAGTACCATATCTGATAAACCAAATACCCAATGAACTAAAAATTATAATTAATGAAAACAACATTAAATCTAAACTTAAAAAGTATTATCTAAGTACACTAATTAAAATGTAATAAAAAAAAAACCTAACTACTAACCTAACACAATAAAGTAACACGCTGTACACACAGCTTGTCCCTTACCTACTTGCAACTAGTTGACGCCCCACACTAGCACACACCGGTGATATACTGGCTTAACCAATATTTTTTTATAAGCCTACCGACTTGACTTTTTTTATTTTATTTTATTTTTATGAATCAATTACTACACATTTATGGCTACAAGTACATCTGATGTTACCTCTCGGCTAATATAATATGTGGATGATCGACGATGAACTCCAGTATAAGGAAAAACTTTATTTAAGTTTATATTATACTGTAAAATATTAGTTGTAAAGATTAATATGTAAACATTGTAATAAATAAATAAGTGTCTACTAGCAGTCGCAGTCATCAACTCAGTCGACACGTTAACATTCTGTCACTGGGTATATGATAGCTTCCGCTGAGACACACTGCCCGATCATTTACGTCGAGTCTGTCACGAATAAGTGTCTACTAGCAGTCGCAGTCATCAACTCAGTCGACATGTTAACATTCTGTCACTGGGTATATGATAGCTTCCGCTGAGACACACTGCCCGATCATTTACGTCGAGTCTGTCACGAATAAGTGTCTACTAGCAGTCGCAGTCATCAACTCAGTCGACACGTTAACATTCTGTCACTGGGTATATGATAGCTTCTGCTGAGACACACTGCACCTTCCTTTATGTCGAGTCTGTCACGAATAAGTGTCTACTAGCAGTCGCAGTCATCAACTCAGTCGACATGTTAACATTCTGTCACTGGGTATATGATAGCTTCCGCTGAGACACACTGCCCGATCATTTACGTCGAGTCTGTCACGAATAAGTGTCTACTAGCAGTCGCAGTCATCAACTCAGTCGACATGTTAACATTCTGTCACTGGGTATATGATAGCTTCCGCTGAGACACACTGCCCGATCATTTACGTCGAGTCTGTCACGAATAAGTGTCTACTAGCAGTCGCAGTCATCAACTCAGTCGACATGTTAACATTCTGTCACTGGGTATATGATAGCTTCCGCTGAGACACACTGCCCGATCATTTACGTCGAGTCTGTCACGAATAAGTGTCTACTAGCAGTCGCAGTCATCAACTCAGTCGACATGTTAACATTCTGTCACTGGGTATATGATAGCTTCTGCTGAGACACACTGCACGTTCATTTACGTCGAGTCTGTCACGAATAAGTGTCTACTAGCAGTCGCAGTCATCAACTCAGTCGACATGTTAACATTCTGTCACTGGGTATATGATAGCTTCCGCTGAGACACACTGCCCGATCATTTACGTCGAGTCTGTCACGAATAAGTGTCTACTAGCAGTCGCAGTCATCAACTCAGTCGACATGTTAACATTCTGTCACTGGGTATATGATAGCTTCTGCTGAGACACACTGCACCTTCCTTTATGTCGAGTCTGTCACGAATAAGTGTCTACTAGCAGTCGCAGTCATCAACTCAGTCGACATGTTAACATTCTGTCACTGGGTATATGATAGCTTCTGCTGAGACACACTGCACTTTCCTTTATGTCGAGTCTGTCACGAATAAGTGTCTACTAGCAGTCGCAGTCATCAACTCAGTCGACATGTTAACATTCTGTCACTGGGTATATGACAGCTTCTGCTGAGACACACTGCACCTTCCTTTACGTCGAGTCTGTCACGAATAAGTGTCTACTAGCAGTCGCAGTCATCAACTCAGTCGACATGTTAACATTCTGTCACTGGGTATATGATAGCCATAGTACAGTAGATAGTAGGATACAACGATAGTATTGTTTAAGATGGATTGTATGACAAAAAATAATATAGTTAGACGAACATTAGGATTGTATGCGTTTCAGATTCAGCGTCTCAATAAATAAGTATTGACATATATCTCTTTTACATTTTTGAGGATACAAAATTAAACGTAACAACAACAGGCCGCTTCAATGTTTTTCGTATTTATGTCACTGAGGTGACAAGTATACGGCCTCCCCGATGATAAGCAAGTACCGTACCCTACAGACTCTTGCACAGCAGAAGCGTCACTTGTGCGTTGCCGAACCTGGAGAAAACTCCAAAAAGTGCATTCCATAATAATTCACTGAAAAAACCTCCGTGTAACAATACAGTACGCGACCAATGCGGTTCTAATGTGTGGGGATGAATTCCCTATTTTAGTTATTTGCTTTATTATTAATATTACATGTTATTTCCGTGTTCGCTAAAAGCGGGTCCCGCCCACCGATCAGGGGTGGTGTCATGTTTAGATATTTCTTTTATAACAACGTCGGAAGGCATACAATCATACGGCCCACCTGATGTAAAATGGTTACCGTAGCCTATTAATGCTTGTAATATTTTAAGTATCACTAGCACGATGCCTCCTTTGCTGCTTACGCAGCAACTCCTTAGGAGCTTACTGGTTACCCGACTCACACGCAGGAACACAACAACCCTCCAGGGAGTTGTTATTTGGCTGCGGTTTTCTGTGAGGTGGAGGTACTTCCCGAGACGGGCTGCTTTGATGCGCCCTACCTCTCTTTAAAAGATAGTTGCGTTTCTTTTTAATATTATGCACTTACCTTACTAGTGAGGCAATCTTGGAAATCTTTCTTCATGACAGACACGGATACCCTGTCCTGGGGTCGTTTGGGACCACTCACTGACGTCACCACCGACGCGAGGTCCAGCTCTACCACCTGGAAAGTCGTTGTTATCTATTGTACTAACATGTACTAAAAACATGTGCGTGCAGTTTACATGCTTGACGAGCTCGGTGGCTCAGTCGTGAATGACGCGACTTTGACACTAACGCTCGTGGGATCGATTCCCACACAAGGCAAACTTATTGTGTGCATGAACATGTCTGTTTGTCTTGATCCGGATATTTTAAGTGAAGTAGGGCGCAGCAAAGCAGCCCCTCTGGGGAAGTACCTCCACCTCGCAGAAAACCGTAGCCAAATAACAACTCCCCTAGATGGTTGTTGTGTTCCTGCGTGTGAGTGAGGTCACCAGTAAGCTCCCAAGGAGTTGCTGTATAAGCAGCAGAGGAGACGGCGCGCAAGTGATACTTAAATATATCGCAAGCGTTAATAGGCTACGGTACCCGCTTTACATCAGGTGGGCCGTATGCTTGTATGCCTCCCGACGTAATATAAAAAAAAACACGCGATACAAGCGAAACCTTCAAAAATGTGAACTTAATAACCACGACAATTTTCTGCTTTCGTTTTCGGCATACTTTAAAAATATTTTATTAAAATAATGAATTATTCATCTAAACAATACACGTGCACTATACACCACGGTTGTTTCGACTCCTTATCCCAAGCTACGTAATACTCCGTACGTACAACGCTACACACGTACAACGCTCGGACCCTGAAATAAACACTGTATAATGCCTTCTATCTCATTCTCTCGCACGTTCAATCGTATTAACGTATATGGTTGCCTTATTTTACTGTCGCTTTTTGATTCCATCAAATCACAACGATGCTAAAGAAGTTTCACTTCAAAAAGTTACACACATATGCATTTCTGACGACTGTTATTATTTATATATTTAATCTATGACAATAATATTCTTCAAATTCTATTTTTGTAAGAACATTCCTACCGCTAAGATGAAGAAACCCGCTATGGAATTTGGCTATAGGCCTGTTCTATTAGCGACGCCGACTAGCAGGTCATTTCTACCGCATTTCACTCCTTTTCAATGTGCATTTTTATCACCCCAATTCAAAGTAAGTAAATTGCACAGAGGACTATTTTTTTTTGTGTTTTTACTCAGATTTCCTTGACAACATTTATTAGCTCCAAGCTAAGTTTACACCAGCAAAACAAACACTATATATCTAGTCCGACCATAAATTCTGTTACAAACGAATATGCATTTATTTTTTTATGAAGTAATGTCTCGGCAAATAATAAAAAAATGGTTGTATTCGGTTCTATAATGGCCATCTTCGGATTTAAAACAGGCTGTAGGCGATGGGATCGGAAATATCAAACCAAAGAATCAGGAGTGAAGTTAGATTTAATCTTGGATAGCAAAAACTGTTAAAAATACTACTTTTACAACGAATTTACAGAAAGTTATAATGTTCAACCGACATTACACATGAGCGACTGGTCACGTACACATTGAAAATATAGCAGGTAAGTACAATCATTGCTTTATGCTTCTCATCTTAATACGTTTAATACAGTTTTCATCAACATCCGCTAGATGGCGTAAGTAGTGCGGTAAGTTAACCCTTCGAAATCCGGGTGGTCGTATACGACCGCGAAATGTATGGGAAAACGTATATAACGGGTTCTGACTGCTCAATATGTCTGGTTAGGAATCTATGGATTAACGCACTGTTTCCATGGGAAATTTAGCCACCGCTTGCTCCAGAGATTTGTTAAGAGACACAATGTCGGCGTGTCGTTTCCAGCAGGCCATGTCCTCTGAAATTGATCATAATTTGCAGTCTAACGGGTTCAGATCTGGGCTAGACAACGGCCAGTCTTCAGCTCTTATAAAGTCCGGAACGTTGGATTCGAGTCAAACTTGAGTTCGTGCCTTGTGACCAGGTACACGATCCAAGACAGTCTTTTAAACCTTATTTATGGTGGAGGAAGTGTTGGTATATCTGTCGATAGTAAGATATACGAACATACGCCACCAAGCTTTTGAAGTGTCTTGAACATGACCGACGGCTCCTTTACTCACTTTGGGCAAGGCAAACACTGTAATCCTATTTTCTTTTAACACCCCATTCCATATTGTAATTTGATAATGAAGTCGAAAAAAATATGTAAAACGGCGGGAAATCGAAAAAAGATTTTAACATAATAAACGCGTTTCAAATTCAAAATAATTAAAAAATATTGAAAAAATGAAAAGTTTCTATGTAACAGTGTTTATGGCCAGACTAGTTATAGTCTAGCATTTGTGTAACGCTTGCGTACAGAGTAGAAGGGTACAAGTACGGTGAGCGAGTGAGGTTACCACCGAGCACCTGGTGTGGTGTTGTATCTCCAAGGACGCGGGCAATACTCCCTGGTGGCAGTGGATACAGACACACGACACTAAAATGTTACCTCAGAGAATATCGGATCCTGAGAAGAGTCGGTGTAGTCTCTGAACTGCCCCGTGGCCCTCAAGTACGCCTCAATGACGTCTATCTTGTCTTTGGGACGATCTGAAAATTATTAAAACATTGGAATTCAAGTCTCAAGTCAGACCGCACACGGAGTACTGTGATCCTTCGGGCGGGAACACCTGGATACCAGCTAGGATCTTGTCACTGTCTTGTGAGATCTCAAGGAAAGCCTAAGTAGAGATTTTGCCTCCCATTGTGTGTTCTACTGATTGTGTAATGAGTTGCGTTTATAAGAGTTATTCGATATGCTGCCGCTCGCCAAGGCAGAGAATTCCTCAGCGGTTCCAGAGAAATTTTGTTCTGAGAACTTTAACCCACTGCAAAGGCATTATTAGATAAAGATAAATGATAAAAAATATTCATTTGCCATTGGACCCTCGCGAGCACTTACATTTTTTAAATATAATCTTATTGATTCTAATTCAATTCTCAATTGAAAAATATTTTTGCACGTGAACCAGATTAGAATGGCAGACAAAACACCATTTACCTTGTCAATATTTCACACCAACGAACAAAATTAAATAGATATCATCAGCAAATAGTACTATATCTGCTAATTTCTGCATCACGTGGGATATGGGGCGCGAGTGTTGCCCCTGGTGTTGTAAGTGTCAAAAGGCACTGTTCTTATTGTAAGGTTACCGTACTACCATGAGTACAGTAAGAGTTTAGTATTTTGTGGAGTTCAGTGACGTGGCATGTCAATCGCAAGTTAAAAGCAACCTTAACGGCAGTCTGCCTATCGATGGATGTAATCATCTCTAGTTCTTCAGAACTCAGAGCACACAGAGGGCAGAACACACCGTCGGCTGTTTGATATTGTACTTATGGATATATGAGAGGCTGAGGGTATATGAGGATACTGACTAGTTTGTGTGAGGTAGCCCAGCGAGCGCTCGTCGACCGGGAAGTGCGCGACGGTGGCCCCGAACTCTGGACACATGTTGGCGACGGTGGCGCGGTCGGCGATGCTCAAAGCTGACACCCCTGGCCCGAAGAACTCCACGAATTTGCCAACCACGCCCAGGGAGCGGAGGTGCTGCCAAAAAATATCACTGAAGTTCAATAATAATATTTATGTTACATCCTGTCAACATCCATACTCATCTTCAACATCAAAGCGCACGAACGGAAACGATTTCTCATTGCACAACTACCCACCGTACGCCCGCATAATATCGAATAGACAGAAAAATCATACGAATACGACATATAAATAATATATAAATATTTTCGGACATATTAAACAGCGCCATCTACGAGTAGTTCCAAAGCACGTGAAGCTTGTGCTGTGGATACTAGACCACTGATTAATATACTTACTTTTTTTAGAAATAGATACAATATGTGATATAAAAAAACTCCCAGATTATATAATGACGAGCTCGGTGGCGCTGTGGCCAATAACGCTACTTTGACACCAAAGCTTGTGGGATCGATTCCCACCAGACAAATATTTGTGTGCATGAACATGTCTGTTTGTATTTGACTGGGTGTTTTAAGAGGTAGGGCACATGGAAGCAAACCTTCTGGGGAAGTAACTCCACCTCACAGCAAATCCCAGTCAAGTAACAACTACGTGGAGGGTTGTTGTTTTCCTGGGTGTGAGTGAGGTCACCAGTAAGTTTCTAAGGACTTGCTGTGTTAGCAGCAGAGGTGACATCACGCGAGTGATACTTGATGTATTGCAAGCGTCAATTCATTCATGCACACAAATTATTGTCTTGTATACGAATCGAACCCACATATCTTGATAATAAAGAAGCTATTGCTATCTTGGCCTCCGGGGGTCACAAACAAACGCTAGGAGACTACCAATAAAGCTCGTAAAAGATTTTTTATTCACTACTAACGTGGAGAACAAGCTTACAGCCTACCTGAAGGTAAGCTTCAGGTAGGTTAATAACCATACAAATCTATACAGATAAATAAAATTGGGGAGTCTGTTTGTAATATTAAAATAACCGCTTTTTACTAAATGCATATGGATGTATACACGGTACATATACCAAAATACATTTTTTTAACAATTTTTGTATGTCAATTTGTTCTGGCTAATCTCTGAAACGGCTGGACCGATTTTGACGGGACTTTCACTGGCAGATAGCTGATGTAATAAGGAGTAACGTAGGCTACTTTTATTTTAGAATTTTTATTTTTTTTATTAATATAAATATTTAATAAAAAAATAACTATTCCGCGCGGACGAAGTCGCGGGCACAGCTAGTTACATTATCCTATTTTCGAAATGGATTGAAAATTGGTTAAAAGTGTTGCCAATGATGATGAGGGGAATAACAAACGTACCTTTGTGATAGTAAGTACCAGGTCGGTGGAAGTAGCCAGCGGATTCAATTGTCCAATTAACTTGTACCCCACCACTTTGGGCAAAAGCATGCTGATAGCTTGACCCAACATCACCGCCTCAGCCTCGATACCTGCAAAAAAATATATTAAATAAAATAAACCGCTTGATTTAATTATTAAAACCAAACGACGAGCTCGGTGGCGCAGTGGTGAAACGCGCTGTTACGCTACTTTGACACCGACGCTCGTGGGTTCGATTCCCACACAGTACAAACATTTGTGTGCATGAACATGTCTGTTTGTCTTGGTCTGGGTATTTTCTATGTATAATAAGTATGTATTTACAAAAAAATAATATTTACGTATGTTTATCAGTTTTCTAGTACCCATAACACAAGCTTCGCTTACTTTGGGGCTAGATGGCGCTGTGTAATTTATCCGAAAATATTTATTTATTATTTATATTATTTATATTTCACTAATCTCATGTAACGAACGGTGCCCCTCCCGAGCGATGTTTATTTCAAACTTAATAACTGCTCGGCGTATAGTTTTTGTTAAGATATGTGCGGAGACATCGAGCGATTATGACGATCTATAATGTCCGCAGTCAGTGTGTATTCTATTTGAAAAATGAAAATCTATAAATGTCTATTTTATTTTTCTTTACAGTATGTATCTTAATGGACAAAATTGTTACTTATATTTATTTATTTAAAACTTTATTGACCACTTTACATTTTGGTGCAATAGGCGGACTTAATGCTACTTGCGTTCTCTGCCAGTCGACCTTTGGGAGTGGAGAGAATCACGATTGCGCCTATACATATATATACATTAAATACATAAAATACATATATACTTACAATACATATATATATATATACACATATAAATTGTACGATACATACAAACGTATTAGACATACATAACTTACAACTAATATTAAAATAAATATAAATATAATAATAATGATGACGGTCTTACTGATGAAATGCTTCTTATTCAAGCTCTATCAAGAAATAAATTGAATTGAATTGAACTGAACTGTCTTGTCGAGCTTTCAAAAAGATAATGGTGTACCTTCTTTTTAAAGACAGAATAGATACTGGTAACGCATTCCAGAGTTGAATAGATTGCCGAGTGAAGGAGCCGGACATGAAGCCTGAGCGGAAAAGAGGGATAGAGAGTGAGAGAGAATTGTAGGAACGTAGTGGGCGATTGTGAGAGTCACAGAGATACTGAAACTTGCATTTCAAGTACTCTGGAGAATGAGGATTGGACAGAATAGGTAACCATCCAAGCTTAGACCGGTAGGAAGAAATGTGGTCAAATATCCGAAGGCAAACGATAAAATTCAGTTCCAGCGCTCTCTGTCTTACCAATTTGAGTTTTAACCAAATAAAATGTTTCTGCCTACTTTGCACATCGACAAGATAGTAAATGTCTCACTGTACTACCGGTAGATGGCGCTATAATTAAAAATGTATAATATTTAATGTTCTCACGACTTGTATGTGACACATTCCATAAAAATTGCATTGCTGCTCCCACTTGAATGACGTTTTAAGGGTTCCGTACCCAAAGGGTAAAACGGACTCTATTACTGAGACTCCGCTGTCTGTCCGTCCGTCTGTCACCAGGCTATATCTCATGAACCGTGATAGTTAGACAGTTGAAATTTTCACAGATGATGTATTTCTGTTGCCGCTATAACAACAAATACTAAAAAACAAAATAAAATAAATATTTAAGGGGGCTCCCATAAAACAAATGTGATTTTTTGCCCCTTTTTTGCTCGATATTGATAACGGCAACAGGTAGACGCTTGAAATATTTACAGAATATTTAGTTATATATTAATTTAAAAAATTAATAATTAAATTAAAATAAAACAAATATTTAAGGGGGGCTCCCGCACAACACGATTTTTTTTTGCCGTTTTTATAGATAATGGTACGGAAACCTTCGTGCGCGAGTCCGACACGCACTTGGCCGGTTTTTAATTCTACTTTGAATACCCAATAATTCACCATCCTCCGAGCAATAATTCATCGCCCACTTTTTTTTTTAAATATACATATGGCAATAGTGTTGCTACTTTATGCCAGTGTCAAAGTCTTCAGTTTAGAACCATTTGAAAATCTTAATTCTATGTTCCAGCTTCAGGAACTGTGCTGAAAAAATACTTGGGAAGGGTACCTAGACCCAATCAACCCAGTTTAAATACCACCCGTAAAACGATAGTGATTTTTACAAGGTTTTCGTAATGAACTTATTCACGTCTTCCAAAAAGTGCATAAACGTGTTATATTTGAGTTTATTCATTACTGTATAATTTCACTGCACTTATGTCACAAACTACTATCGAAATTGTCACACAATACTAATTTTATACTGAATTGTAAACATTTCAAATAAAACAACAATGTCACTCGTCAAAAGCGCGGGAAGAATTCCCATCGCCAACTTAATAATGTACCAGGATCACAGCATTGAGCAGAAGGTCAATGGCTATACATAGAAATCAATGACTATTTATAGTTTACAGCCAAGGTACATCAGGGAACGTCCTCGTCTTGATTGATAATGATAAGTACCTCCGACTCCCCACCCCACCACTCCCAGCCCGTTGATCATGGTGGTGTGGCTGTCCGTCCCCACCACGGAGTCCGGGTGGAGCACCTGCCCCGTGAACACCACGCGGGCTAGGTATTCCAAATTCACCTGGAAATTTGTAATAAATAAGCTGTATCAGCTAGTAGATAGTAAATATATCCATGTATAACTTCACGCCAAGTCCATTGCGGGGCAGGCAGACAGCCGAGCGCCGCGTGACCCGATCGTTACATACTTCACTCGCTTCAATAACATTCATATCTCTTCTCGTGCACGCTCGCCGGTTTCTAAGGCTACTGACATCACCATCTGATAAAATACGACCAATTTAGTTATGGAAGGTACATTTTGGCTTTTCTTTTTTTTTCTACACGTCTGAGAACGGAGCATGCCTCTTCTTATTTTAACATCGGCACCTCGTTCAGACCATGTTCGATCATGATTGTGAACGTAGTCTACAAGAGTTATGCCACAAATATTGCGCAACGCTCGCATTTCGACTGCGTTTATACCATAAGCTAGCGTAATCTATATATATAAAAATGAATGTTTGTCTGTATGTCCTCTATGGACTCAAAAACGGCTGGGCAGATTTTGATGAAATTTTGAGTGAATCTTCAGGTTAGCCCAGCAGGTGATCCTGTGAAGTTTGGTAACGATTGGATCCCCCGTGCGAAGCCGGGGCGGATAGCTAGTAACAACTAAACTTCACAGTTTTGTGTGCGAGTTCTGGTGGAGACTGTACAAGAAGCCTCCTGTGCAGCCTGCAGGTATACCGACCTGGTGGACGATCCCGGAGCCCGGCGGTACTATCAGCATGTTGTCAAACGCTTGGGCGCCCCACTGGAACATACAAATACATTTATAAAATCACACAATCATAATCATAATCACATATCATGTATATTTGTAAAGAGTCTAAATAACCCCGTGGGTAAAGAACCTGCCTCTGGACCAACTGGCCCCGGTTTGATACCTGGCGTGTACACTAAATTCATGTTTTCGGATTTATGTACATATTTGTAATTATCCCTCGCTCGGCGGTGATGGAAAACATCGTGAGGAAACCAGCACGTCCAAGAAATTATAATTCGATAAATGTGTAACCTAACCCAAGAAAGCTTTGGTTTTCTCTCTCCGTTGCGAAGGTCTGACGGCAGTCACTCCATATAAAAATCTTAGGTAATGGACGCTGACAAGAAAAATATTTATATTTCTGAACATGAAACAATACAGTTATTCTTGTAAAGGTGTTAGGTTTCGCGAATCCAGCAACAGCATACATGAAAATAATTTTGTGAATAAAACTTCATGAAACAGATCCATATTCTGACATTAAAACAATATATCACGAGCGTTTATAGACTACGGTAACCTTCTCGTAGTAGGCGGGCCGGGCGCTTACTTACGTCTCGACGTTGTACCAAATATATATAAAGCGAGCGAATCATGTGACGCTTGGTTCTCACTGCCTACCCCATAAGGGATTTCCCGTGACTATCTATATATTATACGTGAAGCAAAAACTTTGTCCCCCTTTGTTGAGGATAGCTTTTATATAACCTTTTTATATTTTTGTAAACTCTATGTTTTTAGACTCTGGTATTATGCTTTCTCTTGTTTTTCTGCTGTCATATTTTTTTGTGTCATCGTTCGTCTTTTGGTAAGCATTAATATTATAACTCCTATATCCTAAATAAATAGAAAATACTCTGATATCTGGTCTTTACCTATTTATTACATACAGTCCACCTTTCTTTAAAACCCATTCTTTACACCCTTTTTACGAAAATTACGCGGACGGAGGAGTAGGAAATTTGACACAGTTGAAGTTTACATGGAGAAGTGTAGAGAGCTAAATTTGCTTTATAATAATACTTGGAAAATACATTAAATTAATAAAAAAACCTTACACGCACTACCATAGGTTCGAAACATAAACACATAGGCATCCACATATATATCTAAGAGCAGATAGATTGGTTTATGGTTAATGTCTGTGGTCAAACTGAGAAGAGATTAATATTATTGGTGTACAATGTTAGTTGTCTATAGTCATACTGAATGTCAAAAACAATCATAATTATGAAAATGTCATTGTGATAATTTGTCTAATAGATATTTGTGCTTTATATATTAGTTAATCAAACGTTTAAACTTAAAAATTAAATTAATTTTCGGCCACTAGTACAGATAGACAGATATACGTACCTTTAAAAACTGAAATCTCTCTTTGTTCCTCTCAAATTCTAATTCTTGATTCTTGGATAACGCGTCCGGCCTGTAAAATCACAATTATCACAATATGGTGTCGCGTCGGGTGGGGGACAAGGGGGTCCCTCCCGCCTGATATGCAGAATAGTCTGTAAGCCTGAAATAATGACTTTCGAGTTCGGAAATTCTTTCCAGAATATTCAGAATGATGGAGTGAAGTGAGTTTTTAAGAGAGATAGGCGCATTATAACATCCGGTCTGGGGAATTATCTCCACCTCTTAGAGGGTTGTTGTGTTTCTGCGTGTGAGTGAGGTCACCAGTAAACTCCTAAAGAGTTGCTGTGTTAGCAGCAGAGGAGGCATCGCGCGAGTGATATATGTTACAAGCGTTAATAGGCTACGGTAACTGCTTTATATCGGGTGTGTCGTATGCTTGCATGCCTCCCGACGTAGCATAAAAAAACCGCAGCCAAATAACAATGCCCTGGAGTAGTTGCTGTGTTAGCAGCAGATGTGGCATCGCGCGAACGATACCTAATGTATTGCGTTCATATGCTACGGAAACCGCTTTACATCCGGTGGGCTCGTATGTCTGTCGACGCTGTAAAAAAGGAAAATAGTGTGAAATTTGTCAACTGACGTCCTGGCGAAGTCCACTTGCACCGAGTGGTCGATGACGAGGTCGGCGGGGCAGATGGGGTTGATCTTGTGAGGGTCCCCGCCGAGCTGCTTCACCGCGTCCCGCATCGCCGCGAAGTCCACCACCGCCGGCACGCCCGTCAGGTCCTGGGGGCGACACGGGCGCACTGTGTTACCGTCGGTGGGTTGTAAGCAGCCCGGGGGATAAGAATCGATTTGAATCCTGGCGTGTACTACTAAATTTGCGTTTTGGGATCTATGTAGATATTTGTAATGGTCACTTGCTCGGCGGTAAAGGAAAACACCGCGAGGAAACCCACATATCAAAGAAATTATATTTCAAAAGACGTGTGAACTAGCATAATAAAGGTCTGGTTTCCCCTTTGGGTTGTGGTCTGACGGCAGTCGCTTCATGACAAAATCCATATCTTCGTGAAAAGCTTAGCCTTTACTAAGACTAAGCTTTTGGCTTGAGGATCCCGTCAATCCTAATGAATTAGGAAACTCTATAACGCTAATTTATACAACAGGGAAAACCAGACCTTTTTCAGGTTAGGTCGCATGTCTTTCGAAATATAATTTGTTAGACCGCCAAGCGAGTGATAATTACAACTAATTGTTCGCCAGTACATTTACAGATCGGTTTTGGAAGACATATTTCAAATAATTATTCATTATGGAACAATAATAAAAAAATAACAATACATAATTGTGATTCACAAACAAATCACGGAGTTCGCCGTCTGAATATATTGAAGTTAGCCTTGGCGAGCGGCGTGTGTGTATGTCCTAAATACAGTTTAACACCTGTAAAGAATGTTTATATGTTGGATGGTAAACGCTGGGAAGATTAGAAGAGGCATGCTCCGCTGGGTCGGACATCTATCTGCTTTTCTACATGTCCGAACCAGCGGAGCACTTTTATTTATTGAAGACGTTTTCTAACTAATCTATATAAAAATGAATCCACATGCAATTTGATCTAACCTGCTTTGTGTGCTTCCGCCACCAATTAGTTCATGCGGCCTAGCGCCGGCCGGCACCCACCCACTACTGTTAGTAAGTGCAACATGCCGACGCTGCCATGGCTGCTCCGGTAGTCTCTGTCTCGGCCGCTGCGGTCGTCCGCCATCTGGAACAGAATCCGCATGCCCCCACCACCACCGTCGCTGCCACGACTGGCCTGGTCGTCTGGTGTTTCGCCTCTCCACGAGGCATCATCAGGCGTTGTAGACGTTCATCGTAAGAATAACATGCTACAAGTTGTACTTGTAGCATAGTTAATAACATGCTACAAGTTGTACTTGTAGCATGTTATTCATACGATTAACGTCTACAACGCCTGATGATGCCTCGTGGAGAGGCGAAACACGTGTCGCAGCGACGACCAGGCCAGTCGTGGCAGCGACGGTGGTGGTGGAGGCATGCGGATTCTGTTCCAGATGGCGGACGACCGCAGCAGCCGAGACAGAGACTACCGGAGCAGCCATGGCAGCGTCGGCATGTTGCACTTACTAACAGTAGTGGGTGGGTGCCGGCCGGCGCTAGGCCGCATGAACTAATTGGTGGCGGAAGCACACAAAGCAGGTTAGATCAAATTGCATGTGGATTTGACTTTCGCAAAATAACGCCTGAATCTATTATTTAAAAATGAATCCCTATTTCCCTTGGTCTACTCCATAACTTGAGAACGACTTAACCGATTTCATTCATCTTTTTTTTGTTTGTTTGTTTTCTAATACTTTATAGAAGGTTCTTACGGAATGAAACATTAAGAAAATTGCGCAGAAAATTGAAGTAAATCAGAAAACTTAACGACTATTTTAATTTCGCGCATTTAATAGCCAATTGTATGTCGCATGTTCCCGTGTCGGAAAACCAGCAACATTATGTATTTAAATATATTATTTTAAATATTTATTCCAGTTTGAGGTTCGGAACAACGTCTGACGGGTCAGCTAGTCTATATATATATTATATATATAGTGTCTATATATATAGTCTATATATATATATATATATATATAAATGAATGTTTGTCTGTATGTTCTCTATGGACTCAAAAACGGCTGGGCAGATTTTGATGAAATTTACAGTGAATCTTCAGGTTAGCCCAGCAAGTGATCCTGTGAGATTGGTAGCGATCATATCACCCGTGCGAAGCCGGGGCGGATAGCTAGTTTCTTATAAAAGCGGAGGTTCTACATTCATGTGTATGTATTTTATTCACGAATATCGCAATGTTTTTAGGCAATTGAAAAAAAATCTGTTAAGGTAGATCTTAATTTGGTCTCACCGCAGCCAAATAACAACTCCCTAGAGGGTTGTTGGGTTCCAGCGTGTGAGTGAGGTCACCGGTAAGCTCCTAAGGAGTTGCTGTGTTAACAGAGAAAGTGGCATTGCGCAAATGATACTTAATGTATTACGAGCTTTCATAGACTACGGTAACCGCTTCACATTAGGTGGGACGTATGCTTCACGAGTTCAGTGACATATACACATGCAGAAGAATCTATACCGATATAATATATAAAACAGAAGAGTATGTCTTTTGAATGTACTGACAGTTACAGAGATGAGCATCTCTTTTTTTATACTACGTCGGGAGGCATACAAGCATACGGCCCTTCTGATGTAAAGCGGGTACCGTAACCTATTAACGCTTGCGATATATTAAGTATCACTCGCGCGATGCCTCCTCTGCTGCTTGCACAGCAACTCCTTGTGAGATTACTGGTGACCTCACTCACACGTAGGAACACAACAATCCTCTCAGGAGTTGTTATTTGTCTGCGGTTTTCTATGAGGTGGAGGTTCTACCCCCAGACGGGCTGCTTTGATGCGCCCTACATCTCTTAAAACTTCCAGCCCAAGATAAACAGACATTTTCATGCAGTCATGCGTTCTTGTTCACACAGATTATATAACGACAACGGCCTTTGTTACTTTCATATTTAAAGAGAAACAAATATGGCGTCGTTGTTGGCAAAAAATTGACCCAACGGACGTTGTCCTGTTCGAAAATACAAATATGAATCCCTGTAAACCGATCGCAGCGCCCCCCGACGTACCGAGCTCAAATTGTGAATCTAAACCATTCTCGTATCACTTATACATGCCCAAAAAATCTCATCTCAATCATCGAAATCGGTCGGACCGTTTAGGTGTTCAGCCATGCAATTCTGTAAGAGCAAACGTCCTTACATCCTCGGAAACATCGGATGTTACAGCCTTGAACACAAAATTGCAATTCTTTGGTGTCGCTTTTCATGGTTGTGCGACACTAGCGCCGCAAGGCTGCGTTTGGAATTGGAATTCTACAATGCAAACAGCCTCGCGTACGTTTACAGCCTTATGAATACCAAATAATTTAGCCGTGATCGCAATAGACGATGTCAAAGCTGTGACATCTGTGATCACAGCGACGCACACAGCCATTACGAGTCGCTTAGAGAATTGCATGGCAGGCCATACAAACGCCTGTACATAAAGATACGAAAGTTTCATCATACAAAGCTATTAATATATATTTGTAGTGATGTAAGAAGGTGCAGGCAACTCCGCGACGTCATTACGAGAACAACGTGCGCCGGCGCCGGCTCGCTGGACAGATAACTATCAAATAAACATGTGCACAGATAACTATTATCTACATTTGTTATCAGTACGCAAAAATTAAGTATTATATGCTGTTAGCACTTTAAACGTATGTTCACGACGTGTCCCTTGCGGAGTAGGCGGGGATCGAGCGCCGCGGGACTCGCTCCTTACACTCGCAGCTCACTCGCTTCTTTTAACATTCATTTTGATGCACGCTCGCCGGCTCTTACAACTCCTGACATCACCTTCTGATAACACACGATCGATCTTGGTCATGGTAGGTAAATCTTGGCCTTCCTCGATCCCTACATCCTTCCACTTATTGTACATCTGTTTCGTAATTATTTTCTCTTGCATTATTTCTACCGTAGCCTATGAACGCTAGGAACAAAAAAATGTCGCTAGCGCATTACCACCCCCTCTCTGTCCCATTGCTGTCAACACAGCAACTGCATCGACCCTCCAGGCAGTTGTTATTTGGCTGCAATCTTCTGCGAGGTGGAGGTACTTCCCCGGTCGAGCTAACGTCGTGCCCAACCTCTCTATCGCCAGAGGCTCGTCTGTTGATAAGCAGGGTGCACCACGTGCAGGTGAGGTTGGCTTTGGCTCTAAAGGTGATATTGAGCCACTTACACCATAACACCTGTTTCAACACCACATCATCAACCGTCGTTCTTGCGTTCGTTCTGGTTGCTTCTCTTCCAAATACCTTTATCTTTGTTTTCTTCGCATTCAATAGTAAGCCTTCCTTCATACATTCGTCTTTCATCATTGTGACTAGTGTTTGCAGTTCAGATGGTGTTTCTGCTAATATCACGGCATCGTCTGCATACAGCAGACAGTTCACCACTAGGTCGCCCATGCATAATCCTACATTCGCAGAAGTTATTTTCCGTAGACAATTATCAAGATACAGAACAGAGCTGTCCTCTAGTTAAAAGTTACTGTCTTAAAGTTAAAGTTACGCTCTTGACGAGCTCGGTGGCGCAGTGGTGGAACGCGCTGTTACGCTACTTTGACACCAACGCTCGTGGGTTCTATTCACACACAGTACAAACATTTGTGTGCATGAACATGTCTGTTTGTATTGGTCTGAGTATTTTCTATCCTATTAATATTATAAATGCGAAAGTTTGTATGTATGGATGTTTGTTACTCTTTCACGCTTAAACGGCTGAACGGATTTGAATGAAATTTGGCACGTAGATAGATTATGATCTGGATTAACACATAGGCTATGTTATTTGACACCACGCGGGCGGAGCCGCGGGCAGCAGCAAGTGTATAATAAGTATGTATTTACAAAAAAAATGTATTTACGTATGTTTATCAGTTGTCTAGTACCCATAACACAAGCTTCGCTAACTTTGGGGTTAGATGGCGCTGTGAAATTTGTCCGACTATATTTATTTATTTATTATTTATTTAAGCTAGAGGATATCAGTTACCAGTAAAAAAACCGTTGTAATGGTCTTACCTGTAAAATAACCCTGGCCGGCTTGAAGGCGATCTCCACGGGCTCCGCGGCAGCTTGGTTGGTCTCCCATTGCAGTACGTTCTGGACATCCTTCTCTAGCACCTGGAAGTTGTCGCAGTTCCGTACACACGACTCCAGGAGTACCCTGATGCTGTACGGAAGTCTGTCTGCAATGGAAAAGTCTTAATCAAGCTTTTCATATCACAAGAAATAAAAATACAAGTAATAATACTAGTATACTAGTAGTAATACAAGTTCACTGAAATAGTTTCTGCGCAATGTGCACACGACAGACAGATAAATATTTAATGTACGACCGTTTTAGCGTTCTGTATAGATCGATCAGCCCGGATAAATTTTGCAACCGTTCCAAAAAAAATCGGTGAATTAATTAGTTGTACTTGCGCACCGAGAGTTCCGTACAGTTTTTGTACATATAAATGATTATTAAATTGCATGCACCACTTGAAAATCTATATAGATAAATAAAATTGGAGTGTCTGTTTGTAATATTAAAATAACCGCTTTTAATAAATGCATATGGGTACATCCATATGCATTTATTAAAAGCGGTTACACGGTAGATATACTAAAATTATTTTTTTACAATTTTTGTCTGTCTGTCTGTTTGTTGATGGATCAATTTTGACAGGACTTTCACTGGCAGATGGCTGATGTTATAAGGAGTAACTTAGGCTACTTTTATTTTAGAAAAAAATATTAATATAAATAAATAATAAAAAAATAAGTAATCCGAGCGGACGAAGTACATAATACTAATCTATTATTATTTTGCTGTTCGCTATTTTACTCTGCTTATTTAGGTACTTATAATCAAATAAATAAAATTATAACTGAACAATAACTTTGTTGTTAAATTCCGCAATAATAATAATATTTGAAAGATTTCTTTTTTTATACTACGTCGGGAGGCATACCAGCATACGGCCTACTGATGTAAAGCGGGCACCGTAGCCTATTAACGCTTGCGATATATTAAGTATCACTCGCGCGATGCCTCCTCTGCTGCTTACACAGCAACTCCTTACTGGTGACCTCACTCACACACAGGAACACAACACCCTCTAGGGAGTTGTTACTTGGCTGCGGTTTTCTGTGAGGTAGAGGTACTTCCCCAGACGGACTGCTTTGATGCGCCCTACCTCTCTCTTTTTATATTCTGTGTGCTGGCTGCGCTAGTTACAAATATAGTTATATATTCGTTGTGGTATTTACATCTCTATATCTACATAATCATTTTGTCGCGGTCCAATACTGCTTAAGTTATAGTAATTTCATCAGGAACACCGTTCCTATATGAAATCTATATGTTTGTCTGTGTGTGCGTCTTTATCGAATATTCGAATTTTGACTCAGATTCGGATTCAGCATAAAAAAGTAGAATAGGAATGTCTGAAAAACCAACCTCCTATCTCTTAAGGAACATGGTCAAAATGGCCCACAAATTAAAAAAAAATTGAATATTTATTTCAGATTCGAAAAGTAAATTAAAAAGTAGAATAGGAATGTCTTAAAAACCAATATCATATTTCTGGAACATGGTCAAAATGGCCGACGAAGTTTTAAAAAAAATAATTAAATTGTTATATAATTGACGAGCCAGGTGTTCCTCTGGCAATACAAGCTTGCGCATTCTCAACTGGTTATCATTTGAAATGTACATAAAAAGATCCGTTTTGACATGTGCGAGTGGTGCCTATTCATGATATCTGATTCAAACGCGAATGAAAAAATTAATTTCTTCTATCCATTTCTTCATTTGCAATAAGACTAGATAAGCAATATTATAAACCTCAAGGGACGCGCCCCAGATCACCTGTGGGAAGGCAGGTGATCTGATCGCTATTAAACTTCACGAGATCACCCGTTGGACTACTCTGAAGGTTGCCTGAATATATATATACAAATACTACTACAACTCCAACCCTAAATCATCCCACTGTAGGGAGACTTCAAACGAAGTGGTTTACAGCATACTCCACCACGCTGATCAACCGCTGATTGTCGGAGGCTAGTGTTTTTAGGCCGCCCGAAGGCCACTGACCTAGCTTAACGACTGTCGTCTAACGACAACAGCCGGAACCGATGGATTAACGTGCCTTCCGAACATGGAGAAGCTCGAGACAGACAGGCTGCAGTCGACGTTGCTTAACCTGCGTATTCGGTTAGAATGACATGCGCAACGAGGACATCGAGCTGTCTCTGTGTATATAGTAACAAGTGCCGGAAGCACATAAAGTGGTTTATATTGAATAGAGCATATTAATGTTACAGTGTAGTAGGTACTTGAGTGTGACGTATGTCACGTGTCAACCGTGTGAAGTGCACTTAAGTAAAGTGTTTCGTGACAATCGTTGACCAGTGTACACACACGCATTAATACACACACACACGCAGGTAGTCATAATGAAACAGTGTTAAATATGTACGTTTGTGCAAATACATTGAAATAGAAAACAGGCTGACAATCTGACACGTTTACATTTGGACTCGCGCAAGTAGGCTTTTGGGGTTTCGTACCCATATAATAAAAAAAGGACGCATACCTATGACACGACTTTGTCCGTCTATTTGTTTGTCCGTCTGTCAGTGAGGCATAATTTAGCATCGCTAAGCAAGTTGTCCACGTTATTGTAAATGAGAAAGTAGAAAATATCTTCTTTTTTTTTTAAAGGGGTCGAGTCTTCTATTCAAAGTACGGCTTCTAGTCCAAGTGGGGTATCATACGAAAAGTCTCCGCTTGTACATTTCTAATCGGATATATTTCCCCAATTTTGGAATGATGATATAAAAAAAAAATACTATACCCCTCCTTTTGTATTCCCCCCTTACCTCCGAAATAGAAAATTAAAGATGATAAAATTGTATGTAAAAATTACAGGAAAAATATAACGACCTTTCTATCGCATAGGTTTTTTAATCAATAAGTAATCCTTACGGAACCTTGGTACTAGAGTCCAACTCGCAATAAGCGGCTTTTACTATGTTTGATGGTAAACAACCTATGCCGTTACCAACACCTCGTCTTCTGACTGGCGGCAGTTCTAAACAAGATTGCAAACTATTTAGGCCAAAAAAATGTGTGTGTACTTATGTACGCACGTAAAAAGTTATATTAAGGGTTTAAAGTAAGAAATTGCCGATTTGTACTGAAAAATTAAAACTTTTTTTCTAAGATGTAACATATTTATTTAATCAAAATATTTACCCTCATTATCTATACATTGCTGCCATCTATTCGGAAGTTTATTTATACCCTTTGCGATAGAACTCTGGGGATCTAGATTCGACAAACTGTGTGAAAGCATTTTGTACTGCCTCCTGGGAAGAGAATTTTTTACCAGTCGAAAATTGTCTAAATCACGAAAAAAATGTTAGTCAGTTGTAGCAAGATCTGGCGAGTATGGAGGATGACGTATGGTTACTAACTGCAGCTCCTGTAGAGTTACAACGGTATCTCGTGCAGTATTTTTGCGTTATCATGGAGCAATAATGGTGAAGATCGATTCACGAGTCGGGGCTGTTTCACTGCCAGTTTCGCTATCATTGTTCGAAGTTCAGCACAGTAAACATCTGCTGTTATTGCTTGACCAGACCTGAGAAAGCTATAGTGAATAACACCATGAAGAGACCACCAAACAGTTACCATTGTCTTTTATTGGTAAGCTTTGCTTTGGGGCACTGTTGCGGCGTTCGACCTGGGGTGAGGCAATGCATTTTTTGCTTACGGTTATCGTAAAGAATCCGCTTTTCGTCACAAGTCACAATTCGATCCATTATTCCTTCATTTCTGTACCGATTCAACAAGGCAACACAAGTTTCAACACGCGTTTCTTCCTGCAGATCAGTTAGAACACGAGGCATCCATTTTTCATATTTTTTTACCTTACTGAAGTATTTGAATACCTTGATTGATATATTCAAGGTATTCAAATTCACGAACAAAACTTGAGAGACATTTTCCGACCAACTTCGTGGTGTCGAATTCAGATGTCGGTGTCAGTGAAACTTGAAAACTATAATATCTAACTGACAGCAACAACACAAAACATTCATCTCTGGTTAAATAAAATTTGAAACTATATATCGATGTTCCTTGCATGTCACATCCGGGGTATACTATTCTGATTTGGTGGCAACAAGGGAGAATTACCAGGCGTTTAGGCGGTTCTGCAATCTATATTATTGGAATCGATGTGTTGTAACAACTCACAGTTTAGGTCCCAATAGTGTAGATATTTGATAATCCGTGGTGCACGGCAGTTGAGCTTCACTTGACTAGCCATCTCTTATGAGGTTTTTAAATGCCTTATTTGTCATATTGCTGTCTCATCTTTGCCAAGAGGGGAAGTCAATTCGAAAACTTCCTACTCTTACAAATTTCTTCTGATTAAATTCGTTGCGAGTTCCAAGGCAGTTGTAGTTTAACCGCCGGGACAGCAATGAACTTCACTGTTCATTGCCTTTTTGGTGGTCGCCGCTGTCAATTCTGGCTACACAGGAGATACAGTGGTGAGAAGGAGTGGTGGGCCTGTCCCATTAAAAAAAAAATATTGTTGTACCCAAGTAGACAAAGATGTGTGGGACGGCGAGTAGGGCGCTCGGTGTTCTCCGCCTAACCCTCCACCACGAAGGATAATATCATATAAAAAGTAACCTATGGAGAGCCGATGAGACTGAAATCACGTAGTAAATCAATTCACCGTTACCTGTCGGGAGGTAAGGTAGAACGCGTACCTCTTATTGTCTAGTTCACTGATCAATATGGTGACCACTTATCGACTTATTGGTTAAAATAGTCTACCATCGATCAGTACGCTCGAATTGATGAGGTATTTATGTACTAAAACATTACGTTATTACGAGTGCGGGGTGCCTTCGTGCACAGTCAAGTGATTCACTGATTTGTGGTTAGCTGGAACCTAGTAAGTTGAGGCTAGATAGTGTTGTGTAGTTTGAGTTTTTTTTATTGTATTTCAAGTAAATTTAGTTATATAACACGAGTGTCCGTAGATTCCTAACAGTTTCAAGCAACCTTCACGTACGGAATCCTAAAAGTGCGCGTATTTGTTTGATAGTTAGCGTGCGTCGGTGTTCATTTGTTTATACTCAAGTGTGAATTTTAAAGAGGGGCAAAGTTCATTTTAGATACCGCGACATCAATAAAAAAAGGCAGAGCCGGTCGAAATACACAAGTGGCAAGTAGCGGCCATTACTACAAGACCGCCGCCCGCACTAACTAAATACATCAACTAATGTATAAGTTTTGACGACCACTGGTGAAACGCGCTGTTACGCTACTTAGACACCGACGGTCGTGGGTTCGATTCCCACGCCGTACAAACATGTGTGTCAAAGACAAAGATATTTATTTGCCAGAATACGTTTTACATGATGTTGAGTAGATAATTGTTATGTAACAGTATTCAATCTGCATGCAGATGTGCAAATATTACCAGATATAATATGGAATAGGTACATATTATTATTGGATCCGCTATTTAAATCATCTGTATGTTAGCATAAGCTAATTGACACAATTTTTCCTCGTATGGTTCATATAATCCTTTACGCTATAAAAACAGTTTTGTAGTAACCATGAATTCAATTTATGTTTAAATAAATTCACATTTAGTGCTTTTATCTCATTCGGCAATACATTATCTACTATGCTGACAGGCGAAAGCGAGCAGCATCATTGCTCAGCAGGTTGCGTGGCAACTCCAACAGTATCCTTAAGGTAATATCGGGAAATATTACCAGCCCGATTATGAGGTGCCTGGTATACGAAACTATGTAGTTTCGTATACAAGGCATCACTAAATAATTAAAATTATTTTTGAACATCAAATATTTTTACTAACATTAGATATGTACCTAAGTCTGTATTACTAACAAAATGGATCATGTTATCTGAATAAATAAATATTATAATAAAAAAATTAAAAAAAATATAAATTTTAATGCACAGATTAAAAACATTTCTGCAACCAATACCAGTGGGACAGGGAGGTCGATATAATAAGTTCGTTGTTGTTACTGTGCTCTTTGTTTATTGTAAGTTTTGTCGTCACGCTTTTCAAAATAGTTTAAGTGTGTTTTTACAAATATACACACGGTCTTAATGTACATACAAGGCAGAGGCAGCACCTTATATTTTTTAAATAATGTCTGTATGAACATATTCCGTTTGTCTTGGTCTGGGCGTTTTTAAGAGAGATAGGGCGCATCAAAGCAACCCGCCTGGGGGAAGTACCTCACAGAATACCGTAGCGTAGGTTGTCGTGTTCCTGTGTGTAAGGCTACGGTAATCACTTAACATCGGGTGAGTCGTATGCTTGGATACCTCCCGACGTTGTATAAAAAAAAACCAGTTGAGAATGCGCAAGCTTGCATTGCCAGAGGAACACCTGGCTCGTCAATTATATAACAATTTAATTATTTTTTTTGAAACTTTGTCGGCCATTTTGACCATGTTCCTTAAGAAATATGATATTGGTTTTTAAGAGATTCCTAGTCTACTTTTTAATTTACTTTTCGAATCTGAAATAAAAATTCAATTTTTTTTTTTTTAATTTGTCGGATATTTTGACCATGTTCCTTAAGAGATAGGAGGTTGGTTTTTCAGACATTCCTATTCTACTTTTTTATGCTGAATCCGAATCTGAAGTCAAAATTCGAATATTGGAAAAAAAGCGACAGACACACACGCACAGACAAACATATAAATTTCATATAGGAACGGTGTTCCTGAATATAACTTTGAACCCCTTTATTTTGACACCCCGCTGGATAGGCTTGGGAGATTCTTTTTTCAATCTGCACAATATGGACTACTTCTTCCCATCGTTACTCCGTTTCCTAATCGGCGGGACAGTACCTGACACTCAGGACTTGGCGAAGACAATAATTTTTACACGGAGCGACCACCGTTTATACCTCCACAATGAAGTGGGACAACCAGAAGGCCAATTCTGCTAAAAACCTGCAGCTGCACGTTTACGCTGTCATTTTAGTCGTGCAGTAGGCCGATTCTACTAAATAACTGCAACTGCACTGCAGCGCGGCGTGTGTCAAAATGCGTAAATTTTGACGTTTCGTTAAACGTCGCTGCTGTCAGATCGCTTGACGAAACGTCAAAATGTCTATAAAATCGGCCTACAAGAATAGTGCAGTGCCAATACGAGTATTCTATTAAAATTTCCTGCACTGCAACTACGCTGCAACTGTGCGTATCCTGCAAATGAACTACTTAACACCTGTCACGTTACCATATTTCAATCTTTTTTACTTAATGTTGACTCCTACAGTTTCAAGCACCATTGCCCTTGGTTGCCGGCGTGCAGGTATTTCTAACTGAGAAGAAGCTTTACTTAAATCATATATTCCCACAAACATCTCCCAAAACAAAACAAATATTTTGCAATATAAATCACCGCTTCACCGCGAATATTAATTTCACTTTGCAAAAGTTGCTCGAGACTAACGTTAGCAAAACTGCAAATAAAGTCCTTCAAAACTTCTGTCATCGCTATACAAATGTCAAAACAATTTATCAGAATACGATTATATTGCAGGAAACGTGCAGGTGCAGTGCAGGTTTTTTAACAGAATAGCGAGTCATTTACAGCAGCGTTGCTGCAAAGTCGCTGCTGTCAGATCGCTTATTAACAGAATAACGAAACGTCAAAATGTACGCATTTTGGCACACGCCGCGTAGCAATGCGGTTGCAGATTTTTAGTAGAATTGGCCTACAAACCTCTCTTAGGTCAGGCCTAAAAACCTTTCGAAATATAATTTCATCCTCGTTTATTAAGTATGCTTGCCACCCACAATCCACAAAAAACGCGGTACACTGTTGACCCCAGTCACCCGGACGCCAGGAGAACATAATAACGATTTTACGACCGTACCACCAATATCTTATCATTAAAGTCACGGTGTGCAAATGACCCAGTGGCTTCGAGGTGTGAGTGACTAACTCACTATCTTCTTTAGATTCGAAGCCGACCTGTCCTGCTCGTGCTGCGCCCTGCTAATTGACTAACGTAGAGGATACTTTGTCGTGGTTACGTCTTTAAACTTGCTTCCACAGTGGGAGGCAATTCAGAAAACTGTTGATAACAAAATCGGGGGATACAGTTCGGTGTTGTAGCTACATGTCTATCGTTTACATACAAAATTTAATTACACCACTTGATAGCTAAAGAATCAAATAATTCGCGTCGCGCGCCGTGGGGGGAAAGAGCCGCCATTTTGAGATAATTACGCTGCATCATATACCTTTTAGTTCTTACTTCAGTTTACCATTACAAACGTATTTACGTAAAACTCACGGCCGTGTTGTCTACGACACAGACACACTACGCAGCCTATGAACATTTGCAACACCAGGGGTGTCACTCATGCGTTGCCGACCCTCTAAAAACCCCTTCACGCATTTCTTGAAGAATTCCATGCTGTAGTCCCTTGGAAAAGCCTCGGCTAGGATCTCATTCCAGAGCTTGAGAGTTCTCGGAAGAAAACTTCTCTGGAACCGCGCAGTACGCGACCATTGCGGTTCCAACGTGTGAGGGTGAACTCCTCGCCGTCGGCGAGCGGTGCTGTTATAAAGAGTAGCTATCGGCATCATATCAAACAATTCTTTGGACCTTTCACATTTATAAAGGAGTCTAGTGAGATCTGGACTCGCGCACCGATAGTTCCATGGTTCTTGCAGATACATCGATGGTTAGTAACAGCTGTCAGGAGCGACATATCATATTCTGGTATATATTTTGGACATATAAAGCTTATTAAATTATGTGTTTATCCACTTTAAGTTATGCGTTTCTACTTAAACTAAAAATGTATAGAATTAAGAGAATATTAATGTATGCTTACAAACGCTTGCAATACTGAATACTACATCACATACTGGCGATATGGAAGGGATTTGGTGTGAAGTTATAGATAGACAAACTGCTGAAGGCAAACAGTTGCATTAAGTGATTTGAAGTACAAAACTTACCATAGTTGGATCCAAGGGAGGCAATGTCATAATACTTGAATGTCTCGCCGCCGACTTCCAACGTCTTCAGGAGGTTGTTATATGGATTACCTGTGGCTGAAAAAAATTAACACCATTAAAAAAAACAATTAAACTTAAGAGAGGCAGGGCGCATCAAAGCAGCCCGTCTTGGGAAGTACCTCCACCTCACAGAAGACCGCAGCCAAATAACAACTCCCTAGAGGGTTGTTGTGTTCCTGCGTGTGAGTGAGGTCACCAGTAAGCTCCCAAGGAGTTGCTGTGTAAGCAGCAGAGGAGGCATCGCGCTAGTGAAAATTAATATATCGCAAGCGTTAATAGGCTACGGTACCCGCTTTACATCAGGTGGGCCGTACACTTGTATTCCTCCCGACGTAGTATAAATAAAACCCCAGTTAAAAGAGCTTCTCCGTGACCAATATCCTCTTTCATTCCAATACTACAGGAAATTATTATTTCACTAGTGTCTTTTGTAAGGTAAACTACAATCAGCTCAGCTAAAGAGAATGGTGCACCACATGGAGAATGACTTTGAATCTAAGATGAAAATGGGTTAATTGCGGTGTGGTTAATCTTTGTGACTGTTCCTATGTGACCCTCTCCAGAATACTTCTGCTGTGCTGACATAAACACACTAACTTGGTTCTGACGCTTATAGATAAAACATGCTTTAAGTTTTTATTACTATTCTGCTTGTATCTCTGAAACTACCCGATACCATGTCTAAAATACAAAAAATTTAATTATTGCTAACTATATAAATAAGTAAAACTGAAATCAAAGTTTTAGTTAATGCAGTTATGAAATTGAACCAGTTGAGAATGCGCAAGCTTGCATTGCCAGAGGAACACCTGGCTCGTCAATTATATAACAATTCATTTTTTTTTTATTTGTCGGCCATTTTGCCCATGTTCCTTAAGAGATAGGAACGGTGTTCCTGAACAATCCTATTCTACTTTTTTATGCTGAATCCGAATCTGAAGTCAAAATTCGAATAATCGAAATATCGCACACACAGACAAACATAGATTTCAGATAGGAACTGTGTTCCTGAAAACAGGGTCTAATGAAGGAACCATGACATATCACTGTGAGAAACTTGTACATCTCGTTTTTCTGATTTTGGATATTGTATTAACTCAATTTCACTAAAAACCTTATTTGATTTGTTTTTTTTATTTCAGCTTAGCACAGCAGCTCCGCTTCGCCTGTTAGTAAGCGAAAAGAGGAGCCCAAACTGCAGCGGCAACTGACAAAAGACGCCAATATCCCTACGAAGTTTAAGAGGTTCCAGGTTTTTGGTGACTTGTTCGTTGTCAATTATGCGGATACCCCGTCGCTGCAACCTTTCGAGAGCCTCAAGAAGATACTGTGCGGAGCCGTCCCAGAGATGCGAACAATACTCCACGCAAACCCGAACTGGAGTCTTATTAAGAAGAGAAAGCTGGTCCGGCGTGAATAACCGGCGCACCCTGTTTAGAACTCCGAGTTTATTTGATGCTGTCGAGATGAGGCTCTCGATGTAGTTACATTGGTTAAGGTCCCAATGAATATCTATGCCTAGCATATTCAGGTCATCTCGCATACTGAGGGAAGTGTCCTGAAGACTGGGAGTGGGAAGGAATGGGGACATTTTTATTGTAAATGAGCACACCTGAGTTTTTTTGGCATTAAACTCAACCAGACGAGCTCGGTGGCGCAGTGGTGAAACGCGCTGTTACGCTACTTTGACACCAACGCTCGTGGTTCGATTCCCACACAGTACAAACATTTGTGTGCATGAACATGTCTGTTTGTATTGGTCTGGGTATTTTCTATGTATAATAAGTATGTATACACAAAAAAAAAAAAAAGTATTTACGTATGTTTATCAGTTGTCTAGTACCCATAACACAAGCTTCGCTTACTTTGGGGCTAGATGGCGCTGTGTAATTTGTCCGACAATATTTATTCATTTATTTATTTAGATTATTGGAACCCCATTTACTAATGAGATCCAAAAACCCGATTCAGCTCAACAACAAGACTCTCACACTTCTCATTGATTTCTGTACAACCAGCACCATATTACTAAGTAGCAGCATGTCATTGATATGAAGAAAAGAGGTTGGGTGACAGTATGGAGCCCTGTGAGACACCGGCATTCACTGACATAAATCGTGAAGCGTATCCATCTGCAAAGACACTGATTCTACGCTCATGCAGGAAGCCAGCAATCCACTTACAAAGCTGGAGGAGCAGACAGTATGCCGTAAGTTTGGAGAGAAGTGCTTTAAGCCAAACCCGATCAAATCACTTGTTAATCGAAGTGATTGATGAAATTTCAGTATCTGTGCAACACCCATGAACATTAAATTGGTTCTGAGAGTTTTCTATAGCTACCAACACCTCTCTTCCATTTTGGCTTTATACCGAACTTCATTATATTGGTCACACCTCTAGTATGCATAACTTACTGTGCATTACCAAACTCTCTAGATATTTTTTTTTTTCTATACTACATTGGGAGATATACAAGCGTATGGCACACCTAATGTAAACCGGCAAACCACCTCTGCTGCTAACATAGCAAGTGCTTTCCAATTTAAAAGTAAACTGTATTACCTACAAGTAACTTTACGATTATAATCGCAAGTATAACATTCTTAGAAGGAAAGTGAAAGATGGGCAGATCTGACCCGGTCATAATGTAGATGCGGCCAACAAAGAGACACATGTGGCTTTACTCAGTGTAATACATAAGTTACGAATATATAAAAATAAATAACGTAACTTACCGATGTCACTATTAAAATAAAACACTTTGTTTTTGTAATATATTTTGGTTATTTATTCACCTAACCCCTGCAGTTCGCATTTCTACCTGCGCTTGAGCATATAATGCCGCAGCGCTCTTTTGGGCGACACAAACACAATGCCGGAGCAAAAGAGACGGGCTATGCTGGTCATTATGAAACGGAGGTTCTTTGCATTGCCGTGCAGTCCTTCGTCATCCGTCATTGCAATCTGTGTGCTATCCGTTATCCGTTTGTGTTTCTCAACTGACTAAATCTTTAGAACAAACAGTAGTGTAACTGTTTTATATCCTAATTGCCTAATATATAAAACTTATTAAGTAATACAGACCATGAGAAACAAAAATGTTTCCTTCCTTCTCCGGCCCCTGACAGAAACAAGGGCTCACATTTAGAATAAGGACCCACGAGTTACTATTTCAAATGATTACTATTCGAAAGATTGTATTTTTCTAAGCATATTTACAAAATTCTACACTTCGGAAACCTCTACTTTTTATAAAATCATCATTTGAAAATTCAATAATTTTGTACATATTTTTGACGTTTTGATGGTTGACATCTTATCAGTGACGTGTATTGCGTTTTGTAATCTTATTATGTGATAAGTTCAAATGATAAACATTTTTTTTGTTCATTATTATTTAAATAAAGAGGTTTTTAAATATTTTAGATGGTTACTATTATGACATTACAGATGAGCATCTAGTAAAAAATACATTTCATGATGATTGATGACAATAAAAAATGCATTTGTGCAGGAAATGAAACGCAAATCGGCGGCGACGGCGGCCATTTTGTAACATTCGTGGTCGTCCGTCAATAAACAAACGTCACTTGTCAGTCATCTTATAGCCGCACAGTTGAGACAATATTTTTGGTTACTAACTTGGTTAGGGGGTCCCATATAAAAAGATATTGGGTTAGGTTAGGGTTAGCTGGTGATCATAACACCGCCGAGCGAGCGAAGCGAGCGAGGCGCGACTGTGCCTATCCAATGCCATACAAGATAATGTAATTCAAATTGCTCGTAAATGACTTTTTCATACATTTTGAGGTTAGGTTAGACAAATTTTCAAAAATTCATATCTCAAAAACTATGTACTTCCGAGGGGGGGGAGTGGTACCGGGGGCTAGCCCCCCCCCCCCCCCCCCAAATCGTGGGTCCTTATTCTAAATTCCTTCCGAAATAAGATTTTATACAATGATTATGGTAGCTAAGGCCAGCTTATCGATATAAGTTTTATCAGTGGCCGCACTGGGTCATGCCGGCAAACTAATTTGCCCAATCTCTTTTAGTTTGTATAATATTTTATTAATAACATTTAAAATGAAGTATAGTTAATATTAAATCATTGATGGACCTCATTTATGCTCTTACAGACCAATGGTGGTCAGTGGACCTCCCATTGGGAACCACAGAGTTTATATTGTATTGGATTTTGTGTTCCATTCAGTGTATATATGATAACTCATAGGTAGCCAACTCTATTGGAGTGCAGCATACATACGACATGTGTAAGCTGTAATGTGGTTGTATTGTGACCACATGTAACCCATAACTATTAAACTTTTCTCACTTGTAGGTCACGACTAGAGAACCACTTGGGAAAGAAAGATAGTCAAAATCTTTTTATTCCGTAAAAATGGCTACATTTGTTTGGAATCATCACAATTTTTTTCCCTACCGTGCAGTTCATGACTAGGTGAGCACTGATAAAAATACTGCCAAAAAACTCAGGCAGATAAAGATATTAATTATGTTTGTAAAATAGAAGTATTTTAATCTTTTACTTACATACTTTTATGTATGTACTGATGTTCCCCGACTGTGCAAAGGGAAGTTTTAAATAGATCTAACTAGCTAACATACAACAACCCTTTCGCTGAAGTGTATGTTGACCTTGAGTTGAAACTTGGAGTCATGATCAGGCACTCAGTGAGAACTTTCACTTCGATATATACTCAGAAAATCACCTTTGGGGCTCCAGGTAAGTAATGAAGGTTATAAATAAAAATTAACAATTACAAAATTGAAATACAGAATTACTTTCAAACATATCACGAAAAGATATGCAACTGTATTCATACATTCAGTCACGCACGTACTAAAACTTACAATTCTAGAGAATTTTTAGTTTGAATATATCTCCCACAACCTTGAATTAAATAGTTATTATCAACGACCGATAGCACTCCGTCGCTGCTTCTTCAAATCGAGACTAAAGGTTAATAAGTTCAAATAGGGTCAAATAAGAAAATTATTGAATAAACATGCAGCAACACCGGCCCTTGTGTTTTAATTTGAATACAATTCATAATCAAACTTTAGTGATCCATGACAAAACTTTGCATAGGTACTCCTAATTCTAACAGTAAATTGGCTTTGGGCTACACTTTAGAATATACTTTTTTAAATTTCGAGTTCAAAAATGACAAAAATACAAACCCGCCATAATAAAGTGTGGACGAGTCACGTAGAACTAGTGATTTCGTAGCAAACACTTGTATTTCTCGATTTATCCAAGAACGAGAAGACAAATATTCAAATTCCCGAGAGCGACACTACCAAACGCTGTCAGTCAGTGACGTCAAGTAAAAAAAAAAGGTTCACAGCACAAGTGACGTTTATATGTTTTTAAGTCTTGCCCAATGACTAGAAAGGCAAAGGCAGGGCCGTGCAGCCATGGACTGAATTTATTTTTTGGATATCTTACATACTGAATTTATTATTTAAATTAGGCAAAAGGCTCGTCTTCAAATTTCTTTTATCTAGTTTATGTTAGCCCATAGCCACTCAGCTGTCGACGGAGAAAAGGATAGACCCAGTGACGTTTTACATCACATTCACACAGTAAAGAGACAGCAATATACGTTTCGAACGTAACAGAACGAGACATCGATAGATTATTTTCTGTCCCTGATCTAGTTTCAGTTTTTTCAAGGACAGCAACGCGAATTGCGAAACAAACTTGACATTTTTCTCTGTTGTGCAGAACAGTGTAGTTTGGAATACGTTTTATTTTATTTTTATGAATAAAACTACTGTTTTGGTGTTTGAATAAACATTAAGGGTTAAATAAGCTACGGTACGGTGTAGTGTTATTTTATATAAAAGCGACAGGGAAAGTAAAATCTAAAGTGTGTCTTTTCATGGGTTAGTAACATCATTTTATAGTTTGTAGTCTATATTTGCCTCATATTCCCCCATATTATTTGCACTTAGACTTGATAAAACCATATTGTAACTCCATATTCATTAGAAATTTTGGAAATTTTAAATTCGTAAACTAACTTTAGTGTTTTTTTTTTGGTTCTTTTTATCCCCGCAGGGAAAGGCAAAGGAATCTAGGCCATACAGCCAAGTCATCAGTTTAGAACCATTTGAAAATCTTAATTCTATATTCCAGCTTCAGGAACTGTGCTGAAAAAATATTTGGGAAGGGTACCCAATCAACCCAATTTAAATACCACCCGTAAAACGATAGTGATTTTTACAAGGTTTTCTTGATGAACTTATTCACGTCTTCCAAAAAGTGCATAAACGTGTTATATTTGAGTTTTTTCATTACTGTATAATTTCACTAGCACTTATGTTACAAAATACTATCGAAATTGTCACACAAAACTAATTTTATACTGAATTGTAAAAAAATCAAGTAAAACAACAATGTCACTCGTCAAAAGCGCGGGAAGAAGTCCTAACTTTAGTGGTTATAAATGTATTGCCAGTTTTGGCATGCCCTATTACCCTATTGCTACTAATCAACAAACAAACAAAATATAGATTACACCAAGTAACTGCTTAGTGGGTACGGAATAGGTAATAATATTAAAACTTAAGTTATTTTTTTTATTTTGAACTTTATTGAGAAACGATTATTTATGAATTATGAATTTAAATTGTTGTATCGTCCCTTTCCCCTGGGACAATCGCCTTCGATGAAAGCCTTCCCGGAAATACATATCTTCTTGTAGAACCGTACCCATAAACCGGTTACATGTCACTAGCCATCCTTAACCACTCAAGTACAACACCTGTCAAAAGCCCTTATTTAATAAGGAACGATGCAACAGTGCCAATATTAAACGCACACATAGGTAAACTATCTCTGGCTCAATCATGGTTACAGAGTACCGTTTTTTATTATTTTCTCCATCTACACATTTAGCACAAGTCTCCAATTTACGGTTCTAAAAAAAGGACAGTTTTAAACTAAAGAGGGCTTTCATCAAAAAAGAAATACAGGTCCCTATAGAACATGTAAACGTCACGAACATGAGGTGTTACGCTTCAAAATTAATTGCCTTTGTAATTCGCAGTTCGCTCTCTTCGGCCCTGCATGTCTCCTAAATAATGATACAGGCATGTTCATTTCGAAGATTTTCATTTGTTTGACCGCCGTCGTCTATAAAAATTAATTAAGTACAATCGTTACGAGAGATTTAGATACATATTTCAAAAAATTTACACGTTATTGACGCACTTGATCCACTAATAATATTCTAATTAGCCTAAATCAAAAATTGCAGCAATGAAACAATAGGCGCCAATAAATCTTACCAGAGCTTACCAGACATAACCACTGCAATATGTATTGAAGAACTGAAGGAGAAAAATTGTCAGTTGCAAAACGAGCTAACCATTGCTCACAACGAAATAGACAACTTAAATATAATAAACAGGCAACTGACAAATAAAATTAAAGAGTTCGAAAAGGTGATTAAGATGTACAAGACTGTAAGCATTGAGGACCTGAACTTGAGTATGAAAACAAGAGGGCCACGCACCATGTCCACACCACACGTAAAATCAGGACAGCGAACCAAGTCCCAAAAGGATGTTACCTTGGATTCTTCAATAAGCACCCTCCAGAAGTTATCTGCTACGGTACCTTCGATCAATCGACCTAATAAAATGCCAGTAGTTAGGAGCACGAGGACCGCGAGCACCTCAAAACCTCAGTTACACCATGTGCTTGATGAAGCTAAGCCAGATGCAAACAAAACGAAGAAGGACAACACTAAGCTGTGCATAATTAGTAGTATACACCGCAGTCAAATCGCAGCGACACTAAGAAACCAGTTTACATCATATGATATGTGTCATTATCGTGTCCCAGGAGGCGGGATAAAACAATTATCAAATGGCCTGCCTGAAAAACTTAGAGACTTTACTTTCAACGACTATTGTATAATAATAATAGGTGAGTCAGATTTTAATATATCAAACAATTGTGAAAACTTAGTGCGGGAATTGCGAGAAAACATTCAATCAATAAATCATACTAATGTAATTGTGTGTTTGCCAACCTACAAATACTCATATAGCGCAAATATTTTTAACACAAGAGTTGAAACCTTTAATATCCTAATTGGAAAAGATAATCATGCGCACCAGTATTGCACAATACTGGACTCTAACAATAATCTCGAATGCTCTTATCGAATGTTTTCTAGGTACACAGGCTTTATAAATGGCCGAGGTTTTAGAGTTGTAGTAAACGATTTATGTCAATTAATGACAGGCACCAGAGAAGCAGGGTATAATAGTCTATCAATAGAGAATTCAACCAGTGTATCCATACAAAATAATTGCTCCTTTCGTGTCTAAACCTTTTATTATTATGTGCCAAAATATCCAGTCACTCACAAACAAAGTCGACGATCTGAATATTTTTTTGACGGACTCTGATGTTGATGTAATAGTTATGACTGAACACTGGCTATTGCCGGATAATTTTCATCTTTACACATTGGAGGGCTATGATTTGCGTGCGAAGTATCTTCGGCAGAGCCATATACACGGTGGGGTTGCAATATTTACGCGCGAAACCATCAAGACAAAAGAAAGACTAGATATTCAGTCGTACACATCAGAATTTATCGTAGAATTCTGCGCAATAGAAATTAGCGAGCTGAATCTACTGATCATCTCAGTCTATCGCTCAGAAAGGGAAACAGAAACATTTTTCACGCAAATGCAATCCTTATTAGAACACATTACAAAACATTCTAAAAACAAAAAAATAATCATAGCGGGCGATATAAATTTAGACATAACAAAAAACACAACACTGGCACGTAAATTCACTAACCTCTTGAATAGTTTTGGGTTTCGCTGTTTGATAAAAACGTCTACACGAAAAACACAAAATACTTCAACTTGTATAGATCAGTTTATAGTAAGCGACAACATCTCAATGAAAACGGAAGTTCACAATAACCAATTGTCTGATCACAGCACGCTAGTGGGACGAATAGACTTGCACGAGAGCGTAAGAAAAAGCGTGCCTACGCAAGTGACAAAAAGAATTTTTAACAAGAAAAATATGAACAAGTTTAAAATAGCATTGGGTATAATTAATTGGCAAGACATTTTAAGCCCAGATAACAAAATAAATCAAAACTATGACCTATTTCTAAATGAAATTCAAAAACTTCTAGATAAATATATACCAAGAAAATTAGTATACTTAAAAACCAATATAAAAACGAAATGGATAAGTAAAGGAATTAAAAAAAGTTGTTATCACAAAAGAATATTATGGTATCTTACAACCAAATTTAAAAACAGCACCTTACAACTGTACGAAAAGGCATACAGCAAAATACTAAAGAAGGTAATTGCAACAGAAAAACGAAAATTCTGTATACGTAGATTGACTACATCTAAAAACAAAAATAAAACGATGTGGAGTATGATAAAAGAGAAAACAAAATCTGACTGCAAAAATAGACATCAAAATATACATTTAACTGACAATAACAAAACAATGACATGCCCAAATAAAATATCAAATCTATTTAATGAATATTTTCTCAGCATTACCAATGATAAGTGTAAATCAGCTCCTAACTTGAAAAACAGTCTATCGCAGCCTAACTCGTTTTATTTGGCTTCTGTATCGGAAACAGAGGTCAGGAAAACTATACTGAATTTAAAGAAAACAAACACATGCGGACACGACGAGATCCCAGCTACGTTACTGATATACTGTGTGGACGAATTCGTACCTCCACTGACGAGTTTAGTAAACCAGTCCTATGAAGATGGCGAGTTCCCAGAAAGCTTAAAGTTGATGAAAATAATACCAATTTTCAAAAAAGGAGACAAGCAGAGCTCAAAAAACTACCGGCCGATTGCAATACTACCAGTCTTTTCTAAAATTTTCGAAAAGGTAGTGTGTCAACGAATTTACAGGTTTTTAGAAAAATTTAAGGTTTTTAATAATAATCAACACGGATTTCGCAGCAAGCGCTCTACCGCGTCAGCCGTGCTCGATTGTAACGTGGAGATATTAAATGCGTTGAATAAAAATAAGAGTGTTGTAGCAATCTTTGTCGACATTTCCAAGGCATATGATCGGGTTGTGCACGAGATTCTGTTAAGAAAGTTAGAGTCACAGGGAATACGTGGGCACACAAATAAGTGGCTTACTTCATACCTAAGGAATAGGAAGCAATTTGTACAGATCGCGCATTTAGACGAAGGAGGAGTGCAACGGTACGTAAACTCGACAACTCAAGTTATTTCAGGTTCAATACCGCAGGGTAGCGTTCTGGGATGTTTGCTGTTTTTATCGTACATAAATGATCTTCCTTCGGCAGTGCCCCACAAAATCGTACAATTTGCGGACGATGCCACCATTATTATATCTTCAGACCAGAACAATTTGCGAGAACTTCAAGACAAAATAACAATATCATTAAACGAAACATCCAAACATTTAGAAAAAATAGGCCTAATCTTAAACATTGAAAAAACAAGAATAATGCAATTCCGACCGTATCAGAGACTAGCTTTATCACTCAACATAACCCAGGAAGGAAAGAAGATTAAAGTTGAAGACAATTTTACAGTACTAGGCATCACCATGGACTCGAACTTAACATGGAAAGCCCACGTATCGGAAGTAGTGAGCAAAATAAGCCGCTTTACATATGCGCTGCGGGAATTGCGTAAGTGCACTAACGAAGAGTGTGCTCTGGCTGCATATCACAGTCAAGCCGGGGCCTGGATAAGATACGGAATAGCGCTCTGGGGCAACTCAACTGATGTGCAAGATGTACTAATTTTACAAAAACGCTGCTTACGAATAATCACATACACGCCACCAAGAGAGTCCTGTAGACCATTGTTCATAAAAAAGAAAATTCTTACAGTCAGTGGGTTATACATATACGAACTGTGTCGACTTGTGCGTAAAAGCCCACATTATTTTGAGCGAACTGGCGATGCGCCTACTCGTTATGTATCACGTCGAGCAAACAACTTGCGACAGGCCGCGCCGCATCTCGACCTATTTAAGAATGGACCGATTTATATGGCTGTCAAATTATATAACCATTTGCCAGACTTCGTAAAGGCCCTCCAAAGTAGTAAATTTGATAGAACTGTGAAAAGACTACTTCTGGCTAAAGCTTATTATTCAGTTAAAGAATACCTAGAGGATAAATTGTAAAAAATAAGAAGTATTTAAATTGTTGTATAAATACATTGTTAAAAAACTATTATGAACCAAAATTTGAAATTGACATAGTTTATATAATTGATAAATGAATGACATATCATAATAAATAATATAATATAATCTCTTTAGAATAATAATCAATCGATAAATGTTATAATGTAAGTAAATTATATTGTAAATTGTCATAGTATAATGTAAATTGTCATAAATTTGATAATAATAATAATTATTGTAAGGTCAAATCACGTGTGCCTTGACAAGGTAATTTATAACATATTGACCATCCCGTATACCACTTTTAATAGTACTTAATTAATGTTATAAATTGAAGTGATTATAAATAAATAAATAAATAAATAAATAAATCCATACTTTATTCCTTTATTACTTAATGTTGCAATTTACGGATAATAAATATGCAGGGCGGGAAAACTTGTCGGATTTACGAATGAGGCCGTCAAATCATTTTGATCTGAAATCGTGATAACATTGATTCAAATTAATCATAACAACAAGATTTCGATCCGTATCCATATGATGTTCCGTCTCCATATTAATACATCACAAGCTGCAGTCTACCCGCACACACGATGCGGATTTGTGTGGGTCGTGGTGTGGGTAGACAGCGCGGTTTGATGCCCCCTGGATTATGTATTAATCATACATGGACTGCACAGCACGGAGCAGATACCCCCAATTACGAATCCCGATAATATATTCCTGTGGTCGTTTCGCACAACCTTCTTAAATGTTATCTCAAGTTTAACATTGCAGCAGAAAACCTTCTGGTTTCCATGTCTCGTCTGACAGTCATCCGTAAAACCGGCACAGCGGCGAAACCCTTTACACGTTCGTTATCGCCTATATACGGCGGTCGTGCACGTGAACCTGTGCCGTGCCGTAGCGTTCGTATGATCATCATCATCATCAGTGTTAGTATTCGGAAATTTCGGAATTAAAAATAACCGTCGTTGTTTAATGATTTCATGTAATTTTACGTTTTTGTGAAGTTATTATATTTGTATCAAATAAAATGGCATTATTTGACTTAAACTCGATTAATACAGCTTTAAATGATCAGACTAGAAGTGATAGTGGTGTGGATTTCTCTGGAAAATCATTAAAACTAGACACGGAAAAAGATGGTTTGTATTCTCACATCGCATATAATACTAAAAAATACAGCAAAATTTTAATGTCTGTCGTTGTTTTAGTCCTACACTTGTTTTTTATTTATTTATATGAATATAAACAAATGATTTGGTAAGATAACCTATTCGCGCCTTTTCAGAGCTTCAATTTATATGCGGGAGTATACACACAACCAAAGGCATTTTACAAGATATACAATTAATAGATTTAACGAACTTTGTGAAAGTCAAATTTACAGGCAAAAAATCGGGAGCGGAAGCATACGACTCGCACAGATACTTGGATGTTACAGACCAACCCGGCGAGCTGTTGTACTCGATTATATCTGATTATTTACTGTGACCAAAATTGTACAAAAATCTTATGGCGCTCGGTTCTCTCTGCCTACCCCACAAGGGACCTGGCGTCAAGATATACATACCAAAATAAACGCATTTTATGGCATACTGTGCTATTATATAGCTAGCAATATAGGAATATCACTCTCATGATCTAAATCATATGAAATTCATTTGTTTATCATATTTTACTAATATTAGTAATATAGTTATTCTTTTTACACGACTTACATGTGTGTTACAAGTTCAACAAATCCTTAGGCTTAAGTAGCGCATCCTGCAACTCTTTATTGTTTAGGAACCTATCATAATTTTAACCCTTTCTGGTCTACAGAGACTTGATATCTTTACCAAATGATTTAAATTTTAATAGTGGCTCTAAGAAACTGCATTAATTCATCTACTCTTAACTCCTTGGGTCAAAATACAGAGGCTATGGTAGTAAGGTGCTAATTGCTCATGTAACTAACTCAGGTGTGCTGTGAGAGTGGAGTTTCAAGGTTATTGATTGCTACGGGTACTCATCTTTACCTATTTCATCAGAGTCATCTATATTGGCTTAACAAAACTGACATTCAAGACATTCTACTTAAGATGTCTTATACTTAATTAAGACACAGGTGGCACAGGATGGAGACGAGTGGCACTCTAGAGTGGCCTGTGTTCAGCAGTGGACGAGTACAGGCTGAGATGATGATGACTTATGATGCCAAAGGAAAATATCTATAACCCTAAGGGTAGGCAGGTAGAGTCAAGCACCACATGACTCGATCCTTACACACCTCACTCCTTTCCTTGACAAATGTAAATATAGGCTATATTAGTTATAAATCAAGAACGTGGCCACTAGACTCTATCACTAGACTCTATACTATGTCTTGTCTAATTTTGTTCTGTATGGGGTATTAGTGATAATTATTGCACAATATATATATATATGCATTGGTGTACAGTGACAGTGAATTCAGATCAATGAGTATTGTTTGAAGTAGCTACTGGTTCATTATATGTTTTATTATTGTACAGGTATTCATTTTGGTCTACCTACACTAATATATATCTAATTCCGTTCATTAACCTTCCTATACTCGCGCGTTGGTCTGTGAGACCGACGAAACACATTTTCGTAATTATTTTTATGCAGGTAAATCCTAAGAAGTCAAGTTCCTTGCTAGCTGCCGGATTTATGGCTAACTTCATTTTAGTGCACGCCGCGCGTTCGGGCGAAAAATACTTTTGTTTGGAACATGCTGTAACCGTATGCCCTGATTGTTATGGTGAGGCTCAAAACTAAGCCAAACATAGATAAATATGCCCTTTGATGTGTTTATTATTATTCTTCAGAAGTTTATTTTGTTTTTAAAACTAAGTTCAGATTTTAATTTTGTTTTCCTAGTACTTAAGAAAAAATCTCAAATTCGAAGACTGATTTGTGATAGACTATAAGTCAGTAAAATAATTAATAAATTAAGTATTATTTGTACTATTTTGTTTCATTACATCCTAAACTTTGAAATAATAGTAATAGTTTTTGGGCTTCTTAGTAAAAAAATATGTTGTAGGGGTACAAACTATCGGTCTGTGACACCGTGCGCGAGTATAGGTGTTACAAAAATTGGCGCGAGTATAGGAAGGTTAATAATAGAGTTATGGACTATTATGACGTACTTTATTACCAATGACATTCTCTATCCTCTTCCATTTCTCTCATATCTCAATACACATTCTCGTTTCCAGCACAGCCAATCGTAGAAGCTATCAATGCTTGCCCAGATCTGCAATTCCTGTGCCTAACGGGGAATACATTAGGAGTCGCCGCTGCTGAAGTTATAGCTAAAGCCTTGGAGCACCATCCGGAACTGAAGATATGCCGGTTTTCTGATATGTTCACTGGACGAATGAAGACAGAAATACCCTTGGCTTTGGTAAGTCTACCAAGTTAATGAAGAAAGCTGACTTGTTGAATGACTCCAACAATCATTATATTAGCACAGCAATGCTTATGTAACATTTTGTGCAAAGAATATTGATGGCACAGAGCTCACCCACGGTAGACAAGTAATTGAATGTGCCATGTCATGGATATTAGTCATCTATACAGATAAATAAAATTGGTGTGTCTGTAATATTAAAATAACCGCTTTTTATTAAATGCATATGGATGTATACACGGTACAAATACCAAAATATTTTTTTTTACAATTTTTGTCTGTTCGTCTGTCTGTTTGTTCGGCTAATCTCTGAAACGGCGGGACCGATTTTGACGGGACTTTCACTGGCAGATAGCTGATGCAATAAGGAGTAACTGAGGCTACTTTTATTTTAGAAATTTTATTTATTTTTATTAATATAAATAAATAATAAAAAATAACTATTCCGCGCGGACGAAGTCGCGGGCTTAGCTAGTCTAGTGTGCGTCCACATTGCGAGCCTAGCGCGGTTGCGACGACGGCCGCGAAATATCAAACGCATCAAACGCGCCTTTGCGTCCATAGTGTAGTGGCTAAGACGGAAGCCTAGCGCGATGGGACTGAGCGAGACAGCGCGCGTAGTTTTCAAACGTTCCTGTCCGCGCGTTCTTGCCGCACTACGGGCCTAGTCAGCAAGCGACCTAATGCGCGGGTGGCGGCGGTAACAAACCAGTTCGGTCTTGTCGCTCGGCGTTTGCGCGTCTGCATTTTGTTCGTCATAAAATGGCAGTAAATACTGAAGTGTTTATAAGTGCGATTCAACCTAAACCAGCTATATGGCAAAGCAAACATCCACACCACAGTAATCGCATAATTGCAAGAAAGATATGGAATGACATAGAAGAACAATTTCCTTCAATTCTTCCAATCTCAATTCTTCATATAAGTTCACAACTTATTTCTCTGTTTTGATTTATTTCGTGCACACCATCTCTAATGTTCAACACCTCCCCATCTTAGGACCGGACTGTCTAGTAAAAATACCAAATCCTCGTCCATAGTTTGTTACACCTGATATACGTCAAATCGCTAAGAGAGCTCGCGCATCACTGTGGCCACAGCACGCTCCCGCTCGCCGCACCCGCCTTAGGCCCCGGTCACCACGCATTCAGTGTGGACGCACACTTGATCATGCAATTGTGCGATGAAACTTATTGAAAGAAAAGTATAATTATAATATTCTGAAAAGTATATATATAATATTCCGCAGAAATTGATCCTCCGTTGTGCATGGATGCAATGCAAAATGATGTGAATTATGACTAGTAATGATGTGGTCTTCATGCAAATTTCAGAGTGCCCTCGGTGATGGTATGATAACAGCTGGAGCCCGTCTCTCCGTCTTGGATTTAAGTGACAATGCCTTTGGACCCATTGGTGTGGAGGGATTGGCGAAGTTGTTGCAGAGTGATGTCTGCGCTCAATTACAGGTATAATTATTATCTGACAGTATCTGACGAGCTCGGTGGCTCAGTCGTGAATGACGCGACTTTGACACCAACGCTCGTGAGTGCGATTCACACACAAGGCAAACATTTGTGCGCATGAACATGTCTGTTTGTCTAGGTCTGGATGTTTTAAAAGAGGTAGGGCGCATCAATGCAGCCCGTCTGGGGAAGTACCTCCACCTCACAGAAAATCACAGCCAAATAACAACTCCCTAGAGGGTTGTTGTGTTCCTGCGTGTGAGTGAGGTCACCAGTAAGCTCCCAAGGAGTTGCTGTGTAAGCAGCAGAGGAGGCATCGCGCGAGTGATACTTAATATATCGCAAGCGTTAATAGGCTACGGTACCCGCTTTACATCAGGTAGGCCGTATGCTTGTATCCTTGGAAAACCTCCAGAGACACTGTACGTTTTTTTAATGCAACACCTCACATAACAGACTCACAATAGCCGCGTTCTGTGTGGTGGAAAAAATATTCCGAGTACTCTTGTAGCATAAACAATCTCTGCCGTGGGCTTCCCTAAGGAACTACAGTTTGGGGCTCTTCAAAAAAAGGGAGAGGTTTTTACAGGGTTGCTCCTGTTGCTGCAAGTGTTCATTATCTAGCTGCTTACCATCAGCAAGGTCATGTGCTTGTTTACCACCATAGTGCTATAAAGAAAAAATAAATCGACTAACTGTTTCAAATGTCAAATTAACCCGATCAACCAAACGAATATTTTCGTTTTCAGGAGCTCCGTCTGAACAACAATGGTTTAGGCATCACAGGTGGTCGTCTCCTGGCCAAGGCTCTCTCGTCCAGCCCCCGCCGTCTCAGAGTCTTCATAGCTGGACGGAACCGCCTTGAGAATGATGGCGCGACAGCACTTGCCAAAGTTTTTCAGGTAACGTCGTCTATTCTTCTGGCTTTAGGGATACCAAGAAAATAGTGTAGTGCAAGTGGGTTTAGCTTATATCTTCAACAGAAGTCTCCGAGTTGTCTACCGTGAAGTAAATGTGTATAAAGCAGAGATATAACTTGTACCATACAGATCCCTTGCCCATATATTTCGTCTTTTCCATTGATCCTGTACTACTAACGTATATAACCTATGGACCCCTAGCATCTTGACATAGACCGCTTTGAGACTTTATGATGATATATGAAGCATACCCGTATCCCAGAAGTGGGATGAGTATAGGTTGATATAGATATTTTTCTGGTACAGGATATGGGTTCTCTCGAAGAGATAGCGATGCCACAGAACGGTATCTATCACGTTGGTGTGCGAGCTTTGTCCGAAGCTTTTAAACACAATCCAAAGTTAAGTACTCTTAACTTAAACGACAACACGGTGGGACCAAAGGGGGCTGAAGCGATTGCAGGTGCCCTGCCCAGGTACTGTACATTTTTTTGTTTTGTGCCATTTTTTGAAGCTGTCACAGTTGAAAATGAAACAGGGGTAACTTCAAAGGAACAATCTTGTCAGACAGGCCTGCTTTACTTAACGATTCTAAACAAAGTTTGCAGACAGTCAGTTTCTTTTTTTTAAATATCTTGCAGAAAATAAATCTATCTTATGTAACATAGTTATCGAAGTACTGAAATTACTGGTTTATCTGGTTGCAGTCTTCTGTGAGATGGAGGTACTGCCCTAGTTCCACTGCCTATTAAACATCGTTGCTACATTGATGACCGTACACATAAGACGCTGATTGTCATATGTATATATTTATTTATTCAACATCATCGAGAGACAAGCAAGTGTACGTAGCAGTTGATGTGTAGTAGTCACTGTAGCCTGTGAACATATTGAGTGTAGTTCCACTGGATTGGGTATTCATATTCCCATATAGCACAAGTATTGCCATGTATCGATGGTTGAAATTACGATTGCAGCCCCATCATCGACTTATGCTCCACTTGAATAATAAATAGAAAATGAATGTGTTCTAATACTACTTAATGAGAATTTCTCGATCCGATATCCATTTTAATTATACGAAAGAAATAAATGGTATTTTATAAAAATTATTGGTTTACAGACTAAAAAATCTGAAGAATATCAACTTTGGAGATTGTCTATTGAAGAGTAAAGGTGCCAAAACTCTGGCCAAAGCATTCAAAGACAATTCAATGTTATTAGAGGTATGTTGTTTAGTTTATCAATTCAGTTTATAACTATATTATTATTAGGGAACTAAATACCTCACGTGCGCGTGGTGCCCCCTGGCGCAAACAAACCAGGTACTGACGTCAGAGGTAGAGCACAGTGATATAGTAATAACCAGCCTGACTGCTGTAGATCGCTGTCTAGGTATCTATAACTTCACGCCAAATCCCTTGCGAGGTAGGCAGAGAGAACTGAGCGACACGTGACTCGATCCTTACATATCTCACTCGCTTCTTTAACATTCATTGCTCTTCTCATGCACGCTCGCCGATTTCTAGGACTCCTGACATCACACATCACCTTCTGATAGAACACGACCAATTTGGTCATGGTAGGCAAGTCTTGGCCTTCCTCGGCTCCTACATCCTTCCACTTTTGCATTGTATATCTGCTTCGTCATTCTTTCATCCTGCATTCTTTCTACATGTCCGAACCAACAGAGCATGCCTCTTCTTATTTGAACACCGACGCTCTCTTTCAGACCAACTCTTGTTTCTAAAATCATCATTGCGAATACCACAGTAGTGTAGCTTGTAGACCACAAGCCTTACGCCACAAATTTTGCGCAGCGCTCGCATTTCGAGCGCGTTTATTCTACTTTCGTGCTCTTTCTGCCATACCCAGCTGATGTTTCTCCCATAGATCGCTGTCGATTTAGCATTATCCTTTTGAATGGTTTACACAAAACTGGCAAAGTAGTAAGTATACGGGTCGTAATTCTCTAGTTCACTAACATTATATTTATACACTCTTTTATACTTATGAAAACATGTCAAATTGTAAAAGGCATTTTAATTTCTTTCCAGTCTGTAGACGTAAATCACAACGAAATAGGAAGGGAGGCTTGTATGGAACTAGTGGACTCACTCACAGGACTGCCAGGCAGCTCGGATAGGCTGGCAAAAGTTGTACTGTATGGTGAGTACATTAGCATTCACCTGTGTCTTCTCTCACATGAAATTTTAAGTCATCGACCGAACACGGCGTCACATAGTTATCAAGAATTAATTATAATAAACCCAGCAGGACTTCCCAATATATATGTTACTATAAAGGCCCCAACTATGGTAAATCTTAGGTTTTACCAGTAAATCTTAACATTTACCGACATGAGTTGGTAAGTATTAATAAAAAGGCGAACAGTTTTCTGGAGTTATACCATTAGAAACTGGTACATGCTAGGTTTTACCAGAGGCGAATGGTAAACGTTGGTTTTGGGATGAAAACAATAAGTACTATTTATTTATTTATTTCAATTAACTATCAGTAATCAACAAAGTCATTATTAATCATATTACCAATCAGTCAAATCCTTACCTATATAAAAATATTTTTAGTTGCTAAGTATTTCTGTTTATTGCTTATTAGGAAGTTTTAATTTAAAAATAATCTTAAATTTCTTTTTAAAAAAATAACTAATTAAATTTTCTTCTTAATAACATTCTTTTTAAAATTCTTGAAATAATAAAACAAATTGAATTATCATGAAAAGAGCAATGAATGTTAAAGAAGCGAGTGAGGTATGTAAGGATCGAGTCACATGGCGCTCGGTTCTCTCTATGGTCCATGAGTGACCCCTTGCCTTTATACAAGGGTACGATGACTGCGCGTCTCCAGTCCGCGGGGACCCTTCCAGTTCTCCAGCATAGATTGCTTAAGTACCAGAAGGCGTCCCGAATGTAAGTGCCACTTAGTTTGATCATCTCATCTGTGATCATATCAATTCCCGCAGACTTTCCACTTTTCAAACTTCATATCGACCATTCAATCTCATCCATAGTTATACCTTCATCGGAAGTTACATTTATAAGGCGGATATTATCTATACTTAAGCTACGTGGTAGACAGAGTGAACCAGGCGCTACATAACTTGTTTCTTATAAGCTCACTCGCTTCTTTCACATTCATAGCTCTTTTCGTGCACATTTGGTTGTTCCTAGGGCATCAGACGCTACCTTATAAACAACCAATTTGTTTGTGATAAGTTTAGTCTTGCCTCGAATCCTACATCCTTCCACTTTCTCGTTGTGTCTGTTGTGATACTTTTTTTTTATATATTTTATGTAACTCAATAATTCATTGTGTTGTAGTTTTTTAGGGTTCCGTACCCAAAGGGTAAAACGGAACCCTATTACTGAGACTCCGCTGTCCGTCCGTCCGTCCGTCCGTCTGTCACCAGGCTGTATCTCATGAACTGTTATAGTTAGACAGTTGAATTTTCACAGATGATGTATTTCTGCTGCCGCTATAACAACAAATAACAAAAAAAATAGAATAAAATAAATATTTAAGGGGGCTCCCATACAACAAACGTGATATTTTTGCTCGTTTTTGCTCGATATTGATAACGGCAACAGGTAGACGCTTGAAATATTCACAGAATATTTAGTTATATACGTTAAGAATAAATAATTAAATTAATTTAAAATAAAACAAATATTTAAGGGGGGCTCCCATACAACAAACGTGGTTTTTTTTTTTTGCCGTTTTTATAGATAATGGTACGGAACCCTTCGTGCGCGAGTCCGACTCGCACTTGGCCGATTTTATATATTATATTTGATTGCAGGCAATAGTTTAGGAGACGCCGCGCATAAAAAGGCCATCAAAGATAAATTAGGATCCTGCGGTGAACTCAGCGACGGAGAAGGCAGCGATGATGAATGTAAGTACCATTGTTAAACCATAACCCAGGTTTTTTTAAACCAATATGCTTATAAACATCAGTTGGAACACATGATGTTAAACAGGTAACAGATCTGATAAATTATATTATTCTCGGATTGCAGCCGCTTTTGTATAGCAACTATGTGTTACCATTGGAATAATAATAATATTGTCGGACAAATTACGCAGCGCCATCTAGCGCCAAAGTAAGTGAAACTTGGGTTATGGGTACTAGGCGACTGGTAAACATACGTACATACATAACTTTTTTTGTAAATACATACTTATTATACATAGAATATACCCAGACCGAGACAAACATTTGTGTGCATGAACATACAAATGTTTGTACTGTGTGGGAATGGAACTCACGAGCGTTGGTGTCAAAGTAGCGTAACAGCGCGTTCCACCACTGCGCCGCCACCGAGCTCGTCAACTTGGAATTAAAATGGCAATTTCACAACATTATTGTTTCACATATCTCACACGAGACACAGGGCATATAGATACCCACCACGGCCATTTTATATTATGTAATGTTTGTTTAATTTAAATAACGTTGCAGATGTAAGCGACTCTGAAGAAGATGACGAGCAGGAGTCAGACCAGAACGAGGAGTCCGAAGACAGTGCCACGGAAGATGCACAACATTTGGACACTTCCGGTGATGTTGGCAACAATATCACACTCGACACTTCCGGTAAGAGATAACACTGCGGAATTGAACGCGAGATCTCATTAAAAATATTTTTTCTTTCCATAACCATATTTTCATTGTAAAAATGTGCTCATAGCTCACGACAATGTCATCTGGCCGGCTCACAAATGAAGATCTAGTGCTAGAGCACAGTTATATTAAAAAAATCTGCTTGTCTGGAATGATTCATCTTGCAGGAGACAACAACCAAATAACACTTCCCTGGAGGGTTATTATACAATTATTACAATGACATTACCTGGAAACTGGTGAGAAGTTCACTGCGTTACCACAAAGGGTTCCCACGAAGATGTATTGCAATCCAATGGATCTTCAATCGTACCATGCAGGGTGTATGCTTATTTAAAAAAATGTATACTGACAATGAAAATAAAATATAGTTATAAAAGTAAAAGAAAGCCCTAGCTCACTTTCACTCTTCAGACTGAGTTTTATAAATGAGCACGGAAACGGAAGTTTTATTTATGATTCCAGGAGTGGAGGAAGTAGAGACTGATGTGGGCAGGTTCCTACAGTCGCCTACCATGGACAACTTAAAAAGGCTCGGGGTCAATGCAGCCGAGATCATTGATGCCCATCTACAGGTAACATCTTCAGGACATCTTTAAACAAATGGTTGATGGTATGATTCATGATTTAGATCACACTTACTCATGAACTTCCTCCTTCCTCAGGAGTTTTCTGATTATGGTCCTGCGTGCTAGTGAGGTACAGGTATTTGTCATTCTGCTGCAGTTTTCTGTGAGGTGGTACTTCGCCGGACGTACTGTGCAGTATCGCTTTGTGTGTGTGACTGTGGCAAACGGAGGGACGGACAGATGTACAGACAGCGCGTCTTAGGAATAGAGTTCTAATTGTATCCGTTGCAACCAGATCGGTTGTGTTTTATCAGAAGTTGAAGCTGTAAAACTGACGAAGGATGAAAAGAGTTATGAATGTTAAAGAAGCGAGTGAGGTGTGAAAGGAGTTGAACACCCATCTCGTGCACATTCCAGGCCCCATTCTGATATAACACAACCAAATTCAGTTCCCATTTGTATTTATAAATACATTGGAGGTACTATGATAACAGAAATATAAAGGATGTATATATAAATTTAATAAACAATTGGAATATTTTTATTTATTTCCCACTTGTTACCGGGGGGACGCTGTTGTAGCTTCGGTTGTAGGCACAGCGATAGTCCGGTGGTTATAGAACCTGCCTGTTGACCAACAGTGTTCGAAGTACGTGATTCGAATCCTGTCATATACTTACCACTAAATTTGTGTTCTCGGGTCTGTGTACTTATTTGTAATTAACACTTGCACGTCGGTAAAGGAAAACCGCACGTCCGTGAAATTATATTTCGAGACCTAACCTAAGAAAGGTCTGGTTTTCCATCTGGGTTACAGAGTTGTAACGGCAGTCGCTCCATGTCCAAATCAGTGTCTTCACCAAATCCTTAGGGTTAAGTAGAGGACCCCGCCAATCCTACTAACGCAAACAAAAAGACTCTCTTGTAGGTGCAGTTGTGTGCGCGCCCCGCGCGGAGCCCGGCCTCTAGATATACCTACATACAGTTATTTGTTGCTTTCTGTTTCAGTCTATAAAAGAGCCGGCGGACCTCATCCAAGCGTACGTGGAAGCCACGTTCTGTGTGTCAGGGCTGTACCTAGAGCACAGCAGTGCGGCGGAGGTGGCATATAAATTGTATCCTATACTGTTGGCCAGAGCTGGACAGCAGCACGCCGCCGCCTGGCTACTGGCCAACACAATGCTACGGGGACTTGGATTGATCAAGGTAGGGGCACACTCAAAATGGACAATGCCTAACGGTATTCCTAATTAAAAATTTAGATGAGCACGGTGGCGCGTTCGTTATTAACACTGCTTTGACACCAACGGTCGTGGGTTCGATACCCACATAGAACAAACATTTGTGTGACGGAACCTGTCTTCGTCTGGGTGTTTTGAAGAGAGGTAGGAAGTATCAAAACAGCCCGACTGTGAAGTACCACCATCTCACAGAAAACTACAGCCAAATAATGACAACTGCCTAGATGGTTGTTGTGTTCCTGCGTGTGTTCCTGCTAAATTCATAAGGAGTTGCTGTGCTAACAGAAAAGCACCCAGCAGAGCTAGGTGGCATCGCGCGAGTAATACTTAATGTATTGCAAGCATTTATAGCTTACTGCGCCCCTACGTCTCTTTAGCGAAAGCCTTATTTGTTAATTATCACGGTTACACCACGTGCCGGTGAGGTTAGCTTTGACTCTAGAGATGACAGTACGTCGCTTACCACACACAAAATGGTTTGGTTTTTCTTTTTGCGCAACGTCGCGAGGCATCCGAGCACAACACACCTGATGTTAACACCAGGCACCTTACAGAAAACAGCAGACAAATAACAATTTCCTGGAGGGTTGTTGGTGTTCCTGCGTGTGAGTGAGGTCACCAGTAAGCTCCTAACGAATCGCTGTGTTAACAGCAGAGGTTTTGACGAGCTCGGTAGCTCAGTCGTGAATGACGCGACTTTGACACCAACGCTCGTGGATTCGATTCCCACACAAGGCAAACATTTGTGTGCATGAACATGTCATGTCTGTTTGTCTTGGTCTGGATATTGTAAGAGAGGTAGGGCGCATCAAAGCAGCCCGTCTGGGGAGGTACCTCCACCTCACAGAAAACCGCAGCCAAATAACAACTCCCTAGAGGGTTGTTGTGTTCCTGCGTGTGAATGAGGTCACCAGTAAGCTCCCAAGGAGTTGCTGTGTAAGCAGCAGAGGAGGCATCGCGCGTGTGATACTTAATATATCGCAATCGTTAATAGGCTACGGCAACTGCTTTACATCAGGTGGGTCGTATGCTTGTATGCCTCCCGACGTAGTATAAAAAAGGTGGCATCGCGCGAGTGACACCTGATGTGTTGCAAGCGTTTATAGGTTAGGGAACCGCTTTATATCAGGTGGGCGCAACCATACGCGTATGCCTCCCGACGTAGTATAAAAAACTCACAAGTCGGTCGTACGCCTGTTTGCGTCCTGATGTATTAAAAAATATAAATTAGGTACATGCCTTCACAAGCCAACTTAATTATGCGGTCCAAGGAATGTCCAGAAACATCTGTGAACCTCCCTACTCACTCTCGACAAATATTTTCCTTTCAGTCTGAGAATAAAGAGTACAAGGTCCGCTGGGCGCTCCCCGGGTGTTACCACGCCCTCGCGGCCGTCATCGAAGCCCCATACTTCCCCGCGGCGCTCCGAGACACGCTCCGCTTCTTCATCGCGAGCAAGGCCGCCTCACTCGCACCAGAAACGAAGGCCGCCTTACAGACACATCCTGTGTTATGTGACAACAGTTTTAATAAATAGTTTTGTTTATTTTAGTGTTTTATATTTTCTGCCTGTCGTCCATTTGCATAATAATATCAATTACTAAAAAAGTTTTATAACCCCATACGAAATAAGACTTTTAGTCGAGTGATTATTGAACAAGAATATGAACTTCATTTGCAAACTTACAAAAATATAATAATAAATATAGAGTTTATATCTTCTTTCGGTTTCTCTATGGTTGACTGGAAGAGATCCCTAATGGGATAAGTCCGCCATTGTACAATATTAATTTCTACCAAACCATGTACTTAATCATTGTAATATTTATTATTGTACAATAAATCTTTATACAACAACAACAAAATAGTTGAATATTATTTTTCGTAACTACAAAAAAATCTATTCTTTTTGTTAGTTTTTATTACATATTTAGTAAATACTATGACAAACAGATATACAACGCGAAAGATGTAAACTTGTAACTTGAAGATGTAGACTTAAAGGAGATTTGATATCACCAAATTGAATATCCTGTATTCGCCGAATATAAATCAACTTTACTATACGATGGTTGGGAGTTGGTCACCCTCCGACTTCGTTTCATATCTACATAGTACATTAAAATTGTTGGAATTACGATACTATTTAATTTATCCCCTCCAATATATTACATAAACATGGATCAACAAACATAATAACATGAATCAATAAACATAATGAGATAGATCAATAAACATAATAACAAGGATCAATAAACTTAATGGTATGGATCAATAAACATAATAACATGACTGAATAAACGTAATAACATGGATCAATAAACATAACAACATGTATCAATAAACATAATAACGTGGATCAATAAATATAATAACATGAATCAATAAACATAACAACATGTATCAATAAACATAATAACGTGGATCAATAAATATAATAACATGAATCAATAAACATAACAACATGTATCAATAAACATAATAACGATTTACGAAAGTCGCGGCCTCAAGATCGAAAAAAAACCGAAAATGATTTTTATTTTATTTTTTAGAAATTTAACTAAGTTTTAAATTTAATTAAGTTTAATAGAAATTTAATTAAGTAAAATTACAATATTTTATCTTATATTTAAAATTAAGTGTCGACTCGATCGAGGCAAGAATCGAAGTGCGTCACTGTAGCGGGCTCGTGGCGGCGTCCGGTCGGCGGCGCCGTCGGTGCACGCGCAGTGGTCACGTTGTGCAGCGTCGGCGTTTACGGCGATTGCAACATTTTGAAATGCAGCATAGGTGGCCTAGTTAGAGTTCCGCTGTATAAGCGTTCTCCATACTAGGGTTCTATATAATTCCTCCACCTTCAGAACAGCAACTATTTTAGGACTTTGAGAGAAAAAGTTGCTGGTATTGGATTCTGGGATTGAGTACCATGATTTATCTCCGAATAGGTATCTTCCTTAGTGATTTCAGGCATTGGTGATTTCGTCCGGGATTGGACTGAAGTACAGTGTCGACGCCAGAGAAGAATTGCAGCTAATGTTCCCACGCAGAGTACTATGTAGAAAGGTAATGTAGTATGGTACAGATTATGGTCTAAGTGTTCATCTAATTGTACTGGTGGCTGAGATAATATTTTATCTTCACATCTGTGGAGTTCCTTTAAATTGATCGTGTTCAGATGAAGTGCTGCTGCATTATGTGGTTGAATGGTTTCATTGATGAGTGGTATGATTTTGATGGGCTGTCCCTGGATGCGATTTTCTTCATTAAATATTGTGAAATGCGGTGTCTGGAGATGACAGTGACGTGGTATCGTTGCCAGATAACTTCCTTTTAGCACAGTGTAGTCTTCATTGTTGCAGATTAACTTAACTTTGGTTGGACGAGGTAACACGAGAGCGTAGTACTTGTCGTCCAGTTTCTCCATGGCCTCTTTGGATAGGATGACTGACATCTTCTTACAGGATGCGTCCACTGATTGTTCTGTTAAGAGTTTCCGGATACAGTCTGGTTGTGTCTGGACTAGTTGGTTAAGTTTCTCCTCGCAGAGGTACTGAGCTTTTAACTTCGGGCATTCAGCCTCTATGTACACAAAAGTTTCGTCATTGGTTGCTATATACGGAGATGGAGGTATGATTATCTGATTATCTTTATTAGGTAAAACGGATAATTTATATAAGTTGTACTTGTTGCTATCTACTATGGGAAATTTTAATACGAGGACTATACGTCTTTCAGAATAATAGGAACTAGGTTTAATAACATCGTAGTAATCCCGTGATTCTATATCTAACACCTGATTTTTATCGTATAATACTCTAAGTCTATCTATCAAACTACCTAAGATATTTATGCCTACCATGGAATGGTGAGTGCTGGAAGTACGCGTAAATGCTATTATATTTTCTATTCTACATAATTCTAAAAGTAAATTATCTATGTTTTCCCCAATAATATTTAATAATTGACCTAATCTAGTTAATCTTATGTAAATGTCTTCACCGTAGTTACTGCTTTTTAAGATAAGTTGCAGAGTGTCATTTATACTTGACTGGTTGTCAATAATATGAGATAAAATTTGAGAATGATGGTTCATCCAGTCTTTGTTGAGACTGATATGACTATTTAATTCATTAACAACTTTGTCTTGATCTTGTCTGAGAATTGAAATGGCATTATCATACTTTACGGCATCCGTGTGGTCCAGATTACCACTTATACTTTTTATAATAGAACCTAATCCGTCTACAATACCTCGTTTCGAACGTGTCGGTTCTAGGCTTCTTAGTTCATTAGAAACTTTATTTAATTTAATTTTAAGATGTTGTACCTGAGGTTCATACAAAAACTTAGTGTCTTCGCCAGATAACTGTGAATGAATGCTGTCGAGTTGCTTATGAACTAATTGAATGTTTATCTCAATGTCATGCAAGTCAATGGATTGCAAAAATGTATGATAATGGGTTATAAGCGCCATGGGGCCTAACTTAAATGGAAGAAGTCCGGGTCCATTGTCCAGACTCTCGAGTCTTATTTCTTGAGGATGAGCCAGATGCAGATGTGTGAGGATCATCATTAACCTGTAACAATTTGCTAGACTTAGGTGCGCGCTTTAATCGAGATTTAGCCACAGGACCGCGTTTTTTCGATGTATAGATGTGAATGGTTAGATCAGCTAATACTTTATCCTGGGTGTAACGCGCCGCTAGCTTTTGTCGAGAAGCTAATGGGTTTTTTATAAATATTTGTTGGCCGGGTTGATATTCAGCCTCGGGCTCGCGGTCTTTATTACGGCTTTCAATGAGAGCTGTACGATCACCTAGTGCCGTATCATTAATAAGGTCGTATACTAGCTGCATTTGCTTCCGATGTGTCTGAATATACTGCTGAAGTAATAACTCGTTAAGATCTAAATCTAACGGATCACGCGGGTCAACATGGCCTAAAATTAAGTCGAAGGGACGGCATTTTGTAAAACTATGTATGGAACTATTGTAAGCCAATATAGCATATGGCATAAGATTGACTACCGGTTCGTTCCGTCTTTGTAGACGTAATGAGCGTAAATGTTCTAACAAAGTTGAATGGAAGCGTTCGATCATGCCGTTATCATTAGGTGAGTGTGCAAGGATCTTATGATGGATGATCTTATGTAGTTTAGTGAATTCTGAAAACATTTGATTAGTAAACTCCGTTCCTTGGTCAGTTACAATGGTTAGTGGCAGGCCATGATGGGTTGAAAACGTTAGTAAAGCTTGAATGATGCTGGGTGCTGTGGCGTCTCGTAAATGATATGCTTGAGCATATTTAGAGAAGGCGTCCACGAAGGTAAGGTATTTTTCATTTTCTGCAGTAAATAAATCCATATGTAGAATTTCAAAGGGTCTTGCAGGCGGTGGTACAACATTGAGTTCTTGTCTAATAGGATTGCGGTCATATTTTGCTTGACCACATATTGTGCAGTCATTTATAAACCTCGTGATTTGCTCTCGCATTTTAGGCCAATAATACCTATGCGACAAGGCCAAATAACATTCGTTAATACCCCTATGGTTGGTCTTACCATCGTGGTAATGACGAATTATATCCTGTTGACGCAGGTATTCTTTGACATTTTCCAGCTCTGTTTTAGCGAGTACTAAATTCATTGCAGAGCTTCTAAACTTGTTCTGTATAATCGGGATAATGGTATACATATCGAGGGGAGGAGTGATCAATAGGGCTGTCTTAACTTTTGGATTGACATACTCTTTAATAGCGTTGATTAAGTCTTCCTCTAGATTTGATCGGGATAATTGTATCGCAGTACGTGTATGGGACTCGAATGGTTTCGATACTGTAGGTCTTCTTTTAATGTCGCCTACTATAGTTAAGTGCACTTGACGATGAAACTTATTAAATGGTTCGTCTGTAATGGGAATTTCTAGTATAGGGTTCTCCTGGTTGGTATGGGCGGTAGCTGTTGAGAGCTGTGATAAGGATGGTTGTTGGTCTGTCGGGTTAACTATTATGGAGCTAATCTCTTCATTATGTATTTCAACACGAGATAGGGCATCGGCGTTGGTGTTATACTTACCCTTTTTATAAACCACAGTGAAGTCAAATTCACTCAACTTAAGACGCCATCGGGTTAACCGAGCATTGGGCTCTTTAAGACTCATAACCCACTGCAGCGGTTTATGGTCGGTTATGATTTTAAATTTACGACCAAAGAGATAGGGTCTAAAATATTTTGTGGCCCATACTATAGCGAGAAGTTCTTTCTCTATTGTGCTATAGTTTTGCTCACTTTCATTAAGCGTACGTGAAGCGTACGAGACAGGTTTATCTGACCCGACCGGTCCTTGGGATAGAATTGCCCCGATCGCTACATTAGATGCGTCTGTCGTCAGTAAGAACTCTCTACTAAAGTCGGGATACTGTAGTACGGGGTCGTTCGTCAGTAAGGTCTTGCATTTATCGAAACAGTCCAAATATTCAGAGTCGAGGGTGATCCTTCTACCCTTTTTTAAACAGACGGTCATAGGCTTTGTTATGCGTGCAAAGTCCGGAATAAACTTTCGGTAGTAACCGACTAATCCTAAAAATTGCTTGATTTCCTTCGGGGTTTTTGGCACGGGGTAGTTCTGTATAGCTCTGATTTTGTCTGGGTTCGGTTTGATTCCTTCTCCACTAATGATGTGACCTAAATAAGCTGTTTCTAACTTAAGAAACTCGGACTTGTCCATTTGCACTTTAAAGTTCGATTCCCTAAGTCTCTGAAATACTTTTTCTAAGTTAATTATGTGCTCTTGGAGTGATGTGCTAAAAACGACTATATCGTCAAGATAGACTAAACAGATACTATTCTGGAGGCCTCTGAGCACATTGTCCATCACTCTTTGGAAAGTTGATGGAGAATTTTTGAGTCCCATTGGCATCCTTAAAAATTCATAGTGGCCATGCTCAACATTGAATGCTGTTTTCGCTATATCGTCAGGGTTCATTTCGCATTGGTAAAAGCCTGATGCAAGATCTAACGTAGTAAAATATTGGCATTTCCCTAACTTATCAAGGACATCTGTAATATTCGGGATGGGGTATTTGTCGTCGATAGTTTTTTCATTCAGTTTCCTAAAATCGACTACTATCCGCCATTTCTGTTTGCCTGAGGCGTCAGCTTTCTTTGGTACGACCCAAATTGGTGAGCTCCAAGCAGAATCTGAGGGACGAATGATGCCTTGCTCCAACATCTTACTTATCTGATCGTTAACTTCTTTACGATGGATGAACGGATACCTATAACTTTTGGTATGGACAGGAATTTCGTCCGTGGTTCGAATCGAATGCTTTATCTTATTTGTGAATGTTAAAGCCTCACCATCAAGGTAAAATACGTCCGCGTAATTAGTACAAAGAGATATAATATTAGCTTTTTCTTCTTCATTCAGGTGGTCGGTACGTAGGCGGGATAGTACTTCGCGTACGCGTGATGAGTGGTGCTGGGTGTTGTTACATTCGACATTAAAAATGCTAGCCTGCGCGGGATGATCCATTGAAAAGATTAAATCGTTGTTCGTAGGGTTCTCTATCTCTACCCAGCCGCGGTTGTTACGAACGGTTGTTAAACATTCATGAACTATACAATTACATAACATTTGCTCCTCAACTAGTACTTCACCATTTGATGCATTGATTGGGATCCTAACTAATTTTGTCGAGTTTGATGGGATAATATCTTCATATAGATTTGAATTGCGAGAGTTAAATAATTTAATGGGATTAGACGAAGAGATAGTAGTTAGCGTCATATTTTTTAAATCAATGTTCGATTCCCATTTAGTCAATAGATCGAGTCCGATAAGTCCATCAAAGTGGTCATGGAATTTATAAATAAAGAGTTTAATGTCGTTAGCCTGATTAAATTCCGGAAAGCACGGTATTGCTATCGAATGACTATTTCTACTCGTAGCGTGTACGTTTGTAACTTCAAATGGCTCGTATGTCGGTTCTAAATGAGAGAAATATCTTTGTACAGTTTCCGGGCTAATAAATGATTGATTCGCACCGGTATCTATAAGGAGATTGAGGGGAGGATTTTTTATACGAATGTAAGGTAATTGACGTTGTGTTTGTAGGTTTAATTCTATCCTAACTTTTTTGAAGTCGAAGGTTTCTGAAAATCCTGATTAGTGTTGTTAGAGTCAGTCTGTGGTGGTTCGTCTAACTGATTTATATTGGACGGTATATATGCGTCGTAGCAGTGAGAGTCATCAACTTCGTAGCTTATCGGCTCGCCGTAGTCAGTGACGTAATCGGGGCCGTAATAGTTGTAGCTATCGCGTTCGTACTGATCGGTGCAATGATAATAGTCATTGTACCTATCATCGGCTGTCCAACAGTCGTTTATGTTCACGTCACGGGTTTTAAAGTAATTGCTAGGAGGTGGATTCCCTTGTCTACGCCAGTCATGTCCAGTCAAAGGCATTGGCTTCGATACAAAGTGGCTTACGCCACTCATGGGCTGTGGTGTAGAATTATTGGAACCAAAGTTATTATTTCTATGGGGCATGCGGAACACATTACTATTAGGGTTATAATTTGGCGGTAATGCTCTAAACATTTGTTGAGTACGGGAAGGCATGCGAATTGGGTTTTGATGTTGTGCGTAGTTCTGTCTAAATTGCTGCTGCGGCATGGGCCGCTGCCAGTTAGACTGTGGTGCAGGTGGTGGCAGAACAAATGGTTTAGGTACAACAGAATTATTATTACTAGCATGCACAAATGAGGTCGACGGAATTTTAAAAGCGGATGGTGGATGAATTTTATTTGAACCTTCATTTCTTTGCGCAAGATATATTATGTTTAACTCTTCCTGGACATATTCCAGGGCTTTTTCAATGCTATCGGGCCGCATACACCGAATTCTAGATCCAAGCGGCTCCTTTAGGCCGCGCACAAATGCTTGTAACGTTAACTTTCTATATAAATCGCGTTTCGCCTCGATAGTGGTAGGTATATTCTCGTGCAAAGTAATATAAGTCATTAATGTACTAAAAAGTGTTTGGCATTTATCATAGTACTCTTGGGGAGTGCTGTTGCCCTGCGTTTGTAACGATAGGTCATTGTAGAGTGCAGTCTCGTCTCTTTGGTCCGAGAAGTTATTAATTAATACAGTTCTAATGCCTAACCAATTCTCAGGTATGCCGTTAGAGTTTATAGTCCGGGCTGCGTTCCCAGTTATTTTATTCAAGAGTCCATTCAGCAAGCATAAGTTATTTAGATTGGCATTCGGGCCCTCAAGTACTGTGTAAGTCGCTACGACTTGATCACAGAGCCTAATAAACCTAGTTAGAATATTCGGGTTCCCGTCGAATTCGGGAACGAGGCGTAAGGCCTTGAAAATAACATCAGGGTCGAAATGAGACATCTCTGATTGAATAATAGTGTTCTCTATGCTAAATCTACGTGAATCTAAAAGTTTTCGGCGAGACTGTTGCGATACAGACTCGCTGGACGAGATTTTTCCTGGACGAAAAATCTTGGATAGGTATAAAACCTACAATGAATTATTAGGCCTAATAAATACTAACGCGAAGCAACACAAAGACAATTCTATAAGTGTACTTACAGTATCATTTTCAGCTCTTCTTCTGTATCGATGTCTGGATACTCTTATCAGCTGCGATTTCAGGTTCGGGATATTCGAATAGCGACTAGATAGCCACCGGACGGCTCGTGCGAACGGAAATCTTCTTAGAAGCGCGAAACCGACCGCGAATATCCTACTACGACTGCGCCATTTACGAAAGTCGCGGCCTCAAGATCGAAAAAAAACCGAAAATGATTTTAATAAATTTAATTAAGTAAAATTACAATATTTTATCTTATATTTAAAATTAAGTGTCGACTCGATCGAGGCAAGAATCGAAGTGCGTCACTGTAGCGGGCTCGTGGCGGCGTCCGGTCGGCGGCGCCGTCGGTGCACGCGCAGTGGTCACGTTGTGCAGCGTCGGCGTTTACGGCGATTGCAACATTTTGAAATGCAGCATAGGTGGCCTAGTTAGAGTTCCGCTGTATAAGCGTTCTCCATACTAGGGTTCTATATAATTAACGTGGATCAATAAATATAATAACATGAATCAATAAACATAACAACATGTATCAATAAACATAATAACGTGGATCAATTAATATAATAACATGAATCAATAAACATAATAACGTGGAACAATAAATATAATAACATGAATCAATAAACATAACAACATGTATCAATAAACAGAATAACGTGAATCAATAAATATAATAACATGGATCAAATAGTATAATAATAGACCAATAAATATATAAGGATATTTTACCACCTCCGTAAAGTCTATATGCTCTGCCTAATAATTGTGGCTCACGTTAAAATCAATTCTAGGGGATCACTTAATATGGTTCACAGTAAAAAAGTCAATGTCCGAGACGAACACTTTAAGGCGACACATCGAAAAATTAGACCAACTTTCATCGAATAGTATAGGCTAATGACTAAACTGACGGATCTAAGATTTTAATATAAATAACTTCATTTCTTTATCTTGAATTTGCTTGCTCAAATACGCGATTGTGTAAAATTGATTCGATAATAATTACTTTCGAAAACACCTCCTGAAATTCATTATTTTTGAAATTACAACGAAGTTGTTCTGTTTATACGCTTCAAAATTACTTAAATCTATTAGTAATATCTATGTTTATAATATGGTTGCTGCATATTTTGATAAGTGAAACATGAAATTTTTTTAAAATATTTTAAGTTTCTGACAATTTCTAAGCGATCACATTCGTCTTGGGTGCTACGTGTTTTCGACCTTATTGTGCGGTCATGAGGATTATAAACGCGTTGACTAACTACATCCAGCCAGTCCGGCTGCAGCCCGCTTCGAGCTGAGACCTATGTCGACTGTCTGCTCGAGCTCGCTCCATTAACATCGCGACACCGAAGTTTTTATAATTAATAGTTGTAAATATTCGATATTATAGTATTTAGCGTAAGTGTATTATTATTAGATATAAGTAGTAAATAATATTATAGGTTTATATATATTTATTATACTGTTGTAATAATGGGGAACACTAAAAAGAAAATATATAGAATAAAAATACAAAGAAAATGTTCGTAGAATGGCGGAGGCGAACAAGACAAGGTATTTATTTTTTTTAATTATTATATTCATTAAACATATTATAATAACATTGTGTAGACATATTTCTAGTTTTTAGAACAGTTCCTAGGTATGGTTGGCCCAAGCTATTTAATTCCTCTTCAAACTTTTTTTTAATTTTGCTTACTTAATAACTCTATATAAAACTGCATTAAATAAGAGTTATTTTTTGCAGGAATAAACAGTAACATTTGATAATTGGTATACATTATCCACAGGCTGACCGCGTACCTATATAGGACGTCAAACTCCTATTATGTCCATTATAATCTGACCGAACTCCGACTTAGAAGTTGTACGTCGGTGGAGGTCAGGTTACGTTGGAAATTTATACCAATAAGGTTCGCGCTCTCAGCACATAGCAACCAGTGGAGACTCTTTATTTCTTTGTATTAAAATAAAAACTTATAAAATAGAATATTTTTGCTGTTTTGTTTTTTAGGAGAAACTTACTAAATAAACATATTCCACTAGAAGAATCACTACTCGATTTATATGCTACTTTAACGTAAGTGTCATACGGGACGACAAACTCATAGTAACCATTATAAGCTCACCGAACTCCGACTTAGACATTGTACGTAGGTGAAGGTTAGTTTACGTTGGAAATTTATCCAATCAGAAGATAGAAAACCAGTGGAGGATTTTTTTTTTTTTGTATTAAAATAATTACTAGTAAAATAGTATATTTTGATAGTTTTTAAAAAAACTCGGTATGTTTCATGTTAAAGAAGCGAGCGAGGTGTGTAAGTACCGAGTCATGTGGCGCTCACGAGGGATTTAGCGTGAAGATATAGATAGATAGTATACTTATACCCATGGTACTCGTGAAAACAAATAATATTTACTATGAACCAACACTGAAAACACAAAAAAATCATCTATTCTATACATTGTGGTTAGTATTGAACTATTGTACGGATTAGATTTATTTTGCAACATCAGAGATGGTCCAGGTTCTTTCTTCTTGAGAGTTTAATAAATAACAAGGAAACGTACAACAATACAAAACACAGAGTATACATAAGTAAAATACAATAAATGTCATTATACTGAAGTTAAAGTTATGAAACAGCAAGAAAATCATTTGTCACATGTTTTTTTTAAATATGAATAGATTATAAAATCTATTTGTATATATGTATATTAGGGTGTCCCTTATTTTTCAAAGTTTTTATTTTCTAACGCATAGGTCTTAGTTTTGTTCATTTGCTTTTAAAACACTCGGAAATTACATCGAAACATGTTCATACAAGTTACGCGGCAGTGCCGCACGTACTCGCGGTATTCATTTGTTCAAATTCAAAGTCAAAATCTTTTTATTCCGTAAAAATGGCTACATTTGTTTGGAATCATCACAATTTTTTCCCCTACCGTGCAGTTTATGACTAGGTGAGCACTGATAAAAATACTGCCAAAAAACTCAGGCATCCCTCTTTTGGTATCCAAACAAATTTACATATTTTGTTAATTACATTATAATTGGATCGACTCACTCCCAGGCATTTTTATCATTAATATAGTCAGATACTTTATAATATGCCCTGCTACACAATTTGGCTTTAATAGTAGTTTTAAATTTGTTTATTGACAAATCTCTTAATTGCTGGGAAGTTTGTTATAGAACCGTATACATTGCCCCATAAAATAATTACTTGTTTTGTGGAGACGGCTTGTATATAACACAAGATTATGCTTATATCTAGTATTTATGCTATGAGTATCACTCTTTTTACAAAATGAGTCTATGTTTTTATGGACATACAAAAGATTTTCATAGATATATTGCGATGCGACTGTTAAAATATTTATTTCTTTGAATTTTTCTCTAAGGCTCTCCCGGGGACCAAGTTTGTAGATAGCTCTTATGGCTCTCTTTTGCAATAAAAAGATGGTGTTAATATCCGCGGAGTTATCCCAAAGAAGAATTCCATATGACATAATACTATGAAAGTAGCTGAAATAAACTATTCTAGCCGTATCAATATCAGTGAGCCGTCTAATAGTTTTCAGTGCATAAGCTGCAGAACTTAGTTTTCCTGATAATTTTTCAATTTGTGGACCCCATTGTAGTCTGGAGTCAATTGTTATACCCAAGAACACAGTTGTCTCCACAGAGGCCTAATTAGTTCCATTAACATGTACATTGGTAGCCACCTGCCTTACATTAGGTGTTGAGAACTTAATTACTTTAGTCTTTTTATCATTTAAAAGCAGATTATTAACACTAAACCAAAGAATAACTTTAGTGAGAGCATTGTTAACTTCGTCATAATTACCTAACCGTCTATTAATTTTGAATGTCAGTTATTCTCGTGATTAATACGTAATGTTTTAACATTTATAAGATGGCACTGGAATTGAGAAGCAATAAATCAAGTATTTTCTTAGTTGGAGACGTAAATTATCAAATAATAGGCGCAAAATTACAGTCTAACCGTCATGTTCTTCCTGTACTTTTTTATAAAATTCGCGAAGTTAAATTGACTGTTAGTGAAAGCGCATACCTAGTCATTCGAGAGTGTATTATATTTAGGGAAAAAGCTAGGATCCCTACCAGAGATATACCTAACTGTCTAAAATAACTTGTGAATCTTCACCAGGAGGGAGTTGCAAAAAATTTCCAAAAAAATACAAGATGTTTACAAGCGCCGTGAGGACTTTCAAAATAATTTAGATAGTTTATTCGATATAGCACACGCTGATGCTTTAGAACGGATTACAATAGAAGAAGACAAAATATTTATATAAATAATTCAGGATGTTTAGCAGGCGCACAAAAAAAAGTTAGCCGAAAAAGAAGAAAGGACCAAACAGAGAAAATTAAAAGAAGAGAAAAAAAGACATGACCAAATGTGTTACGAGGAAGGAAGACTTTATCACGCCAATGTTAGTTGCAGATTTAGATAGATCTCAATTAAGCATAAGGGATTCTGTCTATATACACCGGGCTGTAGTAGAAGCACTAGATTTTAGCTGTGATGATTTACCGATAAACAAATCGTCTATCAACGCATTAGCACTCAGAGTAGAAAAGATAGAGCGGAATCTATAAAATCAGATTTTCAAAATAATATGTCTAAAATGGTGACCGTTTACTGGAATGGAAAATTGTTACCTGGTCTGGACGTGAGAAGCCCTAAAGAAGAACGCCTGCCAATTTTAATTTCATTTAGAGAAAATGAACAACTTCTGGCTGTACCCAAACTAGAGAGCTCTTCCGGCCAGGATCAAGGTAAAGCTGTGTCAAATCGAATCAAAAATCCACCAAGTCACAAGCAGCCCTGATATCCCAATATTCAAAAAATTTAGAGACGACTGGAAAACTATTAATCCTGCTGCTATTCAATCGTACACCGATATTGTCACACAACATTTTGGTAATACAATAATAAAAGAATTGTTGATATTTTATAATCAAGAATTACAAAAAAACATTGTACGTGACGATTATCGGGAAGTAATTGAACTATCCATTATATTCCTAGGAGGAGATAATGAGAAAAAAATTAAAATCAGACCTCCTGGATCCTGGCGATGCATCAAGCAAGGTGGATGGCTAGAGCTATTTACTCTTTAAAAATATGTTTGTTGCAATCCCAATCCAAAATTAGCGCCAAGGATAAACGAGTACTTCAAGACGTTTGTTTATTCATAGCGGTTATATATATTACGTGAAATAGCTTGAATGTAGTCTGGTGGTGAAGGCACCAAATCAAGATTTGTGCTTATTAAAGAGGCTCAAGGAATAAAAATTAATTTTATAAATTATAATTTTATCAATTTATTTAGCTACATAACGGTTAGGGTCAAAAACAGTAATATTTAAAATCTTAGTGATAATTGAATGTTAAATCTAAATATTTTCCATAAATTTATAAATCTATATCATTAGATGAAATTAATCATTATAATTTATTCTTTCAAAGGATACCCTAAAATATTGGTTGTGTTTTTTTCACATTTCGCTGATTGGATTCCAAGTGCTTGATAAATTTTTGGTAAAGGTTAAATTTACATTTAATGATCAAAATATACAATTTCTTTATCATTTAGGTACGCAATCTTTCAGTAGATACCTGAATGATATATTCGTCGATGTTAGGTATGACGCGTGAAAGTTGTGTAGATGCCGTATACCATTTTATGCACTAAAAGTTGCTAAAAGCTTGTAATAAAATGTTTACTCTTCGTGCTCTAAAAAAATAGCATTAAAGGTATAACGTAGAGGGGCTAAAGTGTTTGTTATAAGTTATAGCCCTTAACTTCTTTGTAAAGAAAAAAAATCCTGGAGGTCACATTATGTTAATGTGTTGCGAAAATTATATAAAAACTAGTAGTAATAGCGGGAATACATTCTCTAATTCAATCTGATAATTTTATTTCTCTTATTTATTCGAAATAAAAAAATCCTGTGTTTACTCGGCGCTATCAGCCATTATGACACTCGAACATATGTGCCCGAATCAACAAATGGCCCGCTTTAGCCTCTCGATAAACAATGTTGTATTATGTAGCTGGTGTTTCAATCTTCTTAAGGGGGATACATGCCATCCAGTGGCGCCTCAAGGAATAAAATATCGTATCATAGCGTGGAAGATAAACATTATAAAGTCCTGTGTTGCGTGTGTTACAAATACAATAACGTACTTTTACGTCATTAAACCAACAATTGAAATGTTTTGCTTTCGTTGTTATAGGCATAATTGCCAAAAACGGCCTCTTTTAGCACTTTTGCTTATAACAACGATAGTGGAATATTTTGAGTGTTGGTTTAATAACGTAAAAATACTTTACTATCTTCGTAATAAATGCAACATAGGATTTCATAATGTTTATCTTCTATGCTATGATATGATTTTTTATTCAATGAGGGCGCCACTGAACGAGACCTAAGTAAGAACAACATAGATACCGAGACATGTTAACTTGTAGAGATATAAACATAAAACGATGTCATTGATTTCTCTTTCAATAAACTTTTAAAAGTGAATACGTTTCTGTAGTTTTTTATTACTATTATTACTATTGTTTTCCGTCTAGCTTAAATAAATATGTTTGGTTCAGTATGTATAAAGCTAAATAATAATTAAATCAATATTTTTTATTAAATATTGATATTATAATTTTTTTTAGGTGTGACGCGACTCCGTAGCTTTTCTGTTCGTTTGCATTGACTATACGTTGACCCCAGGTTACCTATTAGGCGCTAATTTCAAATTTTACAAATCGAGCGTAGAGTGTCACTTGAGGGGCGCGGGGTGATTGGGCGGAGCCATTTTAAAGCATCACGATCGAGGTGTCGCCTTAATACAAAGGTTGAAAAGAACCAATCGGAACCGACGTGTGGTAATAACTAAATATTAAAAGCGCTCTGGGTAGTAACTAGTAAGGTAGCCAAGTCCGCTGACGTTACATTATAGCTGCTACAAATATGGACTAATAAATATAACAATATAGACCATTAAATATTATAACAAGGACCAATAAATATTATTTCAATTTCAAAAGCAATACTTTCAATTTTAGTATCTATTGATAGAATTGTATATACGACTGTTATAACCATTTAAAAGTATATTTTCACGCATTACACGTTACTAGAGACACACGGCCGCGCCGCAATGTGCATAAAAGTAAATATTTACGCATCGTATTTCGTGTGTAAACATGTGGAAGAATCTTAAAACAATAACTTCACATTTAATTCCATATTTACAAGTTATCTGAAAACAATAACATACAAACAATCGTAATAATATTTATATATAAGTAACGGTCTGTTTTACGCGACCAGCAGTCACCTGAAATTAAAAAATAGATTATTGTACAGTAAAATATTTTATAGTGATTTTTTGTTTTGCCTTCATACTAAAACTCATAAGTTTTGTGGTTCAGTTGTAGTGTAAAGTATTTAGGTTGATTTTTTAAGGTCCCGTAATACTGGAACGCCATTGTTGCGTCGTATTTTTTTCGTGTACCTTACACACGAAGAAATAAATTCTTATGTGTAGGACTTCTACAGCCCTAGTCAGGCTTATAAAAATTCGGTGAAACTTGACATCACTTAGTTACTCTTAAATTTATTGTTAGTACCGGGCGACTGAACTCCGCTCGGTGTGTATTGTTATTTTGTATAATATCGCGTTTTTAAAGAAACACTTGTAGGTATATATATAAATAAAAAAAAACCTTAACGCCGACACTCTTTCAGACCAACTCTTTTCTCACGTCTTCATTACGAACGCGGTAAGCAAGCGTTACGCCACAAATTTTGCGCAATGCTCTCATCTCGACCGCATTTATTCTACTTTCATGCTCTGTCTGCTATCTAAGCAGACAGAGCATGAAAGTAGAATTGCTCGTTTAAGATAATAGAATTACGAAAATTTCCTTTTTTCTAGCGTCCGATTAGTCTGCTGAAAGATATATTATAGTAGCAATTTTATGCAAGGTGGGCCGTATTCTTGTTTGCCTTCCAACGTTATATACAAAAACCGTGCCTTAGTAAAGCGAGGCTTTTTGTTAATGGCGACCAAGTAACGTATCTAGTTTTAATTTATATAAATAGAATATATATAGGGTGTGTTAGAACCGAGTCACGTAGCGCTCGGTTCCACAGAAATGGCAACACCTTCATACATACAGAGACCTTAAAGAAATTCTAAATTTATAATATTTTATACAAATAAACAAATTCCAAATGAAATATTCTACTCTTAAATTCAAGGAGGTAGGCACAGCTTGGAAGTACTTCCACAAGACTGCAGCGTTATCGATTTAGTGACATTGTATATAGATTTTCAAAAATGTTATATTTATTGATGTTAATGAGGAGTCCCGGGGCGATGTCCATGGACCCCGTCACGCAGGACCTGTTGACGCCCGCAAGGGAGTTCGGGGAAACTTGCGGATATGAGGTGAGATTTACTTTTATGACAAGTTTCCACACTCTGCGTATCCCGCAAGGAACTTATCATAGGGATTCTTCTTCCTAGCGCTATCCCGTCTCCTAGTTCATAAGGATAGGCACTATCCGCTACCTAATACTGAGGATTTGGTGAAGATACTGATTTTGACATAGAGCCACTACTGTCAGACCTCCACAACCCAGAGGGAAAACCAGACCCTCCTAAGGTTAGGTCACATATCTTTCGAAATATAATTTCTTGGACTTGCACGTTTCCTCACACTATATTCCTTTGCCGCCAAGCAAATAACAATTACTATCTAATCTATTATGTAAAGCTGAAATGTTTGAACGCGATAATCTCTGGAACTATCAGCCGAATTAAAAAAAAATTACATTTGATAGTCCAATCCTTGGAAGGTTATAGGCTATTGAACATCATGATACGACCCTTAGAAGCTGAGTCGAAGTCGCGGGTAAGTAGCTAATATGAACATAAATCCGATAACGCGAATTTAGGTGTATATGCCCACATGAGGATTCAAACTAGAGACCGTCGGTTAACAAGCTGTTCCAATGGGCCATCACTGCTCTTGAAGTTAGCATGAAGATTGTAATATAATAAATAGTGTATTATGCTGAGTGTAAAGCTATAGCTGCTACGGATACAGATCCCAATATCTCTGGTTTGAAACGCAAATTCAATGCTGGCTCTTAGGTCTAGTAAGGTTTACTAGAGCAAAATTCCATTTAAGTAGGCATAGTTACCCCCAGGATTGCATCAACTGTTCATCGTGGCGGTTGCTTCTGTAAATCCTAGTCACGCACCAGATGTAACGCTAACAACGCTGTTCCTGTTTAATAAAGGTACTGTGCCCGTGTTCCAGAGCTGTCCTGTTCCCCAGAAAGGTGCCTTAAATGTCCATATCGTACCGCACACGCACGGCGAGCTGGGGTACACGAGGACCTTCTATGGACATTATACTGGACGTAAGCATATCTCGACTCAAGGATTTTAGAAGGAGAAATCAAGGTTTCTCAAAGTGGGGTACGCGAACGAACCCCTAGTGGTTCGCCATTCGACGGTAGGTGCTTCGCGACGAGATTTACGTAACGGTGGCTGGATCACTGGCAGACACATGAGAAACGCATTTGACGAGCTCGGTGGCTCAGTCGTGAATTACGCGACTTTGACACCAACGCTCGTGGGATCGATTCCCACACAAGGCAAACATTTGTGTGTATGAACATGTCTGTTTGCCTTGGTCTGGATGTTTTAAGAGAGGTAGGGCGCATCAAAGCAGCCCGTCTGGGGAGGTACCTCTACCTAACAGAAAACCGCAGCCAAATAACAACTCCCTAGTGGGTTGTTGTGTTCCTGCGTGTGAGTGAGGTCACCAGTAAGCTCCCAAGGAGTTGCTGTGTAAGAAGCAGAGGAAGCATCGCGCGATTGATAATTAATATATCGCAAGCGTTAATAGGCTACGGTACCCGCTTTACATCAGGTGGGCCGTAGGCTTGTATGACTCCCGATGTAGTATAAAAAAACGCATTATGGCGCGCGCGCGACTGAACTCGCTCGCACCACGTGGGTTCGTTTTCACAGCTGGCCATGATGAAAACGATATACAGAAATCGGCTGCTGAGACAGAATTAAGGTTAAAATTGTCCAAAGTTACTCCTACAATTGATTTAATTTGCGACAAAAAAGCCCACCCATCGTACTAACATTGAAATTTTAACAGGGATGGGTGCAGCCGTAAGTTTGAGAAACCCTGTTCTAAGCTATTACAGATATCCATCCTCATCCTCACATAGGTGTCATTGTTAATTTTAATTATTCCTCATCAATTTATCCTCATCTCACACGGATCTCCCTCAATGTTTATTCCACAACAATCTATCCATACCCCATTCTTGTCTTTATTCAAATTTAGTTTATTCCACATCAACGTATCCTAATCCCACACCGGGCCATCAATTGTATGTTATTTACTTTCTTTCTCATTTTCAGATGATGATTTTTTCGACACAAGTAAGATTAACATGAAGAGGATACTGGACTACGTCATTACTGAACTGTGGGCGAATCAAAATCGCAAGTGAGTATATTTGAATAGTTCATTAGAGTTGTGTATATATCTTCGAGCCAAGTGCCTTGCGAGGTATTCAGGAGAGAACTGAGCGCATCACACGGTCGATTCTTTTCACTTTTTAAGACTTCTGATCTTGTTTGCGATACACCGCGACCTTTTTGATGAGAAGCATCTATTGGCGTGTCTTGGTAGTAAAATCGAACCGTATATCGTGACGACAAATAGCATGACGCTCTCATGCCGTCATGCCCACTCTACGCCGCCACTCTCGACTGCCTTGCGTGTGTGCGTGCGCATACTAGACTCTCCGTTGCTTCTCTGCACGAGTCTGTTTACTATATCTATCCTATGGTTTTTGATTTTTATTTCCGGCAGATGTGAAACATCTTAGTGAATATAAAAACTTGTTTATTTTTGATAATATTTTACCATTTTATATTTCTTTCTGCCGTAAAGGTTTACTTTGGCGGATACAGCATACTTCTTCCAATGGTGGAGCCAACGGGACGGCACTGGTGAGTGATGCCTATTTGTGTCCAAGTGGTTCACTGTCATCTTTAGTGACAAAATCAAACACACACGCTCGTGGCGCACCCTGCCAACTAGCAGTTTAAAAAAGGGGTGAACAAGTAACTCTCTCTAACCGCAGTAGTACAAGTAACTCCTCCTTAAGTTCAAAAATGTCTTCAGTTCGCCGCATGGTGTACCAACTGCTCCGCCAAGGCCGGCTGTTCCTAGTGGGCGGCGGTTGGAGCATGACGGACGAGGCCACTACCAGCTACCACGCTATCATTGACCAATATACTTATGCGCTCAGGTAAGTGCGATCTCGGATACACCATTTTAATACCTGTTACATTTCTGGCGTGTTGACGGCTCCTAGTCCCTGGCAGGCGGACGTGTTTGGTCATTCCCGGGAGTTCACCGCGCTTGTGGCCCACCATCAACAACAGACGAAGGAGACCTTACTAATTTGTAGAATGACAGCAATACTCAAGGGATTATTAGGCTGTCTTCTATTTTTTTTATACAACGTCGGGAGTCATGCAAGCATACGGTCCACCTGCTGTAAAGCAGTTACCGTAGCCTATTAACGCGTGTAATATATTGAGTATCACTCGCGCGATGCCTCCTCTGCTGCTTACACAGCAACTCCTTAGGAGCTTACTGGTGACCTCACTCACACACAGGAACACAATAACCCTCTAGGGAGTTCTTATTTGGCTGCGGTTTTCTGTGAGGTGGAGGCACTTCCCCAGACGGGCTGCTTTGATGCGCCCTACCTCTCTTAAAACATCCAGACCATGACAAACAGACATGTTCATGCACACAAATGTTTGTCTTGTGTGGGAATCGAACTCACGAGCGTTGGTGTCAAAGTCGCGTCTTTCACGACTGAGCCACTGAGCTCGTCAGAAGAGCTTCTATTATTATTGTGCTGCATATCAATGATATGCGATTGTTATGCAAACGGCAGCACCGAGGACTCAACTCAAAAGCAACCTTCTTACCAGAAAGATCAACGCTACATTTCTGGAGTGCGGGCGGCCACTGGTCACCTGGCAGGCGGACGTGTTTGGCCATTCCCGGGAGTTCACGTCGCTGGTGGCCCAGATGGGATTCGACGGACATTTCGTTAGTCCCATCAGTTTTGACGACGAATTGGCCAGGATGGACAGACACGCGCTGGAGTTCATATGGAGAGGGAGCGATGACTTACGTGAGTATGAGTATGTACAACGTCTGATATTTCGATTGTAATTATTATTACGTACGACGTAATGATGGTACAAAGGTCGTAAAGGAAAGTTGTGGCGAGCTGTTGGTGCGTAACGACACCACGGGTACCCGAGTGCTCCAGAGAGTCGATCAGGGCCTTCGTCTCCGGCGTGTCTTCGTCGGTTGGAGTGTAAGTCAAGAAGGCTCAGCTCTGGCTTGCCTTCTTTGGTCATCCAGGGAAAAGTCAAAAAATAGAGCAAATGTTTGTCTTGTGCAGGAATCGAACCCCCAACCTTTGGTATTAAATTAGCGTTTACCAGCCACGCATCCACGCTAACTCATATATATATATGTCGGGACGTGGATGTAATGGTCGTCAGGTGGCTCGTTGTTCATGGCGAGTAAAGCGAAATACCAGCGTAGTTAATCTTCTCAATATTTAATCAGCCAATTACGAAAATAATTGTAACAAAAGTTATGCTCAGATCGCAGATTACAACGGATTCAAAATGCGGTGGACGCGACACGTGCGATTGGCTCCATTGCTCGATTCGTAATGCCGTTTCCAATGACGGTATCTCATCTTCACCAAACCAAAACAAATACAACCGGTGTTGCCATCCCAACGATGTCGATTCCACCCAAGCGCCGACTTGACATTTTGATCCGTTATTATTAACTAGCGACACGGGGATTGATTTCTTCCGGGCTTCTCAATATGGTGTTGCTACCTCTGCGACACGGCCATTCTGACGCATCACACGTCCTCGTGTGCGCAATCTGCAATCAAAAAATCTGAGCAGAAACAGATCTTACTCCAGCTCGGCCAACCGTGACTAAGACTGGCTATAGTCAACGTTTATTTCAAGTAAAACAAATTTTAATTAACCAGTAACATAGTACAATTTGCACTTAACTTTAAGTTATAATTCACAATCGAGACCATTGTGCAATTATCTGCCAACATTTAGTTTAAAGTTAATTCAACATTTTTACTGGATTCTGCTATCATGAAATCATCGCCTCCATCCGGCGGATACTCTCTAAATCATCGCCTCCATCCGGCGGATACTCTCAAAATCATCCCCTCCATCCGCGCGGATACTCTAAAAATCATCGCCTCCATCCGGCGGATACTCTCAAAAAAGCCATCGCCTCCATCCGGCGGATACTTTCAAAAAACCATCGCCTCCATCCGGCGGATACTCTCAAAAAAAGCCATCGCCTCCATCCGGCGGATACTCTCAAAAAAGCCATCGCCTCCATCCGGCGGATACTCTCACAATTTGCATGAAAACAGAACTCTTAAAATTCTAAACAACATTATTGCTCAATAGTCTTCGATCGATTATCATGCTCATCTAATTGAGGGCAATCATTAGACATTTTTCACAAGCAATCATGAGCGTACTTGTAGGTACGGTCACCACTCAAAGCCTCTAAACGTAACGGTCTCCTTCAAGCACCCCAATTACGCTATAGGGGCCTTTGTACTTAGGATCGAGCTTCGTTTGGTTACGCACTTCATTTTTCAATAATACAAAGTCTCCAACTTTAAAGTTAACAAATTTAGCTTTTGTCTGTCAAAACGTGTTTTGTCATAGTCAGCATTTATGTCAATATTCGAGCATTTGAAACATCACATGCGCAAACAACAATAGTAAACTGTAACTTATCAGGAGTCACATGAACTGCTAGACCTTGTTTTAATAGTTCGCGGCCTACTAGAATGTCATATCGTAAGTAAGAGTCAGCAGTACGTGAAAGAGGATTTCTAACTGAATGCCATCTATTTCAACAGTAGTCAAAATTTGAATAGTGCTATTAACTGACGTCTGTCCAATAACAGTCAAAGTTACAGTGTCATTACATTTCCTTTATAAGCGAGCATTCGGCTCCAGAATCATAATAGAATAGGTACTGCTCACCACAGTGTCGCATTATCCCAGCAGGGGCGCTGATGCTGCACATATCCACTCGTTTCCCCGCCGTAGCTCGAGTGCCGTCGGTACCGCTAGCTCCACCCTGGTCACGTCGATTGGGGCCGCTGGATGCATAGTGGCTTGTTCCCCGGCAGTGGAAACAGGTAACTGCTGGATTCACAGGAGCGCTTCTATGTTGAGTGGTCCCGCGTTGAGGTTCGTTTGTTCATTACTCTACTGTTTTGTCTCAAAAAATCACGTCGGTGACAACATTGTGGCGCTTTATGCCCAAGCTTGTCACAATTGTAGCATTTGATAATGGTATCGCGACTTCGTTTTACTTCAGCAACTTGATCATTCGCTGTGGTAGGTGCTTTGCGTTTAAGAAATGATATCGCTTTCAGTTCCTGTTGTAAACGGTTTCGATTGCCGATATCATGCGTAAACGCCATTCTCTGTACACGTGGTTCAAATTGCGCGATATGTGCCATAACTGTTGAAACGCCAATTTGTTCCACAGTAAGGTCTTTCCATTTTGACATAAGGGAGGTCATTACCGTGGCGGCATATGAAGCAAAACATTCATCTTTTGGTTTGCTACTATTTAAATTTATCAAAAAAACAGATGTAGTTTCAGGACAATCGTACCTTGATATGAAAAGGTCCTTGAAGTCACTCCAACACATGCCATGGAAATATACTTGAGATAGTTAAGCAGCAGCTTGTCCCTTCAGCGCATAGCTCAAAGCAAACATCAGCGGAACACCACTCAGTTGCTGATCCGGTACACACATATCCGCGGTATTGATCCATGCACGCGCGTCCACATTTCCTTTGTCAAGATCGGATTCAGACAGCTGAATGTCAATGCTAGTCGATGGTCCTTTCATCGCTTGAACCAATGCTAAAAGATTCTTGTTTTGCTGCTCCAATAAAAGACGCCATTTTTCTTCATCACTATTTCCATTTTTCCTCATCGAGGCGGTTGGGTTACATCCCACTTCTGATGTCGGGACGTGGATGTAATGGTCGTCAGGTGGCTCGTTGTTCATGGCGAATAAAGCGAAATACCAGCGTAGTTAATCTTCTCAATATTTAATCAGCCAATTACGAAAATAATTGTAACAAAAGTTATGCTCAGATCGCAGATTACAACGGATTCAAAATGCGGTGGACGCGACACGTGCGATTGGCTCCATTGCTCGATTCGTAATGCCGTTTCCAATGACGGTATCTCATCTTCACCAAACCAAAACAAATACAACCGGTGTTGCCATCCCAACGATGTCGATTCCACCCAAGCGCCGACTTGACATTTTGATCCGTTATTATTAACTAGCGACACGGGGATTGATTTCTTCCGGGCTTCTCAATATAGTGTTGCTACCTCTGCGACATATATAATATATTTATATATATATAAAGTAAAGTGCACCATTTGCAGGAGCTGAGAGTGACATATTCACGCACAAGCTGTTCGACGGATACTGGTCCCCGCCGGGGTTCTGCTTCGGGGGGCAGTGCTCGGACCCGCTCCTCGTCACCTCCGACACCACCTTCAAGAACGTAGATGACAGGGTACGTACATGTAACTCTAGTCATAAATCATCTTATGTATAAAAAGCGATCTGTGTATGTTCGGTCTGGAAAGGAAACGTCTTGTCAGATTTTGATAAAATTTTCAGGAAATTTTCACATTAGTCCAGCGGGTGATTCTATGAAATTTGGTAGTGATCAGATTTCCCGTGCAAAGCAGGGGCGGGTCGCTAGTTAATATCCTCTTCATCCTATCCATCCTATTGGATTGATCCCAGGCTCGAATCTTGATATGTGCTATACAACTAAATTCGTGTTTTTTTGCTTACGTACATATTCATATTACTTGTTCGGCGGAAACGAAAAACGCACGTTCAAGAAATTGTTTAGGAAGACGTGTGACCTAACATAAGAAGGGTCTGATTTTTGCTGTATAGTGGAGGTCTGACGTTAGTCGCTCCGTGTCAAAACCAGTATCTTGGTTAAATCCTTAGTCTTAGGTAGCGGACCGCAATAATATCTACTAATGAATTGGAAACAAGATAATGCTAGGAACGAAAATGTTATACCAAGAGTTAATTATCTGACTATTTCAGTATCTCAAAAATACATTTATTTCACCTAGACCTTGTTCGTCAATCAACAGGTCAAAGGCAGTACCACGTCTATCAAAAAACTCCTAACTATTCCCTGTGAAATCGAGATGTCGTAAATTGAAAACCCACATAGCCGGGGAAGTGAAATAAAAATAAACTACACATACAATATTAAAGACGAGTCCAAATTGCAGGTGAAGGTGTTCATCCAGTCGATGACTCACCGCCAGAGTCCGTACTACACCACCAAGAACGTCATGGTCGTACTGGGCCAGAGGCTGGGCTACTACGACGCCAGTCTCTGGTTCGAGAACATCGACAAGTTGATTGAGTAAGTGCCTTGTAGGAGATATGTAATAATAGCACTACAAAAAAGCACCAATAATCTGACTGTACAACAAAAACGGAGAATGCCCATTCTCATCTGAACGCCGACACTTTCTTTCAGACTAACTCTCACTCCTTACATCATCGTTGCGAACGCGGTCAATAATTTTGATCAATGTTACGTTACACTACGTTACAAATTTTGCGCAATTGTGGCATTTCCACAACTTTTATTATACTTTCATGCTGTCTCTAGTTTTCGCTTTTACATATTCTCTCTACCTTACCTTTTTTTCCCCGTTTTTTGGGATCAGCAGGTCGTAGGATATAGCTAGCTGTGCCTTATAGCTTAGGTTTGGGTTGAAGAAGAGACAGATTTGATGTATTCGGAACGCTTTCATTCTATTTCCTGCACTCACTCGTCTCTCGACGTCAGCGGTGCATCTTCCGTACCTGCTGAAACTTTATCCAAGATATATATTATCATCTACTTATTCGAACACTACGTCAACTGTAAACCTTGTGTACGTTCTAGTCCTGGTCCCTTTCAAACACCGTTATTTTCTTCGCATTCAGTTGTAACTATGATCGTCAACTATAATCGTGGTGATTAGTATTTGCAGTTCAGATGGTGGTTCTGCTAATAAAACGTTATCGTCATCATAAAGCAGACAATTCACCAAAAGTCAATCATACGCAAACCTACATTCGTAGATCTTATTCTCAGTAGACTGTAGTCCAATTAGACGATGAAAAGATCCAGAATTGACAACACGCCGCTCGCTGCATACCGAACATCCAATATCCTAAAGTATCATTCGCTGGCATCTCATTTCCAGAGACACTTCAAACATAGTGTCTGGTTTGCCATAACATTGGTTGATATTCAAATTTCCTCTTTATCATCTGGAGCATATAGCCAAGGGCTTCATCACCAAAGACTTCATATCTTATCATGTTATTTCTGGTTCCGCGAATTCGTCTATACACGTTAACGAAATAGCTAAGGTATCATATATAATGAATCAACAGTGGAGTAGGTAGTTGTCTTTATTACGACATTTTTACTTGACGTACAATGACTTATAAACATTTAGTATACAAGTACGGATAGCTCATAAGTAGTAGATTTTTTTCAACTTTATGCAGGAAAATCAACTTATTAATTTTTCTCCGAATTCCTACTTGCTTTATTTGGATAACTTACGTAAGTTGCTTCAAATAACTTTATTACATACATTTTCCGATCGCGAGAGATATTCTGGATATACACATACGGGAAGAATATACTGATTTGTTGATATTAAGATAGTTGAACATTTCTTCAAATATTTTTATTTAACTTTACTTTTGTATTCACAGTAGTGTGAACATCAAAGGCGCAGCCACCGGCAATTCTATTAAATTGTTTTATTCCACACCTGCGTGTTATTTGAGGGCTGTACACGAAGCCAAGTAAGTATTATTCTTGCTCGACGCACGCTGTTCAAAAGAAAACACCGTTTTTTGTCTTTACTCGTGGTGAAGGCTTATGCATACCTTCGCCCCAACTGCAGTAGTTATGTCAGACTTTTATATACTAAATAGACGCCTCTAGCCGGGAAGGGTCAAAAGGCTCAATTGGGAGCGATTGCCGTATGCGAGGCGACTCAGATATAAATGTGAAATGACATGACTCCAGACAGATGACACGATCTATAGCGCCATATTTACTTCCGCTAACAACTGAATGACTAATTAATTGTCTTCCAGTCCACCGCTCCCAACGAAGCAGGATGATTTCTTACCATACTCATACGATAGATCCTCGTATGCGGTGGGCATGTACACCTCCCGACCTGCCCTCAAGTACATGGTTCGGGAGGGACACCGTTACTTGCAGGTAAACAATACGTCCAAACAATCACGATTAGCGTTACTATTCTTAGTTTTGTTTCTATTAGCCATTATATAGGTACAGTGTAGTCCAGGTGTACGGTCAAAATGAAAGGGGTGATTCTAGAACAGAACAAATTTTACCATTTTACTAGGGTAAACGTTTGTGATAATGTAAGTAAGAGATCTGAAAACGAGTGATGTTGTTAATATAAGAAGAGGTATGCTCAGTTTGTTCCAACATGTAGAAAGAATGCCAGGGGACAAGAATGACGAAACAGTTATGCAACGCGGAAGAGAAAACAGAGCAGAGGAGAGTCAAGACTTCACCTACCATGACCAAATTGGTTGTGATTTATCGGATGTTGTAATGTTCCCTAAACCAGGCAAGCGTGTATAAAAAGATTTATGACTTCATTCATAACACCGATGTATAACGTGTAGGAAGAAATTATTATTAGTCATATATAAAATTAAAGATTAAAAACTTAGCTACCGAAAAATACAAAACAAATTGGTGATGTACCTATTAAAGATTTATGGCACTGATCCAGGAAATAAGTTTAATTAACACTGATCACGCAATTCGAAGAGTTTTAACACCTATATAACCATTGCAGAAATATTACAAGTCACATACCACCCTATGTAATAACAATAAGACTTCTTAGAGTAAGAAGAGTTTAGAGTAAGTTTAATAACCTGTAATAAATCCGCTGTTTTCACTAATTCATTAATTACCTTTTTTTATTTTTATTTACCTTATGCGAAGAAATGCGATAAAATGCTTTTTTTCATTGAATTGGAAACATATCCTCGCTTGTCGAATACACGCTAAAAAACCATATGTAACAATATTTAGTTTTTATTTTCAGATAGTGAAGCAACTACAAGTGACGGCCAGGTTGAGACACGATGCCAAACTATTTGAAAGATTTATGTGGATTAACGGTGAGTTGCATCGCTTATAAACGGAGGCAACATTCAACCAATGGAATTTTGGTCTAAAAGAGCATATTTATACAGGACTGTGCACGAATGCCGAGGCGCAAAACAAATTAAAATAACACTTTCTCTTTTTAACACGTGGTGAATGAGTGAGATAGTTGGCACTGTGTTAGGCGGAACAATTTTAAATTTAAATTAGAAATTCCGTTGCGGACTTTAACACATTGCTGTTTAATAATAGCGTGTTAATATTTTCAGGGGTCGTTCAAGATCATAACATAATAACTGGCGCCCTTCGCCAAAACGTCAAGGATTATTATATGGAAAAATTACACACTGCAATACAATCCTCTACTCGACTCATAAAAAATGCTTTTAAGTAAGAAATATAGCATGTAATAATTATAAACCTACATAAGTTAGTTTTTACTAATAGTTTATTTTTTTCAATAAATATTTCATATTTATTTTATACAATTTAGGTACTCTCATAAGTTAAGGTTGCTCAGTGTTAAATTCGTCAGTTGCACTTTGGTTCTTAAGGATTCTTCTACTTCTTAGCGTTATCTCGTTTCCTAATCTATTAGGATTGGCGGGATCCGTTACCTAAGACTAAGGGTTTGGCGAAGTTATTGATGTTTACATGGAGCAACTGCCGTCAGCCTTCCAAAGACAAAATGGAAAACCAGACCTTTGTTAGGTAAGGTCATACCTATTCCAAATTATGATTTCTTGGACGTACGGGTTTCCTCATGATGATGGGGGAAAACATAATACCTATTGTTAAATATTTCGGTGTTAAAATGTAGCTTAATCTCATCTTTAACGATCGGCTGCTATACCTGCTTATGCATATATATTGACCATCACAACAAAGATTCGTGGTAAATTCATTCGAAGAGCTCCCCGCCGCCGGTAGCACAGGGGTGTGGTTGCAAGTGATACCAAGACGGAGAGAAAACATTTTAACAGCTATATTTTGGAATGTAGACATATCTTATACGTATATAAGAAGTAGAGTATTCAGCTAAATTTGTTTCAGTAAAATGCGCGGAAGCCCCGACAACACGACGTACTTCCGGTGCCAATTCAACGAGTCCAGCTGCTACAACAGTAACGCGCTCGAATACTTCGTAAGTTTTACAAACGTGCCGTAAATACGGAAATAATTAAAGAAAACGCGAGCTTCACAACACTATTTAGCTTCAACTTGTAAGTTTCTAGCTGACCTAAAGCCAAATAGACCACTTATTGCCCATGAAGGCACCCCGCGCTCACAAAAATATTGTGTTTTAGCACGCAAATGTCTCAGCTATTCGAGGCCTCCGACCAATGGGGGAATATTTTAACCAATAAACTGATAAGTACCGCGACGTTGATCCGCCAACTAGACAATAAGAGCTGCGTGTCCCCCCGGCCCGTAGCGGGGAATTGATTTACTGCGAAATGTCAGTCTCATTGGCTCTCCATAGGTTCTTTACCTCGTGTAGCACACTGACATACACTGCTATAGCTAGGCTCAAAAAGTATGTAGAAAGGTTTTCTTAAGCTCGTCCTTAGGAGGTCCGACTTCTCAAGTGTTGTATGTATGTAAGTGTTGTATCTTCACGCCAGGTCCCTTGCGGGGTAGGAGAGAGAACCGAGCGCCATAAGACGCGGTCCTTACATACTTCACTCGCTTCTGTGACATTCATAGCTCTTTTCATGCACGCTCGCCGGTTCCTGGGGCTCCTGAAATCACCTTCTGATAAAATACGACCTATTGTTCATGGTAGGTTAGTCTCGGTCTTCCTCGGCTCCTACATCCTTCCACTTTTTCATTGTATATCTGTTTCGTCATTCTTTCGTCCCGCATTCTTTCTACATGTCCGAACCAACGGTGCATACCCTTTCTTATCTTAACACCGACACTCTCTTTCAGACCAACTCTCTTTCGTACTTACTTTCAAGCGAAATAATTTTAATTTAAAATAATATCAGATAGTTTATATAATAAAATCGCAGGTGATTTTGCACTCGAAATATTTTTTAGATAGTGACGCAGCTGATCTTCACTACAACGCCGAAGCTAAATCAGTGACTTTTTCTGTTATTTTCTTTCTCAAGTCTTGTATAACATAAGTACTGTTTCGCTCTTTTAATACGAGTACACCAAGACACCAGCTTGATCTTCTCCAGTTGACTTCGGGATTGAACTTCGCTGTAGATCTTAAAGATACATTATAGTTGTCCTAACGATTTGCCACCATCTTACCCCACCATCTAATCATCAGCTTGTTCGTACATTTCAGGTGATGATTTATAATCCCCTCGCCTGGAATGTCACGGTGACAGTTCGCTTGCCGATGTTTGGCTACATGTACATCGTCTATCATCCATCAGGTAACCTTATCTGGTGATTTTGCAATCTATGTTACCGAAATCAATGTGTTTAGATAATAAACGTAGGTATAATAATTAGTGGTCCGGCAGTCGAGTTTCACTTGACAAACCCGCACACACTTTTCATGCTTTTTGTCAGTTTTGATGATTGCTGTTTCATACTTTGCCAAGAAAGCAAGACAAATCTCAAATTTTTCTTCTACCTTTGCACTCGGAACATCAATTATCCTCACTGTTCATTGTCATTGTTATCGCTGTTAACCCTAGCTACACAGCCGTTGGGAATATTTATCGGCATGCCCCTTTTTTTAATTTAAAATAATATCAGATAATTTATATAATACAATTGTAGGTGATTTTGCACTCGAAATATTTTTTAGATAATGACGCAGCTGATCTTCACTACAACGCCGAAGCTAAATCAGTGACTTTTCTGTTTTGTTTTTAGCGTTTCAACATAAGACACACATTCTTATATTTGTTTTAATATATTAATACTTCTTGATTTGAGTATACCAAAAATAATCAAAATTTAACGGTAAATAACCCCCCAAAAGCTGTACCTGATTTTTTAAATGATTGTTTCAGGATTAAGATTACAAGCATGTGTAATGATAACAGCTGAGCCAATCACGAGGATACCGAGGAGACGATCCAAAGCTGACTATGAACTTGTCTTCATAGCCGAAGATGTACCGCCATTGGGCTTTAGATCGTACTACATAAGACACAAAAACGCAGGTTGGAAAAGAGACAAAAGATCCATTATAAAGAGACTAAACAATAAAAACAAGAAAAAGAAATATCTGATTCGACAGAATAACCCCTATGGTAGTGAAAAAGTTATCGAAGAACCCTTAGATGACTATTCAGGCGAAATTCCAACTACAGCCAACAACAAAATCATATTTGGCAATATAATTGAAAATAATAAAACTGACACATTGAACGTTATTACCCCGAGAATGAATAAACATTATACAACTGATTCAGATGTTACAACACAGAATAGTAAAAATGAAATCAGAGATAAAGGAAATATTGATAAACTTGATATGTTTAAGGATAAGGAAACTAAAGATGCTAGTAAATATAATGATGAGAGTACCTTAAATAATTTAAATGTATGGTCGACTGAATCTAATGATTTTGATACCACTACTGAACATGTTAGAAGCACTACGTATAATTTTAGTCCAGAAACAACAATTAAAGAAACAAGAGGTAAAATGACAAACATTGAACTGGATGATTATGAGGTTTCAAGTGTTAATTCAATTTCAAACTTTGAACATTTACATAATGTCGAAAATGAAATTAATAATAAAGAAAATTTAGTTCAAAATGGAACTAATAATGAAGTTTTTGCTAAAAGTGTTAACAAAATCGATGGATATAGAATCCTTGAGAAAGAAGAGGGCTCAGAAAGTCCTTTTGAACATGCTTGGAAATCATACTTTTATATCGAGTCTAATGACGACTTTATTAGGAACAGAGTAAGTCCTAATGATTTATTTATCTACCTCACAAAGGTGAAAACATAATAGCAAATGTTGATGAATTCATCCCGAGCTTAAAAATTTCATAAATTCTCAGATTTAGGGTGATTATTCGAATGTACGTGACTTAGGGATTGGACTATAGGCTTAAGGATTTTTTGATATAGAAAACAGAATTAGTGTGAATGCTATTGAAGAAGATTTATAGGTACAAGTAGATAGTATGGCAAAGAAACATAGGGTCCGTCAACGTGAAACGGTTATCGTTGGCTATAGTCGCTTACAAAACGAGGATTATCCGTCGTGCGATCTGGCGATCGCAGGAGCTGTGGTGTGCCACATTTGGGAGCGAATCGAACTACTCGTAAGTTCGTTTTTTACATCGTCTTTTCACACATGGGTACACACCGCGAACTACGCCAGAGTTGTAAACTGGCGACATCGACGATCCCAGCAAACTACTCGCTCACGTGATACGAGCCCCAGTTTCCAGTGTGGGCTCACTTTGCTTAGCTTTCGTAGTTGGGCGACACGAGAGAAGCTACACGAACCTATTTTCGCTACAAGTGTACCAGTACTTTATATTAAAATTTCACCGTTCATTCATTTATTGCATCACATAACTATGACAACTCCTGGACGATAACTGAACTTTTACGCGGTGATAGTTAACATTCCGGAAATATTTAGTGCTCTTGACAAAACCTTGATAAACTAAACCTTTCGTAAGAGCAGTCTCGTCTTGCAACTAGTAGTAGGTAAGAACAGTCTATCTGCGTGTCAGACGTGTCGCATAATTAAGACAATAGCTGCGTACCGCCCTTTTTATGCCACGTCTTAGTAGCGGCCAAAAGATAAATATATAAATCTATTTCAGTACATTAGAATAACAATAGACAAGCGTGGAAAAATAATGCATGTGGGTCTGTCGAACGGAGTAAACATTACATTGGACATTCAATTCCTTTTCTACGCTTCCGACGATCCGATAAAATTCGGACGTGACGACAAGAACCCTGGCGCATACATCTTCAGGCCCATGGACGCAACGCCCGAAGCGATCATGGACAACTTTGACACCAAAATTTATAAATGTAAATTGGTACAAGAGATTCATACTAGATATTCGAATTATGCGTCCCTCGTAGTCAAGTTGTATAGACGAAGCCCAGTCGTGGAGGTGGATTGGTTGGTGGGGCCGATTCCTGTTATGGATCAAATCGGTGAGTATATTTTTGGGTAACTGCCTCAGAACTAGAGGTATTATTTTCGAGTTAAGTATGTATATTTCGTTGACACACACTGGAGCGTAAATCTTTGGAAGCATATTATATAAATATGACATTTAAAAAGAAAAAAATGAGGAGCAACATTCACAGATCGCCATTTTTTTTATATATTAGAGGAGGGCAAACGAGCATGTGGGTCACCTGATGGTAAGTGGTCACCACCACCCATAGATATCTGCAACACCCTTTGGGTCACTGATCCGTTGCCAGCCTTTTTAGGGAAACATTGGCTCTTTTCTTGAAGACACCCTTATCGTATTTGTTCGGGAACACCGCTGAAGGTAATTTATTCCACAATTTCACCGTACGTGGTAGGAAATGCTTCAAAAAGCTTACTGTACTGGATTGCCTCTCATCAAGATGGTGACGGTGAAATTTAAGTTTCTGGCGATTGGTACGATAGTGGAACTCTGCGGCTGGTATGAAGCTAGGAAAACTAAGTTCTGCAGCCTATGCAGTGAAAACTATTAGACGGCTCACTGATGTTGATACGGCTAGAATAGTTTATTTCAGCTACTTTCATAGTATTATGTCATACGGAATTCTTCTTTGGGGTAACTCCGCGGACATTAACACCATCTTTTTATTGCAAAAACTTGGTCCCCGGGAGAGCCTTAGAGAAAAATTCAAAGAAATAAATATTTTAACAGTCGCATCGCAATATATTTATGAAAATCTTTTGTATGTCCATAAAAACATAAACTCATTTTGTAAAAAGAGTGATACTCATAACATAAATACTAGATATAAGCATAATCTTGTGTTACATGCAAGCCGTCTCCACAAAATAAGTAATTCTTTTATGGGGCAATGTATACGGTTCTATAACAAACTTCCCAGCAATATAAGAGAATTGTCAATAAACAAATTTAAAACTACTATTAAAGCCAAATTGTGTAGCAGGGCATATTATAAAGTATCTGACTATATTAATGATAAAAATGCCTGGGATTGAGTCGATCCAATTGTAATGTAATTAATAAATTATGTAAATTTGTTTGGATACCAAAAGAGGGATGCCTGAGTTTTTTGGCAGTATTTTTATCAGTGCTCACCTAGTCATGAACTGCACGGTAGGGAAAAAAATTGTGACGATTCCAAACAAATGTAGTAAATTAAAAACAAATGTCCATTTTTACGAAATAAAAACATTTTGACTTTGACTTTGACTAAGCTGAACAGCTCCTCCGAAAACTCCCCATGATACAATTTGTACAGTACACAAAGAGAAGCAACGTCTCTTCGTGTACAAAGCGAGTCCAGCCGAGCGGAGATCACTGGGTCGCCGACGACTCGAACTGATCAAATGGAGTAAGCAAATACTGTGGCGCGCCGGCCCAAAGATGTGAACAGTATTCCATGTGAGGCCGGACCTGGGCCTTATAAAGTTGAAGGCGATGTTGAGGTGTAGTATTGTTTTACTAGCTGTACATCGGCAACGGTAACTATTAACAATACCGTCAGCAAGCAAAGATTTATACTGTGATGATAATCATTCGACCGTATTTTTTTAGGCAAGGAGGTATTCATCAGGTACTCCACAGACTTGGCTAATGACGGAGTCTTCTACACAGACTCCAATGGAAGGCAGACCATCAAGAGAATCAGAAACAGAAGAGCCTCTTATGAGCCCGTCGTCCCGGACCCTATACCAGGTACGAGTAGTTTGATTTTTATACTGCATTAACTACAAACAAGCATGAGAGACGCCAGATTTGAAGCGCGTTATAGCTTAGAATATGCGCATTTGTATCGCTCACGTGTTGCCGTTACTAACAAAACTCATCGCGAGCTTTCTGGTAATCTTACTCATTTGCAAAAACACAATTTTCACTTCCTTATTAATTGTTGCCGTGTCTTACCTCATCTTTGGCATGGCCGGTGGATGGCTGGGTGCAGCGCGTAGGTGGAGTTGACTCTGACAGGTGACAAATATTTCACTGAAATGTATAGGTACGTTTTCATGTCATTTTCGAAAGGCATCGCCCTAGGCGCTATACTAGGACCTTACGGAAACCGTATCTGCATATCGTTTGACTTTGTGCTGCCGTCCAAATCCCTAATTACTATTTATCTTATTATACATTTACAGGTAACTACTATCCAGTAACATCCAAAATCCACATTGAAGATATCCAAAAGAACATACGCTTCTCTATATTCAATGACAGAGCCCAGGGAGGCACTTCTCTAAACGACGGTGAAATTGATTTAATGTTGAATAGAAGAATCCTAACAGACGATGCCGGCGTACAAACTACTTTAAATGAAACTGAGAATGGACAGGGTGTAGTAGTGAGAGGAACGCATTACCTGTATTTTACAAAAGCAGATTATAAATCTAATAAAATTTTCGAAAAGAAATTCGCTAAAGAGGTTGAACTTAAACCTATTGTTATGCTCAGTAATGCTGCTCCATTTGGTTTAAGAACAAAAAAGGCATGGTTTGAACAAACAAATCAATTTAGTGCTCTAAAAGGGAAACTTCCTGTGGGAGTTCACATTTTGACAATAGAATCTTGGAATGATGATACTTTGCTGCTGAGATTAGAGAACTATTTAGAAAAAAACGATGCACTCAAATCTGGAGTGAAAAGAGTGTTTTTGAAAAATATATTTAAGAATCTTGATATTTTAAAAGTAAAAGAGACTACATTAGCTGGGAATATTTGGTTGGAGAAATGGATGCCTTTGCAATGGACAAAGAAGGAGAAGTTTTTAAAGAGTTTCAATGATGCTTATGGAACAGGAAAGATAGATCTAGACGGTGATAGATTACCTAAAGGTTTTGAACCATTTGACCTGGATAGTGGGATAGTCTTAGCACCACAACAAATTAGAACATTTGTGGTTACCTTTGAGTATGTAGGTGATTTATAATTACATACTGACTTAGTATTGTTTTAGAAAATAAACAATTTGAATATCATTGTCAGTTTTATATTTTTTTTAAATGAGCTCCTCAAGTATTATATCAGAGACCCTAGCTCTACTAAACTTTTTTGGACTAGAGATGCTCTGAGCAAGTCTAGGGAACAACAGTAAATAGGTCCGTTGTATAATGCTTAGCTAATATAAATCACAACATAAAAGTTCATGCACTTGCATCATGTCGCTGCTGAGGCAGTGAGTAATGACATCAAAAATATAATTTAGTTAATGAGAGACCTACTTAGAGCCTTGTGATTCTGTTCACAGCTTTTACACTTGTTGAACCCTTAAATTTTAGGGGAGATTTTGCCTCCCTTTTTTTATAACAACGTCCGGTGACATACAAACCTGACGTTCACAGGTTCAGGTACTGCAACCTATTAACACTTGCAATACCTGAAATATTACTCACTAGAACCTCTGCTGCTACAGCAACTCCTAGAAAGCTTACTGGTAATCTCACTTACTCACAGGAACAGAACAGCATACCAGCGAGTTAATCTTGGGCTGGGGTTTTTTGTAACTTTCACAGTTCTGAGTTTGTCCTCAATGGAACCACAAACATTACATATTATATGGCTCCAGAGAAGTTATCTACTGAGAACCACTAGGTTGTAGAATGAACTGACTACTGCGGTTTTCTCATGCGATTGCAGCTTAAGACACTCCAGAAAGTCGTGCACTGGTTTCGACAAGGTTGGGAATATACACATGATGCCCTTAGTGTTTCAAGTGTCCATAGGCTATGGTAACTGTTAAGAATCACGCAGCCCACACATTTTTGCCACTCTTGTGGTACAAAAAAAGAAAATTGTAACAGCACATAAGGACCAAGTCATGTGGCATTGAGTTCCCTCCCAGCGAGGGATATAGATAAATATTTAACCACTGGCTCACTCATCAATCATATCACGGCCAGTCCTAATCAGCATCATACACTTTTATAGTCAAAGTCAAAATCTTTTTATTCCGTAAAAATGGCTACATTTGTTTGGAATCGTCACAATTTTTTTCCCTACCGTGCAGTTTATGACTAGGTGAGCACTGATAAAAATACTGCCAAAAAACTCAGGCATCCCTCTTTTGGTGGTCCAAACAAATTTACATATTTTATTAATTACATTATAATTGGATCGACTCACTCCCAGGCATTTTTATCATTAATATAGTCAGATACTTTATAATATGCCCTGCTACACAATTTGGCTTTAGTAGTAGTTTTAAATTTGTTTATTGACAATTCTCTTATATTGCTGGGAAGTTTGTTATAGAACCGTATACATTGCCCCATAAAAGAATTACTTATTTTGTGGAGACGGCTTGCATGTAACACAAGATTATGCTTATATCTAGTATTTATGTTATGAGTATCACTCTTTTTACAAAATGAGTCTATGTTTTTATGGACATACAAAAGATTTTCATAGATATATTGCGATGCGACTGTTAAAATATTTATTTCTTTGAATTTTTCTCTAAGGCTCTCCCGGGGACCAAGTTTGTAGATAGCTCTTATGGCTCTCTTTTGCAATAAAAAGATGGTGTTAATGTCCGCGGAGTTACCCCAAAGAAGAATTCCATATGACATAATACTATGAAAGTAGCTGAAATAAACTATTCTAGCCGTATCAATATCAGTGAGCCGTCTAATAGTTTTCACTGCATAGGCTGCAGAACTTAGTTTTCCTGATAATTTTTCAATTTGTGGGCCCCATTGTAGTCTGGAGTCAATTGTTATACCCAAGAACACAGTTGTCTCCACAGGGGCTAAATTAGTTCCATTAACATGTACATTGGTAGCCACCTGTCTTACATTAGGTGTTGAGAACTTAATTACTTTAGTCTTTTTATCATTTAAAAGCAGATTATTAACACTAAACCAATGAATAACTTTAGAGAGAGCATCGTTAACTTCGTCATAATTACCTAACCGTCTATTAATTTTGAATGTCAAAGAGGTATCATCCGCAAACAATACAATCTCATGTTTATCCCTTACATAATAAGGTAAGTCATTTATATATACTAAAAATAAGAATGGACCTAGAATTGACCCCTGTGGGACTCCCATAACTACAGGGGACCCGGAAGATCTTTTACCATTAACATCGACCTTCTGTATCCTATTGCCCAGATAAGAAAACAGAAGTTCGAGAGCCTTGTTCCTGATACCGTAGTGGTGTAATTTTCTGACAAGAGTGTCATGGTGCACGCAGTCAAACGCTTTAGACAGATCACAGAAAATTCCCAAGGCATCTTGCGAACCCTCCCATGCCGCGAATATACTTTTAAGCAAATGAATCCCTGCGTCTATAGTTGAACAACCTCTCGTAAATCCGAACTGTTTCCTATGAAGCAAATTATGTGTATTAAAATGTCTGAGCAACTGGCTAAGCATTAGTTTTTCAAAAATTTTACTGAGAATGGGCAGTATGGAAACAGGTCGAAAATTCGAAGGGTCCGAACTATCACCAGATTTAAATAATGGAATGATTTTACTATGTTTAATCAAGTCAGGAAATACACCAGATGCCACACAACAATTGAAAATTGTAGCTAAATGTGGAGCGATTGAAATAATAATAGAAGAAATGGTTTTGACAGATAGACCCCACAGATCTTTAGTGTTTTTCATATTTATTGATTTAAAAGCATTCAAAACATCTTTTGGGCTTACAGCTGAAAATTCAAATATTGTGTCGCATTCTACCACGCTCTGTTTGAGAACCAGTTCAGCAGATATAGAAGAAGACATAAGATTTCTTGTAGTAATAAGAGGAATGTTAGAAAAATATTTTTCAAACTCAGTCGCAATTTCTACATCATTTTTGATATCTATATCATTTATCTTTAACCGAAAGTCTCGACTACGGACTTTCGCTCTACCCGTCTCATTATTTATCATATCCCAAACAGATTTAATAATATTTGTTGAACCATTAATTTTATTTCTTAAATATATAGACTTAGCATTGGAACAGGCTCGTTTAAATATTTTGGCATAATTTTTTACAAGTTCTTGAAAAGTCGGATTGTGATTACAGGTCCTTTCTTCATAAAGTTCATACAATTTATTCCGACTTTTGTAAATACCAGGAGTTGCCCAATCACTGAATGTCATACGGTCACTTACAGACAGTAGTTTTGGAGTAAAGATTGCATTAAATTCACTAGTGATTAAGCTAAGTAATGAACTGTACAAGTGGTCCGGAGTACCGTGATAGGGCAACAATACAATTTTTTCTGCTATATTAGACTTAAATCTTTCTAAGCGGCTTTTACTAAATGGTATATAATTTATTTGCTTTCTTTGTATTTTTGAAGAATTTGGAAATGAAACCAACTGACCTGAATGGTCTGACTGAACTTTATTAATTATAGATTGATACGAAGGTTTTACAGTGCTAAATATGTTATCAATACATGTAGCACTTGTAGCAGTTACTCTTGTTGGCTCTGTAAAAATATGATGCAAATTGTATGATTTAAATAAATTTAAAAAGTTGTAGGTAACAGTATTTTTCTCCAAGATATTTATATTAAAGTCTCCACAAATTATAACAGTTTTATGGCTATTAGATAGTTTATTTAAGGCATCCTCCATGATATTTGAAAACAATACATACATACATAACAATGAATCGTTCCAATTCAATGCATGAAATCTCTACAACTCGCTCAACAGAGAGGCTCACAATATCACACCTTTCTTTAAATTTAAGCAACTTATTTACTAATATTAAAGAGCCACCATGTATATACTTATCTCTGATGAATGAGCTTGCAACCTGGTGGTTATTGAAGCTGAAAATGAATTGATGGGGTTTTAGCCAGTGCTCAGTTAGACATAAAATATCAATATTGCTACAATTCATAAACAACTCCAATTCTAACTCCTTTCCTATCATCCCCTGAATGTTTTGGTGCACCAGGTTGATACAATTATTATTCTTTCTATATTCTTGACACTTTACAATTGATGGGGATATAGTATTATTATTACTTTTAGTTCCGTTTTTAATATTGTTATTATTACTATTTACATTGCCAGAGTAAAACTCTATTGTCTTGTAACCCTCAGACCAAATAAAAAAGTTAAGACGGAACTCGGCAAACAGCGAAGTGAGGCCGGTCAAACTACGCCTTGCCGTGTACATACACAGTTACACGCACACACGTACAACAAAACTACGCCTTGCCTTGTCAGTGTAGCTATCGCGGCGCGGGGAGCAATACCTTTTGAGAAATAATAAATTTACCTTTGAAAATGCCGAATTGTGTTGTGAAAGGGTGTACAAATCAATCTTCAAAAGATAAAAAGCAGGATTGAATCACATTTCACACGTAAGTAATTTGGAAACCAATATTATTCAATAAATTAAAATAAAATTTTGACGCTATTGCTTAGAACACAAGTGTTGCCATTATGAAGTGTTTTTGTTTACCCTATTATTGGGTAATGTGACACGCAACGTAACGTAGAAAGTAAAAAATACCTATCGATGAGCCATCAAATTCGATTAAGTAACACATATAATATATATCAATCATATAAATTGATGGGACGACATGGTTTGCTCGTTGAAATGGCGCTATAATATCGCGGCAGGGGTACCGCTAAGTTTAAAGCACAAAGATAACTAAATAGCTAATTAAAATGGTTAAAATTGCATACTCATAACGCTCCCTGACTTAACAATCTAACACCCAATGAAACTAGATTTGCAACAAAAACTTGATCGTATCATAACAGTTGATCGGAAATGCTAGTAAATGAATAGATCCGCGATATTATACCGTATTTCAACGAGCAAACCTTGTCGTGCTATCAATTTCTATGATTAAAATATATATAGGTTACTCAATCGAATTTGATGGCTCAAGGATAACTATTATTTTTGACTTTTCAAATGATAACTTTTCTTTTTAAACTTTTTATGTAATTTCTATGAACGTGTCAATTGTGTCAAACGTGTCAAACGTGAAACTTGTATTTTAGCAATATATCGTCCACCTGCTCATAGAAACATAGATAACTTTTTGAATTCGCTTAACACTACATTAGATACACTTAAAGGGTACAAAAATATATACTTGACGGGAGATATAAATATAAATATTTTAGATAGTGATCAGAAATCAAATGATTACCAAAACTTATTAGCATCTCATGGACTACTGCCTGGTCATATAATAGCTACTAGAAATCAAAATTGCCTAGACCATATAATGATAAAATCAGAAAATAAAATCACTACAGCTGTTATTCAGAGTACCGTGACTGACCATTACGCCACTATATTCAGTATTGGTAAGACAATTCAAAGAACGAACATTACAGCTACTCAAAAGGTAATTAATTACACTAATATATTGAAGGACTTACAAAGTACAGACTTTACTCCTGTTCTGGAAAATCAAGATGCTAATACAGCCACAAACTTGCTAATATCTACCATCACTAACGCAATTAAGAAAAACACTACGCTAAAAAATATATCCAATCGCAAAAGAATAATACAGCCTTGGATCACGCCTGGCCTCTTGCGATGTATAAGAAATAGGGATAAACTACATGCAAAGTCAAAAAAGTATCCTACAAATGAAACTATAAATACTACCTATAAACGTTATAGGAACTTTTGTAATAATCTTCTAAAAAATGTTGAAAATAATTATAATAAAGAAAAGCTTAAACAAGCAGGGAATAACATGAAAAAAATGTGGGAAGCAATTAGAAACACAGCTAAAATAGGCACTAAAGCTAATAGTGATGATAACGAACTATTAAATTTGTCAAACAATAAGAAGGATTCTGTTAATATAGTCAATGAGTACTTTGCAAATGTTGGCAAAAAGCTCGTGGAAAATATTCCAAAAGATAGTGAGCATATCAACATCGATAATGATCATATTACTCCGTACTCATTCGTTCTTACTGATACAGAATTGGCAGAAGTTTACAATACTATAATGCAACTCAACAACAGCCCTGCTACTGGTATTGACGATATACCTACTAAAATCTTAAAAATTGCTGCACATATACTGACACCTCCTATTGTCCATATAATTAATACCAGTTTTAAACAAGGAATATTCCCGGACTGCCTTAAAATATCACTTATCAAGCCAATCCACAAGTCTGGCGACAGGGACAGTGTCGGTAACTATCGACCTATATCGATATTACCAACTTTATCAAAAATATTAGAACGTATTATTAATAAAAGATTAACTGACTACCTAAATAAATTTAATATTATCTCCAACAACCAGTATGGCTTCAGAAGTGGAAAATCAACAGAACACACTGTCAATGACCTTGTGTCAGATGTGGTAACGCACTTAGAACTGAAACATAAATGTGTTGCTGTATTTTTAGACTTAGCTAAAGCCTTTGACACCGTCTCTGTCCCCAGGTTGTTGAGTGGGTTGGAAAAAATCGGTATAAGAGGAACTGCTCTGAATTTATTTGAAAGTTACCTAAAAAACCGTAAGCAGAGAGTAAAAATAGGTAATGTGACCAGTGAAAGTCAAACTGTTAAATACGGTGTTCCACAAGGTAGTATTTTAGGGCCTAATCTCTTCCTAATATACGTTAATAATTTGTGTAAACTAGAGTTACATAACGGGAGAATATTTGCATTTGCTGATGATACTGCACTCGTGTTCCATAGTGCTTCATGGGAGAAATTGGTTTCTGTAACCGAAGCTGGTCTAGATAGAGTTATGAAATGGCTTCAACAAAATTTACTATCACTGAATACGGACAAAACAAAGTATATAACTTTCGCGAAACTGGACCGCTTACAACCATTGAAGTTTCAAATAAAATTTCACAATAATTATAATTGCCCTAGTGCAGCGACAGGTTCTTGTCAATGTATTACTATGGAACGCGTAAAGGAGATAAAATACCTGGGAGTCATAATTGACTCACAACTTTGTTGGAAGAAACACACAGAAGTATTAACATCGAGAATTCGCAAACTAATATATATCTTCAAGCGCCTTAGAACAGCTGCAGAATATAAAGTACTGAAGACTACCTACCTTGCCTTATGCCAATCCATTATTACCTACTGCATAATATCGTGGGGTGGTACTCACAAAAATTATATTCTGCAAACTGAAAGAGCTCAAAGGGCTGTATTAAAAGTAATGTTATCCAAACCGCGCATATACCCAACCTTACAAATTTTCCATGATGCAAAGGTACTCACCGTCCGCCAACTGTTCATATTGCGAACGATATTACATTGCCACGCCAACACTCCATACGACCCTGCCATAATCTTCAATCAGAGAAGTACAGCCGTGCGCATAAAACTAGTGCCACCATCATCCCCATTCGCTAAGAGACATCAAACTTTTTTAGGTCCCTACCTATATAATAAAATAAACCGCTTAGTCAATATTTATTCGGAAACACGCTATAGATGTAAACTTAAAGTGACTAATTTTCTAATAGGTAAATCTTACAAAGAAACTGAAAGCTTATTGATAGTAATACAATAATGAATAACTTAATAAATAAAATAACAAACTTTCATTCAATCATATGATACGCACTGATATATATACTTCCACCCACTCTTGAACACACAACAATTTATTATACACGCATCACACGAATACACACATATACGCTATAGTTAGAATATTAACTTTATACCTCATATATTGTTTTTTATATTTTCTTTTTAATTATGTTAATCTTTGCTTAAGTATTAACAGTGAAACTGAGCACAATGTTCGCACTTCTTGGGGTGCCGAGTGCGGAGGGCCGGAATACTGTAACACAGGGTATCCTAGTACGGGTTCCGCCCCTCGCAATGATGTAAGATCGCTATACAACTAAACAAAGTAACTGAAATTATCTTAAAATTGCTTGTGTCATTGTGATGTTAAATAAAGGATTATTATTATTATTATTAATTATATTCATATTAATAAGTTAATTAATATTCTAAAGGCGAATTTCTACCTGTTTGTTACCGCCTATAAAATGAAATAACTAAAAACAGAATTAAATAAAAAAAAATTTTTTTATGAAGATACAATAAGCTATTCCCGCGTGATGGTAACCCTATTAGCCGTCATCCATGCGTTGCCCTGAAACTGCCCGCGTGATAACGATGTCTATTAATTAATAACATTATTTTTTATTTTTTGGGGTAATTTGTATTATCATGGCAACACCGGCCCACACAACACATGTTTAGATAACTGGCCTCACTTTGCTGTTTGCCGAGTTCCGTCTTAACTTTTTTATTTGGTCTGAGTTGTAACCTAATTTAAAGAATTTGGAATACCTTCCAAGGTACCATTACTCAATGTTAAATTATCTAACTGCTCAAAAGAAGCAGGGTTGTTAGCCAAACTTTTGGCTGGTTTCATAAAACAATATGATAGCGAATCTGCTATTTGTCTTTTATAAAAATTGCTAAGATAAAATTTATCTTCTGTCAAATTATAATATTTATTATTAAATATATTTATGTCAAGTATATGAAATTTGTCATCATATAATGTCAATGTATGCATTTTATCATTTTATCTATACCTAGATGCATTTTCCGCCTCGGGCAACAATTGACTGTATGGGAAAGTAAATAAAAACACTTTTCCCACATTTATCTGTTGTAACATATTAAAATATTTAATCATTATATGTTTATTTAAATTTCCTCTCCTCCCAATAAAAACAATTAAAGTTGTGTTGTGGTGGTAATCCCTCTTAACTATTCTATCTACTATTTGAGTGAAACTGGCTCCAGGCAAACAATAATTGGTAACCAGTTTTCCTGATTTTTGTAATAATAATTGGCCCATGTTTTTACCTATTTCATCACTATACATTATTATGTTGGAGTTATTATTTTCGCTATTATTATTTAATGATAATGACATCTGTTGAAAAGCACTACTATTAATGGCCTCATTCACATTGTGGCTATGTACTTGACATAGTTTCAAGGAACGAGTTACCTGTGAACATTTCATCGGAGTTTGGGTTAATTCATTCCTATTGTACAAGTTACTAAGAGATGATAATTTTTGTTCATTTTCTCTCAAGTCTGCTACTAATCTATCCATGCCTACACAGTATTCTTCAATATCTCTTTGAGCATCCTCATATTTTTTAGTCATTAAATCTAAAGAAATATTAAGGGTTTGGATCTCAGATTGTAGGTCTTGAATGATGTTTTTATATTCCCTATTATTACTATTAAATTTTATTGTACATACACTACATACACTATCATGTTTATCCTGTGTGTTGGATACTACAGACTCATCACAGGTTAAATCAATTGTCAGTGACGGTGGATCATTTGTGTTTGAGATGGCAGAAGCAGTAACTAAGTTTGGAGCGCTATCTAGCAATTCATCGAATAACGACTGGGAATGAACAACTGTTGACTCCTGATGGGAACATTCCAGCTGATCAATTGTGCTTAGTGCCTGTTTCAATTTGGTTTCTAGCTGAATATTGCGTTCTAGAGTAGTCTCAAACTCAACCCTACATTTATCAAAACTATAACAAGAGATAGATGTATGACCAAAGAAAACAAACCATTCAATGCATTATATATACATTATTCTTCTTTTTTATACTATTCTTCACGCCAAATCCCTTCTTTAACTTTAATTTAAGCATGCCTGTCGGTACCTAGGGCTCTTGACACCACCTGATAACAATCTACTTGGTTGTATTATCAGGTGAGGAAACCCAGACATGCAAGTAATTATATTTTGAAAGACATGTGACTATAGTTGTAAAGCAACGGTTAACAACGGATATTTATCCAAAGTAGACGTTAATAACGTATAAAAAACGGTTGAAAACCGGTTGTTTATCCGACTGCGAGCTAAAAAAGAGATTACGTTATTACAGTTTTGTTCCGTAATTTATATCATAATTCAATTCCGTTGTACTGTATTTTGATATATCTCGTAAGTTTAGCCAGCGTTTGCAATGTAAGCGCACAAAAAAATATTTTTTACAACATCACATTAAAATCTTTGAAATTCTCGTCTTATCTCTACTATAATATGAATGTACCTGTTATACATATAAATCTCCCTATTGAATTACTCTGCCTATTGATAAAAACCCATTTATAATCCGTTGCGTAGTTTAAAAAATCTAAAAGCGTACAGGCGGCGGTGAGCAACTTTGTTTTATACTATGTAGAGATAATTGTAAATACTAAATACATTCGTTAAAATACGAAACTTGGTAATAATTATTATTGTGCACGGGTCGTCGTGTGTGCAATACGTTGCCACTTCGTGCATCATGTCATGCATGCTCATGCATGCCGTGCGTGGGTGAGATGGGTATACGTATACCTAGTTTTTACTTCAATAATAAATTGAAGTGATTATTTCAAAATAAAGGGACTTTTACCTACACTGAAGTATCTCATGAAAGTTACTTTACATATAAATTATCTTTAATTAATTTATTTAAAAAGAAAACGATTAAGTACCTACATAATATTGGCCTATTCTATCAATTAGCTAGTAGGAAAAACTGATACCATTTAAAAAAACATGTTCTTACCCGTTTCAAGCCATTTACAACCGTTGACAACGGTTAAAAACAAAAACAACCGTTTTCAACCGCTCGGTTGAAATCGTTAACAACCAGCTTTGCATCTATACATGTGACATTACCTAAGATAGGCCTGGTTCTTCCTCTGGGTTGTCGAGGTCGGACTGCAGTCACTCCATGTAAAAATTAGTATCTTCGCCGAATCCTTAGGGTTAAGTAGAGGACCCGTCAATCCTAATGGATTAGAAAACGGAATATTGCAAAGAAGATTATATTTAATCCAAATGCTTTGCACATCTGAATGGGAATAAATGTGGTATGTTCTGATTGCTGAGGTTGAAATAGCCTTACTGGTGCTACATAGGTTTTTGTATAGTTTTTATTAGTAATAATATATTTACACGACAAAGGTATGCAGCTGCCCTCATTGACTATAGCTGGTGTCCAGGGGAACACTTTCAAGCAGCTCATTATAAATATTCAAACAGGGCCTTTGGAACGGAGATTTGTGTAATTCAATTACCCTCTCCATACTCCTCAACTCCAATGGATACTTCAATTCCTTTTGAGCTTGCAAGAAAGACAGAAGCAAGCGACCAAACTGCTTGTCACTCTGACAGTATTGGCCGTATTGCAATATATTTGCTGATATGTAAGTTTGCACCTTCGCACTCTTTTTACAATATTTATACGCTGTGAATATGATTAACAAGTTATGTGTGAATTCCTCCGATGTTAATTCCAGTTCTGCAATAATTAACAGTATGTTTGTGGTTTCTTCCTCATCGAGAGTTGCGAGAAAGCCTTGTAAAATATTATTTCTAATATTTAAATCCTTCAGTATACAAAACAGTAACAATTTAAATGCTTCTGAGTAGAATTTGTGAGATCTAACGAGTACATCTAATGATAAACAATTATGCTCTCTTTTTAACAAATTTGGAATAAAATACTGGTGAAAACTATTTATGAATGTTGAATCGATGTTTTTATTATCAAAAATATGTTTGCATATCTTTTCTATTGACGTTACCGACAATTTATTTGCAAGATAAATTAGTAAGTTTACTTTTTTTGTGCATTCCTCAATTAAATTGTCGATTTTTAATATTGGGTTTTGCTCAATAACCTCGAGGAACTCTTGAAAGGTTTCTGTAGTTAGTTCACTTTTGTTGTCATTTTCCTCGTAATTTATTATTGGAGTCTCGTCTGGCGGGACTTCGTTACTTATTCTAGGATGCTTAGGTTTCGTGAGCGTGTTATTAAGATTTCGACATCCAAATCTGGCTATCCACTTGTTATTATTGTCCGGCGCACGGACTGCTTTGATACACTTATCTACCAGGTACTCTGATGATGGTGAAAAAGTCCAAATATGAGACATTATATTACAGAAAATATAGAAAACAATTAGCTTGCAATAGGCCAGTTCCCCACACACAATACCATTGATTGATAGGAATAAAACGATACGCATACGACTCATACGAGTAAATACAAGTACTTACTCGATACTTTCCTTCCGATACCAAGTACTTTTGGTATCGATACTTTGAAACTGAGTATCGAGTAGGTATCGTTCAAAATATTTAAAAGTACTCGTATCGGTATGCCAATGTTACGATTTTATTTAAACAGGTTGAAGAGCCTTCTGTGAGCCTGTGACTTGTCTAACTATGTTGACAGAAATGTATATAAAAAATGCATCTTTTTCGCGTGAAAGTATATTGAACTTTTGAACACCTCCTCACTAGGGATAAAACGATACGAGTAAATACAAGTACTTACTCGATACTTTCCTTCCGATACTCAAGTACTTTTGGTATCGATACTTTTCAATCGATACCGAGGAGGTATCGATACTTTAACACCGATATTGAATCGAGTAAAAGTATCGATACCTTGGAGGTATCGTTCCATCCCTAACCATTGAGGTAGGTACAGTTAACACTGAGAAACTGTCACTGTCACAAACAAAACAAACCTGCCGTTAGTGATGTCTACATGAAATTGTCCATCACATGAGAATTACTTGTAAATCAATCGATTGCACTTATAATTTTTCAGATAATTCTATGAAATTATCCGCTTCAAAGACATGTGAAATGATGATTATAATATTCTGTACATAATTTCATAAATAAAACTAATAATAATTATACAAATAAGTAAACGACGACGAGATATGGTAGAGAGAGCATGAAAGTAGAATAAATGCGGTCAAAATACGAGCGTTGTGCAAAATTTGTGGCGTAACGCTTGTAGACCGTATTAACAATAATGATGTTAGAAAAAGGGCTGGTCTGAAAGAGAGTGTCGGTGTCAAAATAAAAAGAAGTATGCTCCGTTGGTTCGGACATGTAGAAAGAATGCAGGAGAAACAATTACGAAACAGATATACAACGCGAAAGTAGAAGGCTGTAGGAGCCGAGGAAAGCCAAGACTTACCTACCTTGACCACATGGATCGTGTTTTATCAGAAGGTGACGTCTTAGTAGTAGAGCCTTAGAAATCGGTGAGCGTGCATAAGAAGAGCAATGAGTGCTAAAGAAGAGTGAGGTTTATAAGAATCGAGTCATGAGGCGCTCGGTTCTCTCTGCCTACCCCGTAAGGGATTTGGCATGAAGATATAAATAGACAGAAATGGCAACTAGTGCTAAACTATCTTTCTGAGCTTCTCAAAAGTTAAACTGTCAAGATCAGCCGATACTAAGGTAGGAAATAAATATCAATACCAAACAGGGCGACAAACGAGAAAACTGCTTTAACCATTTATGACTTAGGTATCAAATGTATTCAGGATATTTTTAACAATACCATCTCGAATGACAAACAAGCATATGAACGTAAAAACTACGCATCTCCATGCCTTAAATTTTTTCATTTTAGTCATTTAATCTTTTTTAGTAAAGCTATTCATAAAAAAAATATGGTGCTGATATCAGGTGTTACTTAATCTAAAGCTGAGCCTACCGACTAGTAAACAGGATTCTGGCACAAGACAGAGAAATAATTACATCGTAATATCACGGAAAGGGGCACGAAATATGCTGTCACGTCGGCGACGGAAAGTGAGCACTGGTAATGAACTGTAAAGTTCGTTTAATTAATACCAATAATATTCCAGAATAAAAAGTAGCATATACCGCTGACAACTATAAGGGCCTTATATATATAGGTATATATATACCTATATGTATAAGGTCCTTATAGTTGTCAGCGGTAGGTTATTTCTGTTGTTATAAGCATCCGTCATCAGGTAGGCTGTACCTATAGTTGATATTTACATAACTAATACCTACATCAATGGGATAGTTGGTGATTTCAATAAATCAAAAAAATGTTGCAGTCAAAATACATTTAATTAAAGAAAATCAAACTACTCGCGGTTTATAGAAATTGCGATCATTTTACATATAATCGAATTTTCTAACAACATTACATTAGAACTAGATGTTACATAACGTGTCATACTAGCATAAATTTGATTTAGGCTCAGTCGATGGTACTAATGTTCAGAAGTAAATACATAAATCATTGTGTAATAATACATGATCATTCTATATTCAAAATTGGACCAAAACATTTTAGACAGAAATACATACATTATAATGATACCTACTGATTTAGTGTCTGGATCCATAAAAGGGTTGTTATTTGCTTATAGCTTATAATTGAAATAATCTTAATGTTCAGAACTCAAGAAGGTACAAATATTTGACATGTTACTACTGCATACTTTCCCTACATTTTATTTAATAACTATTGACTCAATATCACAGCATATATTGTTTCTTCATTAAATAAATCACTTTGCAATTTCCCCGTCCCCCTGCAAACATATTGACTGTTGTTGCACATAGGTTCTCTTTCCAACACTAAGCACAGCGTTTAAGTACTGCATTTTCTTTATTTCACGTTCTTTAGCTATTGCCAAACATCTCAACTGCCACTTTAATCTCTTCATTATCTCCATATGATGTTTTCGAAGAAGGTCTAAATACAATTTTTTTAACTTAAGCCTTCTCCAGTATCTTCTTGATTCTCGCTCTTTACGCTTGAGATTTCTCTCCATGTTCGCCGTCAGCGTCTTCTTCGGTGTTTCGTAACGCATAATACTTCTTGCGACTTGCATGTCTTCAAACAATTTATAATAACACGTGGCACCAATTACTCTTGTAGTAGTAATATTTTTTTCACTTCAAGTTCTGCTCTAAATGTTCTTTGTTTCTCTGCCCGAAGTATGTAGAGCAATATTATACTAGCGTTTTCACCTTTACACCGTGAAATCTAGTGAACAAATAAAACTTTGCAACTTAATCCAGCGTTTTATAGGTACTTATCAGGTATGTTATTTTACCTGAACAACGAGAAACGCAGTGCATCGAACTGGTGCGTGGAAGAGAGAAGGAAATATTGTCAGTTACGTTGAACTATACTAATACAAAAGGATATCTACAATTGAAGTACACAGCGATAGCGCCTACAATTTTGGCTTCATTGTAAATGAGGGTTATGTTAACGACTTGTTTTCTCGCTCGATCTATTGTTAAATATTCAAAAGGAAATTATTATGATAAGATTGTAGGTACTTATTAAGACAGACGCTCACGCATTTAAAAGTAATTTACCTCTAAAAATTATGTTTTCTTATACATCAATATTTTTTGTTTCGGAAATTCAAACATACATGGTAATAATCTAAACGCCACTAAATACGTTAAAGATTTGATAAGCGGTGTGAATCCACGACTCTATCAACGTAAACATAAAATTATAATGATATATGAAAAAATCTAGGTGCTATACCACAATCGATGAGTTTTTTATAACACTAAGGTGGAAGCGCACAGCTTGCCTCATGGCAAACAGCTACTATAGCTTATGGATACTTGCACCACCAGAGGCTACACTGGTAAGTGAAATGATAGGAATTGATATAGATAACAAGTTGCTAACTAAATATGTTCCAAACTATATTTTATATTAACCAGTTCTAAACTTCTGCGCCATAAATATCAATTTGCGGAGTGATCACCTAACTTTAAAGCCACCTGTTATTTTCACTTACAATGACAATCTTTCTAGTTAGGTAGTAGGTAAATTTATCGATAGCTCAAAAGTATAAATACAAGTAGTTGGTATTTCAAAGTAGCTCTATCAAAATAGCACTGACTCTATTTATTTTAGAGTTTAGATAGCAACTGAATTATCTCATTTCACATACGACAAACTAAGTAAAATTAAGACTTTCCTAAGAAAAGAAAATTTTAAGAACTTCCTTACTGATACTCAGGTACACAAACTTTTAGAATCAGATAGTTGTTATTACGCGACAACAGAAAACCGTAGCCAAATAACAACTCCCTAGAGGGTTGTTGTGTTACTGCGTGTGAGTGAGATCATCAGTAAGCTCCTAAGGCGATGCTGTGTAAGCAGCAGAGGAGGCATCGCGCGAGTGATACTTAATATATCGGAAGCGTTAATAGGCTACGGTACCCGCTTTACGTCAGGTAGGCCGTATGCTTGCATGCCCCCGACGTAGTATATAAAAAAAAACGCTCTCATAGGGGTAATTTCCAACCGCTCATTTGTAAATAGCCCTGACTGACAACTTCGTCATTTTAAAGCTTCGTTTTGTAGCTAGCGCAGTGCACAATAAACAATGAGGTGCAGTATACACATTCCAAATTGATGATGAGCATTTACATTCCAAAGATAAAAAGCGTGGTAAGATACGTTATGGTGAAATTTCGCTCTAAATACCATAACTCAACTCACACTCGCATTGAAAATACTACTAAACCACTACTCTGTCGACTATTATATGTTCATTAGCGACGGCAGTAAGGGTCGCTAATGCTTAAGCAATTCTCCATGCAAATGTCTATGGACTAGCAGTCAGTCGCTTCCCAACCACGTGGTATAAAGATTAGCACTAATTGAAGAAGCTTGGACGTCATACGAATCAAAAATACATATTCATATACAAGACAGGGTACATAGTACACATGGTATATTTTAGTTTATTGGTCAACAAAAAGAGAAATGCGATAACAGATGATAACTGTTCATAAATCATGACCCATATGAGCCTTACGATATACTACTTTTAAGTGCCCCAACTGCCTCGGACGGCATATTACAGCGGCGTGGCAACAATCGAGTGATATTTCGTCTGTACCAAGAGTACCCGTTTTACTGTGAAAGTCGTTAGATGGATCGTATGCGTAATCGGATGCACCAATTATTCGACTTAACTTAAAACGTACCTATACATAACGGTAAAGAAAGTTAATCCTTCTGGGAACTTACCTGGTTTTCTTGCTTTTCAGTAATACTGTATTGATTTGTCTTATTATCTTCATCATTTCTCCACGGTGTGAGTAGATATCCTGTTATCCGAAATACCACCTTTAAATTGCAATGGCCCATATTATAGATTTTTTTAGTAATCAAATATAATATTTAAATATGTATGTAAGAGAAGTGATCTTGTTTTTATCTAATATACCGTTTTCAAAATATTAATTGTGTTTCAAAATCGTTTTGAAGATTTTCATAACTTTAGTATAATCCAGTCGGACTCATCTAATTCTAGGGCATATGACATTTGATCCCACATACTTATAGATTAGTAGGTTGACAAAAATAACCAAAAGGTTAACAATTTATAAACAAAAATCTAAATTGGTTTACAATTAGCATAATAGAGAGTACAATAGACTCAAAAACAGATTACCTGAAATTCTCCTCTTTTTTGTAGCCGGTTCAAAATGAACTCCATCGTCCGTAGGCATGTGCGTATGTGTAATTTTTAATCGATCGGAAAATTATCTCAATAGCATCCCATTACTATTTACCAATATTCCTCGCATCGTTCAATTGTTATAAACAATCATTTGAACCAATTAGCTTATTATTTTCTCCATAATATTATGCTCATCATTACGGATTACATTAATCGACATATTCTGTATACTGGAAATATTTGAGCGTATATATATTTGGTTCTACTTGTAGTTGTTTAAAATGCTCAAAGGAAATATATTTAAGAGGAATTTGAATTTTCACGTCTGCATGCAGGATGAATACATGTACCAATGTACCCTAATAAGATCTTATATAATATTGTGTAATCTGGTAAATAAATGGTTATGATATTTTTGCTCACATCAAAAGGCATGAGTATAATGAATGATTAAAAGAGCATACCGAAACGTTATTTATTATACTCTTAAATTAAATGACGACCGACTGTAATTACAACCGGCCATTATAAAAAAAAAAAACCAGTTGAGAATGCGCAAGCTTACATTGCCAATATAACAATTCAATTTTTTTTTTAATTAGTCGGCCTTTTTGACCATGTTCCTTAAGAGAAAGGAACGGCGTTCATGAACATTTGCATTCTATTTTTTTATGCAGAATCCGAATCTGAAGTCAAAATTCGAATATTCGAAAAAAAGCAACAGACAAACACACAGTCAAACGCACAGACAAACATATAGATTTCATATAGGAACGGTGTTCCTGAAAATCATTATCATCGAGTAAAAATTGCAATATAAATTAAATATAATGTATACGAGTGGGGGTATTCACATCGACTCGGAAATCCATATTCGAATAGGAATCGAAAAGATATCTGTCAATATGTACCGAATCTGAGCCAAAACTTTTGGAATCCGTTTCGAATAGACATGACTTCCCGAGGCAACACGAATACCCCACTGATTGTACTTACGGTTGTGTTTATGAACTTAAACACTGTCCAGTGTTAATAATGTACTCTGCATTCATGTATCGCCGGCAAGACTTGTGACGAATCAGTATTGTCTTCATGCAGTGCACCATGCTTAACAATACGGCGAAATATGTTTGTGTTTGTATATCTTCTGCCGTTGACAGTACAAGTCATCAAAATCGTGTCTTTTTAACATGTCATCATAATCGATTTCTCGATTTAGATACAGAACTATATCTGACATCCTTATTTCATGTCACTTAGTCGTACTCGTTTCTCAAACTTAGTCGCTGTTAATCTGTCACTGTGTTGTGTCGCGACTTAGTATTAAATTTATTGTGAAAATACGTTTTAAAATTTTTATGTTCATGTTTCGTTTATTGCAATAGGTAAGTATTTTTAGTTATTGGATATTATTGTCCTATTCTTCTTCGAATTATGCACTTATTATTTGTTGTTATGGTCTGAGCTATAGCTACCCACAGGACCTTTAATTATTTTATTTACCTATCAGCGTATTATTTATTTGCACTATTTCCTTGTACCGGTGACAAACCACTAAACATACATACAGAATACTTAACGCAACGTGTTTACCGTAGCCTAGAGACGCTTGCAACACAAGAAGCGTCTCCCGCCTCTACCTCCGCTGCTTTTCTAGCACCGCCTCATAAAGTTCCTGGTGACTTTAATTGTAGGAATGTCACAATCCAGTAGGGTTTTTTTTTTATACAACGTCGGGACGCATACAAGCATACGGCTCACCTGATATAAAGCGGTTACCGTAGCCTATAAACGCTTGCAATATATTAAGTATTACTCGCGCGATGCCACCTCTGCTGCCAACAACTGTTACTACCTCTTAAAAACACCCAGGCCAAGACAAACATGTTCATGCACACAAAGGTTTGTCCTGTATGAGAATCGAACCAAAGAGCGTTGGTGTCAAAGTAACGTAACAACCCGTTTCGCCACCGCGCCACCGAGCTCGTCAAAACCTACCTCATGGTAAGCAATTACCGTATCTTACGTACGCCTTATTAAACATCATGCTATAGGGAGTTCTTCCGCAACTTGAGAGCTCTACATACACCATACATATTCTAGCAGTGATGGCCCAGTGGGTAACAAACCGGCCTATTGGCCAACTGGACTCCGGTTCGAATCCTCTTACTCGTATGTTCACTAAATTCGTGTTTCGTATTTACGTACATAATTATCACTTGCTAGGCGGTGAAGGAAAACATCACTAGAGGAAACCCGCACGACCAAGAAATTATATTTCGAAAAAGGTGTACCTTAAGAAATGTCTGATTTCCTCCCCGGGTTCTGGAGGTTTGACGGCAGTCGCTCCATGGGAAAATCAGGATCTCCGTCAAATCCTTAGGCTTAGGTAGCGAACCCCGCCAATCCAAATGAATTAGGAAACGGGATAACGCGGAGAAGAAGACCATACATCTTCACGTCAAGTCCCTCGCGCGTGGGCAGCGAGGATCGAATAAAATTTAATTAAAAGCTAACATTCTACGAAAATCTACGAAAATTATAATTAAACAATCTAATTGAATTTGACGAGCTCGGTGGCGCGGTGGTGAAACGCGCTGTTACTGTGGGTTCGATTCTCACACATGGCAAATATTTGTGTACATGAACATGTCTGTTGTCTTGGTTTGGATGTTTTGAGAGAGGTAGAGCGCATCAAATCAGTCCGTCTGAGGAAGTACCTCCACCTCACAGGAAACCGCAGCCAAATAACAACACTCTGGAGGGTTGTTGCACTTCCGTGTAAGAGTGAGGTCACCGGTAAGCTCCTAAGAAGTCACTGTGTTAGCTAACTTGTATTGGAAACGTTCATAGGCTAAGATAACTGTTTTACGTCAGGTGTGCTGCATGTTTGTATGCTTCCTGAAGTTGTATATACAAAAGACAGGCTAACTACGGTCGTGCTTTAGGTCTTCGATAGGAGCTGGTGAAAAGTACCTATATTAATAAGTTTCTGCGCGCTGCGGCTTGGTCCGTGGCTATCCCAGTATCCCTCGGGAACTACTTTTTTTCTTTACTTTTTCTCCTCGGCTTCTAAGGGTCGTATGTGAAGTTCGATAGCCTCAAGAATTGTGCTATTAAATGCAAAAATATTTTTTTTCAAATCCGCCTGGTAGTTGCAGAGATCTATATGTATGACTTTTGTACAAAGTCACCAGAGGGAGGTTTGGTACAGTCGTCGTCTGCGTGTGTACCTCTGTCTCACCTATTTCTACCGCCAAGCAGATATCTATATAGCTCTGTTCCGGTTTGAAGGGTGAGATATGGCAGAGAAATTACACACTCACACATATTTGGTCACAAGATTGGCAGCGCGCGAGTAACTTCCCCGCGGTGTTACGAGCGCCAATAGGCTGCGGTGACCGCTTACCATCTAATGCGGGCCGCATACTTGTTTGCCAATCTATTTGTACAAAAAAAATGTAATTAACCACGTAGGTACCTATCACTTGGGCACTGGGTGTTAACATGGTGTAATCACTGGCATAATATTATTATCTGTTGTGAACTGGATATGTTGATAGGTAAATAGTAAGGTTAATAGGATAGCTTAATAGGATTGCACATAGACGACCCGGCGATAATTGATTATATACTTACCAACAGCGCAATATATATACTCACTACAACTCAAGATCGCTCAGCTATGGAAAGAGCCAATGCTCGGGGTTTCTCTCCGGGATAGAAACGAGGATATCCTCAGTAGAACTAAGGTAACCGACATAGCCCACAGGACAAGCAAGCTGAAGTGTGTATACAAGACGATAATTGAAAGAAACTTTTATCGGGCTGAATGAATGTTGGGAGCACACTAAACAGAATTTGTATAACTTCAAATGTTTCAAAACTATTAAAATTGCCTTCACTGAAGTCGTATCTTTACTAAATCAACGTGTCCAAGACCGCTGGGCGTGTCCCGAAAAGATAAATACAATTTCAGTCCATAATTGGCGAAGATTTCTTCTTAACATACATACAAGAACATGAAGTTGTGTTAAATACAACGAAAAATATTGCAGACGACAAAAAGAAATGTGAGAATAACACTTCCAAAATAAAACAAACAATAAAATTTAAAAAGTACATTGAATGTCCCGACACAACCTAGTGTCCCGGTCTGCATACTCCCGGCAATAATTACTGAGTACACTGTAGGGAGGAGCTGGCGGGCTATTGGCGTATTTATTTGTATGTGTAAAATGTATGTAATTGCCGGGTTGTCAATATGTTTGTGTGAATCTCGTAAAGTTCCATTCATTAACGTTCAAATTTGATTTTCAAATGTAACGTGACACCTTACTTGAAATAAATACATATAAAGAAGTGTGTGTATATTTACATACACACATACTTACATGATACTTTTTTCTCGTAACAAAATAAAAATAATTCTAAAAATTTCACCCCTCGCGCCAGAACTCTACGAGTACGTTAGTACAACAAACGATAACCAACTTCACTCCATGTTACTGCCTAAGCCTGAGGAGTTTGGTCAATACTTATTTTTTACATGGAGTCACAATAGTTCATACAAGGACCCAGAGGGAAAAGTTGACCATGCTTATGTTAGGTCACACGTCTTTCCAAATATAATTTCTTGGACTTGGTTATACATCGATGGTTTTAACACAATGGTTTCCTTTATCGCCGCCGAGCAAGTGATAATTACAAATATGTTATAACATAATCCAAAAACACAAATTTAGTCATACATGCCACGATTCGAACCGGGCGGCAGTTTTTAATCCACTGGGCTATCATTGTTTCACTCTAATGATTTCTCCCTAAACGCGCCAAAAGAAGTATAACTTCAAAAGGTACCACAAAGAGGTAAATTGAATAAATGCCTTGGCTTTCTACATAAATACTACAGTTTTAACAAAATAATCGCAGTAGTAAATCATACTGGTCAATTGAACGTCACCTTCTTCGAAGTGCAGTAAAGGCCTAGTTTGCAGTAGTGCAGGAGGCTCCGGGGCTCCGGGCCGCGCCACTATTTTTTCCCCGCGTACAGTTAACTCCGAGAACAATGTTATGCGGTGACCGGTCCCACATCCGCCTCTTCCATACTAGCTGGACGACCGAGCTTCGGTGCAGCCTTTTATAAAATCCCGTTCTCTCAGGAATTATATCTATATACATAGACTTAAAAAGCTAAAACTTTTCTCAATACAAAATTTGATCCAAATAATTCAAGCCGTTCCAAAGACACACTAATTATATTTAGCTATATATATATATATATAGCATTGCGCAAAATTTGTGGCATAACGCTTGCTGACCGCGTTCGTAATGAAGACGTGAGAAAAAGAGTTCTCCTGAAAGAGAGTGTCGGTGTTAAGATAACTCAAAGTCAAAATCTTTTTATTCCGTAAAAATGGCTACATTTGTTTGGAATCGTCACAATTTTTTCCCTACCGTGCAGTTCATGACTAGGTGAGCACTAATAAAAATACTGCCAAAAAACTCAGGCATCCCTCTTTTAGTAACCAAACAAATTTACATAATTTATTAATTACATTATAATTGGATCGACTCAATCCCAGGCATTTTTATCATTAATATAGTCAGATACTTTATAATATGCCCTGCTACACAATTTGGCTTTAATAGTAGTTTTAAATTTGTTTATTGAAAATTCTCGTATATTGCTGGGAAGTTTGTTATAGAACCGTATACATTGCCCCATAAAAGAATTACTTATTTTGTGGAGACGGCTTGCATGTAACACAAGATTAAGATTAAGAAAGGGCGTGCTCCGTTGGATCGGACATGTAGAAAGAATGCGGGACGAAAGAATGACGAAACAGATATACAATGCAAAAGTGGAAGGATGTAGGAGCCCAGGAAGACCGAGACTAACCTACCATGACCAAATTGGTCGTGTTTTATCAGAAGGTGATGTCAGGCGCCCCAGGAACCGGCGAGCGCGCATGAAAAAAGAGCTATGAATGTCACAGAAGCGAGTGAAGTATGTAAGGACCGCGTCTTATGGCGCTTGGTTCTCTCTGCCTACCCCGCAAGGGACTTGGCGTGAAGATATACATATATATATATATATAAATATAGCACCGCGGGCCGTATGATGAAGCTAAAGGTCGCTCAGCGTGCTATGCTCGGAGTTTCTCTGCGTGATAGAATCTGAAATGAGTATATCCGCAGTAGAACTAAGGTAACCGACATAGCCCACAGGATAGGCAAGCTGAAGTGGCAATGGGCCGGCCATATAGTTCGTAGAACCGACAACCGCTGGGGAAGATAGGTTCCCGAATGTCGTCCCCGTACTGGTACACGCAGTGTAGGACGACCCCCCACTAGATGGAGCGACGACCTCGAGAGGTTTGCAGGGAGTCGATGGATGCAGGTGGCACAGGATCGAGACGAATGGCGCTCGAAAGGGAAGGCCTGTGTTCAGCAGTAGACGAATACAGGCTGAGATGATACAAATATTGTTCGTTTTTAAAGCAATAGGAAGAAATATGCAAGAAGACAATGCTGTTGGTGGACTTCGAACATGAAGTTAAAGCATTGTTTCTATACTATTAAGGAATATAAAGAATCAACATTTTAATAGAATAAATTGTATACTAAGAATCATATTATTAACATTTCTTTTTTTTGTAATGAGGTCACCAATAAGCTTCTAAAAAGTTGCTGTGTTAACAGCAGAGGTGCATCGCGCAAGCGATACTTATTTTTTTTTTTTATACTACGACGAGAGGTATACAAGCATACGGTCCACCTGATGTAAAGCGGACACCGTAGCCTATTAACGCTTGCGTATAAGTATCACTCGCGCGATGCCTCCCATGCTGCTTACACAGCAACTCCTTGGGAGCTTACTGGTGACCTCACTCACACGCAGGAACACAACAACCCTCTACGGAATTGTTATTTGGCTGCGGTTTTCTGTGAGGTGGAGGCACTTCCCCAGACGGGGTACTTTACTGCGCCCTACCTCTCTTAAAACATGCAGACCAAGACAAACAGACATGTTCATGCACGCAAATGTTTGTCTTGTGTGCGAATCGAACCCACGGGCGTTGGTGTCAAAGTCGCGTCATTCACGACTGAGCCACCGAGCTCGTCAAAACTTAATGTATTCCAAGCGTTCATAGGGTTACTGTAACCGCTTTACATCAGGTGGGCCGTATGCTTGTATGCCTCCGGACGTTGTAAAAAAAAATATTGCGTAGTAACTCAATTCACCAATACGGGTCCGGGTGTAAAGTAGAACACGCTGCTTATTGGATAGTCCGCGGATCACCATCCCGTCACTTGTCGGCTTATTGGTTGATATGTTCTCCCATTGGTCAGTAGCTTCGAATCGCTGAGACAGATTAGATTACTATTAAAGCCAAATTGTGTAGCAGGGCATATTATAAAGTATCTGACTATATTAATGATAAAAATGCCTGGGAGTGAGTCGATCCAATTATAATGTAATTAATAAAATATGTAAATTTGTTTGGACACCAAAAGAGGGATGCCTGAGTTTTTTGGCAGTATTTTTATCAGTGCTCACCTAGTCATAAACTGCACGGTAGGGAAAAAAATTGTGACGATTCCAAACAAATGTAGCCATTTTTACGGAATAAAAAGATTTTGACTTTGACTTTGACTATTAGGAGCTAAAACACAACGTTTTGGTAAGCGACATGCGCAGTCAAGTTGATTTATGATTAAGGCTTTCCTCGGCACCTACATTCTTCTACTTTCGGGTGTAACACCTATATCAAATTATAAATATTTATCTATTTGGCTGTGGGTGATGCGACAGACGGACAGGCATTGAGTGAGCGTAGATGTGACATTTCGATTTTCCAATTTTGTTATGGAACGCCAAAAATATAGGCAAGTTGAATTATCAGCTCCTTCCTTCTTGAGCTCAGCTAAAAATAGCACGTCGGGATCGCGGCACTCGTTCACATAGCGAGGACACCGCAGTCATGTCCATTAATGATGTACCATGACGCATACATGCATAAGGCCCACCTGATGTGAAGCTATTACCGTAGACTATGAACTATTGTAATACATCAAATATCACTCGCGCGATGCCCCCCCTGCTGGTAACACAGCTTCGGAGCTAACCGGTGACCTCACACGCAGGAACACAACAACCCTCCAAGGAGTTTTTGGGTGCGGTTTTCTGTGAGGTGGAAGTTTCTGTGACTGGCGACTAGAAAGAGGTCTCGGCGAAATAGGGGAGGAACACTAATTAACAACACCCCGAGTATAGAGGAGCGTCGTCTTGTCTTGCGAGTTAGGTCACCGGAAAGATGGCGAGAAGTTGGTGCGTTGGCAAATACTATAGTAAAGTGCATAGACTACTACTTGCATTGCATTTAAGGTTAACGCAGTTTAAGAGAGGTAGGACGCATCGTAGTAGCTCGACTGGGGAAGCACCTCCACCTCAAAGAAAACCACTACATAGAGGATTGACGTGTTCTTGCGAGTGAGTGGGCTTACCGGTAAGAAGAGGGAGACGACGTGCGAGTAATACTTTCCGGTATTGCACGCGTTCATGGACTACGGTAACCACGGCTCAGGAAGGCCGTTTAAATGTATGCCTCCCGACCAAGAAGTAAATAACCTATAGCGATCCAATAACTCCATTTTGCGTAGTACAAACACTCACCGCTACCGGTCGAGGGTAAAGTAGAATGCGCCGCTCTAATTGGCTAGTACAGACATCAACATCGTGTCAATTATCGGTTTATGGATTAACATTTTTATTTTATACAACTAGATTGTCAAACAAGCATGCGACCCTCATCAAATGGTAAGCAGTCACCGTAGCCTATTGACGCTCGCAACGCCACGGGGATGTCACTCGCGCGCTGCCAAACTTGTGACCTAACGATGTTTCGTCACAGTACCCAGTAATTTCTCTGCCATATCTCACCCTTCAAACCGGAACACAGTTATATAAATATAGCTGCTTGGCGGTAGAAATATGTTTCATTTTCATTTATTTATCAGGAACAATTTACATTGTGTTTGATATATTACTACAATTATATTTAATATAGATTCCTAAATGAACATGCAGCATATACAATAAAGAAACACAAGAACTAGAAAATCGGAATATTAACTTACAGTTCGTCTATTGAGTATAGGTTTCTATCCAACAGAAATTCTCTGAGCTTAACCTTAAAAGAGCCAGTGTTCAACAGAACTTTTAAATCCGCTGGCAGTCTATTAAATATTTGTACAGCTTGGTAATGAAGGCTATGCTTGACAATGTTAAAATTAGGAACAACTTTATTTTTGATGTCCCTTCTACGAGTGTTTTCTCTGACTATTCTTTCTTCTTCAGACTCATATTCATGGATATATTTTTCAAAATTAACTAACAACACAAGTATGTACAAGCTGGGCAATGTTAGAATATTTAAACGCTTAAAAGGAGATCGACAACTTTCTCTTTGTGTATTATGTGTCTTAACTGTCTCTTATGTGAGACAGAGGTACCTACGCAGACGACTTTTGTACAAAGTCTCCCTCTGGCAATAACATATCCTCACATGGGTCTGTAGGGATCGTTGAGATATTTAGGCGCTAGAACACAACCGATTGGTGAGTGAGGGGGCGCTTCACGCGACGTCGTCACGACGTGTTCAGTCTCAAAACATTTGATCATTATTTGAAGTTCGTTCTCAATTCAAGTGGCTCTCCATTCCTTCGAAGTATATATTTTTTGACTGTCTTGTTGCTATGTCACCGGACGGGAGGGAGGGCTCTCCGTTCACCTACGAAGATATACCTGTTTGTTAAGTACCTCCCGTCCCGTAATCGCTGTGAAAAAAGCCCCATCCTGCCCCAGGTACTTGCAGGTACCAAGATAAAAATTCTTGCCATTGGGCCCTCGTGGGCACTTACATTTTCTGAAATATAATCTTATTTTATCTTATTTAATTCTCTTATTACACTTTTTTTTACAACATTTCGGAAATGACCATTGACGAAGAAGAAATGCGGAAAGAAACTTGCCAATATAGGTCTCTTTTAAAACTGCCAATTAGATATTACAAAAAAATATATTAACCTAAGCATATTGGTACAATAATAATATCAAATGGTAAAATTAAAGATTATTAAGGACAGGTAGTCTGTGCTGAATTATTTCCAGACATCTTTGTCTATATTCATCAATTCTATAATAAGCCCTTCTACAGAGAGTATTTTTAATGTGTTTTTTGAATACATTGTCAGGAAAGGACAGAACTGTTTCAGGCAATTTATTATAAAATCGAATACAATTTGAAAGAAAAGATCTACCAGTCCTAGCAAGCCGATGTACCGGCATACACAACTTATTTATTTATACCTGCCTACCTCTACTAAATGTTATTATGACTCATTCGGTGCTGGAAAGGTAAATAACACGCTCAGACACTGTCGTGTTCGTTAGGTACAGTGTGCATTTTATAATCAGGTACATTTTCTGTCGAGTGGACTTTATTTCGTTACGTGACATTTACCAAATGTCTTTCATTTACAATCGCTTGATTAATCAGAGGCATTTATAGAGAACGACAAAGTAAACGTGGTACAGTGATAGAACAGTGAATAAACCGACCTATTGACTTGGTCCTCGGTTTGAATCCATGTACCATTGAATTCGTGTTTTGAGAGTTATATTAAATACTAGCTGTGCCCGCGACTTCGTCCGCGTGGAATATTATTTATTTATATTAATAAAAATAAGTAACATTTCTAAAATAAAAGTAGCCTAAGTTACTCCTTATTACATCAGCTATCTGCCAGTGAAAGTCCCGTTAAAATCGGTCCAGCCGTTTCAGAGATTAGAACAAACAGACAAACAGACAAAAATTGTAAAAATATTTTTTTGTTATATGTACCGTATTACATCCATATGCATTTAGTAAAAAACGGTTATTTTAATATTACAAACAGACACTCCAATTTTATTTATCTGTACATATTTGTAATCATCACTCGCTCGGCGGTGAAGGAAAACACTGTGGAAAACACGTACGTCCAAGAAATTATATTTCGATAGACGTGTGGTCGATCGTAAGAAAGATCCTGGTTTTCTCGGGTTTGTGGAGGCCTAACTGTAGTCATTCCACGTAAATATTGTATCTTGACCAAATCCTTAGGGAACGTAAACGGGATAACGCTCACCATGCCATACCACTAGACCATAAAAGACCATGCTTTTGATATGATGATTAAAAATAGTTTAATGTCGTATTAGCTCGCTTATTCATAGAACTGTCCAAAGGAAGGACTTGTACTCGACGGCGAGTCGTTCTCGCTGAGATTCCCCTGTTCTTTCTTTTCTCACGTCACGCTATCTCCGCGAGTTTCATCGATTTTGGTCGTGAAAGGAACGGGCTTAGAGGAAGGCCTGTTTACCGTTTCTTGAAGTTTACTGTTCCGTTAGAAAAAGTTATTTGTATCTTATCTAATTTCGTTATAACACGCTGTAGTATAAAGAGAGGTAAGGCGCACCAAAGCAGCCCGCCTGTAGAAGAGAGAGAATGTTTGGATCGGTGCACCATGCGTTCCACAGTTTCTGCCTACCGCAATGGGAGACAGGCGTGATGATATGTATGTATCATTAACGTTGTTCTAGTACTTAATGTACAGAGAGGTAGAGAGAGGTCAAAGCAGCCCGATTGGGGAAGTACCTCCACCTCACAGAAAATCACAGCCAAATAACAACTCCCTGCAGGATTGTTTTCCTACGTGTGCTTCCAAGGAGTTGCTGTGTTAGCAGCAGAGGTGGCATCGCGCGAGTGATACTTAATGTATTGCAAGCGTTCAAATTCTACGGTAACTGCTTTAAATCAGCTGGGCTGTATGCTTGTATGCCAAGCATACAGCCCAGCTGATTTAAAGCAGTTACCGTCCCGACGTAAAAAGATTAGCACGCAATAGGTATCTTCCAGCTAACCTCTTTTATGACGCTTTGTGAGATAACCATGAGTCATAGTTATTTGTAACCAAACGATAAGTTAACTGTCCAGTTAATTTCGAAATTAGGATATTTGAAGTGTTTGTTGACATAAGTAAGTACCTAGATACCAGTATCTTAACGACCCGATAAGTACCTACTTACACAATAGAACCCAGTTACACTTATCAATGTTAAGAGACGCTTGGCTCGGCTTGGCTCGGCTTGTAACGGCTTGTCCTCACTCCAATAAGGACTGACCTGGCACAATAGACTAATGCAGGCGGTACGGGGACTTTTTTTTATACTACGTCGGGAGTCATCCCAGCATACGGCCCACCTGATGTAAAGTAGGTACCGTAGCCTATTAACGCTTGCGATGTATTAAGTATCACTCGCTTGATGCCTCCTCTGCTGCTTACACAGCAACTCCTTAGGAGTTTACTGGTGACCTCAGTCACACACAGGAACACAACAACCCTCTAGGGAGTTGTTATTTGGCTGCGGTTTTCTGTGAGGTGGAGGTACTTCCCCAGACGGGCCTGCTTTGATGCGCCCTCTCTCTCAAAACATCCAGACCAAGACAAACAGACATGTTCATGCACACAAATGTTTGCCTTGTGTGGGAATCGAACCCACGAGCGAGCGTTTGTTGTGTTCCTGCGTGTGAGTGAGGTCACCAGTAAGCTCCCAAGGAGTTGCTGTGGTGAGCAGCAGAGGAGGCATCAAGCGAGTGATACTTGATATACTGCTAGCGTTAATAGGCTACGGTACCCGCTTTACATCAGAAGCGCCGTATGCTTGTATGCCTCCCGACGTAGTATAAAAAAAACTCCTCCACCGGGCCCATAATAATAAACACACCAAAAAATAAAACATACGGTCTCCCTTCCTGTAATGTATTTTTACTTTTATTGTTATTTCTATAGTATCTATCTATCTATAACTTCACGCCAGGTCCCTTGTGGTGTAGGCAGAGAGAGCCGAGCGCCACGTGACTCGATCCTTACACACCTCACTCGCTCAATAACATTCATTGCTCTTCTCATGTACGCTCGCCTGTTTCTAAGGCTCCTGATATCACTTTCTTATAGAATACGATCGATTTGGTCATGGTAGGTTAGTCTTGGTCTTCCTCGGCTACTACATCCTTCCACTTTCGCATTATATATCTGTTTCGTAATTCTTTCTTGCTGCATTATTTCCACATGTCCGAACCAACGAGTATGCCTCTTCTTATTTTAACTTCTTATTTCTATTTAGTAAAAATTGTAATATGCTTTTTTACACAAATACTAGACTGTAGCCAAATAACAAATCCCCAGACGGTTGTTGTGTACTTGCGAGCGAGTAAACAAGCCGCTGAGGAGTTGTTGCGATAGTAGCAAAGATGGCGACGCCCTCCTTTTATTGCAAACGTCCACAGACTGCGGTAACTGCTTTACATCAGGCGAGCTGGAGGCTTGTTTGCTACCGGATGTGTAGAAATGAATGAAGATACCCAAGTGGGACGTTCATTGAACTAGAAATGATCACAGAGTCATTAAAAGAAAGCTACCAATGCTCTAATTGTCGCCGCGGTACTTATCTATCTATAACTAACACCATAAGGCAGGCCGTATACTTGTTTGCTATCGCAGTGGAATAAAAAAAGAAAAACTTCACGCCAAGTTCCTTGCAAAGTAGGCGGAGAGAACCGAACGCCATATAACTCGGTCCTTGCACACTTTACTCAATTCAAAGAATGCAGTTAGCATTAAGTCCGCCTTTTGTACCGTAGTATTGTCAATAAAGTTCTAAATATATAAATTCTTTAACATTCATAGCTCTTCTAATGCACGCTCGCCGGTTCCTGGGGCTCCTGGCATCACCTTCACATAAAACACGATCAATTTGATCATTTGTACATATATTATTTACTACTAAGTAAGCATAAGTTCCACCTGATGTTAAACGGTTATCGTAGCCAATAAACCGATAATAAAATATACAATGACTGATATTCAATTTTCGATTTTATATATAAAAATAATTAATATTGTCGGACAAATTACACAGCGCCATCTAGCCCCAAAGTAAGCGAAGCTTGTGTTATGGGTACTAGACAACTGATAAACATACGTAAATACATTTTTTTTGTAAATACATTATATTCCCACACAGTACAAACATTTGTGTGCGTGAACATGTCTGTTTGTTTTGGTCTGGGTATTTTCTATGTATAATAAGTATGTATTTACAAAAAAAAAAATGTATTTACGTATGTTTATCAGTTGTGTAGTACCCATAACACAAGCTTCGCTTACTTTGGGGCTAGGTGGCGCTGTGTAATTTGTCCTACAATATTTATTTATTTATTTATTAAACTTACGACATACTCGGAAAGAAGGGAAACATCTTCGAAACTGGATTCCGATGATGGACGACCCATTTACATAGCTGCGAGTTTGTACGGAACCCTCGGTGCGGGAGTCCCTCTAACACTTGGTTGGTTAACATTAAATAGAGTTAGCAAAAAATAAGCCAAAGTTTAACGTCCTCTAGTTTGTTTTTTGAAGATAAATATGTGGTATCAGCGAACTCAATTGGATTCATATCTAGTAATTATTTCATTACAAGAGTTAACGAAATTAACTTGACAAGTTCTGCAGGATAGTACAATACAATACACTTTATTGCACCAAAAGGAAAATACATAAAAACAAAAACATTACAGTAGCAGTACAACGGCGGTCTTATCGCGGTGCGATCTCTTCCAGACAACCTTTGGGTAGAGGAGAAATAAGGAAACAAGGTAGGGCGGCGCAGAGCGAAACTTAAGGAAAATAAAAGTAATTATATCTATCTATAACTTCACGCCAAATCCCTTGCGGGGTAGGCAGAGAGAACCGAGAGCCGCGTGACTCGATCCTTACATACCCCACTCGTTTCTTTAACATTAATTGCTCTTCACATGCACGCTCGCCAGTTTCTAGGGCTCCTGACATCACCTTCTGATAGAACACGACCAATTTGGTCTAGTTATTATATAATCTGCATAAATAAATACATAAACATACATGTATACATATGTTATATATACTAAAATGTATACATAATTAATCTAATACTTAATTTAATTTTAGTTAAAGAAGCGAGTGAGATATGTAAGGTTCGAGTCACGTGGCGCTTGATTGTCTTTGCCTATCGTGCAAGGGATTTGGCGTGAAGTTATAGATAGATATTACACCTACCTATTACGAAAAACTAAATAAAAATTTAACTAACTCATCCCACTGCTGGGATACGTATCTCCCCTCAACCGTAGGGGTTTAGAATATACTCCAGCACGCTGCTCAACTGAGGATTTGCGGAGGCCTGTGCTTTCAAACCGCCCCAAGGTCACATACCTACCTAGCTTAATGAACTTAGCATATCTATCAACAACAGCCAGGACTGACGCGTTAGCTGTCAGCCACCAGCACTGAGAAGCTCGTAACAGATGAACCCATCCTGGGGAAGTACTCTCCACTGCACAGAAAACCGCAACAAAATAATAACTACCTAGAAGGTCGTTTGTTGTGTTCCTGCGTGTGAGTGAAGTTATAAGCTCCTAAGGAGTTGCTGCGTTAGCAGCAGAGGTGGAATTTGCAAATGATACTTAATGCATTACTAGCGTTCATAGGCTACGGTAATCGCTTTACATCAGGTGGGCCATTTGCTTGTATGCCATTCGACGTAGTATAAAAAAATATTATATTAATTCAATTTCATACATTCAATTAGTAATTACGTACCGTTTTCATTCAAAGGGCATTGTTTTAACTAACCTATATCTTTAGAATATTCACCAAGTCGAAAAAAATAACAAATAAATAAATAATTAACAGAGGTAGAGCGCATACATACAGACGGACAAACATCGCAGATCGCAGTGACATTAATAAGCTACAATTATATGTATAGACTAGTGAACGCCTGGTGGTCGAAGTTCCACCATAATTCAAATAAGTTTTAAGTTTGAACAACTAATATATATTAACGCCAAATTTGGCGTGAAGAAGAAGAAGAAGAAGCCGGTAGGCAGAGAGAATCGATCTTTACAAACCTCACTCGCTTCTTTAACATTCATTGCTCTTCTCATGCACGCTCGTCGGTTTCCAAGGCTCCTGACATCACCTTCTGATAGAACACGATCAATTTGATCATGTTAGTCTCGGTCTTCCTCGGCTCCTACATTCTTCCTCTTTTGCATTGTATATCTGTTTCGTTAATTCTTTCTTTCTTCCATTCTTTCCACATGTCTCACTCAAAGTGAGTGTACCTCTCTTAAATTAGCTTCTTAACATATTTTAACCAATTTCTCAAATCTCTCTCTCGATCTCTCGAAGTTAAAATGCACTACGATCTCAATACCTTGGTGGTGGTCCTTGGTGCTTTTCACTCGGAACTAAAATGATAATTTTGGGTACTAATAGGTAACTTACAAGATGGTTGTTTGAACATACATAATTTGTCTTTTCTTTTACAGTTATCAATGTTAAGCACTGTATTGGTGGCGTGTGCCCTGGGAGCGGTGGTCGCCCTCCCCCCGCAACGTCACAGGGACCTTGTCAACGGAAAGCAGTGCGGGTATGAGGTAGGTACTCGTAGCAGTTAACCTGCTGTACACAGCCGTATAGGTAGGTATATACACTATAGTAGAGGAAAAATAACACCATTTCAGTCAAGGACGTATCGTGGCGTGCACACTGAGAGTTCGGTACGTAAATTAACGTAAGTTTGATGAGCTCGGTGGCTCAGTCGTGAATGACGCGACTTTGACACCAACGCTCGTGGGTTCGATTCCCACACAAGGCAAACATTTGTGTGCATGAACATGTTTGTTTGTCTTGGTCTGGATGTTTTAAGAGAGGTAGAGCGCATCAAAGCAGCCCGTCTGGGCAAGTACCTCCACCTCACAGAAAATCGCAGCCAAATAACAACTCCCTAGAGGGTTGTTGTGTTCCTGCATGTGAGTGAGGTCACCAGTAAGCTCCCAAGGAATTGCTGTGTAAGCAGCAGAGGAGGCATCGCGCGAGTGATACTTAATGTATCGCAAGCGTTAATAGGCTACGATACCTGCTTTACATCAGGTGGGCCGTATGCTTGTATGCCTCCCGACGTAGTATAAAAAAAATATATTTCCGCAATGTTGATGTGAGTAATAGAGTTAGTTTGAAAGAGAGTATCGGTGTTAATAACAAGATGCCTCTTGTTTGTTTGTTTGTTTGTTGATGCTCCGGAAATAATCATGAAACAGATACACAACGCGAAATAACAAGCATGTAGGAGCAGAGGAAGGTCAAGTCTCACCTACCACGACCAAATTGGTCTTGTTTTATCAGGTGGTGCCATAGGGACCAGCGAACGTGCACGAGAACAACTATGAATGTTAAAAAAGCGAGTGAGCTGTGCAATGATCGCGTCTTGTACACTCGTTTCGTTCTGTCTGCCCCGCAAGGGAGCTGGCGGGGAGATATAGATATAGAAAACAACAGACCAATAAAAACAGACATGTTCGAGCATAAAATGTTTACTTTTTGTATTCTTTTTGTATTCGCTATGGTGAAGTATGATAGTGCGCCTGTCCTGTAAACTCCCTGGATTGTATATAAAAATAACCAGTTGAGAATGCGCAAGCTTGCATTGCCAGAGGAACACCTGGCTCGTCAGTTATATAACAATTCATTTTTTTTTTATTTGACGGCCATTTTGACCATATTCCTTAAGAGATTGGAACGGTGTTCCTGAACATTCCTAGTCTACTTTTTTATGCTGAATCCGAATCTGAAGTCAAAATTCGAATATTCGAAAAAAACGCACACACAGACAAACATATAGATTTCATATAGGAACGGTGTTCCTGAAAAGTAGATAGGGAATGTTGTATATAAAATATGTAATGCAAAAGAATTAGAGTAGGTCCCAAGACACATCCTTGTGGTACACCAGCATTCGGGATAACGCATCCGATTAAACACCGACTACCGAAATATTGAAGCGCATTTTTATTCATTTAATCACTTACAATTGAAAATTGAGTACCCACCAGTGGTTTATAAAGAGATTTTGATGTTACACAATCGCTTTTTGAGGCTTTAGTGATGTGTCTAAAAAATTACTATAAATTACATCTATGAATTTAAAAATTTAGAAGATAAATAATGAGATAAATCTGCTGAAATACGACACACTTTATGAAAAGCTAGAGCAGAATGGTATACAGGGACCATTACTGGAATGTCTTTATAGCTATCACAATAATAGGAAAACAGCCGTCAAGATAGATGGGCATATCGGCGACATGATGGCAACGAAATGTGGTACGGCCCAAGGTTCCATAATCGGTCCGATAGAGTACCTTATATATGTAAATGATATGTGTAACATATATTGCGATACTTGCTTAATATTAGCTAGTGAAAACATAACAGTAGCTGAAAAAAATATGCAAAATAACAACGATGTCTTATGTAAGTGGCCTCATGATGTAGGTCTTGTTATAAACGAAAAAAAGACAAAAGTGATACACATCTATTCTGCTTACCTAAAAACGCATACGAGGCCTACTATATTGACCCATTCGCATCAATGTCTACATTATTGTACTGCTGGCAATAATAATTGTAACTGCAATCCTCTTGAGATAGTAAATCAACATATGTATCTAGGACTGACGATAGATAATAAATTTAACTGAAAAGCACACAGCACATTTGTAACAAGCTTACGTGTATATTGGCAAAACTTGCTATACTAAAATACAAATTACCGTATCATACATGTTATAATGTTGTACATGTCTCTAGCTGACAGTGTTATTAACTACGGCATATCTAGCTACGGCCGAACGTTTAAAACATATATTAGTAATGTATACGATCTGCAATTGAGACTATTAAAGACTATATTATACCTATATTGTACCGACCTATATCAAGGAAAAATATAAGGATAATGACATAGGACTGTTTAAAGTTTGCAAAATTATAAGTGTTCAAAATAAGTTTAAAATAGCCATTATTTGTGAACATTACGAATATATAAATAATCTAACAAAATAACCTGCGAAAACTTACATATTTGCCTAAATTTGTACTACCTAAATATAATAGAGGAGTCGATGGAATATATTGCTCTAGCAGGTGATATGCCCCAGGAATGGAAGTGTTAAAGGGCATAACGCCGCGCGTAACTTCGGAAAAAGCGCAGCACACCTCTCGACATCCCTGAGTCACTCACACCGGTGTTGCCTCTGGCCAACTTTCTCTGGCATTTCGGGGGTCCATCCAGTGAGTGGCGAGCCACCGCTTGCCAGGAGTAACATCAAATATGATAGTTATGGCAGGCGTACGTCTCTCTTCTCCAATAGCCCGCAATAATATTCTAATAATACCTCCAAATCTCATTTTAATAGCCCACTTTTTTCCGACATATGTCCAATAGTCCCAATACCTGCCGTGACCTGTTCATGGGTAAATTCTCCCATTGATATCACCCGGAGCAGATCACAGCGGCTATAATACGTTACATCATTCTTTTCAAAGGGTCTCTACGCGTTGGATTCATATCCCCGCGCACGCCTATCAAATGACCGGGTTAAACGCCGTGACTTTAGAGAGAATTATAATAATAATAAGAACGTCATGATGTAGGTATTACATATATTCTATCCAATTAAGAGCATGCAAGAAGAATTGTGAATATTTATCAAATTAAAGAGCTCATTCATAGTTGATTTACAAATTGTTGACAAACAACGACAACGTACACAGACCCCGTCGTCACGACTCACACTTGACCAGTTATATTTTAACCAGAGACATACCAGACGTACACACATTCTCTGGCGAGTGACTGGGTTTCCAAGTAAACACAATGCGTAGTTCATAAGTTATCACAAGTCGATAAATATAGTTTGTTGATCTAGTGGAGCGTTGACATTATGTAGGTATACGTAAATATGACGTATTTATAACCAGCAGTTCCTCGGGCCTCCCCTCCCCCGTATCGTGATGTTAAATAGACTATAACCTACCTCAAGTAGTAGGTTATTAAGTCCAAAAACAGATTTCTAAATCTGACTGGTAGTTCCAGAGATAAGCGCAATCTATCCAAACGAAACTTTTCAGCTTTATAATTAGTATAGATTACTAACATCTTTAAAGAAGGAGCCGTGATGGCCCAGTGGATACAGAACTGGCCTGTGGACCAAGCGGTCCTGGTTCAATACTGGCCACTAAACTAGTGTTTTTAGATTTACATATGTACATATTTGTAATTATCACTCGCTCGGCGCTCGGCGGTGAAGGAAAACATCCTGAGGAAACACGCACGACCAACAAATTATATTTCGAAAATTATACAACCTTGAGGGTTGTTATTAGCATTTGGTTTTCTGTGAGGTTTCTGGAAGATACTTACTACTCCAGACAGGCTAATTTGATGCGCCCTACCTCTCTTAAAAATACCTTTCTCTTACGGTGGTAATGTCTTCCAGAGCTGCACCCGGCCTGATCCTGGCAAGCTGAACGTCCACATAGTTCCGCACACTCACGATGACGTCGGCTGGCTGAAGACCGTGGACCAGTACTACTACGGCAGTGAGTACACGCTTTATATGCAGTGTGCGAGTGAGCTTCCCTCACCGGTCTTAATGACTTGTGTTAATGCTGAGGGAACCGAACACCACATGACTCGATCGCTTTTCTTTTATACTACGGCGAGGGGCATACAAGCATACAGCCCACCTGATGTAAAGCGGGTACCGTAGCCTAATAACGCTTGCGATATATTAAGTATCAATCGCGCGATGCCTCCTCTGCTGTTACACAGCAACTCCTTGAGAACTTACTGTGAGGGTTGTTGTGATCCAGAAACTCAACGACCCTCTAGGGAGTTGTTATTTGGCTGCGGTTTTCTGAGAGGTGAAAGTACTTCCACAGAGCTGCTTTGATGCGCCCTATCTCTCCTAATAATCAATAAATGGCTTCTTTAACATTAATTGCACTTCTCATGCACGCTCGCCGGTTTCTAAAGCTCCTGACATCACCTTCTCATATAACACGACCAATTTGATCATGGTAGGTAAGTCTTGGCCTTCCTCGGCTCCTACATCCTTCTATTTTCGCGTTGTATATCTGTTTCGTAATCCATTCTTCTTGCATTCTTTCCACGTGTCCGAACCAACGGAGCATGCGTCTTCTTTCAATACTAAGGACAACCCACAGTGACCATTTTGTCTCTTACATATTACAAAAAAAATAACGGGTTATTTACGTAGATATTTTATCAATACTGTTTTAAATAATACAGTATTATTCCTTACCCAATTAAATATATTAGATACGTTGTGCATTTAGAATCACTCCACACTGAAAACTTTGTATGTACATTGCACCCGCGCGAAGCCAGGGCGAGCCGTTGTACTAAATATATGTACTATTGGCCCAGCCCAGACCACTAAATAATGAACCATTTGACAGCGCATGAAGACCTTCCTTACTCAAAATGTAGTGTTTTAGCGCCTAAATATTTCAGCGATTCGAGCCTACTGACTTTATATATTTTAACCAATAAGACGATAAGTGACGCGATGATGATCTGTGAACTAACCAATACGAACTACGCGTTCTAGTTCACCCCTAGACCCGTAGAGGTGTATTTAATTACTATAGAAAATCGTGTCATCGGGTCTCCATAGATTATTTCCTTTATGATCCAGACAGCGTACGTCTGAAATTTTCACCAAATCTTTAGCGTGTGATCATATGGTTTATTATCGTCATACCACTTTCAGGCGTGCACCAAACGTGATAAGGTTTAGGTTACATTGTTATTAAGTTAGTCTCTTCACCGCCACTGCGTGGGTGTGCGCTGGCCCTAAACATTATTATATCATGTGTTTCAGGTCGCAATAACATTCAGAAGGCCGGCGTGCAGTACATCTTGGACTCCGTTGTGAAGGAACTGTGGCAGAACCCCAAGCGAAGGTAATGTTATCTAGGTATCCTTTTACTTTGTCAATGAGTATACTAGTGGCCTATCCTACTTTAAGTATGTATATCTTCACGTCAGGTCCCTTGCGGGGTAGGCAGATAAATCCGTGCGCCATAAGACGCGGTACATACCCCACTCGCTTCCTTGAACATGATTTAAGTAACCCCTAAAATAAACAATGCGAAAGTGGAAGGATGTAGGAGCCGAGGAAAATCAAGACTAACCTACCATGACCAAATTGGTCGTGTTTTGTGAGAAGGTGATGTCAGGAGTCCCAGGAACCGGCGAGCGTGCATGTAAAGAGCTATGAATGTTAGAGAAGCGAGTGAAGTGTGTAAGGACCGCGTCTTATGGCGCTCGGTCCTCTCTGCCTGCCCCGCAATGGACCTGGACCATAAACACTAACTCTACCTTGTCTTGTTTGTGTGGATGGGCTATTTTCATTGACGGAGAGTTAATTTTACAAAAAGGAACTCATCATTTAACATCGCTTCAGTCCGTATTTGTCCACTGCTGGACATAGGCCTCTCTTGTAGGCCCTTCCCCCTCGATCCTGACCCACCTGCATCCTTACAAATTCTATAGAATAATTAAACATTAAAATTATTAAACATAAAAACTATAACGCCATCTCTTGATAAAGAAATACTAATGGATCTCTTTCTGATTTGATCCTATCTCAGATTCATCTACGTAGAGACAGCATTCTTCTGGAAATGGTGGGTGCGGCAGTCGGGGGCTGTGAAGCAGCGGGTGCACAAGCTGGTGGAGCAAGGCAGGCTGCAGTTCGTCGGAGGAGCTTGGAGCATGAACGACGAGGCTGCCGTCCACTATCAAGCAACTATTGATCAGTTCACTTGGGGATTGAAGTAAGTATTATACTACGTTAACCCTCAAAAGAACCTGTGATCCGGCTTCCCCCCAAATGTGATAAATGTATATTTTGATTCCATTCACTCAATACGATTTCGCTGAAACATAGCTGCTGCTAGTTGTGGATGTTTTTCATAATTTCGAGAGATATTAACTTGCCTTGAATCTACATACAAATAAAGGCAGCATACAAAATGATCAGAGTAGGTGCTAAGACACTGCCTTGCGGTACGCCAGTATTCCTGATCCACCCAATTATAAAGCTGGAAATCTATGTACGAAATCTCTACAGCCGGCAGTGTTTATTATTTTTAGAAAGCTAAACGACACGTTCGGCGAGTGTGGGATCCCACGCGTGGGCTGGCAGATAGATCCGTTTGGGCATTCCCGAGAGTTCGCCTCTCTCTTGGCCGGAATGGGTTACGACGGTCTCTTCTTGGGCAGAATAGACTACCAGGACAAGAGTGTTAGGAAGAGAGACAGGACTATGGAAATGGTTTGGAGAGGAGACGACATTTTAGGTAAGTTTATAATGAAAATGCCGAGTCCGCTAAGGGATTAACACCAAGGCTTGTGGGTTCCATTCTTACACAGGACAAACATTTGTGTGCATGAACATGTCTGTTTGTTATGATTTCGGCTTTTTCAAGAGGTAAGGCGCATCAAAGCATTCCGACAACGGGAGTGCCTCCTGATAGAAAACCGTAGCCAAAAAACAGCTTCCTAGAAAGATGTTGTGTTCCAGCGAGTGAGAGAGATTAGTAAGCTCCAAATCAGTTGCTGTATTATACAGCAAGGGTGGTAACGCGTGAATGATATTTTCTGCATTGCAAGCGTTCATAAGCTACGGTAACCACTTTCAATTAAATTAATCAAATATATAAATTTATAATAATAATAAATATTATCGGACAAATTACACAGCGTCATCTAGCCCCAAAGTAAGCGAAGCTTGTGTTATGGGTACTAGACAACTGATAAACATACGTAAATACATTTTTTTTTTTGTAAATACATACTTATTATACATAAAAAATACCCAGACCAACACAAACAGACATGTTCATGCACACAAATGTTTTACTGTGTGGGAATCGAACCCACGAGCGTTGATGTCAAAGCAGCGTAACAACGCGTTTCACTACTGCGACACCGAGCTCGTCATCATACATATCATATCCATGCGTTTCCAGGTCCGTCATCAGATATCTTCACCGGAATATTATATAACACGTACTCCCCCCCACCAGGGTTCTGTTTCGATGTTCTGTGTAATGACGAACCGATTATAGATGACCCGGATTCACCTATATACAACGTCGACAAAAGGGTAAGTTAAAACTAATCGTATAACGTCATCATGTTGGTACTATCGACAGTAAAGGGCGGTCCACATCGGATGGAAATGCGCCACGTACGCTCGGGCGAACTTGTTCAACTTGCAGTGTAGTGCAGTAGTGCAGTAGGTTGCAGATTTTATAGTAAGTTTCGCTCGGTGTCTTTATGTTTTTTTTAATTAAAATTGCGTATTCTCAGGAAAGAAACCTATGCACATTAAAGTAATAAGATATGGCGTCATATTGTTAAGTCAGCACGATGCAATAAGCGCTCTCAGAGCCATTTTTAATTTACTCACTCTTAAGCTCCATCTAGATAACACGCGTATGCAACGTTATACTAGATCCTGCACACTGGTCGCCCCGTGTACAACAACATAGCCTGTTGATAAATTAATAGTTGGCCATTAACCCGCCGAGTTCCGCAGTTACCGTTATTCAGTATACTTAGTCTGGCCATAAATACTGTTACAATTAAAAATAAACAAAATATTACATTTGAATTTGGAATCTGTCATTTTTATATGATTGTTCATTGAGTTTTCTCATTTTGGCGCCAATACATTGTACAATATTTTGCGATATTAAAATGGAGTGGGGTGATAAAGAGAACCGAATCGCTGTGATGGCATTACACAAAGTAGGTATGGAGCCAAATGCAATTTTTAAAACTCTCCAAACGCTTGGTATTAGTAAAATGTTTGTGTACCGGGCTATTAATAGGTACAATGAGACCTCCGCTGTTTGTGACAGAAAAAGATCTGACCGTCCACGTAGTGTTCGTACGAAAAAGGTGGTCAAAGCAGTAAGGGAAAGAATTCGAAGAAATCCTGTCCGAAAGCAAAAGATTTTATCTCGGGAGATGAAGATAGCACCTAGAACCATGTCGCGTAGTTTAAAAGATGACTTAGTACTTGCAGCCTATAAGAGACGTACTGGTCATTACTTAACAGAAAATTTAAAAAAAATAGGGTGGTAAAATCGAAACAACTACTGAAGCGGTACGGAAAGGTAAGTCACAGAGAAAAATTGTTTACGGATGAGAAAAATTTTACAATTGAGCAACATTTTAACAAACAAAATGACCGTATTTATGCTCAAAGCTCTAAGGAAGCTTCCCAATTAGTCGACAGAGTGCAACGTGGGCACTATCCGACTTCAGTGATGGTTTGGTGGGGTATTAGCTATGAAGGAGTGACTGAGCCATACTTTTGTGAAAAAGGTATCAAAACATCGGCACAAGTGTATCAAGATACCATTCTTGAGAAGGTAGTGAAGCTCTTAACAACACCATGTTCAATAACCAAGAATGGTCCTTCCAGCAAGACTCGGCGCCGGGTCATAAAGCTCGGGTCTACGCAGTCTTGGTTGGAAACGAACGTTTCGGACTTCATCAGAGCTGAAGACTGGCCGTCGTCTAGTCCCGATCTTAATTCGCTGGATTATGATTTATGGTCAGTTTTAGAGAGTACGGCTTGCTCTAAACGCCATGATAATTTGGAGTCCCTAAAACAATCCGTACGATTGGCAGTGAAGAATTTTCCCATGTTTCAGTATTTATGGCAAGACTAGGTATATGTCATAAGCGAGTGGTCTGATTAGACCACACGGAACCCGTGCGTCGGGTTAAGAACTGAATTTAGACTGACAACGACCCTAAAATGATTACCTTGATTATTAAGACATAAACTTAGTTTATATTCGCATTACACTAAGCACCTTCCGTTAGATGTGAACCGCCCTTTATGCTCACAATAGTGTTGGGATAAATGTATAGGATTACGAAGCAGCTATCATTTATCGATATGTTAGCGTTAGAAGCAACGATGCAACGTCGACCGCTGCCTGTCTATGGATGGGTTTATCTATCTCGAGTTTCTCCGTGTTTCGGAGGGCACGTTAAGCCATCGGTCCCGGCTGTTGTCGATAGATGACAGTCGTTAAGCTAAGTCAGTGGCCCTCGGGCGGCTTGAAAACGCTGGCCTCCGCCAATTCGCATTTGAGCAGCGTGGTGGAGTATGCTCTAAACCCCTTCGGTTGAAGGGGTGACACGTGTCCCTGCAGTGGGATGAGTGAAGGTTGATGGTTGGTTTGTTTCACTGCGTTGTTAGTTTCAACAATGAAATAAATTGTGCAAACCGGGACACCACTGTGTCTACAATAGTCTATTATTAATTTGAAATTTTGCACATTTTCCGAATAATACGGAATATGGCGAAGCAAATAGAGTGAAACTTTGGATTGTCACCATCGGGCGGGAGTTACTAGATACCAGTTGTCATGTGACTAGTCGAGCTGTGAGAAGTGCCGATGGTCCTAAGCTCACACGTAGTATTGACTCGTCATTAAAGAATGCTTTCATTGGATCCAACTTCGCAACAATGGAGAGTTGGTAAAGAGCTAAAGGCTTGCTATACAGGAAGCGTTTGTAGATTATGATAACTAGTTCAATGCCAGAATTTATTACCATCAGATATTCTCCAAAGATGAATAATATAGAATCTAGCAGTGTTTTCTGGATATGGCAAAGAGATAATAAAGTTAGAATAATCGCGGTGCGTAACGTTTGAAGGTCAGTTGCAATGATTATTTAAGGATGAGTCTTCATTTAAAAGATGAGAAAGGGCAGGCTCCGTTGGTTTGGGCATCTTCGGGATGAAAGAATAGACATAAAGATTAGGTATAATGCGAAAGAGGAACGCTGTAGAAGCTGAGGAAGGCCGAGAATACCACGGTTAAGGAGTTCTGCGAGGGTGCGTGAAAACAACTATGCATGTTAAAGAAGCGAGTGAGGTGTGTACAACTGGCGGAGACATGAATCGCTAGGTTCCCCTCCCCGCAAAGCAGAAACGATGTACATAGTGTTAATTTGTCAAAAGGTGGACGATTTTATCGAAATATCCAAGAATATGGCCAAAGCGTACTCCACAAACAACATTCTGGTGACGATGGGCGAGGACTTCCACTACCAGGACGCTGCGATGTGGTTTTCGAATCTCGATAAACTGATCGAGTAAGTCCTCCCGTGCACGCGTATTCACTATTTCCATGCACGCATTGATTTTGCATGACACGCCTTTTTGTAAGCTTTTGTTTGGTTAACATTTTGGCATGTAGTCTTGTGGGAAATAAGTGCTGGCGCCTGCATGAGTTAAACTGATTGTCATAGCCTATGCCGTGTGCCAGCAAATATGGGGAATCTTAAGGTCACTCGCCGTGCTATGGAACTGGCTATACTCGGGGTTTCGCTGCATGATAAAATCAGAAATGAGGATATCCGCAGTAAAACTAAAGTAACTGTCATAGCCCGAAGGATAAACGAGCTGAAGTGAATTTCATATCGCATTGTCAATTATGAACGGTACATTAGTAATTGTGTAGCAAATGATATTTACCCTAATTTAACTACGTAGAAGGAATGAATGTGCAAAATTTCAATAGACACAGCGGTTTGGTGACTTCCTTGAACTTTAGTTTAGTTTGTATACAAACCCGCGTTGATAATTTATGAAAAAATGAAAATGAATGAAATCTATGTTATTGAAGTTATACTTCTTTATGCGCGTTATGAAAACATGATGAGAGTGAAATTTTAAGATGCGCGCGCATCACTGTAATACAAAAGTAACAGGTTGAAGCTGCTAAATGTTTCACGGTATTACCGGTAGATGGCGCTATAGTTAAAAACGTACATAATTTGTACTTGACTTGTATGTAATACATTCCATAAACATCGCCGCTACTACTTGAAAGACGTTTTTTAATTTTACTCCAATAACCCTTCTTATAAATTAAAATATTATTATTTAATATAATTAATACTAAATATTATTAAATTATTAATGTTAAATATTTATTTAATGATGCCAAAGAAGTATAACTTCACACGCGCGTACATAAGTACACGCACCCATTTTTTTAATTTGTATTTATTATTGGACTCTTTTTGTCGATACCGAACATATGGCACGAACAGAATTGGACGACATACACTAAATAAATAAATAAATATAAATAATAGATGTAATTTAAAAAGATTTGACTTAAATCGATCCATTATTTAACTAGTATCGCCCGAATATTAAACCGGGCTCCTAACTTATGTACTTTTTTTTCGATCATTTGAAATAAATGACAAAATATGTCGTAAATGCAATCTAATATTTCTACATTGACTTTAATACTTTTTTTTAACTTAAATAGGTCCAACATAATTGTCGTATTTGCCGAATCCTTTTTACAGATATCAGACTTCCTGACATATATTGATGAACAGTCCAAGCACTATAGGACCAACAACGTTATAGTTACTATGGGAGGCGATTTCACCTACCAAGATGCTGCCATGTGGTACACTAACTTGGATAAACTTATTGAGTGAGTTAAAGTTAATTACCAAATGGAGATGTTACAAGAGAGATACAATAGGTGATCACACATTTCAAAAATTGATACAAATTGATTATATTCAATATTTATCACTATAAAAAATGATGACAAATATACTTTTTTAATAAATAAACCTTTTTAATGACCCACAATGTTTATTTAAAAATGGCGCCTTAGTCTCGGAACGCGTGACGTCATTTCTGTGTAAACAAGCTACGAGTCGTAAAGCAAAATAAGTCACACACAAGTCAGTCGTGTGCAAACTTAAATAGCTTTACATCAGAAATGTAATAATAGTTTTTACGGCTCTTGCCATTTTTACTTACCACTTTTAAATAAACAATCTCTAGACATGAGTGAGTCTTATTTATCATCTATCTATAACTTCACGCCAAATCCCTCGCGGGGTAGGCAGAGAGTACCGAGCGCCACGTGACTGGATCCTTACACACCTCACTCGCTTCAATAACATTCATTGCTCTTCTCATGCACGCTCGCCGATTTCTAGGGCTCCTGACATCACCTTCTGATAGAACACGACCAATTTGGTCATGGTAGGTAAGTCTTGGCCTTCCTCCGCTCCTACATCCTTCCACTTTTGCTTTGTATATCTGCTTCATCATTCTTTCATCCTGCATTCTTTCTACATGTCCGAACCAACGGAGCATGTCTCTTCTTATTTTAACACCGACGCTCTCTTTCAGACCAACTCTGTTTCTAACATCATCATAGCGAATACGGTCTACAAGCGTTACGCCACAATATTGCGCAACGCTCGGATTTGGACCGCGTTTATTCTACTTTCATGCTCTCTCTGCCATACCCAGCTCTCGCTTCCATAAGTTAGCGTTGGCACTGCATTGTGTATCGCGAGTTGTGCCTTCTGGCCCAGGTTTTTACTACCAAGAAGTTTTCCCAACGCTCCATTCACACTATTCCCAGCACTCACTCGCCTTTCCACATCTGCGGTGTATCATCTTCCATCCCTGCTGAAAGCGCATCCAAGATATACAATCTCATCCACTTGTTCCTTACATTGGTTCTGGATTCTTCTCTTTCAAATACCATTATCTTTGTTTTCTTTGCATTCAGTAATATTATTTATCATAATATTTTTATGGTGATATTTATCCATTGCGATTAATTTCAATCACTTTTTGCAATGTTATCCAATCACCCATTTGTAAATAGCAATAAAAAAAAGAGGTGAGATAGCGCAGTGGACAAAGAACCAGTATATTAACCGTCCGCTCGTGGTTCGAATCTCGGTGTGGGCACGTTTATAATTATCAAGTAGAAGGATAATAGAAAAGTATAAGAAAGGTTTATGCGTAACGCGCAAAACTCCTTTTATTTCCAAGTGTTTATAGACTGTGGTGGCCGCATTACATTACGGTGGGCACTATGCTTGTTTGTTTTCCAACTTTGTTAAAAAAAGCTTTACCCTACTATGTCGATGGAAGTTAAAATAATTGCATGTACTTTTATACAACGCAATGGTTGAGTATTATAAATCACTAGCTGCTGCCCGCGGCTCCGCCCGCGTGGAGTCAAATAACGTAGCCTATGTGTTAATCCAGATCATAATCTATCTACGTGCCAAATTTCATTCAAATCCGTTCAGCCGTTTAAGCGTGAAAGAGCAACAAACATCCATCCATACATACAAAGTTTCGCATTTATAATATTAGTAGGATTTGCATGTTATTCTAACGACGAACACAAATAGCTCCCGAGGATGGCTCGTGGAGAGGACTGTCACAGAGACAACCGGGGCAGCCAAGGCAGCAGCTGTTGCACGAATCCTCAGTTTCAAATGTATGTGGAAGCGACCATATCCGCCGGTGGTGCTGATGGCGTTGGCATACGTCTAACGGGTAGACACCGGCCATCACTAGTTCGCATGCTCTGACTGATGTCTATCAGACCGTACGCCAGCTTGCTAACTTAGCAGTATAAAAATATATAATATAGATCAGATTGCATGTAAATTTTGACAAGCTTGGTGGCGCGGTGGTGAACCGCCCTCTTACGTTACTTTAACACTAACACTCGTAGGTTCGATTCCCACACAGGACATTTGTGTGCACGAATATGTTTGTTTGTCTTGGTCAGAGTGTTTGGGTGAGGTAGGAGAGAGGTAGGGTGCATCCGTTGCTGTGCTAGCAACAGCATTATTTTTATCAACGTATTAATATAGTATTGTCTTAGGTTTTCGCGATGTATTAATATAGTAATAAAATATTAATTTATTGCACTGTTTTACAAGAAAAACAATGTTTATTATCTATATAATACAAACAAATTTATAAATACATATCAATTTTATAAAATGTATGTAATAACAAGGCAATTTTTCACACAGAACTATATATATATATAAATGTATCTAAGCGTGACGGTCACGCGAGTTCAGTTTTTTTCCCATCACAAAAGTGCCGAGCGTGTATAAAGAAGATTTCACTTTAAAATACTCATTTTATTTATTTTGTTAATTTTAGACACACTAACTTGAAGGCAGCTAAGGAGGGATTGAACCTAACACTGTTTTACTCGACCCCCGACTGTTACCTCAAAGCTGTGAAGGATGCCAAGTAAGTACAAAGTCGCTTTAATGTTGACCACTAAAGACTGGAACACATCCCTCCGCCCGCGTGTCGATTAAATTCTAGAATAGTTAAATTCCAAAAAAGTTGTTGAGTTGGTAGTTAATATCATACCAGCTTTTATAACATAAGTACAGTATCAACGTGCTGACGTTTGTAGACAATACACTCCGCAACGTCGATGAGACGTGCAGTTGAGGGTATGCCACATCAATCCTTACTCATCCCACTGCAGGAATGGGGTTTAGAGCATGCTCCGCCACGCTGCTCAAATGCGGATTGGCGGAGGCCAGTGTTTTCAAGCCGCTCGAGGGCCACTGACTTAGCTTAACGACTGTCATCAATCGACAACAGCCGAGACCGACGACATAACGTGCCCTCCGAAGCACGGAGAAACTCGAGATAGATAAATCCATCCATAGACAGGCTGCGGTGGACGTTGCTTAACCTGCGTGTTCGGATAGAATGGCACGCACAACGACGCCATCGAGCTCTCACAGTTGAGGGCATAAGCTTACTGTACTAACTTATATTAGTACATTTTACATTACGGGTGTCTTTTCTTCTTCCTAGCGTTACCCGTTTCCTAATCCATTAGGATTGGCGGGGTCAGCCACCTAAGACTAAGGATTTGGCGAAGATACTGATTTTAACATGGAGCGACTGCCGGCGGACCTTCACAACCCAGAGGGTAAACCAGACAAATGTACATAAAAAAATCATAAAAATCGGTCGAGCCGTTTCAGAGGAGTGCGTCCACAAACACCGTGACACGAGATTTTTATATATATATATTTTTTTTATTAGTTCAGCGTAGGAGAATAAGTCGTAAAGTATATATCATACCGCAAGGTGATTAGGGTGTCCATATCCAGAATTTCTTTTTCAATTTTTTTGTCCCTTTTTTTTTTATTTGGCATCTACCTATATCTTCAAATTTTCACCCTACTCCTTCCACCAAAATATTCACTAAAAATAATTTGTATGGCAGAACAACGTTTGCCTGGTCTGCTAGTCAATAAATATAAACTTATTATAATGCGAGCACTGCGAAAAATTTGTGGCATAACGCTTGCTGACCGCATGATGACGTACGAAATGATGACGTACGAAAGAGAGTGTCGGTGTTGAGATAAGAAAGGGCACGCTCCGTTGGTTCGGACATGTAGACAGAATGCATGATGAAAGAATGACGAAACAGATATACAATGCGAAAGTGGAAGGATATAGGAGCCGAAGAAGGCCAAGACTAACCTACCATGACCAAATTGATCGTGTTTTATCAGAAGGTGATGTCAGGAGCCTTAGGAACCGGCGAGCGTGCATGAAAAGAGATATGAATGTGAAAGAAGCGAGTGAGGTGTGTAAGGACCGCGTCTTATGGCGCTCGGTTCTCTCTGCCTACCCCTTTTTGCCTGATGGTAAGCGAAAGAGGAGCCCAAATCGCAACTGCAACTGACAACATACTACATACCGTATCCTGTCAGTTGACGCTGCCATGCTGACCCGCAAAATGCTTCTTCACGCTTCGTTTGAAGGATCCCATATTGTAGGAAGGAGGGAACACATGTGCAGGCGCACATATATAGATTAAGCACGAAAGTTGGACATTTTTGTGCTGTCTTTTGAAAGTGACATAAAATCTCTAAACATATCCTATTTTTCTATGACACAATTTGCTTCAGCCCGACCCTACCGACGAAGCAGGACGACTTCTTCCCGTACGCAAGCGACCCCACGGCGTTCTGGACCGGCTACTTCACCTCGCGACCGACCACCAAGTACTTCGAGAGGGAGGGGAACAACTACCTGCAGGTGAGCAACCGGTGCGGCAGTGCTCGTTTCGAGTGGAGGTTCAAGCATTATTTTGACGAGCACGGTGGCTCAGTCGTGAATTCCGCGACTTTGACACCAACGCTCGTGGGTTCGATTCCCACACAAAGCAAACATTTGTATGCATGAACATGTCTGTTTGTCTTGGTCTGGATGTTTTAAGAGAGGTAAGACGCATCAAAGCAGCCCGTCTGGGGAAGTAGCTCCACCTCACAGGAAACCGCAGCCAAATAACAACTCCCTGGAGGGTTGTTGTGTTCCTGCGTGTGAGTGAGGTCACCAGTAAGCTCCCAAGGGGTTGCTGTGTAAGCACCAGAGGAGGCATCGCGCGAGTGATACTTAATGTATCGCAAGCGTTAATAGGCTACGGTACCCGCTTTACATCAGGTGGTCCGTATGCATGTATGCCTCCCGACGTAGTATAAAAAAAAACATTAACATACACAACAGGTATATAATACATGGTATACCTATATGGTGTAGATGTTCACTGCACTCAATCTTATAATTTGATATACAATAGAAGAACTTAAAATATTAATGCATTATCCACCGAATTTTTGAAGATATTTTGTACGTGTGCGTCGGTCTTACGAATATAATATGTACGAAAATAGTAGAAAATAATAGTAAAATTCCGGACAGTAATTCTATTGTGTAATAAAATTGTAAGTAATTATTACTACACTATTACTCCGCGCCAAATCCCTTGCTTCCATTAGGATCGGCGGAGTCCGCTAGGCCTTTGGACCGTTAAATTTACTCAGACGCCTCTTCGGTTATATATACACCCTGTATACAATATACCTGACTATGCTAGATAAACCTCGTCAGCATTATGACATCCATAGAGTTACAGGTCAGTTCAATCCCAACATTCTAGGGGTAACACTGGCCACAAATTATTACTAGTTTTCCTTGTATTATAAGTTAACCTGTGAATTTTCAAATAAAAAGTGATATCATAAAAAACATTTTTTTTAAAACTCTGAATTCAAAATCCGTATAACAGTACGTTCCGACAACGTATATAATTAATCCATCCATGTCGGTAGATGTAATAATTGAAGAACCAATGTAAGACAAATACCACCTTAGTCTTCCTGCGACCACGGACGCTGCAAAACATTCGAAACGTCAGGTTCAACAAAATAAATAAAACACGCGATACTTCCGTTAAAAATTGTTTAATTCAATGTGTAACAATCGCGAAAACCTAAGACAATACTAAGCCTTTGGATTTGATGAATGAAATGATTTTGACATGACCTTGTCCCATTGGTTTCGATACAAACGTTCGTGTGCATTTGCGTTGTGGCCCATATTCACACGTGGTCTTATCTGAAAATCAGCGCCGGGTCACGAGTTGACACGGCAGTATGGCGCACCTGGCACGTTACAGTCTCTGCCTACCGCAACGGGAGACAGGCGTGATGACTTATTTATTTACTGGTGTTTCAGGTCGCTAAGCAGCTTCAAGTGCTGGCCAATTTAGACAAACACAATATGTTTGTGCTCAACGAACTCAAGAGCGCGATGGGTACGTATTGTTTATTCATTTCATTCAGTTTTTTTTATACTACGTCGGGAGGCATACAAGCATACGGCTCACCTGATGTAAAGCGGGCACCGTAGCCTATTAAGGAACATGGTCAAAATCCGAAAAATTAAAAATAAAAATTATTTTTATATAATTGACGAGCCAGGTGTTCCTCTGGCAATGCAAGCTTGCGCATTCTCAACTGGTTTTTTTATTATTATTTTCTTTGTGTTATATTTATGTATCTGTTTTTACTGTTGCAATTACTCATGTTCTTAGTTCATGATATTTTAGTTGAAGAAGGTACAGATAGTTTCTCTGCCTATTTACGTATTACATATTCCTAACAAGCCTGTAAGTGTTGGAAGAGATCTCTTACAGAGATAAGTCCGCCTTTGTACATACTAAACATTTGTAACTGTATATGTTCTGTATATTTGTGCAATAAAGAGATTACAACAACAACAACTCTCCTGGAAGTTGTTATTTGACTGCCTTAACTCGGACACAAATGCTCGTCCCGTGTTGGAATCGAACCCACGAGCGTTAATTTCAAAGTTCACAGATTTTAATTTACTACTTAAGACCATTTGTAATTGGTGTATGTAGGGTCTTTTATTTAATAGTAAGAAGCCCGGAGGCAAAGCTCGCTACACAACGCAATGCTGATCTCAACAATGCTAAATTATGGAAGCGACAAACATTTGTATGCATGAACATATCTGTTTGTCTTGGTCTGGATGTTTAAAGAGAGGTAGGGCGCATCAAAGTAGCCCGTCTGGGGAAGTACCGCCACCTCACAGAAAACCGCAGCCAAATAACAACTCCCTAGAGGATTGTTGTGTTCCTGCGTGTGAGTGAGGTCACCGGTAAGCTCCCAAGGAGTTGCTGTGTAAGCAGCAGAGGAGGTATGGCGCGAGTGATAATTAATATATCGCAAGCGGTAATAGGCTACGGTACCCGCTTTACATCAGGTGGGCCGTATGCTTGTATGCTTCCCGATGTAGTATAAACAAAAAAAGCGACAGCTAGGTAGAGAGAGTTTGAAAGTAGAATAAATGCAGTCCAAATACGAGCATTGCGTAAAATCTGTGTTGACGTAACATTTGTAGACGGCTTTCGCAATGGCGATGTAAGAAAGAGAATTGATCTGACAGTGAGTATCGGTGTTGAGATGCAGGAGAATGCAGGAGCATAGAAAGACGAAACAGATATCCAAGACGAAATTGGAAGGAATTAGCCCAAAGCGTACCTACCATGATCAAATTAGCCGTGTTGTATCATAAGGTGACGTCAGGAGCCTTAGGAGTCGGTGACCAGGAATAAAATGTGCTATGAATGTTAAGGAATCAAGTGTAACGCACGAGGAAAGAGTTGTAGCGCTTGGTTCTCTCAGCCCACCCGACCGTAAGGGATTGGGTGTGAACACACAGATTAATAGATCAGTATTATAAATAATAGATGAATGACTTCCACATATCCAGGCGTGATGCAGCATCACGACGCTGTGACGGGAACTGAGAAGCAGCACGTGACCCACGACTACGAGAGGCTGCTGGACCAGGCCGTCGAGGACTCCCTGATAATACCCAGACAAGCTCTCAAGTGAGTGTTTATACATACATGTCCCGGCACTGGGTCGATAACTTGTTCTCCGTCGAATGTGGCTGTTCGGGATTCTATTCCTTATAGAATTCAGAGTATAGCTTTCTCCATAGTTCTCTGTGACCTTCAAGTTCTGGACTAAGTAGTTGATCAGGTCTCAATTCCTTGTACCGTAGGTCATGATAGCGACGCAGTGGTTAATAGTGGTAAATATAAACTCAGTGGTAAATACAGACACACGGCAGTGCGTCAGCCAAGTTCGGAAAAGAAAAGGGCGACAAACTTGTCAGTTTGTCCATTCAGTGAAAAATTTCGATACCTGAAAACTCCACCACCACGTCAACCCTCAGTCATCCCACTGCCGGGACACGGGTCTCCCTTGAACCGAAGGGGTTTAGAGCATACTCCACCACGCTGCTCAAATGCGGATTTTTTTTATACTACGTTGGGCATACAAGCATACGGCCCACCTGATGTAAAGTGACTACCGTAGCCCACCAACGGTTGTAATATATCAAGTATCACTCGCGCAATGCTTCCTCCGCTGCTGACACAGCAACTCCTTGGGAGCATACCGGTGACCCACTCACACGCAGGAACACAACAACCCACTAGGGAGTTGTTATTTAACTGCGGTTTTCTATGAGGTGGAGGTACTTCCCCAGACGGGCTGCTTTGATGCGCCCTACCTCTCTTAAAAATAAGGATTGGCGGAGGCCAGTGTTTTCAAGCCGCCCGACGGCCACTGACTTAGCTTAACGACTGTCATCTATCGACAACAGCCGGGACCGACGGCTTAACGTGCTCTCCGAAGTACGGAGAAACTAGAGATAAACTCATCCATAGACAGGCTGCGGTGGACGTTGCTTAACCTGCATGTCTGGTTAGAATGACACGCACAACGACGACATCGAGCTCTCACCTGAAAACTCGAACCTACATAATTGCAATATAGTATGTCTAATATAACTCTCTTGGACATTTTTGGCTCATTCTTTACCAAATTTCTAAACTGCCAATAAATTACGTTCAAAAATATATATCTCCTCCAAATTAATAATACGTATGAAATATAATAAACAACAAAAAATACTTATTGTCCATATAAAACATTTAAGTACTTTTAAATAATTTAAAAATACTTAACGTTTTGTAGGTTAGGTTACGTTTAGTATGCAGACCACGCAATGAAACCTATTATTTATCGATTATAATTATATTAACTCACTCGTAATGACCACGTCGTCGGCGAGAGACGGCTGTATATTTTAATAACAATCAAATAAAACAATGCTATAGTATGTCCTTTATTTTTATTAATGTTTGACACTTTCACTTATAGACCTTTTAGTAGTCCACAGTTCCGTATGCCAATTTCTATCCTAAAACAAATGAGCGAATAATACATTTTTGTTTGCATTTTTCAGTAAAATGACTCAAGGGGATGCATTGAAATCACCCATATTGAATCTGGACAGATGTAAGTTCAACGAGTCCAGCTGCAGCACCGCGGAAAAGAGCGGGAATATCGTGGTGAGTACTGTCGGTGGCACGGCGTTTCAAATATATGAGAGTTAGAAATAGAGCATTTTGCAAACACCAATATTTTATTTAACTGAAGAGGTTGATGTGTGTGGAAGAGGCGAGAGCATGATCCAAGAAAATATTATTATACCATGGGCGAGAATATGTTTGGATCGGAGCACCTGGCGATCCACAGTCTCTGCCTACCGCAATGGGAGACAGGCGCGATGATATGTATGTACATTTTATTTGCTTAAAAGTGACTTGTGGATTAATATAAGAAACATTAAGTATTTCATTCTGCGTACCTCGCAAGGTATTTGGGATAAGGAATTTGAAGTTATAGATATATAGATAGATATATTTAGTATTTACATACATGCAAATAATATTTTTTATACAGTTTGTAACAAGCGTATACATCATCAAATCTTGTTTTTATTAATTCTCTTATATAAATTATACGATCAAATTTGATTTTACCGTTGCTTTACTTGTGTAATCGTAAACATATTGGTGAACGTAGTTTCTCTAATATTTTTATTGTATTCGCCTGGGCGATAGAGCCTCGCTCGGCATCGGTCGTTTTATTCACCTATATAGAAAAAAATAAAAAGCTAAATCTTATCTGAATACAATTTTTTTTCCAAATCGTTAGCGCCATGTCCACGACACACTTGTCCCGATTAAACACTAATAGCAAGAAAAAAAGAAATAAAGACAATCTATTCACATTTGATAGAGAAATTGGCGAACATATATAGAAAGGAAAACCATACATTAAGTCGATCAAAACACCTCCTTTTTTGAAGTTGGTTATTATATTATATTATGTTTTCCCAGGTGACGGTGTACAACCCTCTCGCGTGGGAAGTGGCGGAACCAATCAGGGTGCCAGTCGTGCTGCAGGGGAACGATGAATATGAGGTCTATGATCCCACTGGTAAGCAAATATAAAACATGCTGTCTTATTTCCTAAGATGATAAAAAACCCGTACTGGATCAATGTAAAAAGGTAAAGATCCAATGTGGCAGAAAGCACTATGTAAAAAGGGGAAGATCCAATGTTGTAGAAAGCACTATATAAAAAGGGGACGATCCAATGTTGTAGAAAGCACTATATAAAAAGGGGACGATCCAATGTTGTAGAAAGCACTATATAAAAAGGGGACGATCCAATGTTGTAGAAAGCACTATATAAAAAGGGGAAGATCCAATGTTGTAGAAAGCACTATATAAAAAGGGGAAGATCCAATGTTGTAGAAAGCACAATATAAAAAGGGGAAGATCCAATGTTGAAGAAAGCACTATATAAAAAGGGGACGATCCAATGTTGTAGAAAGCACTATATAAAAAGGGGAAGATCCAATGTTGTAGAAAGCACTATATAAAAAGGGGACGATCCAATGTTGTAGAAAGCACTATATAAAAAGGGGACGATCCAATGTTGTAGAAAGCACCATATAAAAAGGGGAAGATCCAATGTTGTAGAAAGCACTATATAAAAAGGGGACGATCCAATGTTGTAGAAAGCACTATATAAAAAGGGGAAGATCCAATGTTGAAGAAAGCACTATATAAAAAGGGGACGATCCAATGTTGTAGAAAGCACTATATAAAAAGGGGACGATCCAATGTTGTAGAAAGCACTATATAAAAAGGGGAAGATCCAATGTTGTAGAAAGCACTATATAAAAAGGGGACGATCCAATGTTGTAGAAAGCACTATATAAAAAGGGGAAGATCCAATGTTGAAGAAAGCACTATATAAAAAGGGGACGATCCAATGTTGTAGAAAGCACTATATAAAAAGGGGAAGATCCAATGTTGTAGAAAGCACTATATAAAAAGGGGACGATCCAATGTTGTAGAAAGCACTATATAAAAAGGGGACGATCCAATGTTGTAGAAAGCACTATATAAAAAGGGGACGATCCAATGTTGTAGAAAGCACTATATAAAAAGGGGAAGATCCAATGTTGAAGAAAGCACTATATAAAAAGGGGACGATCCAATGTTGTAGAAAGCACTATATAAAAAGGGGACGATCCAATGTTGTAGAAAGCACTATATAAAAAGGGGAAGATCCAATGTTGAAGAAAGCACTATATAAAAAGGGGACGATCCAATGTTGTAGAAAGCACTATATAAAAAGGGGAAGATCCAATGTTGAAGAAAGCACTATATAAAAAGGGGACGATCCAATGTTGTAGAAAGCACTATATAAAAAGGGGAAGATCCAATGTTGAAGAAAGCACTATATAAAAAGGGGACGATCCAATGTTGTAGAAAGCACTATATAAAAAGGGGAAGATCCAATGTTGTAGAAAGCACTATATAAAAAGGGGACGATCCAATGTTGTAGAAAGCACTATATAAAAAGGGGAAGATCCAATGTTGAAGAAAGCACTATATAAAAATGGGAAGATCCAATATTGTAGAAAGCACTATGTAAAAAGGGGACGATCCAATGTTGAAGAAAGCATTATATAAAAAGGGGAAGATCCAATGTTGAAGAAAGCACTATATAAAAATGGGAAGATCCAATATTGTAGAAAGCACTATATAAAAAGGGGAAGATCCAATGTTGAAGAAAGCATTATATAAAAAGGGGAAGATCCAATGTTGAAGAAAGCACTATATAAAAATGGGAAGATCCAATATTGTAGAAAGCACTATATAAAAAGGGGAAGATCCAATATTGTAGAAAGCACTATGTAAACAGGTGAAGATCCAATGTGTGATTCATGATGTTGTTGATATTTCCGAAAAAATAAACACCGCAAAGTTATCACAACCTGAATTCCCTAATTCAAACATTTTTTATGCAAATAAAGTTTTTTTTATACAACATCGAAAGGCATACAATCGTACGATTCAACTGACCCAAAATGGTTACCGTAACATATGAACGCCTGCAATATATGAAGTATCGCTCGTACGTTGCCATCCCTGCTCCTCTCTATTGCAAATACAGCAACTCATCAGGAGTTGGCAACCTCACTCACTGGCAGGAACACAGCACCATCACGACAAACGATAAGTAATTAAGTAACCTAGCTACCTACCTATTTTGTATCCATTTTAATTAATTTAGTAAATTGCCGTCAGAAACTGTCCTCCGTGTATTATGTGATGTCCTACCTTGTAAACTTTCTTTGGTCTCGCAACTCTACGAAGGAGGCCATTAAAAAGTCGCTAACTTTTAGTCCAAATATACATGAGATGACACAACAAAATGGCTTTTTTCATGTTACAGGTCAAAAAATGATCAGTCAGCTTATAGATATACCATCAGCAATCAAAAATATTCCCACAAGAGAAAGCGCAGCGAATCATGAAATTATTATAATGCCGACGCTTCCAGCACTCGGCTATACATCGTTTTACATGAAAAAGATAACAAAAAGTTCTAAAATAAAACGAGAACTCAAGAAATTGAAAAATAAAAACTGTGATCTGTACAATGTAAATGATTATACGAAAGATATTAAAGATTACTGGGAAGATATTAAACAGAAATCATTGATTGAAATAAGAAATATTGAAGGTACAAATACTTACGAAATAGAAAAAGATGTAATTGAGAAAGTGAATATTCCTGATCAGCCGGAGAATTTAGAAATAAAAGTTAATAGTGATAAAATCGATTTAGATATTTTGAAAGATAAAGGAGATTATTTGAATGAAGATGTTATTGAATTGGAAAAATTATTGCAAGAGGAGAGGAAGAATTTTAAAACACAAGGACGGAAGAATAAAGCAGAACTTGTATATCCTAATTTGAATAATGACGAGATGAGGATGTTGTCTGATGACCCAATGGTTATAGAAATGTACGCGGATGATGATTCTACTGTAAAGGTAAGAAACGATCATTTCTTTTCGCAACATCTTTATCATCATGATTAAAAAAATCATTGTTGTATTAGTATTGAATGAGTATGGGTGTTAGTGATACACAGCAGTGGTATACGGAGTTTGAAATGTAGTGATTATATTATTTATAGATCATGTTAGAAATAATGTAGTTATTAATCAATTGTTTCTTTTTCAGCGGAAACAAATAACATACAATACAGAAACGAATCGAATTGACTTTAATAGACTGCGAGTAGGCATAGAATTTTACTACTACCCAGCATGTTCAGGCAATAATGAGATTTACGCGAACAGATCATCTGGAGCGTATATCTTTAGACCAAATGCTACAGCGCCAGTTGAAGTTAAATTGACAAATGAAAAACCTATCACTGGCACTATAGTAGACGAATATAGGGTTACAGGCGAAAACTTAGCTGCTACATCAAGAGTATATGAATATTTCATCGAGCAAGACACAATCGTAGGACCGATTAACATAGACGATAACATTGGTAAAGAATATGTAATTAAATATGTTACAGATATAGTTAATAACGGTGAATATTATACAGATTCAAATTCACGACAAATGCTAAAAAGAAAGCTAAACAAAAGGCCACAATGGAATGTAACTCTAGAAGAGCCTATCGCTGGAAATTATTATCCGGTTTCAGGCAGGTTTCATATGGAAGGCAATAACCCTAGAAGGACAATGACAATATTTACTGATCGATCAGAAGGTGGAACATCCTTGATAGAAGGAGAAGTTGAATTAATGCTACATAGAAGGCTTCTGCATGATGATGCGTTTGGTGTAGGCGAGGCACTTAATGAAACTGCTAATGGTGTTGGTCTAGTTACAAGAATAACACACAGAATGTTAGCTAACTCTGATGTGAATGAACCAAAATTTGCTTTACAAACTAGTTTACATCCAAGAGTATTTATGTCTGATGCAAAAAAATTGCAATTAAATGATTGGATGAAATTTAAAAATGAGTATAGCTGGCTAAAATCCAAATTGCCTGATGGAATACACTTATTGACATTGGAACCTTGGGGTAAAGACCTTTTATTGAGATTAGAGAATCTTCAAGAAACACCCGGATATTTAACTGTAAATTTGGATAATATATTAAATAACATTAAAGTGAAAACAGTAAGAGAAACTACTTTAGCTGCAAATCAGTGGCTGAAAGATTACCAGAAGTGGGTTTGGAATAAACAAAACAGTTTTGCGAGAAACTTCAATGATGCTTATGGTAGTTTCGATGATCTTTTACCAGCTGATGACGTTGAATTGAAAAATGATGACCATGAAATGAAAATAAATATAAAATCGAAACAAATAAGGACATTCGTCGTTGAATACGATTATATTAATCATTTTTAAGTCTAATGTAAATATGTTTAACAAGGTGTTAAACAAAAGAGTATAAATTAGATAGTTACGGTAAGATTGCAAGTGATCGAGAGTCGTTACAAAATATCATAGTCGTTTCAATATATCATACATGTCATACATATACATACATCATACATGTCACACAAATACACTATACAAATGAATAAGAGCGAAAAAGAATGTTCACTGAAGTTAATGTACATGAGAAATAAGACACAGAGCTGTCTGCGGGTTAGCTTATTTAACGTACCACTTTCAAAAACGCATAGGGTAGGTATCTCCTTTTGTTGACATCCTTGATCATGTATGTATGTATATCTTCACGGCAGGTCCATTGCGGGGTAGGCAGAGAGAACCGAACGCCATAAGATGCGGTCCTTACTCAATTCATTAGCTTCTCTAACATTCATAGCTCTTTTCATGCACGCATCCTTGATCATAATGTGAAAATAATTTCATCTCTAATCCTTCTCTTCGGAACGTCAATTTGGTTCACTTCTTCCTTCAGATAATAGTGTAATAAGCTTCTGACAAGCCAGCTATTTTAGTCAACCTAATCAATGTTTGTACATAGAAACCACAACATTTTTATTTTCATCGGTCTGATAATATTTTGCTCGGAAACATTCATGATCTCTACGTAAAACTATGAAAATTAAGCACCACGCCACGGAAACAACTTGTTCTTGACATTTCCAAGGTGATCACATGAACTTTCAAATATTACATCGTCGCCCGGATTGATGTTGATATATGTATAGTCGACATAATATTTTTTACCAAATTTACTTTGTATAATTAATATTGTATTGTACTTACTGTAAATAAAACCAGTTGAGAATGCGCAAGCTTGTATTGCCAGAGGAACACCTGGCTCGTCAATTATATAACAATTCAATTTTTTTTTTATTTGTCGACCATTTTGACCATGTTCCATAATCTCTCATTACCCGCGGGCCGCTTTTCCGTCAAGAAATGTATAAAACGTATATAACGGGGTCTCACAGGTTAAGAGATAGGAACGGTGTTCCTGAACATTCGTATTCTACTTTTTTATGCTGAATCCGAATCTGAAGTCAAAATTCGAATATTCGAAAAAAAGCGACAGACACACTCACAGACAAACATATAGATTTCATATACGAACGGTGTTCCTGAATATATAAGCAGTAGAAGTGAGACTTTAAGGATATTTACTACTTTGTTCAAAAGGAGTTTCTCTTTTTTTTAAGTTTTACAATTTTCTTATCAGCCGCCCCAATCTCTCTTAACTCTGTAGTTCTACTGCACAACACTCCTGTCCGGATAAAAAGTTATTTTTGTTGTACAAAATTATGTGAAAGCCTTTAAATTGACGAGTCACAGATATAAACTATTGAAGCTAATTTTCCTTTCATATCTTTTTTTCATTGTCTATATATATTATTATTATACATTTTCATAATGTTATAGTATTTGTCTAAATTGACATAAATATTATTCGGTTAATAAAATAATCGGATGTACCAAAGTTATGTTAAACGTAAAACTTATCTCGACGTGTCTTTAGAGATAGTCTGTTAATATTGTGGTACAGTTTTTGGGTTGTGTTTATTAGTAAAAAGAAGTAATGTTATGATTTTGCCGTATTCGTCTGTTTTCATATTTATAAATAGATCTAAACCGGTCCGATTATTTGCAAAGATAACCTTGCATATGACATCTAAATGAGATTCACATCACATGTAAATATCCCTGCGGGAGGCCATATTCGTACGAGAAGCGCACTCGCTAACAATAATCTTTTATCAGAAAATCATGGAAACAATTTCGTTGAAATAGAAAGAAGTCGCGAAGTTAGAACATTTACTTTCTAGCCTAGACCGGATATTTAGAATTCGATACGAAATGGGTAGATAACTATCCCATAACAGCCATGGTACTACTCGTAATTTCATTATTTTAGCAATAGTTACAAAATTTATACACTGGTGTGCATGTAGGTACTGCTGATCACTATTGTACGTACGGGACACACAGCGATTTATTTTCTATTTTCGATTCGACGACTCAATTCGCGTCAAGTTCCGTACCTGTTTTAGCGATAAACACACGTGAAAGTTGTAAAAAAAACTGCAGACAACTTTATGTTAAGTACATCGCTTTATTAATTCCGTAAATGTTCTATTTTTGTCTTAGAAATCCGGCATTGTAAAATCAAATATATGTGTCAAAATTTATTTTAAATTATAGAAGTAAGCTTTCTTTTACGTTGTGGCTAATGTGAAACTAATACAAACAAATATTTAATAAAAACCGTCGAGTCTTTCATGCCTAATGGACAAAATTAATTTCTATGGCATCCAGCAAAAACGAAATAAAAAAATAATATAAACGATTCTGCCACTGTTTCGCAAGGAATCTATCAGTGGAAGTGGAAACAGGGGAGGTCATTTACATTTTGTCTGATGCAGCCCATTTTATGAATAAAGAAGAGTCACTTCACAATTATATATTTTGTAATCTCCCATCTATAATAGATAGAAATGTGTGATAGAATGTGTAATAGAAATATACTTGTGAATAAACATTTAATAAGAATGATTTTCGTTTTTTGTTTTCACCGTTCACATAGGGCTCACGGCAATGACTGTTGGTTTTAAGTCCCCTTGAACTGAAGGAGAAAATATTTATAAAAGTGGTAAATATGCAGTCTCCCTGTATTGATCAGAATGTTAAACGAAGGAGCGAACTATGAGACACGCCGCTAAGAACAATCCGATTCGCGCACAAAGGGTTCGGTTAAAAATATTTTCACAAAAAAAATATTTTTTTTGTGATGTAACTACAAGTTTACGATATTCGGATTTTTTCCTTCACTTGTGCTATGACATTGCTTCTTACCAAATTTCATGATTCTAGATCAACGGGAAATACCCTATAAGATTTGATTCCCTTGCGAGTGTCAAAATATGCGCATAAACAAGGCATGAACAGCCGTATCTTTTGATTGCGTTGACTTAGAAATTTGATTTTTTCACTGCTCAAAGGAATTAATATCAAATACTCAGGATTTGATATTAATTTCAGCTCCACCCGTTTAGAAAAAGGGTCTTGACAGACGGACAATAAAGTGATCCGATACGGGTTCCGTTTTTCCTTTTGAGGCACGTAACCCTAAACTACTAATTAATTTGGAATGTTACGAATAATAAAAATCATTTATAGCCATAATCAATATTCCTCAGCACCATTGTGGGTATGACGTCGGGCCCTCTCAACTTGTGACTGTCGAGAGAGCGCAACACATCTCGCTGGGTCATTGAGATTTCCGGTATGGAGCTACCGTACCACGTCATGGCAAGCGGCACAGCCAGTCTCCGCTACTCAAATAAAAAAAATGATAACCACTTGACTATGCTTTCGTGCAAATGTTATTTTATATTCATGAGCACTACTTACTGTGGATCAAATAGCTGATGTGCTGAAAAAGGGACAAATCAAAAGCACTCGAAATCCAAATAGCATGCGAGAAGAGGGAGACTTTGTTACCAGAGGGAGACTTTGTACAGTCGTCGTCTGCGTGTGTACCTCTGTCTCACCTATTTCTACCGCCAAGCAGATATATTTATACAGCTGTGTTCCGGTTTGAAGGGTGAGATATGGCAGAGAAATTACTGGGTACTGTAACGAATCAGCCTTAGGTCACAATATTGGCAGCACGCGAGTAACATCCCCGTCATCTAATGCGGGGCGTATGCTTGTTTACCAATCTAGTTGTATAAAAAAAAGAGGAAGATGAGTGTGGAAGAGGCGAGAGAGGTATGTTTGGATCTGTGCACCTGCCGTTCCATAGTCTCTGCCTACTACAATGGGAGAGACAAGAGTAATGATATGTAAGTATGTAAGACCACTACTTCGTCTTTAAAGAGCACCTATTGCATGTTTTTATTTCATTTTGTTTGTCACACACATGAGTTACAGTTTTTCTACAAGTCCGAACCAACGGAGCATGCCTTCAGACCAACTGTTCTGTTCTAACATACCTAATCATTGCGAATACGGTCTACAAGCGTTACGCGCAATTTGTTAAAGTATAGATTCGAAACAATAATCAAAAACCAGCAATGTACATTCAAATGTTAAACTGCTATGCAGCAATGTAAAGCAAATAATGTTTGTCTATGTAACCCTCTATAGAATCTCCTTCCTTCGGTATCCGGCTATTAAAATAAATGGTGCTTCGTGAATATAAAATACAGCTTTCTCTAACCTACCATAATAAAAATTAACACAATTCTCCCGCGCTCACATTTCTACCGCGTTTATCCTACTTTAATGCTCTCCCTGTGCCATGCCCAGCTCTCGCTTCCATAAGTAAGCATTGGGACCAGTACTGCATTTCTTTTCTTGTGTAAAATCCAGTTTATTAGGAAATACCTGTATAGACAACCTAAAAAGCAAAACCTTACCGAAATACAAAATTTGATCCAAATCGTTAGAGCCGTTTCCGAGATAAACCAAATGTATTTACATACCTATATTCTAGAATCGCTCATTTTAAGTAATACTACATGAATTTATGATTATTTAGTTTAGAGAAATAGAACGCATCGCAGTCCGTTTGAGGAAGTACCTCCACCTCGCAGAAAACCGCAGTCAAATAACATCTCCCTAGAGGGTTGTTGTGTTCCTGCGTGTGATTGAGGTCACCAGTGAGCTCCTATGGAGTTGCTGTGTTAGCAACAGAGGTGGCATCGCGCGAGTGATACTTAATGTATTGCAATCGGTTATGGGCTACGGTAACCGCTTTACGTCAGCTGGGCCGTACGCTTGTTTGTCTCCCAACGTTGTATAAAAAAATCCATTTGACATTCAGCTATCACAAGTTGCCTTACTGTCGATATTGCGTGACGTAACGGCCCCTCTAACGGTGCGCGTAAAGATTTTTCACTTCAAATAATTATGATTTTACTTGTAAATTGAGGTCAGTGTTTGTATCTTACTGTAAGTTTTTTTGTTAGAAAGTTTGGCAACCTCAGCCACTGATAACGATAACATATTGTTGTTGTTCTGTTATCTATTGACGAGTTAATCAAGCTAATCAAACTGACACCTCTGACACAAATGTATTCCAGCGACGTTTTAAAGTGTCCCATCAAGTACTCTTTACAGTGCTTGTTGTTTTACTTGTTTTCTAGTTTAAAATGTTTTTCAATCAAACAAATCCCTTTTACTGCACACGTGTAGCACATAACTCTGGTAGCAAGCAAACAACCATGCGGCCAGCCCGTCGCAGTAAACAACTCGTGAAATATCATTTTTGTATATATTAAATAAAAGAGGTGCCAGCAACGAACCTTGTGGACAACCCGAGGGGATTGGGGATAGCAGTGGACATGAAACCATCTGGCGCAACAATTTGTGATCTATTTTCTATCTATTTTAAAAATGTATACATGATAAACCACCTAAGCATACGTGGTAACCTACCACGTATGACAATCGCATGGAGCTTCTTGAGAACAACCCAATGATCTATATTATCGAAAGCCCTGCTATAAACGATGTATATTACATCGACTAGTGCTGGTTCCGACAAAATCTTGGTTACATAGTCGCTAAAAAGAGCCAGCTTATACAACACTAGCGGACCCGACAGACGTACTGCCCGAAAAGAAAAATTCCTAGAGCCCGACTGCAGCGCCACCTACCGGGTCCAATTGTGAATCAAAACCATCCAGGAATCCACTCAATTAACACAAAAAATTATCAAAATCGGTCCAGTCTTAGAAGGAATTTATAGTGATATACGTACACAAGGCTTATATATGTAAAGATAACAATTCACTTATTACACCAAAGAGATTATTAAACCAAAATGCGAAAAATATGCAGTCTATACTTGATGAGTAATATCTTCCAGACTATCATAAGGTACATGAGTAGAAAGCATAAATATTATATATAAAAAAATTCTCAGGAGTTATATATGTAATTATGAAAATTATATCGCTGTCGAACAATTGAGGCGCTAAACAATACATGGAATTTGCGAGGTGTCTCTTATTTTCCAGTCCATTTTAGTTTACAAGCATTATTGCAAATCAAACAATGATAAAATATACAAAAAACTCTTTCGCGAGCCCCAGGCAGGCGCGGTCGCCGACGCCGTCACTGCTGGGGAAATTATCCACGTAAACGGAACGCACCTAAAACAACATTATCATCAGTGTCGTAATCTTCTTCCTAGCATTATTCATTTTCCTAATCCCTAATGGATTAGGAAACACAAGCTACGCTATCTAAATCTGCTGCGACGGCCATTAGACCTTCTTAACCCAGAGGGAAAACCAGATGTTCCTTAGGTTAGGTCACACGTCTTTTGTCATCATCATCATTCGAGCATTACTTTACTCCCGCTCGCGTCCTAAGCTTCCCTTCGGAGTCGGGACGACCACCGAAGCGGATTTGGCGAAGATACTAATTTTAACATGGAGCGACGACCATCACTCCTCCACGATCCAGAGGGGGTTACCCGTCTTTTGAAATGTAATTTTGTGGGTGTCCTCGCGATGTTATCCTTCACCGCAGAGCAAGTGATATTTACAAATGTATACATAAATCCGAAAACAAATTTAGTGGTAATAGTCCACCACCGGTATTCGAACTAATGACCGGTCGTTAAACAGACCTGTTCTTTATCCACTGTCACTGATATGTACTCCTACAACTCAAAATATTTATCAACCTCAACTAAGCCTATCTACACTCCATCCCATTTTATCGATATCTCGTTATGTACACGCAATCGCTCTTGATGTCAGCTTCGAAAGCAGTATCAAATCGCCAGCAATAAACATACACAGTGTCGCAGTGACTTCTCTGACAGGTCAGAACTAATATCTATATAAAGTCATTATACTCACAAATATAAATTGTTAGCAATCATCTGGTCTTAATTATAAGTAAATCGATAAGAAGGTTATTAAATTCAGGAATGTAATTTTTACATTAGCAATATTTAATATACATATCATCATGCCTGTCTCCCATTGGGGTAGGCAGACTATGGAATGCCAAGTACACCGATCCTTCTCGCTTCTTCCATGCTCATCAACCTATTCATGCATGCTCTTCGGTTTTGGGTGGGTGCTTTTGATTTAGCCCTTTTTCAGCACATCACCCATTTGATCTATATGTGTGATGAGGGCAGACCCTGCCGATATCACCATTCACTCTTGCTCGATACACTTCTTTCGTAACTCTTTTGTCATTCATTCTTTGTATATGTCATGTAATCTTTAGCATAATTTATCTTATTTCAAAAAATCAAACAATGCGACTAAAGGAAAGAAAATGAAAGCCACGAAAGCAATATAAAATATTTGATAGTTACAGAGAAAACCTAAACCTTGTTTTCCAATGAATATGGCAAGATATAAATTAGACAAAAAAATATCAAAATTATGAGAACTGTTTTAAAAGATGTTTATATTTGTTGTTATATTTCTCAACTGTACTCAGGGTGAAAAATATATATTGATTTAAATAAATTGGCAAACCTTGTCAGGAATCCCACAAAAATATTTAATTGTACAATAACTAACTTCGTTAGAAAATAAATAACTTGGTGACGTTGTGCACGAAATTACAAAGATAACAATGTCTTCCCTTTGGGAAATGTCTGTCTGTCGCCATTTTGTCACATTTTGATATGAGCGAACATTATTAATTTAACTGGTGCCGCTAGTATATCTCCAAAGATGGCACTGTACGTACACGTTCGATGTATTTTGCTTGTACAGAAATTAATTGAACATGATCACTCGTTCTAATGTACAAATCTTAACTCTACTCAGAAAGTATTGCGAAAAAAAGTTTTTATGTATGACACTGGCCAGTTATAATCTATTTTAAAAATATGATTATTTATAACTATAAATAGGTACGTTCCAGCCTTCTTCCCGCGCTTTTGACGAGTGACTTTGTTGTTTTGCTTGAAATTTTTACAATTCAGTTAAAATTAGTTTTGTGTGACAATTTCGATAGTATTTTGTAACATAAGTGTTAGTGAAATTATACAGTAATGAAAATACTCAAATGTAACACGTTTATGCACTTTTTGGAAGACGTGAACAAGTTCATCAAGAACACCTCCTGAAATCACTATCGTTTTACGGGTGGTATTTAAACTGGGTTAATTGGGTCGAGGAGGTACCTCCCTTCCCAAGTATTTTTTCAGCACAGTTCCTGAAGCTGGAACATAGAATTAAGATTTTCAAATGGTTCTAAACTGAAGACTTTGACACTGGCATAAACTATAGGCCCATATCGTTGGCAACAATATTAGCTAAAGTACTGGACAGTATAATCGACAAACAACTTGATAAACATCTAACACTCCATGATGCACAGTTTGGATTTAGAGCAGGGCTGTCCACGGAGTCTGCGGTTCTGTGCCTTAAACATACTGTCCGGTATTACACAGACAGGAAAACACCCATTTATGCGTGTTTTCTTGATCTCTCCAAGGCTTTCGATATGGTGTCTTATGGTAAGAAGCTGTGGGAAAAACTTTATGTGGAGACCACTCTACCAGGGGAACTCATTGGGTTGCTCAAGTATTGGTATGGCCATCAGGATAATATGGTTAGGTGGGCGGGCTCACTGTCCGATACATACAGGCTGGAGTGCGGGGTTAGGCAGGGAGGCTTAACTTCCCCTAGGCTCTTTAGTCTGTATGTGAATCGGTTGATTGAGGAGCTCAGCAATGCCATGGTTGGCTGTTCCATAGATGGTACATTTGTTAATAACATTAGCTCGCGGTGGCTAGGTGGAGCTGTGACGCTCGCTGACGCCCGTGGCTGGACTGATGCAGTATGGGTAGGGAAGTTGGACATATGAAGATATTTCACCGGCGTTCTAAAACGGGCAAATCAAAAATTTTTGGAAATGTAACTGAAAGATGATGAATGTAAGAATGATTTGTGGAAAATGAAAGAGAGTGTGATGTATGAATGTGTTTTATATTTTATATTGAACAGTGATTTTTAAAAAACAAAACAATGTGAATTGAATTATTATATTGTAAAAAGTGCCTTGCCCACGGCAGGGGTGTAAGTAAAAAAAAAAAAAAAAAAAAAAAAAAAAAAAAAAAAAAAAAAAAAAAAAAAACATTAGCTATGCCGACGATATGGTGTTGCTGTGGCCTTCAATCAACGCCCTTAGAAAACTACTTGGCATATGCGAGAGGTATGCAGAGGCCCATGGGCTTAGGTATAACGCTAACAAAAGTGAATTACTTGTGTTTAGGGCAGGAACCAAATGTTATTCTGTGGTACCGCCCGTTACAATAAAAGGTACACCGCTAAAAATAGTGTCACAATTCAAATACTTGGGCCACTGGGTTACTGCTGAACAGAGTGATGACATGGACATAGAAAGGGAGCGTAGGGCGCTGGCAGTACGGAGTAATATGTTGATCCGCAGGTTTGCAGGGTGTACTAGAGATGTGAAAGTGACCTTATTTCAGGCCTATTGCCAGTCTTTTTACACTTGCGGTCTGTGGGTCGACTATACTAAAAAGGCTTACAGCGTCTTACGTGTCCAATACAACAATGCATTCAGGGCGCTGATGGGGCTGCCGCGATACTGCAGCGCCTCAGGGATGTTTGCGGAAGAGCGCACAGATGATTTCTACTGCATAATGCGCAAAAGAATAGCATCCCTGTGGAGGCGGGTACGTGTCAGCCCCAACAGTATTATGAGAACTGTAGCAGAAAGTTTTGATGGGCCGATCCTTAAGCACTGGATCAACATACATGTGGTCCCTTCAAACCGTTCTGCAAAATAAGTGTGGGTCTGTGCACTACTTCTACTAACATTAGTTCATAAGTATCTAGAATTGTTACTAACAAAAATATGGATTTATACTCCGAAATAAATGATTATTATATATTATATATTATTATAAAGCAGCAACACTATTGCCAAATATATATATATAAAAAAAAGGTACGTTCCAATTTCAAAATTTCCCTCCACTTTTTTTGCGAGCTAATTTAAATTATCGTGTCTCATGGAAAAAAGGAAGGATCTGCGCCGGGAACATTTTCGCGCTAGGTTTTTTACGATTTCAAGTGTCGCCTGAAGCCGGACGAACGGTACGATAGATGTCAAATGGTATTTATGGATGAAGGCCCTTCCAAGGCAACCGTGTATCGTTGGTATAACGAATTCAAGCGCGGCCGACTAACTTTTGAGGGTTAAAGAAGTAATCGCCCTTTGACGGCTGTTTCGGAAGGAAACGTGCTAACAGTGAAAAATTTAATCCAAGATAATAGGCGAGTTAGGTATCAGGAGATTCAGCACACGCTATGCACACCGCGCTTAAATCGAGGGAATTCCTGGATAGCACGCCGGTCAAACTTCTGGGTCAACCTCCTTACAACCCTGACCTAGCACCGTGTGACTTCTTTTTATTCTCGAAAATAAAAAATTTGCTTAAAATGATACAATTTTCGTCGCCAGTAGATGCGCTGTCAGCGTTCGAGCAGGCTGTGAATGAGGCGTCTGCGGGAGACTGGAAAGGGTTTCGAAAACTGGTTCAGACGCATGAAACTTTGTATAGAGGCTGGTGGAGAGTACTTCGAAAAGATTTAATAAAAAACCAGTTGAGAATGCGCAAGCTTGCATTGCCAGAGGAACACCTGGCTCGTCAATTATATAACAATTCATATATATTTTTTTTAATTTGTCGGCCATTTTGACCATGTTCCTTAAGAGATAGGAACGGTGTTCCTGAACATTCCTATTCTACTTTTTTATGCTGAATCCGAATCTGGAGTCAAAATTCGAATATTCGAAAAAAAGCGACAGACAAACACACAGACAAACGCACAGACAAACATATAGATTTCATATAGGAACGGTGTTCCTGAATATTTACCTATAGAACACTTTTTTTATTTTCGCAAAACTTTCAGAGTGTCCCACGTATATCTTTACAAAGTGTTTTACAACATAACATCAACAATGGTGATCATCGAATATAATTTATTCTACTTTGTTTTACGAAACTAAATAGTGCGAATATGGGCAGAATTCCAAAATCGAAGACGGAGATATATGTTACTAGCTTCTTTAACATTCATAACTGTTCACTTACACTTGTCGGTATAGACGGCTTGTCACACTAGTTTCTGATAACACACGTTCAATTCGGTAGTAGTAGATTAGTCTTTGTCTTCCTCGGCTCTTATATTTCATCCTACCGGTATCCCGTTTCCTAATTCATAAGAATTGGCGGGACCCGCTACCTAAACCTAAAGATTTGGCGCTGATACTGACGTTGACGTAGAGCGACTGTCGTTACACCTTCTCAGTCCACAGTTTCCCTCTTCCACTAGACCTTTCTTAGGTAAGGTCACACGTATTCCGAAATATAATTTCTTTTCTGGCTTTTCTAACGAAGTTTTCCTTCACCGCCGACCAAGTGACAATTATAAATATGTGCATAAATTTGAAAACACGTTGGTCAATGACGCGGTTCCTTATCCACTGGACTATCACAGCTTTTCTTGCTTCCTCGGCTCTTACATCCTACGTTTTTGACGTGATAACGTCTTATAAATCGATGAACGCCGGCAGCACGCACTAAAAAGTGTCACGTTCCGCCTGAGCAGAGTGTGCAAGCGAGAGCGCGGAACAAGCGATAGAGAGGCACGATCGGCCTAAGCGTTCGGCTTGTGACGCATCTATCTCTTCCACTCCATCGGCCGATGCGTCCGAGTAGAAGAGAGACAGCGGCAGCACACAACCTACACGTGAACTGTTTTGTCAACTGTTGAATGTTTTCTTATGACGTTATCACGTAACATTATCGTCCGTAAACCTACTTTACAGACAACCAACTTTTTGTTTACAGGGGTAACAAAAAGTTGGTTGTCTTTATTTACACGGGTATTTGAATGTTAAAATTATCAACATGACCATCAATTAAACCATTCTGAAGATTTATTGACACGAGCGAGTAGAAATACCTCATTATTATTTAAGCGTAACTTTCTAACAGTACACATAATTCTCGTACAGTTACCAATGTTAAGACTCGTGTTGGTGGCGTGTCTCCTCGGAGTGGTGGTCGCCCTCCCACCGTCACATCGCAACTCCTGGAGAAAGAAACGGTGTGGATACGAGGTAGGTATCTACAGTTTGTTTTTTTTTCTACTATTATTACCCAAAGTATAAGTACGCTGAAGTGACAGGGGGCTAGTAACATAGATCGTAGAATCTACAACTGTTGGGGAAAAAGGTTCTCGAATAGCATCCCCTGTACTGGTACACGCAGTATAGTACGACCCCCCACTATAAGATAGAGCGACGATCTTAGGAGGTTTGTAGACAGTCGATGGATACAGGAGGCACAAGATCGAGGCGAATGGCACTCCAGAGGGGAGGCCTATATCACAGAGGTCAATTGCATAGTCAGCGTCAAAATATTTTCCGCTATAGAATAGAATCAACAACATTTATGTCAATTAATGTGACTTTGAAGAGCTGAGTGGCGCAGTGGTTAGTAACGCTACTTTGACTCGTGGGTTCGATTCCCACACAGGACTAACATTTGTATACATGAACATGTCTGTTAGTCTTGGTCTGAGAGTTTCTAAGCGAAGTAGAGCGCATCAAAACAGCCCGTCTGGGGAAGTATTTCCACCTCACAGAAAACCACAGCCAAATAACAACTCTCTGGAGGGTTGTTGTGTTTCTGCGTGTGAGGTCACCAATAAGCTCCCAAGGAATAGCTGTGTTAACAGTTGAAGTGGCATCGCGTGAGTGATACTTAATGTAACTTAACCGTTTTTACATCAGGTGGGCCGTATGCTTGTATGCCTCCCGACGTAGTAAAGTGGCGGGTTATGGCTATCGATGTGTGCGTTGTGCGATACTTTTGAACCGTAGTGAACCCTGGACAAACACTGTCTGTATACTGACTCAGTTTGCGAGTAATCACTCAATCAACTCACATAGTTCAAATGTTATCACAACTTGATAAATATTTTATTTGCAGTTCAAGAGTACCATTTTACTTAGGTCTTTACTTTTTACGTCATTGTAGTAAAGAATAATGTTTGGTTATCTTCCTTTCGTTATCCCGTTTCCTAATACAATAGGATCGGCGGGGTCCGCTACCTAACACTAAGGATTTGGCGAAGATACTGATTTTGTCATGGAGGGACTGCCGTCCGACCTCCACGACCCAGAGGGAAAACCAAACCTTTTTTAGGTTAGGTCACCCGTGCTTCGAAATATAATTTCTTCTCAATGTGGGTTTGCTCACGATGTTTTTCTTCACCGCCGAGCAGGTGATAATTACAAATATGTACATAAATCTGATAACAGGAATTTAGTCAAATGCTTGTCGTAGAGATAATCGGTAAAACACACAAATGGAGGTAAAATCTCTCCTTAAACTTAAAGATACAATACCGTATGTAAGTTTAGGATCGTCGACAATTCTCACAGCTCGTCTCTGAATCAAATCACATAGTCAGGTGCTCCCGCCCAAAGGTGACTGCAGTAATCCATGTGCGGTCTGACTTGAGATTTATGTAGCAGAAGTCTTTGCCCCGCGCTGATGTACTGCTTTACACTATTGAGCACACCAAGTACGGTATGGTAGGTGGGACAGCTTCCCCATCATTTATATTCGAGTTAGAGGCTAAGAGATTATCCAATAGATCGGCTTATTCTTTAGCCCTGTAGGCCAAACTGCCTTCCGGTTTTCGCAGTGGTGACATGGTTGACAGAAGTTTCCCTCGGCAACTTCATTGAGCGACCAGAATGCACGGCTCTCATAGGGAAGGCTTGCTAGCCGCTTGCCAACTCTGCTGACGAAATCGAATTTTGGTTTGCGTTTCAAAACAGCGACATCAAGATCCCCCTTAGCACGCGCCGTGGTCCCATCCTCCCATCCATACACAGCCTGCTGGAAAAGATTGGCTTCTCAACAATGCCTATTAAACCGCGGCCGCTTCTTAGCTCCTCCATTTAATGCTGTGTGCTGTGAGATCCTACCCAAGCCAAGGTGAGGAACGTGCCAATGTAACGCTGTACGTAAAAACGTGTGCATTATCTATTTTGAACAACAAATCACTGTTTAATTGGCAGATCTGCAAGCGTTTTGTTGCAAATTTTTCGCAACGTTCGCATTTGACCACGTTTATCCTAGTTTCATGCTCTCTGTGCCAAACTGCGCTATCGCTTCCATAAGTTAGCGTTGTGTACGGCGAGCTGTGCCTTCTAGCTCAAGTTTTTACTGCATAGAGGTTTTCCAATGTCCAATGTGTACCTTAAATGGGGGTAATGTTTTCCAGAGCTGCACGCGGTCTGATCCGGACAAGCTGAATGTGCACATAGTGCCGCATAGCCATGACGACGTCGGCTGGTTGAAAACTGTCGACCAGTACTACTACGGAAGTAAGTAAAACATCACTCATTACATAGTTAGTACTATCTAATGATATAATATTCTACCGTTTTAAGATTAATTAAATTACTCACATTATAAAATGGCTTGTGGCTCTAGACGCTGTATAAAAAAAAATGGGTGCGTGTACTTATGTACGCGCGTGAGAAGTAATACTTTTTGGCAACATTAAATAAATATTTAACATTAATAATTGAATAATATTTAGTATTAATTATATTAAATAATAATATTTTAATGTATAAGAAGGGTTATTGGAGTAAAATTAAAAAACGTCTTTCAAGTAGTAGCGGCGGTGTTTATGAAATGTATTACATACAAGTCAAATGTCAAGTACAAATGTTATACATTTTTTACTATAGCGCCATCTACCGGTAATACTGTGAAACATTTAGCAGCTTCAACCTGTTACTTTTGTATTACAGTGATGCGCGCGCATCTTTAAATTTCACTCTCATCATTTTTTCATAACGCGCCTAAAGAAGTATAACTTCAATAAAAAAGTCCTTAATACAACAAATTTATATATAACCAATAGCCAATCGGACGCCAATGGTTAACCTAATAAAGTGTAATATTTAAAATCGGTTCACAATTGGCCAACATAGAGACGATCCAGGTGGAGACGTCCATTGAGAAGTGTCTCGTTATTTAGCGAGAGACAACTCGGACAGAAGTTTCTGTTCAGTAAAGTTCAGTTGAACATTGTTATCTTAAACTTAACAAAATTTCAAGATACGTCAATGTAAAAAACTTTTACACGCAATTTGATCTAACCGGCTTTGTGTGCTTCCGCCACCAATTAGTTCATGCCGCCTTGCGCCGGCCGGCACCCACCCACAACTTTTAGTAGATGCTAACGGTACTAAGTTACGGCCGGCGCTATGATCAAATTGCATGTAAATTTGACGTTCGCAAAATAACGGCTGAATCTATTAACTAAGAAACTTTTGTCTCTTTTTTAGGTCGCAACGATATCCAGAAGGCTGGCGTTCAGTATATTTTGGATTCCGTTGTTAAGGAACTTTGGGAGGATCCCAAACGAAGGCAAGTACATCAACACAATCTATATAGTTCATGTGGAAACTGATCCATTTGACGATGCGTAATTCAGCTGAAGGCCAAGTTTGGTCACACACGGAGTACTGCTGACGCCTTGGGACTCGATTCGGAGACGAGCTGAGAGAATTGTTGTTAAACTTGGCTTACCTAAATGTTAATTTTTTCAATTTGTGTTTATAACGCGCCGGAGCCACACCGGGGCCGGACCGGTTTGTGTATACGAATGAATAGAGGGCATGCACCGCAGCGAAACCTCGTGTGCAAGCAACCCAGGCCAGTAAAGCAGTGCCAACGAAACTTACTGAGCTATGATCGTTGCTTTGCGATCACACGGATTTCTTTTCTGTGCTACACGTGTCCTGTGTCCGACACCAACCTGAACATCGTGCATGTGTTGTGTTCATACAAATATCATCATCAATCGCGAATGACGCGACTTTGACACCAACGCTCGTGGGTTCGATTCCCTCACAGGACAAACAATTGTGTGCATGAACATGTCTGTTTGTCTTGGTCTGGATGTTTTAAGAGAGGTAGGGTGCATCAAAGCAGCCCGTATCAGAAAACCGCAGCCAAAATAACAACACCCTAGGGGGTTGTTGTGCTCCTGCGTGTGAGTGAGGTCACCAGTAAACTCCTAAGGAGTTGCTGTGTATGCAGTAGAGGAGGCATCGCGCGAGTGATACTTATATTACAAGCGTTAATAGCCTACGGTTACTGCTTTACATCAGGTGGGCCATATGCTTGTATGCCTCCTGACGTTGCTTAAAAAAAATATGATCATTCATTAGATCAAAGTGTTTTACAAGACCAGTGTTAGGACCCTCGCCATCATCATGCGAGCGTTACTCGGTTGCGTCTTTCGTTTTCGTTTCGGAGCGCGGGGCCCACTTTTCGAATTGTATTTCTCCAGTTCGCGCGGTCTTCGCCATCCCTCATAGTGAGACCATTGGCACGCATGTCATCCCTCACGTCGGCAAGCCAGCACTTCTTAGGTCTACCCCTTCTACCGCGGCCCGGAGGAGGCGGCATGGCTAGACATGCAATCCCGGTAATCATAATAAACCGACCAAGTGCGAAACGGGCTCGCATACGAAGGGTTCTGTACCTTCATGTAATATTTTTAACACTTGCTTTTTTTAATAGTTATATAAAAAACAGCTAAAAAACATTGTCATTGTTATATGTTGACCACTACCCAATTTTTTTTTATATTTTTGCTGTTAATGCGCCCGTAGTTAGTACACACTATGAAAATTTCAAGTCTCTGCCTTCTATGGCTCAAAAGTTACAGCCTCGTGGACGGACAGACAGCGAAACCTTAATAAAATACTCCCGTTTGCACCTTTTGGGCCCTATAAAACAAAATATAAAAAAAAACCTGTGCGTCGCGGGACACCCGATAGAAGTGATAACTTAAACTAATTTACATATAATTAAAGCTGCCGTATGCGTGAGAGCAAAGGACGCCGACACACTGGCGCCGTAACGCGTTGCGTAACGAAGCGGCTTATCCTCCCATAAGAAGTTATCACTTCAAAACTAAGATTAGTTACGTGCAGCGCCATGTGTTGACGATGAAATGCGAATAAATCTTTTAATCACAGATTTCATGTGTTTCAGATTCATCTACGTGGAGACAGCATTCTTCTGGAAATGGTGGGTGCAGCAGTCGGGGGCTGTGAAGCAGCGGGTGCACAAGCTGGTGGAGCAAGGCAGGCTGCAGTTCGTCGGAGGAGCTTGGAGCATGAACGACGAGGCTGCCGTCCACTATCAAGCAACTATTGATCAGTTCACTTGGGGATTGAAGTAAGCCCTTCCGATGACGTAGTAACTACATAGTCAGTGTCAAAAAAAAAATAAGTGTGCTTTAGACCACACGACTGAAGTAAAACTTCTTTCGCTCCATAGTGTGATACCTTAGACCTTTTGAAAGGTCTAAGTGTGATACAGACAATAGGCATGCACTGTGTCTTACATATACAAAACATAACTCGCTATGAGAGAAAGAAAATGTGTACTAGCACCTCTCTCTCTTGCCCCTACAGTAATATACGAAACATAACTCTCTCTCTGTCTATCTTCACTAACTTATATCTCCCTCTCAACTTCCGTTCGCTCGGATCACACTTTTCGTAACGCTCTCGTCACAAATCAATAAAGCACTTGACTGCGCATGAAAACATCCCTCACTCACCAAAACGTAGTGTTTTGGCGCCTAAATATCTCAGCGTTTCGAGCCTGCTGGCCAATGGGAGGAGATATTTTAACCAAAAAGCTGATAAGTGACGCGATATTGATCCACAAAATAGCCAATTAGAGCTGCCCGTTCTACTTTATCATCGACCCGTAGCGGAGAATTACTACGCTAAATCGTGTCATCGGGTCTCCACGGTTGTTGCCGAGTCAGGCGGCGCTCGGCGTGGTCAATAGGGCGGTTTCTTATTCCCCTGGGCTACTCTATATATTTTGTAGATTTAAGTGCCAAAAAATTAAACTGAAGTAATAAGATTTGCGATTGCGTGTGAAACAAAATCTTTATTTATTATTTACCTTTAAAAAAAATGGCAACTTGAGAAAGTTCGACATATCTAGGTCGTGAATCCTCGTGCCTCGAGAATCTTTATTTCTCGGACGAGAAAACAACCTCTTTTTAGGGTTCCTGAAAAGGAAAATTGAAACCCTTATAGAATCACTTTGTTGTCCGTCCGTCTGTCTGTCTATCCGTCTGTCAAGATCCTTTTTCTTAGGGACGGGTAGAGTTATCGAGCTGAAATTAATATCAAATACTTAGGTCTGCTATCCCTTCGAACAATGAAAAAATCAAACTTCTAAGTCAATGCAATCAATAGGTATGGCTGTGTATGTCTCGTTTCTGCGCATATTTTGACACTCGCAAGGGAATCAATATATATAATATAGGACACTTCCTGTTAATTTAGAATCATGAAATTTTGTAAGAAGTAATGTCATGTAACACAAGGGAAGGAAAAATTCTAAAGCCGTAAATTTGAAGTTACTTTTATTTTTTTTCCGAAAATAATTTTCGAACATATTACGGAACCCTCGTTGCGCGAGTCGGGCTCGCTCTTAACTGCTTTTTTTTATATAAGACATACAAGATTGCTCTGATATGGACATCATTGTAATAATGTATTCGTTTTCGCGTTTTTTTTTTTTAGAAAATTAGCCGATACTTTCGGTGAGTGTGGGATCCCACGCGTGGGCTGGCAAATCGATCCGTTTGGTCATTCCCGGGAGTTCGCCTCTCTCCTAGCCGGGATGGGCTACGATGGCCTCTTCCTGGGTAGAATAGACTACCAGGACAAGAATGTTAGGATGGCAGACAGGTCCATGGAGATGGTTTGGAGAGGAGATGACATTTTAGGTGAGTTATTGCTACAACAGATCTACTACTTTACAAGGAGAGGAACATGCCCTTTCTCCATCAAATGAAGCCAGGCCAATTGCGGAAGTAGATAGAGGTTTTTGAGAGCATTCTTGAGAATCTATGTATGTCTTTAAACGTGCATATAGACTTTACGGTTCACCTGATGTGAAGTAGATGAGTTAGATGCCGTAGCCTATGAATACAGAAAGCATCCTTCGTGCCTGGTCTACCTTGCACAACTACTTAGGAACTTATCGGCAGCCTCAATCGCTTACAAGAATACAACCAGCCCCCAGAACAAACGACATAAATGACGATGAGCTAGGAATGCCGAAATTTACCAATGTTGTGAGATTCGAAAAGGCAGGCCCTTAATTTTTTTATTAATTAAATAAAAACGAATTCAGTCCAACCATCGGACCATATTAATCGGATTGGCGGAGGCCAGTGTTTTCAACCACCCGAAAGCCACTGAGTTGGCTTAACGACTATCATCTATCGATAACAGCCGAGACCGACGACGGCCTAACGAGCCTGCCTGTTCGATTTGAATGACTCACGCAAGGACGCCATCGAGACTCACCTACCACGGCAAAATTGGTAATGTGTTATCAGAAGATGGTGTCAAGGACCCTAAAAACCGGCGAGCCTTCATAAAAAGAGCTATATATATCAAAAAAGGAAGTGAGGTGTGTAAGAACGAAGACTTGTAGCGCAGTATTCATAGATAGTGACATTTGAACATCCTTTGTATTCTAGTTGTAGTACATTTCGTATGTACACTTCATCATCATCATCGCAGCCTGTATTCGTCCACTGCTGAACCTCCATCCGTCCATGCCTCCCCTCTAGTGCGCCAGTGCTCGATCTCGTCTCGTCTTTCTCTCACCTTTGGGGACGCCATTCGAGAACCTCTCTTCTCCAGCGGTTGTCGGTTCTACAATCTATGTGCTCAGTTCACTGCCACTTCAGCTTCCTTATCCTGTGGGCTATATCAGTTACCTTAGTTCTACTGCGGATATGCTCATTTCTGATCCTATCTCGCAGAGAACCCCCGAGCATAGCTCTTTCCATAGCACGCTGAGCGACCTTGAGCTTCCCCATACGGCCCGCAGTGAAGGGCCACGTGTCAGATCCGTATGTCATCACTGGCAACACACACTGTTCGAAGACCTTGCTCTTCAGGCGTTGAGGTATTTTGGACGAGAAGAAGTGTCGAAGTTTCCCGAACGCCGAACCAATTTGGATCCGTCTGTTGACCTCTCGGTCGTTTGGACTTACCTAACTGAATAACCTGCCCTAGGTAAACATATTCGTCAACAACTTCGAGCTTAGTGCTTCCAACCGTGACCGGCATAGGTGTAACATGGACATTCGACATGATCTTAGTCTTGTCCATGTTCATCTTGAGACCTACCAGTTTAGTAACACAATTGAGGTCTTTGAGCATAGCTCTAAGTTCCTCCAGCGAGTTCGCCATGAGAACTATATCGTCGGCAAATCGAAGGTGAGTGATGTATTCGCCATTGATTTTTATACCGTATCCATTCCAGTCCAAGATCTTGAAGACATCTTCCAATGCTGCGGTGAAGAGTTTCAGGAAAATTACTTCGCCCTGTCTTACACCTTTTTGCGTTTGCCTCGGTTTCGTACTCTGGTTCTGTACTCGGATACACATCGTAGCTTTACTGTATAAGCTATTCAACGCTTCGATGTACCGATAGTCAATTCGGAATCAAAGGCCATTTCGTAGTCGGCATACGCCAAACATTTTTCTTTTTTTTAAACTTTCCGCCCGCTTTCAGAGTCTCCGCCGTAATTCTGTTCTCACCCGGTGCTTTCCCATTTTTAAGCTGTTTGAGAGCCATAGTACGAATCTCGTACAGACCGCGATATTTTCGGTATAGTGTCGGGTAGCTCTTGGGTCGTTACTAGCATAGCCCGGTTGTAACCGTCGATATTTATGCTTAATATTTTATTTAAATTGATATTATTTCAGGTAAATCATCTGACATCTTCACCGGAGTATTGTACAACAGATACTCCCCTCCGTCAGGGTTCTGTTTCGATGTTCTGTGTAACGACGAACCGATCATAGATGACCCGGATTCACCTATATACAACGTCGACAAAAGGGTAAGAACATAAGTTATCTAGAGGAGATGCATAGAATGTCAATTTTGTTTACAAAAAAAATTACTCGCTAAACTTAAGCTAAGTTATTAGTAGCGACACCTATTGACTAAAAATCAGGAAGCGAATTGAAATGAAAGGTAAACAAAAAAATAAGAAATTGATATAAATTTTCTTTCTAGCGTTACGTCCTCTCCTAATCCATTAAGATTGGTTGGGTCCGCTACCTAAGCCTAATGGTTTGTTGAAGATACTAATTTTAACATGGAGCGACTGTCGTCAGATCAGAGAACACATCATACCTTTCTTAAGTTAGGTCACGTCTTTTGTCATATAATTTCTTAAACGTGCGCTTTTTTTCACGATGTTTCCCTTCACTGCCACGCAAGTGATAATTAGAAATTGATTTATCGATTGCGTAATAAAACGAGCCGTGTCTAGATATTTGATATTTCTCGCTGGTCATAACAAAGACCAGGTTTTCTTAACTTGAAGTCCGCGGCGTGAGCACTGGCCGCCATGTCAGATATGAACACGAGAAATACTGCGTGGAATCAATAATTTTAATTCCTTTCTTATCCGACACATAAGTTTGGAATGAGTGGTGCTTTCTCCTTGGCTTACATTTTTATTTGATCTCATTTGTGTTCATATTAATTTCTTCACGCTAACAAACACATGTAGTACATACTTTTAAGTAGGAAACAAAATGGTGACATATATATTATGTTATAATTTGCCTTTATAAAGCGTAGCAAAGCATTTTTTCTCGTTAGCCGTTGTATTGAGAATGCCGTTAGTTAACCAGATAATGTCAAGTTTATTTTAGAAGTTTAAGATAAACCTAAAATTAATGAAGCTCATATAATTTATTAACAATAAAACTTTAAATAGAAAACACACTATTAACAAAAACATAAAAATTCAATTTAAAATAGCAAGTAAGCTAGAACCATAAGGCAATGCTGAGTTTCTGGCCCAAGGAAGCTCTGGCTGTTAGGTTACCTCTTTGCCTCTCAGAAATGGCTTCGAAAAACTCGAAACCAAAATTGAAATCTTACATTTCCTGAATTGGTGAATAAACTTAATTAAGACCCGATGCATCGGTGTTTTATTTTTTTAGCATATATTACTTGACTTCTTCATTTACTTACTAACATTTTTTGTCGAAAGGTGGACGACTTCATTAAAGTATGCAAGGATATGTCTGCATCATATGTCACAAATAACATACTGCTGACGATGGGAGATGACTTCCAGTATCAAGACGCTGTCATGTGGTTCAAAAATCTAGACAAATTAATCGAGTAAGTCTTCTCATGCTCGTATCCGAATTTATAACTCTCAGGCATTGATGTAATGATTAAACAAAGAACCCTTTGGTGTTGCAAATGTCCATAGGCTGCGGTAACTGCTTACCATCAGGCAGGCCGTATGCTTGTTTACCACTTTAGTGGAATAAAAAAAAGGTTGTCTGTAAAGTCGGTTTACGGACGATAATTTTACGTGATAACGTCATAAGAAAACATTCAACAGTTGACAAAACAGTTCACGTGCAGGTTGTGTGCCGCCGCTGTCTCTCTTCTACTCGGACGGATGGAGTGGAAGAGAGATAGATGCGTCACAAGCGGAACGCTTAGGCCGATCGTGCCTCTCTATCGCTTGTTTGGAACGTGACACATTTTCGTGCGTGCAGCCGTCGTTCATCGATTTATAAGACGTTATCACGTCAAAACGTCTGTTCTTCAAAAAGGTGAGTGCTACCCATGTTACAAGTGACCATAGGCTGAGATAACTTAGCATTAGGCAGGCCGCTTGTTTACCATCGTAACCTTAGCATTAGCCCGTTTCATAATACATTAGGAACGGCGCTATCTAGGCTTAAAAAATTAACGAAGATACAGATTTTACATGAAACGACTGCTGTTCGGCCTCCACAAACCGAAGGGACACCCAGACCTTTCTTAGGTAAGATCACACGTGTTTCAAAATATAATTTCTTGGACGTGCGGGTTTCCTCACGATGATTTTCTTCTCGGCAAACCTACTGATAACTACAAATATGTACATTAATTCGAAAACACGAATTTAGTGATACAAGCCAGGATTCGCACCGAGGACCTCTTGATCAATATGGCTGGTATTTATCCACTGGGCTAAGGTGTACAACTAAGGTGGTAAACAAGCAGTATATGCTTTAATAAAAATACAATGCAAAATTTAGGTCAAGAGGAACCCTGCTAATTGGAAGCTAGGAATACAACTAAAGCGATAAATGGTACACCGTCAAAGCCTCGGTCAGAAGCAAATGTCCAACAATTAATGTTAACTTACTTTATGTTTTAGATACACTAACTTGAAGGCAGCTAAGGAGGGATTGAACCTAACACTGTTTTACTCGACCCCCGACTGTTACCTCAAGGCTGTGAAGGATGCCAAGTTAGTACAATATATCTTACGAAAATGTTGACCACAAAATACTGGAACTCATTCCTCCGCCCGCTCGTCCATTAAATTCAAGAAGAATCGAATTTCAATAGAAGTTTGTTTGTTTGTTTTGTTTTTATAACTTTATTGCATTATTTACAATTATAATTACAAGTGTAAGAATTACATGATTTGCAAAGGCGGGCTTATTCCTTCGAGGAATCTCTTCCAGCCAACCATTGGAATTGGAAGTTTTTGCAATTGGAAGCTAATATCGTACCAACGTTTTTATCTCGAGTTTAAAACCATGAACAAACGTTTGTTTGACAATAGGCACCGTAACGCGATGTTATCGTGCAATGTCTCTCTACAATAATTTAACCTGAACGCAGCTAAGGATGCCTTGAAAATTACCTTATTCGGTATCGCATATCACCTTGTGTGAGTTTACTATCGTTGACAAACCTAGCTGGTATCCAGGTGCTCACATTCAAACGTGATTAAAGTACTCCATGTGCGGTCTGACTTAAAATTTGTATAACAGAAGTCTTCGCTCCGAGCTGAAGTACTGTTATACTCTATTGTACACACAAAGTTTCTTGGACGCTAGCCTGACTGCAGGTGACGTCGGAATTGATCTTCACTGGACAACTTGATACCAAGATTACTAAAAACCTTGGCGATAAGGAAAATGCTCTGGAGTTGTGGAGTTAGTAAATGAAGTTTTCGTGTAAACGCGCAGACTTGCGTCTTGATGGGGTTGAATTAAGGTCGTACAGTCTTTTATCAAAGTATTTTAACTTTCAAACACATGTTGATTGGGACAAGGATCCCGCCTTATGAAGGAAGATCTTATCGCTTGTGTAATAAGTGTCCTCGGTGCTGTCGTCCGCATAGCATATGTAAATTACATACTGTTAAAATTAATTAACAGCATGTCATGGACATATAGCAGAGACAGCATCGGGCACAGCACAGAGCCTTGTGGGACGCCAGCATTGATGATGTCCATACTCCAGAGCAGCTACCATCAATAACAGCTTTTATTCATCTATTGGACAAGAAGTTGGTAATCCATTTACAAAATTGACCTCGGTCAGTCCGTACAATGGCATCTTCATAAAAGACCACCTTGACTCTTAATCGCCGAAGCCCAACGGTGTATAGGATATCAAACAACCGTAGCGAAAACCGCATTGACAGTAGCAGATCAAGTCCTGGTCTTCCAATTACGACATGAGTTGCGTGTATACTTGTAGAGAAGAGAAGTTGTAGCGATAGAACTTTACGATAGAAGAGTACATCACAATCAAATGCATTTTATTTGCTTCAGCCCGACCCTGCCGACGAAGCAGGACGACTTCTTCCCGTACGCGAGCGACCCCACGGCGTTCTGGACCGGCTACTTCACCTCGCGACCGACCACCAAGTACTTCGAGAGGGAGGGGAACAACTACCTACAGGTGAGCAACCGGCGGCAGTGCTCGTTTCGAGTGAAGGTGCTATTCTAAGTTACCGCTCACAATATCAGATATAATTGTTTAAAAAGTATGATAATAAAAAAATCCCGCAGTTGATATATTACAGTGGTTAGTAACGCTACTTTGCCACCAAAGCTCGTGGGTTCGATTTAAACGTTTGTGTGCATGAACATGCCCATTTGTCTTGTTCCGAGTGTTTTTAATTTATGTAGGGCGCTTCAAACCGGGCCTGGCGAAGTACCTCTACCTTACAGAAAACCGCAGTCAAATAATGACTCTCTGGGGAGTTATTATGTCCCTGCATGTGAGTAAGGTCACCAGTAAGCCCCTAAGGAGTTGCAGTGTTAGCATCAGTGGTGGCATCGTGCCATTGATACTTAATATATTTTGCAAACATTCATAAGAAACGGTAATCGCATCAGGTGGGCCATGTGCTTGTATGCCTCCTGACTTTGGACAAAATCGTTTGATTGAATTGATTGTTATGATTGTGGGGAAATTGACCGATAGTCCAGCAGTCAAGTGTATTACAAATTTATCACACTAATTGCGTCAAAACTTCTTCATTTGGCATTAGAAAGGTATCCTACGTACTAGTTCCTGACTCCGGGAAGCAGACAAAAATACCTAAGACTAAGGATTTGACAAAGATACTGATCTTAACATGGAGCGAACTTCATAACCCAGAGAAAAAACCAGATCTTTCTTAGGTAAAGTCACACGTGTTTCGAAACATAATTTCTTGTTTGTGCGGGTTCCTCACGATGTTTACCTTCACCGTCGAACAAGTGACAATTACAAATATATAAGTACATGCCAGAATTTTAACAGGGAACTAGTTAGTCTATAGGCCGGTTCTTTACCCACTGAACTATATGCTGCCACCCACACCCACTGCTTAACAACCATCACGTTAAAAAAGAAATACGGGAAACAGTGCCTCGTATAGTTAAGTGTCTGTCAGTTTTACTCAGACCATAACATTTTCCAAATAATAAGGGAAATCCCCGGACCATGAGCTATCATCGTGTTCAATGTGAACGCAATTCGTTCAGCAATTTATGCATGTTACAAAAACAGACTTGTTGAAGACATATTTCATATGTTGTCTACTGTATCGATAGTAATATAGTCAAGCTGCATAACTAGTTATAATCTACGAATAAATAATAAAATATATTAGATCAGGGTAAAATTTCTTTCGTATTTTATATACAAAGTCAAGATGTTTTTTATCATAGTTTATTTACATTTAACTATAATATGTATGTGCCTTTTAAATGAACTGAACTAGAAAATGAACTTTTATTCGATAACTTGTTGCTATTTTGTAGCCCATCGCTGTGGAAATTTTGGGACTTCTGATCAAAAAACTACAACGAGCAGAATTGCAAATGATTTCACGATTTTTATAAAGTTTCTTTCAGTGAACTCGTGTGGCGACCAATCTTTGCTTTTTTGCATATCCAGACTTTTTCGAATGGGGCAAAACTATTTTGTGGTGAAACCCCTAGCCATGTTGTCTATCTATAACTATAACTTCACGCCAAATACCTTGCGTGATAGGCCGAGTGAACCGAGCGCCACGTGACTAGATTCTTACATACCTCACTCGCATCTTTAACATTAAATTTTCTTCTCATGCACGCTCGCCAGTTTCTAAGGCTCTTGGCAACAAATATGTCGATCTTGCTTCACCTATGTCATCAAAATTTCCGTACAGAAAACGAACTTGAAGTAATGTTTTGCTGCTCTTACTGGCACTGCGTTAAGTCTATAAACGACACATTTTTTTTTCGCGGCCTCATCTTTTCTGTTACGACATAAGATGCACGGGGTATACATTTATGTGACGTTTTCTGTACAAACTTGACATTGTTCCGATTTCATCTTCGATTCTCGTGTTCTAGGTCTTAGCGACCTGCTGCAGCTTCAAGTGCTGGCTAATTTAGACATGCTAAGATAGGACCTATTTGTGACACCATACACCATTGTTATTACTTCACTACCTATTGTATTGTGTGTACAATGTTGTGTTACGTTCAAACAAACATTTTCTTTCTTTCTTTCTATTTAATCAAGTATTTTGAGATATTAACTAGATTCTCGTGCAATAAATCTAGGATTTTACAAACAAAATCTGTCTATAACTTCACGCCAAATCCTTTGCGGGGTGGGCAGAGAGAACCGAGCGCCACGTGACTCGGTCCTTATACACCTCGTGTCACTTTTACAGGTTGATGAGTGTGGAAGAAGCGAGAGAGGTATGTTTGGATCGGCGCACCTGGCGTTACAGTCTCTGCCTACCGCAATGGGAGACAGGCGTGATGACATGTATGTTGTTGAAATCATTGTCTTATTTATTTACTGGTGTTTCAGGTCGCTAAGCAGCTTCAAGTGCTGGCCAATTTAGACAAACACAACATGTTTGCTCTTAATGAACTCAAGAGCGCGATGGGTAAGCATTTTAAAGACGTTTTTAACCGACGTATAACTTTCACTATTAATATATCCAAACCAAACGTTAGCAACTACTGCCAAAAGCTTGTTATCCTACAAACTTCGAGTAAAATATTTCCTTTATATCCAGGCGTGATGCAGCATCACGACGCTGTGACGGGAACTGAGAAGCAGCACGTGACCCACGACTACGAGAGGCTGCTGGACCAGGCCGTCGAGGACTCCCTGATAATACCCAGACAAGCTCTCAAGTGAGTGTTTATACATACATGTCCCGGCACTGGGTCGATAACTTGTTCTCCGTCGAATGTGACTGTTCGGGATTCTATTCCTTATAGAATTCAGAGTATATCTTTTCCCATATCTCCCTGCGACTTTCTACTTCTGGACTCGGTCGTTGATCAGGTTTCAATTCCTTACACCGTAGGCCATGATGCCATGAGCCATGAGCCCGTAAAAATTTAAAGTCGTTTGTAAATTTCAGTGAAAAACTTAGAAGTAGAAATAAGTTGTGTATGCCGGTACATCGGCTTGCTAGGACTGGTAGATCTTTTCTTGTAAATTGTATTCGATTTTATAATAAATTGCCTGAAACAGTTCTGTCCTTTCCTGACAATGTATTCAAAAAACACATTAAAAATACTCTCTGTAGAAGGGCTTATTATAGAATTGATGAATATTTAACTGACAAAGATGTCTGGAAATAATTCAGCACAGACTATCTGTCCTTAATAATCTTTAATTTTACGATTTGATATCATTATTGTACAAATATGCTTATGTAATTTTATTTTGTAATACATAATTGACAATTTTAAAAGAGACCTATATTGGCAAGTTTCTTTCGGCATTTCATCTTAGCCAATGGTCACTTCCGAAATGCTAGTACATAAAAAAAAAGGAAAAAAAAGTTAAATAAGAGAATTAAACAAGTTACAATAAGATTATATTTAAAAAAAAAATGTAAGACGTGTCTAAGTGCCCGCGAGGGCCCAATGGCAAATAAAGAATTTTTATCTTTATCTTATCTATCTAGATGGCGCAGCGATTTAATGTAGACACATGTCAGTGCGTCAGTCAAGTTCAGAAATGTTCCCGAAATAGTCCCGCTAGGTCGGCAACAAGGGTAACTGTGCGTAGCCTATAGCCTTCGCTCTCAATTAAACACGTAAATTAATAGTTTTATAGACAAGAGTCTGAGGTCGACGTATTGTATTTTAAATTATTTTATATGTTCAATATAACTTTTCCCATGTATAACTTCACGCCAAATCCCTTGCGGGGTAGGCAGAGAGAACCGAGCGTCACGTGACTCGATCCTTACATACCTCACTCGCTTCTTTAACATTCATTGCTCTTTTCATGCACGCTCGCCGGTTTGTAGGGCTCCTGACATCACCTTCTGATAGAACACGACCAATTTGATCATGGTAGGTAAGTCTTGGCCTTCCTCGGCTCCTACATCCCTCCACTTTTGCGTTGTATATCTGCTTCGTCATTCTTTCATCCTGCATTATTTCTACATGTCCGAACCAACGGAGCATGCCTCTTCTTATTTTAACACCGACGCTCTCTTTCAGACCAACTCTGTTTCTAACCTCATCATTGCGAATACGGTCTACAAGCGTTACACCACAAATTTTGCGCAACGCTCGCATTTCAACCGCGTTTATCCTACTTTCATGCTCTCTCTGCCATACCCAGCTCTCGCTTTCATAAATTAGCGTTGGGACCAGCACTGCATTGTGTATAGCGAGCTGTGCCTTCTGGCTCAGGTTTTTACTGCCAAGAAGTTTTCCCAACGCTCCATTCACACTATTCCCAGCACTCACTCGCCTTTCCACATCTGCGGTGTACCTTCCATCCCTGCTGAAAGCGCATCCAAGATATACAATCTCATCCACTTGTTCCAACACTTCATCATCAACCGTATTCCTTACATTGGTTCTGGTTTCTTCTCTTTCAAATACCATCTTTGTTTTATTCGCATTATAACAAAAGACGATTATTATATATCTAAATCGTACTGCGATATTAATATAATCTGCATGAATCATCGTCACATAAGGCGGTAGTCATCCTGGACTAATTAATACAATGTCCATCAATCGCTAGTAATACACCCCATGGACGATTGAACGCTCTTTTTCTTCTTAGCTTTACCCCTTTTCCTAATCCATTAGGATTGGCGATGCCCGCAACCTAAGCCTAAGGATTTAGCGAAGATACTGATTTTTACGTAGAGCGGCTGCCGTTAGACCTCCACAACCCAGGGGGGAAACCAGATCATTCTTAGGCTAGGTCACACCTCTTTCGAAATATAATTTCTTGAACGTGCGTGTTTCCTCACCGCCAAGTGATATTTTATTTTTTATACTACTTCGGGAGACATACAAGCATACGGCCCACCTGATGTAAAGCGGATACCGTAGCCTATTAACGCTTCTAATATGCTAAGTATCACTCGCGCGATGTCTCCTCTGCTGCTTACACAGCAACTCCTTGGGAGCTTACTGGTGACCTCACTCACACGCAGGAACACAACAACCCTCTAGGGAGTTGTTATTTGGCTGCGGTTTTCTGTGAGGTGGAGGTACTTCCCCAGACGGGCTGCTTTGATGCGTCCTACCTCTCTTAAAACATGCAGACCAAGACAAACAGACATGTTCATGCACACAAATGTTTGCCTTGTGTGGGAATCGAACCCACGAGCGTCGGTGTCAAAGTCGTGACATTCACAACTGAGCCACCGAGGTCGTCAAAAATTGATTGACAATTACAAATATGTACATAAATCTGAAAACACGAATTGAGTGGTACACGCCAGGATTTGAACTGGCTCCTGTTATCGACTAGACCGGTTTTATTATCCACTGGGCTATCGCTGCTGCCCCAGGTGATTCAATACATTTCACGTAAATAATATTAATAAATTCTGTATTTTTAGTAAAGTGACTCAAGGGGATGCACCGGAATCTATACTTTTGAATCTGGACAGATGTAAATTCAACGAATCCAGCTGCGTCACATCGGAGAACAGCGGTAATATAGTGGTGAGTATTGACAGAGACGCGAAAGAAGATAGATATGCATACGGCCTCTGACACATTAACAAATGTGACGCAGCGATAAGTCACTTGTTGACACATCAGTTTTTGACGAGCTCGTTGGCTCGGTCGTGAAAGACGCGACTTTGACACCAACGCTACTGGGTTCGATTCCCACACAATACAAACATTTGTGTGCATGAACATGTCTGTTTGTCTTAGTCTGGGTGTTTTAAGAGGTAGGGCGCATGAAAGCAGCCCGTCTGGGGAGTACCTCTACCTCACTAGAAAACCGCGGCCAAATAGCAATTCCCTAGAGGGTTGTTGTGTTCTACCATGTAAATGAGGTCACCAGTAAGCTCCTAAGGAGTTGCTGTGTAAGCAGCAGAGGAGACATCGCGCGAGTGGTATGTGTTACAAGCGTTAATAGCCTACGGTAACTGCATCAGGTGGTCCGTATGCTTGTATGCCTCCCGACATTGTATTAAAAAAAACACTCATGTTACACACTTGCAGCATCATTTTTATTCTTATTGCGTGCGTCATAAGAACAGTACACAGGTCAAACAGTCCAGCCATGCAATTCTGTAAGAGCAAACATCCTTACATCCTCGGAAACATCGGCTGTTATAGCCTTGAACACAAAATTGCAATTCCTTGATGTCGCTTTTCAGGGTTGTGCGACACTAGCGCCGCAAGGCTGCGTTTGGAATTGGAATTCTACAAGGCAAACAGCCTCGCGTACGCTTACAGCCTTATAGAATACCAAATAATTTATCCGTGATCGCAGTAGACGATGTCAAAGCTGTGACATCTGTGATCACAGCGACGCACACAGCCATTACGAGTCGCTTAGAGAATTGCATGGCAGCTTAAGGTGTCGCTGTGTGTACACTGGGTCTACTACAAATCTCGTATGTTAACTTACAAATAAGAAGTTTAATTAAATGTTATTCTTTTTTACCACTAGTCTGATGATGACAAACTTAAGGCGTTAGAAAACTTGTACGTATCGTACTGCGATGTGTTTTTATTATAGGTGACGGCGTACAACCCCCTCGCTTGGCGAGTACAGGAACCAATCAGGGTACCGGTCGTGCTGGACGCTGATGATGATTACCAGGTCTACGATCCCACTGGTAAGTAATAAGCTCACGCCATTTTCTTCCGCAGTTGAAATGAGTAGTTGTCGGAATTGCGCGGATGTATCAGGTATCGGAAGCGCCTATAGACTACGGTAATTGCTTACAAACTCAAGGATTGTTGCGTTGCGAGTAAGATCACTAAGAAGCTGCTGAATGGCAACATGAGAGCGATACCGCTTGTGTTGCAAACAACCACCGCATGCTTATTTGTCGACGTAGTACTCGTATAAAACATCTGAGAATATGTAACTTTAAAATTAGAATATAAGAAATGTGCTTAATACAAAGATAATTGACGACGTCGAAGGGTTTAAAAATCAGTGAAAGTTAGTTCAATGTTCTGAAGTTGTGGGTTCAATATCCCTCAAAGGCAAACATTTACACTAAAGAACATATCTCGGGATAGGTCTGGGCGTTTTCCTATGCATCATAGGTAAAACAGGGAATTTACATATCTTTGTCTGACACTCAGTAGCCACAGTACAAGCTTTGCTTAGTTTGGCACCAGATGATGCTATGTAATCATCAGGAAATATTAGATTTTGCGTTTTTTACCATATTCCAGGTCAAAAGCTCACCAGTCAGATTGTAAGTATACCGGCAGCCGTAAGAGACATACCAACGCGGACGAGCAGAGCCACACACGAGCTCGTCATAATGCCGACCCTCCCAGCACTTGGATACGCATCTTTCTACGTGGAAAAAACAAAGAACAACTTCAAAACAAAAGGCGAACAGAAAACATCAACAAATGTAATCAATGATCTCGACAACATAAACCATACCAACATAGATTCCGGCATGTTGTCGGACGAACCAATGATTGTTGAAATGTTTTCGGAGAATGACTTTACTGTCAAACAGGTAAGGATGTACATTAACAGAAATTTATTAAATAATCTGGTAGGTCCAAAGGGCCTACGACTTATATAGGTAACACAGTTACTAAAAGCTTTGTCTTAGGTTTTCGCGATTGTTACACATTGAAATTAAACAATTTTTAACGGAAGTATCGCGTGTTTTATTTATTTTGTTGAACCTGACGTTTCGAACGCTTTGCAGCGTCCGTGGTCGCAGGAAGACTAAGGTGACATTGGTCTTACATTGGATATGCAATTATTACATCTACCGACATGGATGGATTAATTATATATGTTCCGATTCACACAAAAATTAGTCTTCCTGCGACCACGGACGCTGCAAAGCGTTCGAAACGTCAGGTTCAACAAAATAAATAAAACACGCGATACTTCCGTTAAAAATTGTTTAATTTCAATACTAAAAGCTTCCACGAGAAAGATATGCGTAACGAGACCAAATATCTACGTGTTATGTGGATGAGTTATACCAAGAAACGAAAAAACTTTTGGTGCTTTACTTTCGTTTCTTCTTTCGAAGAGAGGTCACCAGATATCCTTTTTGACAGTATTTAATCAATTGATTCATTTTCAGGAGCATGAAATAACATATGATGAAGAAACAAACCGTATTAACTACAATGGACTACAGTTGGGCATGGAATTCTATTACTACCCCGGATGTTTAGGCAATAATGAGAATTACGCAACCAGATCATCTGGAGCATACATATTTCGACCAAATGCTACAGAAGCAGTTAAAATTGATTTAACTAAAGCAGAAAAAGTCACTGGTCCTATAGTATACGAAGTGAGACTCTCGGGTCAAAATATAGCAACTACAATTAGAATATATGACAGTTTCATCGAGCATGACGTAACCGTAGGTCCGATCAATATCGATGACGATATTGGAAAAGAATACGTAGTCAAGTATGTAACAGATATTGTCAATAATGGTGAATTTTACACAGATTCTAACTCACGACAATTGATAAAACGTATATTAAATAAAAGACCACAGTGGAATGTAAGTCTAGATGAACCTATCGCTGGAAATTATTATCCAGTTACAAGCATGATACATATCGGAGACGACGATCCTAAAAAGACGATGACAGTTTTTACCGACAGAGCAGAAGGTGGAAGTTCATTAGCAGAAGGACAAGTTGAATTAATGTTACATAGAAGACTTCTGCATGATGATGCTTTCGGTGTTGGCGAAGCACTTAATGAAACTGCTAATGGTGTGGGTCTAGTTACGAGACTAACACATAGAGTATTAGCAAATTCTGATATAAACAAACTAAAATTTGCTTTAGAAGCCAGTTTGCATCCAAGAGTATTTGTATCAGATGTAAAAAATCAAAAACTAAACGATTGGGTAAAATTTAAAAACGAATATAGCTGGTTGAAAACTGATTTGCCCGACGGAATACATTTATTAACATTAGAACCTTGGGATAAGTATATTTTGATAAGGTTAGAGAATATTCTAGAAACACCTGGATATTTGACTGTTGACTTGACTAGTATATTCAATAATATTAACGTGAAATCAGCAAAGGAAACAACTTTAGCTGCAAATCAAAGATTGAAGGATTACGATAAGTGGGAATGGAACAAACAAAATAGTTTTATGAGAAGCTTCAATGACGCATATGGTGGTTTCAGTGACGTCACAAGAGCTAACGATAATGAAATGAAATATGATGACGATGGAATGAAAATCAATTTAAAATCGAAACAAATAAGGACATTTATTGTTAAATACGATTACGTCAAAGATTCTTAATACCCTCAATTTTTTAAACGTTATTATAAGTAATAAGATTGTATGGCTTTCATTGTTATGTAACCAACGCTGTTTATGAATACAAAGATGAATATATAGACAAGTGTGATTACGAAGAGCGAGACTAAAAGACCTGTGCACTGTTGCTACTGGATGCAATCGAATCAAATTTAATGCTTTAGTGGCAACTAAGCAAAGTCGTCGTCTAGTCATCGGACGGAATAAACACAGCGTTAGAATATCCGTTTATACGCACTTCTTTTACCTTGGCATCTTTGAATAAATCTTTGAAGTATTTATACTTTTTTTTTCTTTCTTATCGTTTGTGTTTATGTTAATTACTTTGAGATTGAATCTTTCTCAATTAACGGCCCTTAATATTTTCAAGTTAACATTTTCCATAAAGAGCATGATAGGATAAACGCGGTTGAAACGCGAGCGTTGCGCAAAATTTGTGGCGTAACGCTTGTAGACCGTATTTGCAATGATGGGGTTAGAAGCAGAGTTGGTATGAAAGAGAGCGTCGGTGTTAAAATAAGAAGAGGCATGCTCCGTTGGTTCGGGCATGTAGAAATAATGCAGGATGAAAGAAAGACGAAGCAGATATACAATGCAAAATTGGAAGGATGTAGGAGCTGAGGAAGGCCAAGACTTACCTACCATGATCAAATTGGTAGTGTTCTATCAGAAGGTGATGTCGGGAGCCCTAGAAACCGGCGAGCGTGCATACATCAGAATGGCTGGTCACCTATCCAGTGAGAACCGAGTTTTATTTAACCAATAATTGCTACTAGGCTGCTACCTTCATATAGATCGTTTCGGGCCTATAGCTTTTAAGGCTTAAAAGTTGTAGGCCCAAAACGTCCAAAAAGCCTGCAGAAATGAGTAAATTCGCAATCAAATACACAATTAATATTTTATAAGCAAGCGCCACTTGTTATCCCAAACTTAGTTAAAGTGGTTAATACAATAAATAAAACAATTACAATTTAATAAAAAAATAATATGTACCTCTTTTCGTGACAAAACTACAAGAAATCCAGGAAAATAATTAAATTGTTATCCACATTTTAATAAGCTTTCGTCATCAGGTCTAGTCAAAGGAAAGGATTTCCCTGGTTACATTAAAAATAAAATTAAAACAAATGTATCCAAACTGCGCACATTTATTTAATCAGTCGAGAATGGTATTTACCCGAAAATTAACAGTCAACACAACACCACACATGTAGACACCACGATTGTAACAAACGTTGTATAAAATTATTACTCAATAGTTCATTTACAGACAGACTTATCAGAAATTTAACGTATAATTAAAATAGAAAAATATTTTTTTATCTAAGTTCGGTTTTATAAAAAAAAATTAAACGTTGCTATGCCCGTTATTAGTATAACGTTTAATAGATAGATAGGCAACACACTGAGTCTTTACAGCGATTAATAAATAGAAGAATTCATCACATCCGTATACCTCCCTGGTTACCTGAAGTGCACTCCACCGGCAATCAAAAGCATTGGATTCCAATCACAAATAGACGGGTTTTTAGTCGGATGATTTATAACAAGTAAAGATTTAGACAATTTTAATGAGATTCGGAGGATATCTTGAAAAGCATATTTTTATAATTGCCGCCACAGTACCAAATATTTATGTAAACAATATTTATAATTTTTAAACTATAGTTTTCAAAGAATTACACTACAAAAAATGAAATTTCTGCTCTGAAAAGATTGCAACAGAACAGGCGTGGCCTAATGTTGGCGTCTTAGATATTATATTAAAATTTTAAATTATTGTCGTTAATAAAAAATTTGAATTTATCAAATTTTAAAACATACATATATGAAATAGTGTTTTGCCCTATTTCCAAGTCAATCCAAACTAATCGCTTTATTTTACCTGTTTAGAGTTTTTTTTAACTCTATAAGGGGCCTAACTGCTGGCAAATTTGCAAGGGTAATGTATATGTTGTACCCATTTTTATAGTTTTTCGTATACATTCTGTAAAATTTAGTAAACGCATGTGTCACGACAGGTCAACGTCCAGTGATTAATGGTCAGCTGTGCGTCAGCCGCGCGCTGGTCATTTACATTTCATGATACGTTAGTTTACTAATTCTGTACGTTTATCGTAATAGATACAACTTACACCTTACCTCCATTAGTCGATTTAATTTTGGAAAACCCTATTTTTTTAAATTATTACTTAGTTTAAAACAGTTAACTGTACATTGCATGGGTGTGTGATAGTGATCGTTGCAATTTTCCGTCGAGCTACACTCAAAGGTGTACCACCATCACCAGACGCCGGTGTAACACTATGGGAAATATATTGCCAACGAGTTGTGTATGCAACATGATGCCACCGTTTTGTTTTCGGGAAGTAAGACTGAGTATTATTTATTCAACTATGGAATGGTATTTTTAATGTTTTTAATTTATTAACAGTTTTTAATTATAACATGGGTACTGAATGGGATCCATTTGCCGTAGCACTGCGACCGTACCAAATAAGGACGTACACAGTCTTTTCAACATTGGAGGTATATTCTTGTGTAACATTCTAAGTAAGGCAATTATCTGATATTTCTGACAGATTGCAAGTAAGCTAATAAGCTGTTTATAATTATAATTTAATAGAATCATTTAAATTATGATGATGGCATGTACTTAATAAGATCTGAAACACTATTTCTCTTTCCATTAAATGATACGACAAACGAAATGAAAAAAACCCGTTACGATAGGTCCACCGATCGGACCAACGCAGGTGAGATAGCATAAAATATATTACTTAAATATTATAACGGTGTTACATTGTGTCGCAGTGTAAATGAGTAGTAATTTTCCCATAGGATTACACTCTCACACCCGCAGATGTAACTTCATGGAACGAATATGGAAAATTTCCGGTTAAGGCGCGATTCACATGTAGGGCATATCTGCAGATATTCATCTCAAATAACGTGATGTGATGGGAAATAATTCAATTTAAAAACTGCACAGCAATAAAATATATATAACATGATAGTAAATTGATTTCGTTTTGTTTGCAATTCCATGACTTTTTACTCAATTCCAATATATGTTGCACACATCTACGGTAAAGTATAATAAAGTAATAAATAACCAACAATTATTTCCAATGAATAACTCCTGAATTCTCGGTTAGATTCTAAATTATTAACTATAGTAGCGTAAACATAAACTCAGCTTATATAACAATATTGTTTAAAAATATGTGATTAAAGAAAAAAAAACGTCGTGTCTACAAATATGGTACAATTTATGATATGAACACGTTTTATGGATCACAGATACCAAACGGCCGTTCAAGGCGACTTTGGGAAACATTCAATAAATTTGATAATTTATACAACAAATACTATAGGTAAAATACAATTTACATGAAAAAAATACAGACGTTACGAACAATTTTTCCATGGTAAAAAAATATTATTAACAATTGTGCCTACTTTTATAACCATTGGCACTGGAAATAACGTAGCTATGTTTTTTTTTACTAATGCACATTTTTCAATTCATAAGAATGGATTTTTAATCAATGTAATTCTTCCTAATATTTTATTAGGTACCATTCCTTACATCAGATTTATTAATATGTTGATGATTTATAAAAAGAAACTAATAAAAATACTTTTTATAAATCAGTCGTTTTGACAAAATGTATCTCTTGCCTTCTTTCCTTTTTTAAATTAAATACATTTAAAAATTCATCGATAAACCGATGAATATTTCAGTTGGATATCTTGTTAATTACAGTGTTAGTGCATCTACTTTGAACGGCCAATTCATATGAATATATACATAAATATATTTCGTATATCTCAGTACGGCTCTAACGATTTGGACTAAAGTTGGTATTTAGAAAAAGTATTGCTTTTTAAGTTTCTCCATATCGGTGTATTTCTTGAAAAAACTTGGATTTACGAGAAACAACACAAAAGCCTAACCTTTGTCGCCAAGGTACTATGTGATTAAGTTACATATAAAAAACCACAGAGCACGAAAAAATTTCGTGCTCTGTGTAAAAACCTAATAGCAAAGATTAAATTAACAATGTTAATAACAATTAGCGAAAACAATTACGAGTATAATGATATTGTTGTTTAATAACCTCATTAAATATCTATTGATATGAAAAATAATTGAACATTTAGTTTTGGTAAGAGCAGTGTTATATCAAGGACCAAGTAGAGAGAACCATTTTGTTGTTCCATTGGGTCAAATTTTTTAATCGACAGTAGCTATGTATTATGTGATGAAGTATTATTTTTTAAGGATAATATTATGTTTGTATTTTTGCTTAAACCAAATGTTTTACCAAAGTCGCCTCACAAGATTTTAGATTATAACTATTTTAACAACATTTTTTTGAATATCAACAGTAAAAATCACAGTTTTGAACAAGTACCCCTCAAGTCTGAACAAGTATTTTGAGTAATTCTGTAATATTAATTAGTATTGCAAATGTCCTTTTAGCAAGTTCGGCGTCAGGAAATATTGGTTGGCATATAATTAAAGAAAAAGGACTATGACTGGCTTCCTGCGCGTACTTTTTATACATATAAAAAATATTTATATTTTCTGACGCCTAATACATAGATGGTTAAAACGTTAAATTGAATAAGTTACTTTAGTATTAATAAACACACAGTGCAATATAATTTTTAACCTTATTATTCAAGTATTAGTCAAATTACGACCATAACTACAAAGACCTGGACTATACTTTTTGTGCTTACTCTATACATATAATAGTGTCTATGGAAGTAATGAGATAGTCATATTGCAGCCGCTTCTCTTCGCTTATAATCAATATATATTACAAATAAGGCATGAATTAGTATTTCTTTTTTATTTTTCCACAAATTATGTAATCCAGCCCAACATATAACATTACAAAAAAAGGTCTACTAGAAGAGTGTTTGGAGATTTATTTTAAATTTATAAAGCTTAAATTTGATTATTATCTACGGTTAATGGCATAAGTACATACTTATAAAAAAATAAAAAAACTTTTTTTTACATTTTCAAAATTATTGAGCCGTTACAATACAACCTTACTAAGAATACATGCATTACATTAGTACTATACTTTTCTTAATTTATATTATTTCATACTACATTTCGATGGAAACAGAGGGAAGCAATGCTTCACGTTTAATCTATCGGTAATATCAGTCAACGCCTATTTTAAGTTCCAAAGCAGAAAAAATAACACGATACTTTGGCAATTAACACACCATTAAAAATAAATATTATTTTTTATTAAAAAAAATACTTCAGAAAATATTTTTTTGATTACGCAGTTTTTTTTAATAAAAACATTTCAAATCGACGTTATTCGTGTGGAAATATAATTATCTCAAAATAGGCACTCAAACCATTTTACACGTTAAAATATTTTGTTCATCAAATAAAAATTATTGAACATCTTTTTACATTTTTGATTGGTAATGGTAATATATGTGTATATGTAGTATTTAATCATTAATTCCGTAGTCTAAATTCCATCTAAACTAACTTAAAAATAGGCGGCTAGTGAGATTTGAAGTGGCATAGAATTCAGTCTTTTCTGTTTTAGGCTTGTGAGATCAAGTATCTGGCAATATAATTAATTAGTACGGTTTCAATGTCAACAAACGACGTCAGTCAAAGTTAGAGGTAGAGTTAGAAAGAGAACTGCAGTAGTAGTCCATACTCGTTGTCCTACAAATTTCCTTTTAAACACGAATTTTCTCGTCGTTTCCCTGCGGTGTTCAAAATGGAATACACAGCAAGAAAGAAAATAATTCAAAAACATTAACTCTGCAGTGCCCGTAAAATCTCATTATTTTATATTTTAAGGCATGTACTGTTTTATTACTTAAGTGATTATTTATAGTAAAACTTGCAACTTTCTCTCACTCAAAGACAAAATTTTCTCAACATGCAGTTTATGTAGTAATGGCCTTAGCAAGTTACAATGTATATATCGACAACTTTGCACAAATTTTTGCGTATGTACGTGAACACTCGAGAGACACTTGTGTAGTTGGCGTTCATAGGCTACGTGGCACATCAGGTGGGCCGTATGCTTGTTTTTCCACCCGAGGTAGTATAAAAAAAAGTATCAGATGCTTGTCGCAATACAGATTCCACGTACTTGGAATAACACGGGCATGTACTTAAGGCCCATTCGCGACACCTGTTTACAGCATGCGGTTAGCCGCTGTTATTCCGGTTGGCGTCTGCTCCCACCCAAATGCAACTGACCAGAGACTTCTTTGCTATTGCGACCACCTCCTTTAGTAGAAACTAATATCGTAGTCGTAGGAGAAATTGCTGCCATTGTGTATTTGTACTATTCAAAATTATTTAAATCCGTACAGGATAGATACTCTTTAATCAAAATATTTTTTTACCAATAAAATTTTTTAATTTTTACCACATTACCTCGACTTAGCAAGCAGCGTAAAGAGGTGTCACGCATATTTATTTTCTGTTTTTGTTGCTTTTTGTTTCGATTTAATCGAGTGTTATTTATAAGGAAATTACATCATGACTTGGCTCTACAACAATAAGTAAATGTAAAATTGAATATATTATAAAAATGTATTTACATTTCCAACAGGCAGTCAATGGTACACTGAATACTTGCTTAGGCCATCTAGAAAGTCACCATTTGCGACAAGAGCATACATCAAACAGTCAAAATAACGAAGATATAGCAGAGAAATACACCATTCAAGTACATGCAAAGAAACAATTAGAAAAAAAAGAAAATGTTTTTTTCTTTTGTATCAAATAAACTATATTTATACCGGTACATACTGTCAGCGCGAGTGAATAATAATTATTATGCTTTTCACTTATCATAGAAACTAAACACATGTTCACTTAAATGTTGTTAAAAAATATTGAGTGACCTTAGTTTCTCCCTTGACTGAGAATTTAACCCCTGACTAAAATATTCGATCGCTTCTCATAAATAACCCATACCTGAGCCTGGAGAATTAGTGTAATAAATTTATTTTCGTACATAAAAAAATGATAAATTCACAACCTATTTTGTCAATCATTTTAGAGTTACGGATACGCAATGAAGTGGATAATGGACTGACTACTTATGGCCGGGCCTTTGTGTTAACTTTCTGTTAATAAGAAAATACAATTTACATGGCTTGAAACCATCTTGAAACTAACTTTATGACTTATGGCTATTATTTAAATAGTTATGCGATAACTGAATATTATGCTACAACTTGAAATAATTGCAGTACTTTAAATATTTCTTTGCTAAATGTTGACAATATTTGATATTAATCTCAGAACGATAGATTATGTCTTACTCGCTAAAGTACATACGTAACCTACGATGCGCTAAGCTTATTCGAGCTAGAATACATAATACATAAAAAGTGTTATGATAATCCTAAAAAAAAACAGACCCTGCTTTTGTTAATAATTTTCAAGTTCGCTTTCATAATTTTATTGACTTCTAAAGAGGTATTTCAAGGCACAAGATTTCTTAAAAGGATTATTGGGCATATCCAGACTGACTACATTGCATGCAAGGCAACGCAACGCTCCATCGAATTTATTCGCTAGATAATCTATGCAATAAAGACTTCTACAACGAAAACACAACACGAAAATCAACTTTAGCTATTATAGGTACTAATCAATCTAATGTTATGATTGCAAAGGTAATCTAAACAAAAATTTAACATTAAAGATGGCTTCCGTGTTTGTAAATTATTCGTTTAATAATTATGGTTGTACCTTCCAGCTAACTTTGCGAAGCTGCACAGACAGTCTAAACACACCCATTTAGATTTATAAAGATAACAAAACCCATGACAATTATAGTGAATATTTCGTACACATCATAAAAGTAAAAATTTTCTAGACAAATTATAAAAAATGTAATAAAAAATTATATAAGTACTTTTTGTACAAATTCTATCTACTTTTTAATTTGTTTACTTATGGATTGGTTCTAGTAAAATTACGACAGCTTTTAAAATGGCGTAAGAAAGCGAACTTGACCTGAATTTCAATAAGGACTTAATTTTCTAAAACGGGTAAAAGTGTAAAAAGGACTACAATGAACACAACACGGCACTTCTGTGGCAGTGGTTTATGAGCACCTCGTGTATTGGTGAAGCATGTTTTACGAGAAAATTATAACATTTATATATAAGTAACCCTTTTACAACAAATAAAAAAAGACAATAAAGAAAAAGTAGAAAATGCAGATAATAAAAATCGCTATAGTAAAATGTTTTTACAGAGGAAAAATGCTAAATAACACATTCATAGTGTGTGAATTTGCAAAAATATAGATATATTACATTTTCATACAATCTGTAAAGCTGGAAAATTTTGAAATTTCATCATAGACTAGTATTAATATGTATCATTAACTTAAAACTAATATATTCGAAACAACATATATACGAAAATTATGAGTTTTTAAAGCATTACCATTCATCGCACATCGTCAAACATGTTCACCAATACTGTAAAATAATATGTTATATCACAATAATAAAATGGAATTGGTCGATTTTTTATGTAAATAAAAAATGGACACTAATGCATATAAAAATGAGATCTAAAATTATTTTGGTTGGACCTAGTTCCAAATTATTCAGTTCTGTTTCTGGGATATCGTGTCAAGCTAAAAAGATACTTTATGATATATCCCTTAATACATAAAAAAATATTTTGTGCATCAAAAATATTTGGCTGAATATTTCGCACGATTTTATACTTTTTATTTAATACTTGTTTATTCTTTCATATGGCATAAACATGTAAACGTTTGGCGTTAACTTTAGCACAAATAAAAAGTAGTCTATAGCGGTTGGGGATCATGTAGCTAGTACCATTACTCTCTATGTTTAAACAAATACTTAAATTCCATTACCAATTTCAATTTATGAAAGTCAAAGGAAAGAAGGTCAAAGTGATTCAATTAACCAGCACAAACAATGTGATACACAAAATACTTCACACACATATTGATACAATATTATTATGATTAAAAATACTTATCAATATTATTAATTAAATTCCGATGCCATTTGTTCGTTATATTATAGGTAAGTGTAAGTTAACATAAGTATAATCTGTTTGATAGTGAACCGGTAGGTAGTCCATGTGATAAATATTCAAGTGAATTATAATTTTTGTAAATATTAATGAGTTAAATCTAATTAATTGCAAAAAGTGAAAAGAATTATTGGTTATATGTGGAACTTGAACAATTTATAACATATTAAAACATTACATCCACCCTAATTTTATTTAGCATTCGAAGCACTTAGAATTTGATTCTGGATGGCATTGTGAAATCGTAATTGACTGTTCCTCTTGATTAAACCCCAGTGTCTATCTCGAATTTACAATATCCTTTTATACTAAAATTGTAATTAAAGTAATGTATACTTAAATTGTAAGTTTCATAACTATCATTTCATTATGAGTTTTAAAAAAGTGTGTTTCATTAAGAGACCTAAAGAAAAACGCTTGTTTTAAAACTCTTAATGAAATGATTACTGTGAGGAACTTTAGAAATTGTGATTAAATAGGAAATAAAATTATATTGGTTTGTATTTTAAAATACTATAAAGCTGTGAGAAATATATTATCTCTTTTTTATGCCTTTATTCCAAACAATTTAATAAATTCAGTAGTATTATAAAAATAACCAAAATAAAATGTTTGCAACTTTTACATGGCTATAATTAATGTCCCACACAAGATTTTTATAACAAACAAATAACAACGGAAAACTCATGCTGCATGCACTTAATCTAAGATTTCGCACAACCGCGCCCTCCGATCAATATGCTCCGGCTCTGCAATGTGAGCCATCAGTACCGATTCTCCGACAATGAGATTATCAAAACACAATGAACAAGCATACATTGCATCCCCGAAGCACACAATCTTATTCACATCCCTATACATTTTCATGGGATTCAAAACTGTACTGGGCATAATCTCTTTGCCAGATGACATACATTTCTTTATATAAGCTGTCTTGTACAAAAAATGAATTTTTTCGCAGTGGCTTTGACTTAGAATATGTTTCAGAAGGCCATTTTCTTCTAACTCAGTAGCTTTGCATGCAGGACAGTAGAATGTTATAACACTTTTTGACTCAAACTCTGCTTCTGATGTCACACAGTTGAGCTGAATGCTGTGAACTTGTACATAAAATGTTATACGCTCAATAGCAAGTTTCTGCAGCATTGTGCCATATAAGCTGGTATCCTGAAAGCTGTTATAGCTGATGGTTTGATCGAGAGACTCCGAGTAAGCCGTTAGTGTTGAGGAATTCAGCGAAAAGTTACCTATAGAAGTGGATATCGAATAGTTAGAAATAGATCTATCTTCTTTATTGCTTAGCCCTGAATCGGTTTCAGATGATGGAGAATGCTGTTGTGAAAGCTTGTGGCATCTGCATCCACATTTGTAGTTATCAGATTCACAATCGCTTAAGTTAGTATCTGTTTCATCTGAGAATAAGTTGAGAAATGCCTCACGAAGATCAGGAAAGTCGAAATGCTTAAATTTCTTTTTGTTACTTACTTTTCTCTTTTGAGTTACACTTTTAACAAATTTAATGCTTTCGTGCGGCTGAAATATGTTTGATTTGTTGTGATTTAAATGATCATTAAGGAATTTCTCTATGGAATTTTTCATAGACAATAATTGATTTCTCAGTTTGGACTTTGTTACAGTGTCCTCCTTTTCCATTACAATGCTCCAAGGATCAGGGGTTACGCTTTTGACACTATCCAAATAAGAAATTTCACAAAGAACCTTTGGAGTATCTCTAGATTCTGCCCTCGGCATTGTTGTCACAATGGACTTGCACAGAAATACTTTGGAGACTTCAATGTGGAACTGAAATTCCTTTAGCAAGTTTTTTAAAAAGCATTCCAATTTTTCTAACTTCATTTGGTAGTTCAGAAGAAGGGAAGTGCGTTCTTCTTCATTTCGTTCAAGCTCAACATCACAAAAGGAGTCTGGCGAACCAGACCTACTACGTGGTTGGATTTCTTCACTGTAGTCACTGTCGCGGTTGACTTTACGACACATTTTAATAGATTCCTTCCCAGTATTGGATATTAGGGATATATCAGTATCAGAATGATCAGACAACTCAATGGATTGTATATCAAATTCATCCTCATCATCAGACATATTATCAAATAATTTTGTCGCCCGGTCGAAATCAAAGCCTCTGAATCGTTCACTGAGCAAGTCGGCACTGTCACCATCCAACAATATATGATTTGGTGTATTTTCAATGTTATTTGAATTAGAGCTGTCAGATTGATTCAAATCATAGGAGCGAGACGCACTTTTGATGTTCAACTTCAACTTTTTGCATTTCTTTCTGTCCTTTTTCGGTGGTGTTTCCAGAGTAACTTCTTGAAGATCGGTGTCAGATAGAGATACTTTCTTTTCAGTGTATTTTTTCACTGAAACTGGCAGATTTAAGTTGGAGACACAATGTTTTGATGTCGAATCGGGTTCGGTGCTTTCGAAACAGATGTTAATGGAGCATTCATTAGTCGGTACGGACAATTGTTCAAATTGTATAACACCATCTTCATGATGGGTGTGCGAACCTTCATCTTCAGGTTTCGTGAAATATGTTATATTCGAAAGCATCTTTCGTAAAGAAAACGCCATATTATATAATCGAATCTACAGCAAACCACCAAAAACGTTGATATTTTCTACGGCAGAACAAACAATTTTTGTAAACAATTTCGTCCTAACAAAGAGAATAAAAGAACAAATTTGTATGAGAAATAATTTACCTTGACTATGCTTTGAAACGGTGGCGGCTTTCGTTCTCACGTCATTTTGCACAAGATAATTTTATTTTTAGTTTGCGAGTACCTTCGAAATTATTACGAAAAATTAAAATTTTACAAGAATGATCAATGACCTTTTGACAACAATTGGGGATAGGGATGGGAATCAAGGCAAAAAATCAATCACGTTATAAATCGAGAATGATTGTTGCGATTATCTGTACATGATCGTACGATATTACAAAATACGGAACTAATTTCAAGAGTTCATTTTTATTATTATTTATATTGTGTAGTATTTTCAACAGTACGAATATTTTCGTATTATTGAATACACGAATATATTGTGGAGTAAATACTTATTTAGCGAGCGTTTCACAACGATCGTCATTGTTTCAAATAGTCTATGATTTTATTATTTGTGAGTGAATTTCTATTTATTTTATAGATCTATTTGTATTAATCTTCAGTTTGTTCATACATAAAAATTAATTCAACATTAACAATATCTATCTATAACTTCACGCCAAATCCCTTGCGGGGTAGGCAGAGAGAACCGAGCGCCACGTGACTCGATCCTTACATATCTCACTCGCTTCTTTAACATTCATTGCTCTTCTCATGCACGCACGCCGGTTTCTAGGGCTCCTGACATCACCTTCTGATAGAACATGACCAATTTGGTCATGGTAGGTAAGTCTTGGCCTTCCCCGGCTCCTACATCCTTCCACTTTTGCATTGTATATCTGCTTCGTCATTCTTTCATCTCGCATTCTTTCTACATGCCCGAACCATCGGAGCATGCCTCTTCTTATTTTAACACCGACGCTCTCTTTCAGACCAACTCTATTTCTAACATCATCATTGCGAATACGGTCTACAAGCCTTACGCCACAAATTTTGCGCAGCGCTCGCATTTCAACCGCGTTTATCCTACTTTCATGCTCTTTCTGCCATACCCATCTCTCGCTTCCATGAGTTAGCGTTGGGACCAACACTGCATTGTGTATAGCGAGTTGTGCCTTCTGCATTCACACTATTCCCAGCACTCACTCGTCTTTCCACATCTGCGGTGTACCTTCCATCCCTGCTGAAAGCGCATCCAAAATATACAAACTCATCCACTTGTTCCAACACTTCATCATCAATCGTAATCCTTACATTAGTTCTGGATTCTTCTCTTTCAAATACCATTATCAAAGATAATGGTATTTTCTTCGCATTCAGTAGTAAGCCTTTCTCTTTCATTAACAATATCGATCGATCGAAAATTCATCGATGTAGTTCAAGTCCTCTGTATTCTTCCAATTCTATTTATATTCGTGCACAAGATTTTTAATCTATCGTGTAGCGAGGTATGTGAGGAGAAAAATATTCTTTGTTATAACGACCGATAACACATACATACATAACACATTATCTACATTTTTGTATCATAATCATACTATATTGTTTTTTTATTTATTAATATTAAGCCGTTGAGGCCAGCGTGGCTGAATTCCGCCATGCGCGTTACGGCGCCAAGTATATAACGGGCCTCAAGGCGTCAAGAGAGGCTTCCCCAGACGGGGTGCTTTGATGCGGTCTAACCTCAAAAGTACCTCCACCTCACATACTTAATGTGTTGCAAGCGTTCATAGGTTACAGTAACCGCTTAACGTTAGGTGGGCTCGTATGCCTCTCGACGACGTAGTACAAAAAAAAACTTGAGCTGATTAATCTAGGTATTTCCAATCACCAATCAATGAGAAACATTAACAAATAAGTATTATATTGAATGTGATTGCTCGTTCTTTCCAACTTAATATACAATACAAAGCTTAAATTGAAATGAAACTACGGTACATACGTAATTTATTGCTGTATGTAATTGTGTGTAAAAGCGGCAGAAACATGGCGCAACGCGCGTGTACGCAGGTTCGGTGAATGTGTGTATTTGTGAAGCGCGGCCGCTAGTTCTCTCCACTTTTTGGAGTCTATCAAAAGCGATGTAATTCTACCAGATAAATACCGATGAAAAATATCGGAGAATAATCCCATAATCCCTTACATAAAGAAAGTGGTTACAATTGAATGCGAAGAATACCAAGATAAAGGTATTTAAAAGAGAGGAAACCAGAACAAACACAAGAATTACAGTTGATGATGTAGTGTTGGCAAATGTGGATGGGATTGTGTATCTTGGAGGTCCTTTTAGCAGGGATTGAAGGTACAGCGCAGATGTGTAAAGACAAGTGAGTGCAGGGCACAGTGTGAACGGAGTGTTGGATAAACTTATACGCAAATAAAATTTAAACCTAGAAGGCACCGTACAAAAGTGAAAACTGGGTATGGAGAGAACAGTAAAGTAGAATAAATGTGGTCGAGATACGAGTATTGCGCAAAATTAGTGATGCGACGCTCACTGAACTCGTTAACAATGATTGTCGACGATAAGAAAAGGCATGATCGATTTTATCGTGCATGTAGACAGAATGCAGGATGAAAGAGTGACTAAACAGATATACAATGCGAAAGTGGAAGGATACAGCAGCCAAGCAAGGCCAAGGACTCGCTGTCTTACCACGACCAAATTGGTTTTATCAAAAGAATGTCAAAAGCCTGGCGAGAACAGGCAAGCGTGCATGAAAAGAGCTATGAATGTTAAAGAAGCGGACGACGTGTGTAAGGACCGCGTCTTATGGCGCTCGGTTCTCGCTCGCAAGGGACCTAGCAAAATGATTTGACAAACTGACCTAAGAGGATTCATGCATATAATAATCAGTGGCGGCGCTAGACGAAACGTGGACGTCGACGACATCAGTTCTGCGAGGCCCCCGTCATTTTCGAGACAGAGAGATGTTAAATTAAATGAGCTGAATTATACACAACACAACTAATAATTGCACCCACATTTTATTTTACAAGTATTATTGCTAATCAAATAATGCTAAAAATTACAAAAAAAAATTTTGCGAGGCCCTCGCAGGCGCGAGGCCGTAGGCGGTCGCCCACGTCGCCTACGCCTAGCGCCGCCACTGATAATAATCCCACTGAACCTGAAGGGTTCCTGAAGTTGGAACATTTAGAATAAAAGACTTAAGACGATGGCTACATGGCACTGCCTTTGTTGTTCCCAGAAAAAAACCTTAATTACAAAATAATAACATTCCATGAAATGAATTTCATGTGGGACTCCCTTCCGGCGCTTTTGACTAGTGACATTGTTGTTTTACTTGAAATTTTTACAATTCAGTATAAAATTAGTTTTGTGTGACAATTTCGATAGTATTTTGTAACATAAGTGCTAGTGAAATTATACAGTATAGAAAATACTCAAATATAACGCGTTTATGCACTTTTTGGAAGACGCGAATGTGTCCATCAAGAAAACCTTGTAAAAATCATTATCGTTTTACGGGTGGTATTTAAATTGAGTTGATTTGTTCTAGGTACCCTTCCCAAGCATTTTTTCAGCACAGTTCCTGAAGCTGGAACATAGAATTAAGATTTTCAAATGGTTCTAAACTGAAGACTTGGCTGTATGGGCTCCCTTTGCCTTCCCCTCGGGAATAAAAGGAACCAAAAAAAAATGAATTTCATGTGTTTTTGTTTATGGGCCTGGTCATAAGTTAATATTTGTAATTTGTATTGTATTCAATTATATAGTATAGTATTTCCTCTTTTTTAATACAATATCATTGATTGTATCAAACTAAAATAGTAAATTTAACACAGGATAAACTTAAATTCTCCTAGTCTCACTTGTTTATTTACTTTACCGTGTAAACAGAGTAGACCTCTCGGAGTAGCGTGCGCTGTACAGTAAGTATTTTATTCGTCGTTATGCCTTCGTTTGCGTTACACTAGAACTTCCACGGAATGAAAAATAAAAGCGATATACTTTATTATAACTCTCAAATTATCTACAAATCTTTTCTCATTATGTATCCGATCTAAGAAGTAAAAAAAATGTTTTGTTAATTTTTACAAAGGAAAACTCCTTTCAGCATGGGACATAAGTTCTATCCGTCTTCATCATACCTGCATCCAAAGCTGAATAAACATTTGGTAAATTTTTAGGTTACAGTTTTGCTATAATTTTCTGTAATAGTTTATATAATACCTTTATAAAAGAGTATACTGAGATGGTTTGGTCATTTACAAAGAATTAATGACAAAAGAGTTACGAAAGAAGTGTATCAAGCAAGAGTGAATGGTGATGTCGGGAGGGGCCGCCCTAGACGGACACATATAGATCAAATTGGTGATGTGTTGAAAAAGGGCCAAATCAAAAGTACCCAAAACCGAAGAGCATGCATGAAGAGGTTGATGAGTGTGGAAGAGGAGAGAGGTATGTTTGGATCGGTGCACCTGGCGTTCTATAGTCTCTGACTACCGCGATGTGAGATGGGCGTGATGATATGTATGTATGTATCTTTATAAATAAATTACCTGATTACACCACATTGAACAAAAATCCTATATTTAATTGAGCATGCTTAGTTTCTTCACAAATATTACTAGGGAAATGTAGTTCATGACATCCCTGTTTGTAAACAATGGAACTTCAGAACTACAGTCTTCATTACCTGCATGGAATTATATCCCGGTATAGGATATCTGAATACCAGCTTTAAATGTAATTTGTCCTAGTTTGATCTTTCTTTATTTTTTAGATAATGAAAACTTCAATAGACATAGAGTCGCTCCGCTCTGAGCACGAATCCGATGAGCAATGGGAGGTAAGAAGAAACTTCATGCTCGAGCATAAAGATAATTTTGAAGAGGAGGAACTGATAACGCTAGCGCAACTTTTCACCAATATAGAATTTTTGGGATGCAGGTACATAGTGTACACCACTGTACTACCAGCAGCCATGTACAGCTGTTATCTGCTTCATGTTTGTACATAAAGGTTGGATTGAAATTTCACACAGCCTGACTCTGGAAATATATTATTTTTTTTATTCTTACACCATTTGCCATTTAAAAGTTTAGTATATATGGCATAACATACTTTGTTTTTTCGCCCCTAAAAATGAAGACCCACACAAGAAGGACTAACCCACACCCGGGTGTGCGTTGATCATTATTCCATGGGGGACACCCTCTGGGACCCGCTGGAAGGGAGGCGGTGAACTTTCATGAGTACCCTTTCAGACGGCCAACGAGTTATGTCAGACTCCTACTAACTAAACACCGCCTAGGGATGCCTTTAGCCGGGAAGGCTTTAAAGGCTTCATCGGAGGCGATCGCCCCAGGGGATGCGGGGCGACGCAGTTTACCATACATTGGAGTTTGCCTATATATATTATTGTAGGCAGAGGAGGGACCACAAGTGACTATAGACTTGTGCTTGAACACAATAGGGTATGATGAATTCATGAAATGCTAAAGTCTCTTGTTACATTTTCAACTTTGCTTATATTGTAATGTCCTTTTTAGTGCTAAGATTGATTTTTGAAGTCCTTATTTACTTTGTAAGAAACATGTGCTTCACGATTATAGCTATACAAGAATTAAATCTCCATTTTACGAGTACTATGTGACGCCTAAAGTAGTTAATATTCAGGAACACTCTTCCTATATGAAATCTATGTTTGTCTCGTTTTTTTCGAATATTCGAATTTTGACTTCAGATTCAGATTCAGCATAAAAAAAGTAGAATAGGAATGTTCAGGAACACCGTTCCTATCTCTTAAGGAACATGGTCATAAGGGATGATAAAGTTTATAATTAAATTGATAAAGTTTATAATATAATTGAGGATGCAGGTGTTCCTCTGGCAATGCAAGCTTGCGCATTCTCATCTGGTTTCTAGTTGAAATTTATATCAAAGACTTGAGTATTTTATATAAATTTCAACTTTAAATCTCCACAGGTTCCTGATCTTGATACTAACAACAAAGGGCGTCCTATAAAGGTTCTGTTTTTCTTTTCAGACACGGAACTCTAGAAATTCTAAAAAAAAGGCTGCTATAATGATACACACACTCTAACTTACATATGTACTCTGTGACTGTTGTGTGTGGTCTATCTATTCAATTATCTGGCCAACGTGGGCCTGACGTATATCCGATGATATTAATATTCAGTCAAATAACCATTCTCTTACAGATATCCCGCAGAAACAATGAAAAGAATAGCAAATCTATCTGAGAAAGTAGCAGCCAGGTACAGAGAAAGCAGGAAAAATAAACTCAAACGGACATTTGTGGAAGCCAGTGATGCAGCAGAGCAGAAAGCTAAGAGGACATTCAAATAAACACAGCTAATTGTGAAGCAGTTTCTTAAAGTGCAACATATAATTTGGACCCTGACTGGCGAAGTTGAAAAAGAATGTTTGCCTTAAAAGAAAGCAGCGATACAGTTTTTTCCATACAAATGTATTTCCCAATATTTCACCATTTTAGTACATTTTTTTTATACAATTTCTGGAGACAAATGCATACAGGCCGCCTCATGTATCGGTTACTGTAGCCTAAGCTTTCTTCGGGTATTGCATTGTTGCCACCTTTGCTGACTTCTAAAGTTCCTAAACAGGAATCCTATTACTGTAGACTGCTAATGTTATGAATCCTGGGTTCATAAACAAGACGAGTTATTCATCAGTGAAGTTGTATCAGTGCACAAGTGGCTTCTTTACAGTAACAAACCAGTTAACCACTTCACGGTGCATGAAGGCCCCTCATTCTCCAAAACATAGTGTTTCAACGCTTGAATATCTCAGTGATTCAAGCCTACTGACCAATAGGAGGATATTTGTACCGACAAGGGGCGTGTTATGAGTGGCGTCATGTCAAAGTCAAAATCTTTTTATTCCGTAAAAATGGCTACATTTGTTTGGAATCGTCACAATTTTTTTCCCTACCGTGCAGATGTTGATCTGTGAACTAGCCAATAAAAACTTACCCCGATGTAATGCAGTGAGTTTATTTACTATACAAAATTGAGTCATAATATATTTTATGCTATTATTGGAAAACGCATTTAAAATAAACTCCGTGAAAAATCAATATTAATTATTTACACCACATTTGCGCCTTCACAACCGATCTTAATCCAATGGCATCAAAATGTATGTACATCTTCACGCCAAGTCCCTTGCGGGGTAGGCAGAGAGAACCGAGCGCCATAAGACGCGGTCCTTACATACTTCACTCGCTTCTGTGACATTCATATTCAAAATCTTAAAACTGCCAAAAGTTAGCTTATGCACTGTTAGAATTTTACAGATGTTATGCAGAGTATTAGTCGCTGCTTCTGTAGGGGGTATATATATCAAATGCAACCTTTTAAATGTACATCGTTAACGCCACTGACTTAGATATGCGTCATGTCTGCCGGTCTGTAGGCTATACGACGCAAGTGACTGTTACATCAAACAATATTCTGACGTGGCCAAAATGTAAACGGATATAGACAAATAAAACTGTTTAAATAAATATAAAATCTTTTATTAAAATCATAAAACATCGATTTGATTTACGACGACTTAAAATATTCAATTCCATTCGAGTATTTCATTCTACACTAATACAATGACTTCATAATGAACCGGGCTAGGCCAAATTATCAAAACAAATCTTTAAAAAAAACTACCTGGCAGATTGAGCGAAATCATGTAATACATATCAATAATTTATACAATAAGTAATACAAACCCGCCATTATGCTAAACTGCCAATATGCTTCTCTTATAAAGCTTTTTCTTAGCTCTATCAATGTGTTCTTTTTCTATTACATTTCTTCGTGCTTCGATTTTAAAAAAATAGTTAAATGTCATCTGTAACGACGACCTATTGCGTCCTACACATTATCTAGTAGAAAGATGTCGTCACCACACTTCCGAGTTTACAGCGGAAAATAGAAAATTTCGACATGGAAAAAATCGACACGAATCGGCCAGTAGGCCGATTCTACGAAAAAAAAGTGCATTTGCACACTGCAGCGTGGTGTGTGTCAAAATGCGTACATTTTGACGTTTTGTTAACGTCGCTGCTGTCAGATCGCTTAACGAAACGTCAAATTGTACGCATTTTGAGACACGCTGCGGTGCAGTGCAGAAGTCTTCACACTGAGTATTCGACCGGTAATAGAGAGGCTCGTGGTTAGTCAAGCTAGTCGGGGAGTTATTCTTTTTAATATATAGAGAACTTTCATTTTGAATGTATAGAGTACCGAGCGCTATAAGACGCTACGGCGCATTAAATTACTTCATTTTGAGTATTAAAACCTATGTACCCTCCAGATTAGTAGTCATGACAGTCTCAATATTAAGTATTTACTCACAAAAGGCTTGGCCTTCAGTCAAATACCAGTACCCTCTCCCCAATGTAACGCTACTGCAATTCATTCGTTTTTTCACCTATACTCGAGTGGAATTAAAATAATACTTATCATTTTATTTCATTTTTAACTAAAAATAACCTTTAACTTAGATATCTATTTGCTTAATATACTTTTCAATCACTTTTTAAACACGTTTACGACGAAAAAATCGCAGAAACCAGTCTTCAGTTTTATTAGAATTACTTGGAACGCAAGTGTGCAAGAAGTTAGTATTCACATCGAGTAGGAAATGGACGCGACATAAGATTTAATTCACTATGTGTGTGCCGCGGACGCACCTTTAACCTGTGTGGTAATTAGGGAACGTTTTCGATCGCATTGTTTAGCCACATTTTATTATTTGTGAACAAATTTCTTTTTTTTTCACAAAGTCATTTGGTTTGGTCTATAGCTTACTTAAATTTTAAAAAATTAAATTCGTTCACAAATAACACTATGGTTAAAACAATGCAGATCAATTGAAAACGTTACGTAATTATGGAACAACAGACAATTACTTCTCAGACGAATAGGCGTAAGTCTTAATAATATTAGTCAACCGTTAAACTATGTACATACTGTCGACAAAGTCGTCGAGGTGTCGTGGTAGACTTTAATGGGATAATATCCAATCCAATAAAATATTTTTCATGCTTATTACCATATGACTAATATTGATTTATGTGGCCGTGAGAGACCAAAAGTAATAAATTAAAAAAACGAATGTGTTTTGGCTACACGACTAAAGTAAAACTTCTTTAGCTCCACAGTGTGATACAGACAATAGACCTGCACTGTGTCTTACATATACGAAACTTAACTCGCTGTGAGAGAAAGAAAATGTGTGCTCGCACCTCTCTCTCTTGACTCTACAGTAATATACGAAACGTAACTCTCTCTCTTTCCATCTTCACTAACTTATATCTCCCTCTCAGTTTCCGTTCGCCTCGCCCGATCACACTTTTCGTAACGCTCTCGTCACGCATTCACCAGCTTACTCCCCAAGTCAAGCGTGCGTAAAGAAGTTTTACTTCAAAAATGTCATTATTGTCTTTAATACCGTGTGACTGGAAAAACATTGATGGTGACTACAAAAAGTGCATTACTTGATCGACGAATTTGACAGAAGATGGCGTCAACGGTATAAATTTGGTGTCAGTGGTATATTTGTTCCAGGACGTGAAAGTTCCTGTCCTCTATGCTCACTAGTTTAGTTGACTGAATAAGTGAGATTTTCTTCGCTTGTTCAGTTGAAAATAAAAGAAGCCCGAAATAAGCACAAAGTTCGCCATTTAAATTAACATTAGAAAAAGGTATAAGTGAAATAGGTAAAAATATTCAAATATATATTGGTATATATATATATATACACAAGACCACCAGATACCCGCGACTTCGTCCGCATTTTTAATCTTTCTCTACCTTCCCGTTAATGTTGAACACGAAATAAAAATCATATCTGTCAAGCTATTTTCGAGTTTTAATAAAAATAACGCAAGGCAATTGCTTTTTATGTATACAGAAGAAGATATAAAAACGCAGCTTTCAAACAAACTTCTCAATATTTATAGATTAATTCCGCGTCGATCTTTGCATTTGCTTTTTTCTTTTTTGCGAAGTAGTAAATTTTTACTCGACCAAAGTGAGAAATCCTCTTATGTTAAGTGAGTATGAATTAACTAAATGTGCTAAACCTTTTGAATACAACATATTATACAAGTTGTTAAAAAAGTACCAGCCATATGTTATTGTCAGACGTGATAGAAAGAAAATTAAGAGAAGATCGAGTCATGGATGAAACTCTTATAAAAAAAAACATTAAATATAATGTATGTTTGGCGTGGAAACGCCAGGTACCTTACGGCGTAGGCAGACAGTACTGAGCCCGACAGTACGAAAGTCCTTACACGCCTCGCTCGCTACTTTAACACTCATAGTTCTTTTCATACACGCTCTCCGTTTTCTAAGGCTTCTGACATCACCTGATAAAACACCCCTTAATAATGTCTGATACTTTATTTTAACAGCCTGTATTTTAAAGCACGGTCGTGTTAAATTTAGAAAGCGATTTTTTTGTCGCAACCACGAATGTCTGCGCGATCAATAATTTGATAATAGTTCAATAAATATGTATATGTATTAGTTATCAGTCTCTAGTGCGGAGCCCCCATATGGATGTCCTCTTCGCTCCAACTGTTGGTCTTGCTATTGCGCTGGAGAAAAACACAATATCTTTTAAATCAATTGGCGAGCAACTGCGCCTAGAACTAAAGTTATTCATAGCCTTCCAAGTCGGCAAGTTTTGACGAGCTCGGTGGCGCAGTGGCGAAACACGCCGTTACGTTACTTTGACACCGACGCTCGTGGGTTCGATTCTTTTTTTTATGCAACGTCGGAAGGCATACAAGCATACGGCCCACCTGCAGAGGTTACCGTAGCCTATGAACGATTGTCATACTATTACATCTCACTCGCGCGACGCCTTCTCAGCTGCAAATAGGGTCGGCAACGCAAGAGTGACACCCCTGGTGTTGCAAATGTCCATAGGCTAATGAACATGTCTGTTTCTCTTGGATTGAGTGTTTTAAAGAGAGGTAGGGCGTATCAAAGCCGCTTGTCTGGGGAAGTACCTCCACCTCACAGAATACTACAGCCAAATAACAACTCCCTGAAAGATTGTTGTGTTCCTGCGTGTGAGTGAGATCACCAGCTAACTCCTGAGGAGTTGCTGTGTTAGCAGAAGAAGTGGTGTCGAAGCATGAAGTTCGAGGCATATCATCCCATAGGCTAATGTCGACGTTCCTTAACTTCCGTGTTCGAAAACAGCTGGCGTCACTCACCTAAACATAAATTGGTTGATTTGTATAGCCGGCAGGGCGGAGCGCAGCGCGCTCAGCGACTTGGACGGCAGCATGCCCCACACGTCCAGAAACTGCAGCGAGGGCATACTGCTCAGCTTACTGGAACAAATACTATATGTAAATGCAGAGGAAATAAATGAAATTTAGAGAATTTTGACGAGCTCGGTGGCTCAGTCGTGAATGACGCGACTTTGACACCAACGCTCGTGGGCTCGATTCCCACACAAGGCTAACATTTGTGTGCATGAACACGTCTGTTTGTCTCGGTATGGATGTTTTAAGAGAGGTGCTGCTTTGATGCGCCCTACCTCTCTTTAAACATCTAGAGGGTTGTTGTGTTCCTGTGTGTGAGTGAGGTCACCAGTAAGCACCAAAGGAGTTGCTGTGTAAGCAGCAGAGGAGGGATCGCGCGAGTGATAATTAATATATCGCAATTGTAAAGATCGTAACGAAATCTGCACGTCCAAGGAGTTATATTTCAAAAGGCTAGTGTAGTAATTAAACTTGTCTTAAGTCAGATTTTTCCTTCTGTATTAATATGAATTAATCAATATAAAAGTAACGTAAAACTGAATAACGGTATACAGAGTATATACAGTACACGGTATACAGGGTAATGGTATACATATACAGAGGAACTATTTATCTGTCATGTGCGAGCCGGCGCCCGTACACAGAGAATTCCATACTCTTTAATACTAATACTAAGTGCACTCTTGCTTAGCCATCTATACAGATAAATAAAATTGGAGTGTCTGTTTGTAATTTAAAAATGTACCGTGGACTTCCCAGCAGGACTCTCCAACTGGTCACAAGGCACGAACTACCCAAGGTCTGAGTCGAAGTCAACGTTCTGACGCTGGTCCTCGTCTAGCCCACATCTGAACCCGTTAGACTACAAATTATGGTCAATTTTAGAGGACACGGCCTGCTCGAAACGACACGCCGACATTGTGTCTCTTAAGAAATCTTTGGAGCAAGCGGTGGCTAAATTTCCCATGGAAACAGTGCGTAAAACTATAGATTCGTAGCCAGACAGATTAAAGGCCTGTATCAAAGCCAAAGGTGGCCTTTTCGAACAGTATATATATATATTTATTTTTATTTTGCTGACACTTCCATAAATATATACATATAAGTTTTATTAAGATTACATCATGTCCTAAAGAATAAATGCATAACATTAACAAATATACATACATACAGAACATCTATCTATCTATAACTTCCCTTTAAATCCCTTGCCGGGTAGGCAGAGAGAACCGAGCGCCACATGACACTCGTTTCTTTAACATTCACTGCTCTTCTCATGCACGCTCGCCGGTTTCTAGGGCTCCTGACATCACCTTCAGATAGAACACGTACATACAGAACTTATGGCCGGATAAGCTATATTGTAGTTATACCCTGAACGTCCTCCGCAGCCTGTTAATGTCCTTCCCTCTTTTCCGTACGAAACGAATGTCATTTTTCCGTACGAAGTGTACACCTCCTTAATGATGTTTATTTTAATCTTGGATAAAGTGCCTGGGAATAGTCTTCATATCTTTGGTTTGTGCTTACGGAATATAGCAGGGCAGCATCACCGACAATGCCGGCTGCCAATTGTTTATCTTCAAAAGGAACCCGATGACTACAAGTTTTAATTTGTTTTACTATCTGTATGCTTATTTTATCGGTGTGTGAAAATTAAAACCTTCTTCAAGTGTCGTTTCTCAGTCGATTTTTTATAATATATCTGAATATATTTGAAGTTTAGTAAGTAGTAGTAGTTTAGTAAGTAGTGAGTGCTGGGAATAGTGTGAATGGAGCGTTGGGAAAACTTCTTGGCAGTAAAAACTTGAGCCAGAAGACACAGCTAGCTATACACAATGCAGTGCTGGTCCCAACGCTAACTTATGGAAGCGAGAGCTGGGTATGGCAGAGAGAGCATGAAAGTAGAATAAACGCAGTCGAAATGCGAGCGCTGCGCAAAATTTGTGGCGTAAGGCTTGTAGACCGTATTCGCAAGGATGATGTTAAAAACAGAGTTGGTCTGAAAGAGTGCATCGGTGTTAAAATAAGAAGAGGCATGCTCCGTTGGTTCGGACATGTAGAAAGAATGCAGGATGAAAAAATGACGAAGCAGATATATTATGCAAAAGTGGAAGGATGTAGGAGCCGAGGAAGGCCAAGACTTACCTACCATGACCAAATTGGTCGTGTTCTATCAGAAGGTGATGTCAGGAGCATTAGAAACCGACGAGCGAGAATGAGAAGAGCAATGAATATTAAAGAAGCGAATGAGATATGTAAGGATCGAGTCACGTGGCGCTCGGTTCTCTCTGCCTACCCCGTAAGGGATTTGGCGTGAAGTTATAGATAGGTAGATAGATTTGAAGTTTAGTACAGTATTGCCAAATTAGAAACTTTATATTAACCTTTCGAAACCCGGGTGGTCGTATACGACCGCGAAATGTATGGGAAAACGTATATAATGGGTTCTAACTGCTCAAAACGGCATGCATGTAGGTTTAAAACATCTTATGACTATCCGTAATAAACGTTGCTTAACTTACGTGAGCGCATGCGGCGGTAGGAGGTAGCAGCGGCTGAGAGCGAGGTGATCCAACCGGGTTAGTTCCTGGACCTTCTGGACGGCATCCACCCCCAATTGGGAACAATCTGATAGATCTAATTCTAAGAGGCGAGGACAGCGCTCCACGAGGCTCCCCACCACTGAAACAAAAAACAAAGAAATGCAAATCTCGAAATACACGGTATAACTTATCGCTATAATTGAAAAAAAAAGAGAATAAAGAAAAAAATGGGTGCGTGTACATATGTACGCGCGTGAGAAGTTATACTTCTCTGGCATCATTAAATAAATATTTAACATTAATAACTTAAATTAAAAAACGTCTACGGTAAAAAACGGAGCTAATGTGACACTTGTTATGGTTTCTTTCGACATTTATGGTTCCTTTGGAAAATATGCATTTTTATTTTAAAATTATAAGGGCTACTATACATGTACACGTTGAATGTGAACATTGTAAAATAATAATCTTATGCGTAATTGTAATTTCGAGGTAGACTTGGTTTCGAGCACCACCGACGTATTATCGACCTCACATGCCTTTCAAAAATTTTAAGAGTCACGCTTTCTGGAGCTCTGCAGCACTGTGAAATCAATTCTTCTCTTTTTGTTTTTAGATACTATTTTTAAGTGTTAATATTTAGTATTGCCAATTGTATTACGACAAAGCTGGCGAGTACCTGAATGCAATTGATTGTTGTGAGCACCGCTGCAGGTCGAGTAGACCTATTTATTATTTATTTACAGGTTCAATACATTATATTATTTATTACTGTTTATATATTGTAGGTACTTAAGCTCAATGTCCGATGCACCAGAGTATCACTTAGATGATGATTTCTTCTCTCTGTCCTCCACATCTGACAGTTTTTGCAGCATCGAAGGGGACTTGACAGATGTACCCTCTCTAGTCGATAATTTGAAATACGCGTTATCTTCCGTCGCTAAAAACTTTAATATTGTACATATCAATGCTCAAAGCATTGCGGCACATTACTCAGACATGCTTGCTTCTTTCACAGATCAACATATTCACGCGATTCTGATCTCGGAGACTTTTTTAAAACCGTCGTTACCCTCGACACTGTATCCGATACCTGGTTTCCGGTTAATTAGGAATGACAGAACGTGCACGAAAGATCCGGCTGAATCTTCTAAAATGATGGGTTATGGTGGTGTAGCTATCTATTTGCGCAGTGATATATTGTGTAATGTCATCTCTCAATCTCCTCCAGTTTACAAATCACCTGAATATATTTTTTTAGAAATCTTCCTTCATCACTCTAAAATGTTGTTAGGTGTTTATTATTGTCCATCTTTACACATTAACTTCATTGACTCTTTGGAATCCATTCTTGCTGATCTGCGCCCACAATACGATCACATGGTGTTAATGGGTGATTTTAACACGTGTCTTATTAAAAATGGCAACCGATCAAAAAGACTATTTTTTTTTTTTTTTATTTCTTCATAAAACTTACTATAACATTACATGATGATTGATCCGCACCACAAAAGCCGCGTAGGGCTTATCTGAGTGACGGTTGATCGTTCACATACAGTTTTTTTAATTTATGTATAAATATATGTTTTTTGCCATTTATGTATACATCGATTAATTCAGTTGGTAATTCATTTAAATAGTACGGTATGACGTAATCCGTTTTTCTAGATCCATATACATTAACATAATTGGGTAAATTGTATGTTTTCATCTGATCTAAAGACCTCAAGTGACTTGGCCTTGTTTTTAAATGAAATAATTCTTTTTCATTATATTCTTTTAACAATAAAAACTTGATTTTATCATAAATATTAATAACCTTGCAGAATTTAAAAATTTCGGCATCATTATTTTTTAATTTATTTTTAATATAATTTGGAATAATTGTTTTTAAGATTCTCAACTGTAGGTTATATATAACCTCTATATAAGTTTTATACGTCCTGCCATAACTGCTCAAGCCATAGCTAATCACGGAGTCCGCTAGCGCCATGTACAGTAGTCGGAGAGTATGATAAGGAAGTTTGTGTTTTAATATTACTAGTTTGCTTAGTATCGATCTGAGTTTATTACACACATAGTCTTTGTGTGGGCCCCAGTTGAGTCTACTGTCGATCCTGAGTCCGACGTACATGTGTTGATCGACCAATTCCAGGCTCGGACACAAACAGTCCACAGCAGACGTGTGTAGGCACTCGTGGCTATGAGCAATTATAGCAGGATGTGCATGAGTTTTGTTATGGGATGAATGGATATGGATTAATTTTGTTTTTGACGGATTGATGACCAATTTTATATCGTGTGACCATTTGCATATACGATTGTAGTTTTCTTGCAAGGTTATTTGAGCCTCAGAGACGTCTTTATGAGCCACCAACAGGCAGGTGTCATCGGCGAACTGGTATACAGAACCCTTTGTGATGACGTTGCACATGTCATTCACGTAAAGCAAATATTCACTCGGGCCTATTATGGAACCTTGTGCGGTACCTTTGGTGGTTAATATCTTATCACTGTATTTGTTTGATATTTTGACAGTTGTATGCCGATTCTCGTGATAGTTTTGCAAGAGTCTAAGTAAGGGTCCCTGTATACCACTTCGCGATAATTTGTCATACAAGATGGAATAATCAAGCATATCAAACGCCCTGGAAAAATCAATGAACAAGGCGACCACATGCATTTTTTCGTTTAGATAATTATTTATTTCATCCGTAAATTTAGAAAGAAGTAATGTCGAGCTTTTGTTTTTTTGAAAACCATACTGATTACAATTAATTATCTTATTAGATTGTAGGTATTTATTGATTTCTGTTCCTAAATATCTTTCTATAATCTTGTCTAGACATGACAATATAGTAATCGGACGGTAGTTATTGTAATCAGTATGGGCTCCCTTTTTATAAATCGGTCTAATAATACCTATTTTAAGTAAATCCGGATAAATAGCTGTATCCAAACAGCAGTTTATTAAATGAGCAATCACTGGTGCTAATCTAGTAGATAGATATTTTACATCGCTTACGCGTATCTCGTCATAACCCGGGCTTTTGTTGTCGTTAAGCGATTTTATAATTTTTAATATTATATCTGCACGTGCGCGCCCCAGTTTCATTGATCTATCAGGTACGATCTCATACGTCAACTTGTCCAAAGTGGGTACAGTACATGAATTATCAAGTTTTTTAACAGTTCTATCAAACTCGTAAGCAAAATTATTTGCTAACATAGTAGGGTGTACATAAAAAGTTTTTAAGAGAACGTTATCTATACATTTAATTACTTTACCAGTTATGTTGTTAATTAAAGACCAAATTTTTTTCGTATTTTTGAAATTATTACAAATATCTGTCTTAATTTGTCTGTTTTTTAAAAAGTTTATGTACTTGTTTGTTTTGTTCCTATATTTATTGTACAATAGTTTCTTCTGAGGATTAGTTATATCTTTCCGCCATATACTATAGAGTTCATCTCGCTTATTACACATTTTTTCCAACTGTTGGTTAGCCCATTTACATTTTTGTCTCTTACTGGTAAGTGTACATGTGTATTTACTTTTATCGTAAGCCGCAGTAAATTGTGTGTGTAAATAATTTACAATATCGTTCGGATTTGTGTATTGCAGTGGTGTCAATAAATCCATATTGTCCAACTCCGTCCGTATTTTTATGTTATCAATACGTAATCTCGGCCCATCGTTGCAGGTGTGTGCGTTGTCTGTATGCAAGGCGCTTGTCAGTGCGCAGCCTGTTATGCAATGATCGGCGGGAGCTATGTTGACCAAGCCGGTATAAACACAGTGCTCGCTCGTGTTGCGAATAAATATGTGGTCTATGCATGATTTTGTAATAGAATCCGCGTATTTTTCGATTCGTGTATACTGGCTTAATCCACACTCGAACCCTAATTGACTAAGTGAATTAACATAGCGAGATACAGTGGGATTAGGTTGTTTAATGTTGATGTTTACATCTCCCAGAAGTATATAGCTATTGGTGTGCGGATATGATGCAATTAGTCGCGATAACTCATCAATGAATCTATTTTTATTAGTGTTCGGAGGTCTGTACAGTGCACATAATCCTATATTGTTTTTATTGTGTAAATTGATTTCACCAGTTATACTTTCGCATTCTTGTAGGCGTGTATTGTGTCTAATGAAATTAATAGTTTTATTTTATGTACATATAGTGCTACGCCTCCACCTCTTTTGTTAGATCGCAGTTCAGTGTATAATGTGTAGTCAGGTAAGTTATACAAGCTAGCGCATTCATCTTTTAAATTAACCTCAGTTAATAACACCAAATGTATAAGGTTAGTTGATGTACTTACTATGTGTTCTATCTGATGAAAGTTTTTAACGATTGAACGAATATTTACGTGAAACAATAACAATGAACTATCGAGAGTAGGAATTTTTTCGATGAAATCATTCCATGAATTACTATTCAATTCAACTACTTCACCATTTGTGTCTAACATAAATGTACATATATGTTACGATTATAGTAAGTAAACACAGACATACACCTACCTCACTTAGTTACTTAGCTTTTGATTTGTAACCTGCGATTTTTTCTAGATCCTTGATAGACCGTATTGTTACAATTTTGTCTTTTTCGGTTTTGCGTGCTAGAATAGTACCGCTTTTACACCACACAAATTTATACAATTCAGTGTCCTTCAACTCTTTTTTACACTTCCAAAGGAGAAAGGCGGTTGACGGAGAGAGGCGCTCGCGTAGATAGATTTTGTTATCTCCTGCGTTACCCAAATCCTTGCTGGTTATGATGACTTTTTTGGCTGCGTCCAGCCACTTATCCCTGGAGCCCTCGCTCAAGGTCACCACGATTGGTGCATGGGTTTGGTGTGCACTCGGTCGGTTTACTTTTTTGTGATGTCGGTACACTTTTAGTATGTCAGCCGGGTTTTGGGATATTTTCTTACATACGACACTGACAACGCTTTTTATATCTTCGTTTTCTTGTTCCTCGACTCCACACACCTCAACACAGTTGACTAGCTGCGATTGCTCCAAACAATTAACTTTTTGTTCCAGTACTTCCAGTTTTAGTTCTAGGTTCTTGTTAGTGTTCCTCAAGTCTTGGCTTTTATTTTCAAGGCATTTTATGTTGTTCTCGTAAGTGATAATCTTATGCTCAAAGTCGTCTATTTTGTCGGTATAAAACTGCAGTGACCTTTGCAACTCGTCACGGATGACCTCACGTACTTGATGTCGTATTTCTCTAAGTATTTGTTCAGAGATGCAGTTGGCGTTGGAATTGGATACTGTTTCCGTGTCAGTGATGTCCTCCTCTTCCGCATCAGGCAGTATACATGAGACTCGCCGTTTGGTGTTTCCCGTGCAAGTTTTGCACTTCCAGTCCACAGAATCGGTGATATGCAGTGCATTCAGCTGTTCAGTAGTAATGGAACCACAGGCACCGTGTATCCATTTACTGCATTTGCTGCACTGTATTCCAGGGTTTTTTTTGGTCACGATTTTCGTGCATTTAAAACATTTGACCATAATTGCGTGGGTAGTAATAACTCACTCGCGGTGCACGTTATTTTTTCGTAGACACGTCAGACTGGTAATAGATATGCTTCAATCGTTAGATTTGTATCAGATGCCACTTGGTCCTACTCACTTCCCACATAATGGTCCCCCATCTTTGCTTGACCTCATCATTGCCTCTTCTCCCGATTTAGTCGCGTGTCACGGTCAGTTGAACGCACCGGCATTCTCTGCGCACGATCTTATTTTCGCCTCACTGAAACTACGAGCCCCGAAAAACAAACATAAGATCTTAATGTTGCGAAACTATAGGGCGGTTGATCGTGACGCGCTGCGGGAGGATTTCGTTAATGCCGACTGGAGATCCGTTTTCTCTGCTACAGATCCCAATTCTAAGCTCACTGCTTTCAACTCTATTTTCTGTCAATTTACGAGAAACACGCTCCAGTCCGGCCTGTTAAAGTAAAACATTTCCCTGCGCCATGGCTTACAGAGGACATTCAACGGTTAATGGCCAAAAGAGATAGGGTTAAAGTAAAATGGCGAAAGAACCCCTCTGACTCTAACCGTATTAATTACATCTCATTGCGCAAAGAATGTAACAAGCGATGTAGGCATCGAAAACTGCTCTCCTGATAAATTATGGAAGTTCTTGCATAAAATTGGCGTAGGCAAATCCAGTACAAATGAGGCTCACACAATGGATGTGGATGCTCTTAACAAGCACTTCTGTGCAACTTCATCTAGTTTGTCTGCTCAGACTAAATTAAATACACTAAATCATTTGAGCACTTCCGGTAGAGAGGTTGGTGATCCCTTTGAGCTGGGTTTAATTACAGCAGATGAGGTGGAGAAATATATTAAATGCATGAAGTCTAAGGCTGTAGGTAGTGACAACATATGTCTATCTATGGTCGAGCCAATCACTGATATAATAGCTCCCATAGTGGCTGACATTTTAAATTGTTCTCTTTCCTCCGGTACATTCCCAGCACTGTGGAAGCGGGGCCATGTGATACCTCTTCCAAAAAAATCCAATCCTTCCTCCTTCAGTGATTTCCGACCTATTACTATCCTACAGTTTCTTTCTAAAATCTTGGAACACTTTGTGCACCAACGACTGACTAGATACCTTGCAGTAAATAATCTTTTGAGTCAGCATCAATCTGGATTTCGTACCGGTCATAGCACTGTCACGGCACTTATTAATATTACCGAGGATATTAGAGAAAATATTGATAACAAACTCCTTACTCTTCTCATCTTACTTGATTTCTCTAATGCCTTCAACATGGTGGATCACGATATCTTGTTGGCGGTACTTCATCAACTAAATTTATCATTTACTTCTCTCTCTTGGTTTCAATCATTTCTCTCTAATCGACATCAATTGGTAATGTTTAATGAGTGCTGGTCTGACTGGTGCGAGGAGTTGGAGTCCCGCAGGGTAGTGTGCTTTCACCCGTCCTATTCTCTATCTTCATTAATGGCATTACGTCATCTTTAACCTCCTTGTTCCATTTGTATGCTGATGACCTACAAATATATGCTGCTGCCACGCTCCAAGACTTCACAAATACTATTCAAGGTATTAATTCTGACCTTAGTGCAATTGGCGAGTGGGCTGAGAATTTCGGCTTAAAAATTAATGCAGCAAAATCTCAAAGTATTGTGATAGGCAGTCCCTGCTTTATTTCATTGTTCCAAACTGGTTCATTTCCGAGTGTTATTTATAATGGTACAGTAATAACTTATTGCTCTTCGGTAAGGAACCTAGGAATTGTCATGGACCAGACACTGTCATGCGGGCCTCATATCAATGAAAAAAGTCGCAAAACTTTCGCCTCGCTTCATTCATTAAGGCATCTTCAAAACTTCCTCCCTGTGGAGACCAAAGCGAAGCTGGCTCGTTCCCTTCTTCTACCCCTTCTTGACTATGCTGACGTAGCTTTTCTGGATCCTTCAGAAGAATTACTCGACAAGCTAGACAGGCTGCAAAATCAAGCAATCCGATACGTTTTTGGTCTTCGAAAGTATGACCATGTCTCTCAGTTTCGTCAGCAGCTTAACTGGCTACCTATAAGGCAGCGTCGCATAATTCACATTCTCACCTCTCTATACAATGTCCTTTTCAACCCTTCTTATCCAAACTACCTCCGGGAGAGGTTTCACTTTCGGCAAGCGGACGAACGTCTACGGCGTAGCGGAAATCCTATTCTGAAGGTCCCAAGCTCTCTGACAAATACTTTCTGGATTCATTTACCGTACAAGCTACATAGGCGTGCTATGGAATGCGCTTCCTGTGGAAATTAGGGTGTCTCAAACTATAGGCTCCTTTAAAAAGCGACTATACGGTTTCTATGGTACTCCCGCGTTGAGTTGAGCTTACGTATGTTTTTATTATGTATTTAATATGTACTAGTATTTATATAATGTGTGTATTTATTAGGGATTTCGTTATTAATCACATAAGTTGTCCTGATTTTTCTCTTCGTACTTTATCTTCTATCTCTTCGATCTTTTTTTTTATTTTATTATGTTCCCCACCGCCATTCATTGCTCCATTCAAGTACTCAAAAGCAATGGTCGGCTGGAAGAGATTCCTTGAAGGAATAAGTCCGCCTTTGTAAATCATATAACTTGTACACTTATACAAACAAACAAACGTCTATCAAGTAGTAGCGGCGATGTTTATGGAATGTATTACATACAAATCAAATGTAAAATACAAATGTTATACATTTTTAACTATAGCGCCATCTACCGGTAATACCGTGAAACATTTAGCAGTTTTAACCTATTGCACATTTTTAACTATAGCGCCATCTAACGGTAATGTCGTGAAACATGTAGCAGCTTCAACCTGTACTTTTGTTCGAGTGCCACGCATTCACTCTCGCTCTATCTCTTTCTATTCCCCCTCCTTGGTAGCGTTAAACGTTTAACGCAACCTTTTTGCAAGTCGTATTAGAAGTATAACTTCAGAAAATATGTGTACAGTTTTCACGCGATAGAAGTGGAACCTTGAAAAATGTATATATACTTCAAGATTTCAATATTTCAGGAGTAGGATAATTGTGGGGTTTACTTATGATGGTATTAATATCAAGATAATAAGGCCTTCTGGCGTGCACGCAATTCACGAACGCGTTCCGTTGAACTTATTGCGGTATTTTTAGTGTTGTTTTCTTCTCTTTATTTCCAATAATCACGACAATATTCTAAATTCGTTTTCGGCATACTTGACAAACTATTTTATTGAAATAATGAAATATATATGTATTTATACTACATCGGGAGGCATACGGCCCACCTGATGTAAAGCGGGTACCGAAGCCTATTAACGCTTCCAATATATTAAGTATCACTCGCGCGATGCTGCCTTCTGCTGCTTACACAGCAACTCCTTGGGAGCATACTGGTGACCTCACTCACATATAGGAACACGACAACCTTCTAAGAAGTTGTTATTTGTCTGCGCTTTTCTGTGAGGTGAAAGTACTTCCCGAGACGGGCTGCTTTGATGCGCCCTACCTCTCTTTAAAATATCCAGACCAAGACAAACAGATATGTTCATGCACACAAATGTTTGCCTTGCGTGGGAATCGAACCCACGAGCGTTGGTGTCAAAGCCGCGTCATTCACGACTGAGCCACCGAGCTCGTCAAATATTTATGTAAACAACACACGTGTACAATACACCACGGTTGTTGTGACGCCTTATCCCAAGCTTCGTAATATGCAGGCGGGCTCACACACGTACAACGCTCGGACCCCGGAATAAACACTTTATAATGCCTTCTATCTCATTCTCTCGCACGTTAAATACTATAGATGTATATGGTTGTCTCTTTTTACTATAGCTTTTTCGTTTCATCGAGTTTCAAATCACAACGATGCTAAAGAAGTTTTCACTTCAAAAAAATTAGTTATTGGACGACAGTGATAGACACTTACCGTTATTGGGGCGGGGCGAAAGCCAACCTCAACTGCACATAGTGCACCACGCTAATTGACAAACGAGGCTCTGGCTAATGATGAGTGGGGCGAGTCAAAGCAACCGATTGGGAAAGTACTTCATTACAATGGGCATCATAGTCAAATAACCAACGTGAGCAGTGACAGACCAGTTGATGAAGAACCGGCCTACTGGCCATCTGATGCCCCGTTCGAACCCTGGCATGTCCTCTAAATTCGTGTTTTCGAGTTTACGAGCTCGGTGTCGCAGTGGTGAAATGCGTTGTTATGTTACACTACTTTGACACCAACGCTCGTGGGTTCGATTCCCACACAGTACAAACATTTGTGTGCATGAACATGTCTGTTTGTCTTGGTCTGGGTATTTTCTATGTATAATAAGTATGTATTTACGTATGTGTAACAATTGTCTAGTACCCATAACACAAGCTTCGCTTACTTTGGGGCTAGGTGGCGCTGTGTAATTTGTCCGACTATATATATATATATATATTTCTCACTTGCTCGGCGGTGAAGGAAATCATTGTGAGGAAACGCACATCCAAGAAATTACATTCGGAAAGACGTGTGACCTTACCTAAAAAAGGTCTGGTTTGTGAAGATCTGACGCCAGTCGCCCCTGATCAAAATCAGTATCTTCGTCATATCCTTAATTTTAGGTAACGGGACAGGCCCACCAGTCATACCCACCACGGTGTCTCCTGTGTAGCCAGAATTAACAGCGGCGACCACAAAAAAGGCAATGAACAGTGAAGTCCATTGCTGTCCCGGGGGTTAAACTACAGCTGCCTTGAAACTCACAACGAATTTAATCAGAAGAAATTTGTAAGAGTAGGAAGTTTTGGTTTGGAGTTTTAGACAGTGGACCCGTCAATCCTAAATGCTTAGGAAATTTGATAATGCTAGATAAAGGCAAGCAACTGGAAATGGTTTTAAACTTCATATTCCACTCTTGGTATGAACAAAGAGTTGGTAATACTCACTGTCATTAGTAATAATTCTAGCGCCTCCGATGTTCAGCCTCTGCAGCCGCGGTGGCAGAGACGTCACCAGCACTGCCAGCGCCGCCTCGCTCAAGTTGCACCACGATATGTTCAGGGATAATAAACTGAAAAAAAAATCTGAGTTCAGAGAGGTAGGGCGCATCCAAGTTCCCCAGAAAATCATTCTATATTGGCAGAAGACTTTGATACATTTGGTTCTAACCGAGTTTAATAACTGTTTATAATGGCAGAGAGAACACAATTAACCTTGTCAATATTTTTACATATTAAAAATTAAGTAGGTATCATCAGAAAATACTACGCTGGCCGTTATATTCTACACTATGTTTACCAATCATTTACAAATACTATAAATAAAAAGCCGTCAAGTGCGAAACCGACTCGCGCTCTGAGAATTCCGTAAAAAAATATTTACGGAACCAGCATATTATATTTTCGCAAATTATTGTCGCAGTTTTTTTTTGTGATGGAACTACAAATTTACGGTTTTCGGATTTTTATCCTTTACTTGTGCTACATGACATTGCTTCTCAAGTCAACGGGAAGTACCCTATAGGTTTTGATTCCCTAGGCAGAGACTATAGAACGCCAGGTGCACCGATTCAAACATACCTCTCTCGCCTCTTCCACACTCATCAACCTCTTCTCGCACGCTCTTCGGTTTTGGGTGCTTCTGATTTGTCCCCTTTTCAGCATTTTAGTAGTATTAGTAATTACTTAGACGTTAAAAAAGCGAGTGAGGTGTGTAGGGATCGAGTGACGTGGCGTTCGGTTCTCTCTGCGGATTTGACGTGGAGTTATAGATAGATAGAAATTACTTACTTAACACAGCCGTTTAATATAAACGTCAGTCCTTCTGCGGTCACGCCTTGTGCCATCGTCAAATTCAATGTTTCTAAGTTTTTGCACCTACCTGCAAACAAACAAACACTACTATTGGATATTTTTTTAAGAGAGATAGGGCGCATCAAAGCAGTTCGTCTAGACAAGTACCTCCACCTCACAAAAAACCGCAGCCAAATAACAACTCACTAGAGGGTTGTTGTGTTCCTGCGAGTAAGTGAGGTCCACCAGTAAGCTCCCAAGGGGTTGCTGTGTAAGCAGTGGTATTAAAAAAAACACGAACTTAGTGGTACCGCGGGTGGTTGGTAATCAATCACGATGTTGATCCCAACGCTGACGTAGGGTAGACGTAGGGATCAGTGCCGTGATATTGCAGCGTTGGGATCAGTACCGTGATATTGTAGCGTTGGGATCAGTACCGTGATATTGTAGCGTTGGGATCAGAACCATAATATTGTAGCGTTGGGATCAGCACCGTGAAATTGTAGCGTTGGAATCAGTACCGTGATATTGTAGCGTTGGGATCAGAACCATAATATTGTAGCGTTGGGATCAGCACCGTGATATTGTAGCGTTGGGATCAGAACCGTGTTATTGTAGCGTTGGGATCAGAACCGTGATATTGTAGCATTGGGATCAGAACCGTGATATTGTAGCGTTGGGATCAGTACCGTGATATTGTAGCGTTGGGATCAGCAGCGTGATATTGTAGCGTTGGGATCAGAGACGGTGACATTGTAGCGTTGGGATCAGAACCGTGATATTGTAGCGTTGGGATCAGCACCGTGATATTGAAACGTTGGCATCAGCACCGTGATATTGAAACGTTGGCATCAGCACCGTGATATTGTAGCGTTTGGATCAGCACCGTGCTATTGAAACGTTGGGATCAGAACCGTGATATTGTAGCGTTGGGATCAAAACCGTGATATTGTAACGTTGGGATCAGCACCGTGATATTGTAGCGTTGGGATCAGAACCGTGATATAGTAGCGTTGGGATCAGAACCGTGATATTGTAGCGTTGGGATCAGAACCGTGATATTGTAGCGTTGGGATCAGAACCGTGATATTGTAGCGTTGGGATCAGAACCGTGATATTGTAGCGTTGGGATCAGAACCGTGATATTGTAGCGTTGAGATCAGTACCGTGATATTGTAGCGTTGGGATTAGAACCGTGATATTGTAGCGTTGGGATCAGAACCGTGATATTGTAGCGTTGGGATCAGAACCGTGATATTGTAGCGTTGGGATCAGAACCGTGATATTGTAGCGTTGGGATCAGTACCGTGATATTGTAGCGTTGAGATCAGTACCGTGATATTGTAGCGTTGGGATCAGCACCGTAATATTGTAGCGTTGGGATCAGCACCGTGATATTGTAGCGTTGGGATCAGAACCGTGATATTGTAGCGTAGGGATCAGAACCGTGATATTGTAGCGTTGGGATCACAACCGTGATATTGTAGCGTTGGGATCAGAACCGTGATATTGTAGCGTTGGGATCAGTACCGTGATATTGTAGCGTTGGGATCAGCAGCGTGATATTGTAGCGTTGGGATCAGAACCGTGACATTGTAGCGTTGGGATCAGAACCGTGATATTGTAGCGTTGGGATCAGCACCGTGATATTGAAACGTTGGCATCAGCACCGTGATATTGAAACGTTGGCATCAGCACCGTGATATTGTAGCGTTTGGATCAGCACCGTGCTATTGAAACGTTGGGATCAGAACCGTGATATTGTAGCGTTGGGATCAGCACCGTGATATTGTAGCGTTGGGATCAAAACCGTGATATTGTAGCGTTGGGATCAGCACCGTGATATTGTAGCGTTGGGATCAGAACCGTGATATAGTAGCGTTGGGATCAGAACCGTAATATTGTAGCGTTGGGATCAGAACCGTGATATTGTAGCGTTGGGATCAGAACCGTGATATTGTAGCGTTGGGATCAGAACCGTGATATTGTAGCGTTGGGATCAGAACCGTGATATTGTAGCGTTGAGATCAGTACCGTGATATTGTAGCGTTGGGATCAGAACCGTGATATTGTAGCGTTGGGATCAGAACCGTGATATTGTAGCGTTGGGATCAGAACCGTGATATTGTAGCGTTGGGATCAGAACCGTGATATTGTAGCGTTGAGATCAGTACCGTGATATTGTAGCGTTGGGATCAGAACCGTGATATTGTAGCGTTGGGATCAGAACCGTGATATTGTAGCGTTGGGATCAGAACCGTGATATTGTAGCGTTGAGATCAGTACCGTGATATTGTAGCGTTGGGATCAGCACCGTAATATTGTAGCGTTGGGATCAGCACCCTGATATTGTAGCGTTGGGATCAGAACCGTGATATTGTAGCGTTGGGATCAGAACCGTGATATTGTAGCGTTGGGATCACAACCGTGATATTGTAGCGTTGGGATCAGAACCGTGTTATTGTAGCGTTGGGATCAGAACCGTGATATTGTAGCGTTGGGATCAGAACCGTGTTATTGTAGCGTTGGGATCAGCACCGTGATATTGTAGCGTTGGGATCAGAACCGTGTTATTGTAGCGTTGGGATCAGAACCGTGATATTGTAGCGTTGGGATCAGAACCGTGTTATTGTAGCGTTGGGATCAGCACCGTGATATTGTAGCGTTGGGATCAGCACCGTGATATTGTAGCGTTGGAATCAGAACCGTGATATTGTAGCGCTGGGATCAGCACCGTGATATTGTAGCGTTGGGATCAGAACCGTGATTTTTTCCAGACTCCAGTTATCACTCTGGCCACATCAAAACAAACTCACCAATTAGTTCACAAGTGGTATCTCTCAGTTGAATATTCTCCAAACTGAGTTTCTTCAGTGCTGGACATCTCTCCAGCAGGCAGTCCAGGGTGTCTAAGTCGATAGTACTAATACTGAGGTCTAGATACAGGAGCCGGGATATGAAAGGTGGCCCCTTGGGTCTCCATTCTCCTATCTGGAACAGATATGAATAGGTACTATTTTTTTTACGTGACCTGAAAGAACGTCACGTTCGTTACCCTGGATACCAAACTCGGACCATGGGATTCGGTTCAGAGACGAGCCGTGAGTTTTCAACGAGCTGTTAGTACAGGGCGTGTGTTTTAAAAAAATACGAACACAATAATTTTATTGTACTATATATAATTCTTCTTCTTAATCCCATTTCCTAACCCTTTAGGATTGGCGGGACCCACTATCTAAGACTAAGGATTTGGCGAAGATTCTGATTATTATATATATTTTTTTATACTACTTCGGGAGGCATTCAAACATACGGCCCACCTGATGTAAAGCAGGTACCATAGCCTATTAACGCTTGAAATATATTAAGTATCACTCGCGCGATGCTCCTCTGCTGCTTACGCAGCAACTTCTTGGGAGCTTATATATATGGAGCGACTGCCGTCAGACCTCTACAACCCAGAGGGTGAACTAGATCTTTTATAGGTCACACGTCTATCGAAATACAATTTCTTGGACGTGCGGGTTTCCTCGCTATGTTTTTTCGATCGCCGTCGAACAATTGATAATTACCAATACCAAGCCAACCAAGTTCAAGTTGTGCGTCTGTAAGGCGGTCGTTGACTAAGCGGTTTGTTGAGCACTAGGCTGATATGTATGTTGTTATTATAATTATAACGTAATAATAATAAACTTCTTTATTATCTTCTCACACAGTTTGACACAAAAGATAAGAAATATATAGATATAAAATACAAAAGTGAATAATGTAAACTATGCGACCTTACAATTGTGTAAAACATTTTAGTGTGAGAAGCTGGTGCCTGAAGTAGGCTTTGATAAGCCTGTATTACAGGACGCCAGGGTAAATTTTGTCTTTTTAACTAATTTGTTGTACAATTTTGTCTAATCAAAATTGGAGTAAGAGCTATTAAACTAAAAAAATACAATTAATAACATAAAAACATATTTCACTAATATTAGGCTATAATGTGCGGGATTTATTATTATATGATTATATATATAATCATATAATGATATATGATTTATATTTCCTCTTTTTATACGATTTGTGTCAAAATATATTTATGTCTTACATATAACATTATATCAATAGCACTGAACTTTGATGATCATGATAATGTACATATATTCGTACGCTTGTTGCATAATAATTATTTCTTTATATATATATATATATATATATATATCTCTGCCTACCCCGCAAGGGACCTGGCGTGAAGATATATATATAATTATTTCTTTAATGCTCATAAGTTACTTTGTCTAATATGTTGCTATTTGCGGAAACATGTAACTGGCTCAATGTATTGTTAAACTGGATTTATAATATAGTTTTATGCTGTTGGTTTTACAAATATACTAAAATAAAAAAATAAAATATGTACAGAAATCAGAAAACACGAATTTATTGGTACGCACCAGGACTCGAACCGGGGACTTGTTGCTAGTGGGTCGGGTGCTCACCGACTGTTGTCACTTCACTCTACTATACATATTTAATTATATGTTACAATACACTGTTACTTTTGGTATACACTACTTTCGGGAAATACTCGGAAGTAGTGGTGGTGGTCGAGGAGCTACTTAGAGCTTCCCCACTGAAGGCCAACCGGCACGCAGAAACCAGATCCGTAGATGGGCAGCAGTACGGCTAATCAGAACAGCATCTGGTGTTAGTTGGCTTTTTTTTATTTTATTTTTATACTACGTCGAGAGGCGTACAAGCATACGGTACACCGGATGTAAAGCAGTTAGCGTAGCCTATTAACGCTTGTAACATATATCACTCGCGCGATGCTTCCTCTGCTGCTTACACAGCAACTCCTTAGGAGCTTACTGGTGACCTCACTCACACGCAGGAACACAACAACCCTCTATGGAGTTGTTATTTGGCTGCGATTTTCTGTGAGGTGGAGGTACTTCCCCAGGCGGGCTTATTCATCATCATCATCATATCAGCCGAAAGACGTCCACTGTTGAACATAGGCCTCCCCCTTAGTTGGCTTATTATAATACCTAATTTATGGCACCGCATGGAATATTGGACAATTTTATCGCAAGCTTGCACACGGTATTGAGTTCAATGAAAAACTTCGCATCCCTTTTGTGTGTTCTACCGATTGTACAATGGGTTGTGTTCCGAGGATTAGTTCGATAAGATTTACCCTCACTTCACAAGCCCACCGCCTGGCGACGATAATCGTTAAAATAACATGCTATGAAATGTTATTCTAACATATTATACTAACGACTAATATCTACAGCTCGTGAGGATGCCTCGTGCCGTAACGTGCTGATGTAACTGCCGTTATTAGACGCATGCCGTGGGTGGCGGCCGGCACTAGTTCGCATGTACTAACCAGTAGCGGAAGCACACAAAATAGTTTAAATCAATTTGTCTGCAATTACAATAGACTCCAAATTGAAGCTCACATATGTTGTAATTCATTCTGCCAATAAGCTCAGCTCCGCCACATATACAGTTAGGAGAATCGGACTATTAGCGGACGTGGTTTCTGTAGTCTATTTCAACTACTTTCACAGCATTATGTCGTGTGAACTGTTGTGGGGGAAAGCGGCTGACATCAAAACAATTTTATCTTACTAAAGATAAACTTTCTCTCTATTTATAACATGGGCCCCAGAGTCTCTTACGAAACTGTGCAAACAAACAAATATCATCACTTTAACCTATTAGAATTTTTGTGAAAACATAAGTATACTATATTATCACACCAGGTCCCCGATCGCCATATGACTCGGTCCTTACACACCTCGCTTCTTTAACATCCACAGTTCTTCTCACGAACGCTCGCCGGTTTCTAGGGCTCTTGCATAACCTTTAGATAGTGTCATAACATAACAGTAGCAAGAGGAACGCAGTGTTGATTACCAGGCAATCAGAAATGCTCTGAAGGTTTTACTGGTAACACTAACCTCTGATTCAATTTGATCTAACCTGCTTTGTGTGCTTCCGCCACCAATTAGTTCATGCGGCCTAGCACCGGCCGGCACCCACCCACTACCGATAGTAGATGCAACATGCCGACGCTGCTATGGCTGCTCCGGTAGTCTCTGCCTCGGCTGCTGCGGTCGTCCACCATCTGGAACAGAAACCGCATGCCCCCACCACCGTCGCTGCCGTCAGAATCTATTAACTTACCTCTGAGTTAGCTAATCGGACGACCGCCGGCTTCCTTGCCAGTATTCTTCCTAGCGCATCCTTTGATAACGTCTTGTTGCCCAGATCCAGCCTCTGCCAGAGGCTCTCGTCGCACGCCACTTGGTACCACCTGAAAGAATAGTATTGTAGCAACTATAACCTGATAATTCTGAGCCCGTGCTTGTCAAAGTGGTCTATATTGACCCCATGGGCTTGATTGCAACAAGTAAGGGGTCCATCAGATTCAAATATTAGTTAGGCAGGGGGTCTACGGGACGAACGTTATTGGAAATCTTTGCTCTAGATAAGACGACTGACGAGCTCGTTGGCTCAATCGTGAATGACGCGACTTTGACACCAACGCTCGTGGGTTCGATTACCACGCAAGGCAAACATTTGTGTGCATGAACATGTCTGTTTGTCTTGGTCTGGATGTATTAAGAGGTAGGGCGCGTCAAAGCAGCCCGTCTGGGGAAGTACCTCCACCTCACAGGAAACCGCAGCCAAATAACAACTCCCTAGAGGGTTGTTGTGTTCCTGCGTGTGAGTGAGGTCACCAGTAAGCTCCCAAGAAGTTGCTGTGTAAGCAGCAGAGGAGCAGCTTAATATATCGCAAAAGTCTGTAAAGTCGATTTACGGACGATAATTTTACGTGATAACGTCATAAGAAAACATTCAACAGTGGGTTGTTGTGTTCCTGGGAGTGAGTGAGGTCACCAGTAAGCTCCCAAGGATGCTGTGTAAGCAGCAGAGGAGGTATCGCGCGAGTGATAATTAATATATCGTAAGTGTTAATATGCTACGGTACCCGCTTTACATCAGGTAGGCCGTATGCTTGTATGCCTCCCGACGTATAAAGAAAAAAAACTAAGATGAACTTCTTCCAAAAAAGGATCGTTCAATACTGCGTCTAAACATAAGATCGTCGACTATTCGTTCTCACAGCCCTTGTTTGAGTCAGTCACTAGTTCTTACACCCTCGGGTGGACGAGCGGTCCGAGCGAGAGCTGTTCCCGGGGCGGTCTCCGGGAGTGAACCGCTCCCATGTAGAGCGCACATTGGTACTTAATAATAGTACGTTTTGTACGTGAGTTAGGAAATGTTTCTGTCAACATTACATCTTGTGTATATAGATATCGATGGAACTATTAAAGAGACTATTATTCTTGGATTTTAACTAGTTGTTTCTTAATGTTAAGTTGTGTTTAGTAATGTTAAGTCTTTATCTAATTATATATTAGAATTATAGCACTTAGCACTTTAGTCGTTCTCATTGTTTGCAGCGAAAGAGCGGGGACTTCAAACACAAGCACTGAAGTTTCCGGACACTGTATTGTACCTTTTTACGAGAAAGAATATTTTTTTTATGGTTAGGTTAGATATCATAAACCTGCTCTTCTGTTTCGTATGGCGATCAGCACCGCGTGGAAAATTGGATGTTGGTCTGACTGAACTGATGGAATATTGCCGCTTCACGGATGGACTCTTCAGGACGATTGCAATGTGTGGGAAAGCGCACAATCGAAGGAAAATAACACATACAGAAGAACGGCTTTACACTGCATTCAGGTGGATGAATTACATCTGAATGCAGCCTCCTACGAATAGATCCTTGCGGCCATTTGAGATGTCTGTGGCACTGCACCGCCAAATACGTACAGCACACGCGTTTCCACGTGACGGCCCTGGCTCCCACTCAGGGCAGACGACCTACAGAACAAAACATGGGGTGCATTGCGACGGATGCATCCAAGGATTAATCGCCTCTACATGCACCACTGATAAAGAGCCCTATGGATTCTAGGGAATGCCAGGGGACACTGGCACCAGATACATACAGTGACGGATTCCCCTCAACACCCCCGCAGCACACAGTGTTGAACAAGGAACAACTAAAGACAACACATTAAACTACGGCCAAACTAGGCTTGGCAGATGATGATGTTTATTTAGTCTATGAACACCTCTCTACTCTTCTCTGATCTGAGTCACTATACACCTTGTATTTAAAACAAAGCAATACCTTTTGCAGACCAGCATGCAATGTGCTAAGGTCCTCTTTGGCAGCCACCTGAACACGCTGAGAATCATCTCATCAGACAGCACCCCGAACGAGTCGGCGCCCTGGGGCTCCGACTTCGTGCGCGGCCTGCTCACTATATGTTCTTCTTCTGCACCTAATGCTGTAAACGTAGAAATGAAAGAAAATTCATTTACGATGGGCCTTTGTGGGGCTTTGGAGGTTACTGGTAACCTCACTCACAGGAACACAACAGTACTCCAGGGTTCCTCCTTGTTTATTGACAAGCTCGATGGCGCAGAGGTCAGTAACGCTACTATGACACCAACTCTTGGGTTCGATTCCCAACACAGGACAAACATTTGTGACAATGAACATGTCTGTTTGTCTTGGTCTGGGTATTTTTAAGAAAGCTAGAGGGCATTAAACCAGCCCATCTGGGGGAAGTACCTCAAGAACCACCTCACAGAGAAACCGCAGCCAAATAACAACTTCCTGGAGATATGTTTCTGCGAGTGAGTGAGGTCACCAGTAAACTTTTAAGGAGTAAGCAGAGGTGGCATCGCGCGAGTTATACTTATATTTAGACAAAAAGAACATAAATACAATTCCTTATGTAACTATTTAGTTGGATAAGGATTAATATCATATGAATGGCATCATTTTTTTTTATACTACGTCGGAAGGCATACAAGCATATAAGCATACGGCCCACCTGATGTAAAGCAGGTACGGTGGCCTATTAACGCTTGCGATATATTAAGTATCACTCGCGCGATGCCTCCTCTGCTGCTTACACAGCAACTCCTCACTCACACGCAGGAACACAACAACCCTCTAGGGAGTTGTTATTTGGCTGCGGTTTTTTGTGAAGTGGAGATACTTCCCCAGACGGGCTACTTTGATGCGCCCTACCTCTCTTAAAACATCCAGACCAAGACAAACAGACATGTTCATGCACACAAATGTTTGCCTTGTGTGGGAATCGAACCCACGAGCGTCGGTGTCAAAGTCGCGTCATTCACGACTGATCTTTTGATTCTACCCGTATCTTGATTAACTGATTTGAACAAAAAACGGTAACTATAATAGTTAACACAATCCTTTAGTTAGTTGGCGGTAGTTTTCTGTGAGGTGGAGGTACTTCCCCAGACGGGTTGCTTTGATGTGCCCCATTAGTTTAGACAATGCAATAAAGTACGGATAAAACAAATGAAATACAACTGACGAGTGAATCTATCGGTCTTCTTTCCGCCGGTAGCGCTGTGAGGCCCGAAGCCGGGCCCCAGCTGGAGGTCACAGTACTTGGCAGCCACGGACTGGGCCAGCGGCGTCTCCTCGTCGATCAGATACTCGTCGAGGAAGGTTTCTTCCAGATCCGTCGGCTGGAGTGGTCTCGCTGCGAACAACAAACAACTTCATTTCACAAATGTTCAGTTTATATAATGAAAATAATAAGTACACAAATCTATACAGATAAATAAAATTGGAGTGTCTGTTTGTAATATTAAAATAACCGCTTTTTACTAAATGCATATGGATGTATACGGTAAATATACCAAATAGAATATTTTTACAATTTTTGTCTGTCTGTTTGTTCCGGCTAATCTCTGAAACGGCTGGACCGATTTTGACGGGACCTTCACTGGCAGATGGCTGATGTAATAAGGAGTAACTTAGGCTACTTTTATTTTAGAAAATTTATTTATTTTTATTAATATAAATAAATAATAAAAAAATAACTATTCCGCGCGGACGAAGTCGCGGGCACAGCTAGTGTAAAATAAAAGTAACCACTTGGTTAAAAACTAAAACTTATGATGAGATAGAAGCACTTTTACATGGCAAATATGTGTCCTGTGATACAGGCGGCGGCGTGAATTGTAATTAAAATTAACAAACAAGTTTTTTATTATATTTACCCACGCAAACATATTTCCATTACCTGAACTATTTGTCTCACATATATACATACAAATTCATACACACATACATATACTATACTTAAATGTTCATACACATACGCGTATTATATATAACATACTAAATTACAAACAATAATCACAAAAAGAATGGCGGCCGACACGGGACGCGCGGCACGTGTGAAACATCTTAGTGAATATTCAAATTTTAAATAAATAAAAATCTAAAACTATCGGATAGGTATAAAGAAACAGCTCTTGCAGAGCAGCAGCGGAGTGTCTAGTATGTGCACGCACACACGCAAGGGAGTCGAGAGTGGCGGCGTAGAGGGGGCGTGACGGCGTGAGAGAGCGTCATGCCATTTGTCGTCACGGCATACGGTTCGATTTTACTGCCGAGGTATGCCAATAGATGTTTGACATCAAAAACAATAACGTCACAATATTATATACAAATAAATAAAATATATCACATGAAATGTCCAAAATAATCATGCTGTATAAGATTTTTTCTTACTACGTCGGAAGACATACAGGCACACGGCCCACCTGATGTAAAACGGGTACTGTAGTACCTATTAACGCTTGCGATATATTAATTATCACTCGCATGATGCCTCCTCTGCTGCTTACACAGCAACACCTTGGGAGCTTACTGGTGAACTCACTCTGGTGAACCCTCTAGGCTAGGGAGTAGTTATTTGGCTACGTTTTCCTGTGAGGTGGAGGTACTTCCCCAGACGGGCTGCTTTGATGCACCGTACCTCTCTTAAAACATCCAGACCAAGACAAACAAACATGTACATGCACACTGTTTGCATTATACCCCAACACTAAATATGAGGTACATCACTGGCTGAGCGCTGCGCCGCCGCGCCGCTAGCTCTCTCCACGTTTGGCCACGCTACTGTACACACGTATATATAGCATCTGTTTTATCACCGGAAAATTGTACCTAGAAGCAATTATAGCAATCCTTCCAAGAACCGGCGTTTTCCTTCATACAGTCCACACAGACCCCACATACACAAATGTTTGCCTTGTGTGGGAATCGAACCCACGAGCGTTGGTGTCAAAAAGTCACGTCATTCACGACCGATAGGAGAACATACGTAAAAAATAAAAGATTCCGACGAATTGAGAACCTCCTCCTTTTTGGAAGTCAGTTATAAATAATTATTTGATTAACTGCCTTGAATACAGTCACGAAAAAAACAAGCAACTTCGTGGTGTCGATTTTAGATGTCGGTGTCGTAAAATCACTCTCCTCAACTCAAATTGTCCCTAACACATCAAAAGTGTAACTTCAAAAGTATTAAATAATTATGCATTACTCACTCTTCTCTGAACTCATAGGGCTTCTCGCTTTCGAAGGTCCAGGACCAGGGCTGCATACCTTGACCTTTGACTTGGGGCTCTTTGGGCTGCACTTCGATCGGGGCGAGCTGATGGAACTGTTCACGTTAGGGTTCACATTCTCTATGTCTCGCTTCCTCTTTAGTGTTTTGTGTTGGTGCTAGAGCGAGACAGATCAATAATTCATCAATTCACCATGCATTTGTTTTTATACGGCGTCGGGGAGGCATGCAATGCATACAACCAACTGATATAAAACGTAGGCTTTTTTTTATAGTAGCTCAGCATAGTGGCTCTACTTTGCCTGATGGTAATCGAAAAGAAGAGCCAAAATCGCAGCGGCAACTGGCAAAAGACTACCCCTACTACTAGTATCCTGTCAGGTGACGCTGACCCGCAAGGTGCTTCTTCACGCTTCGTTTGATGGATCCCATATTGTAGGAACGAGGGAACACATGTGCAGGCAAAAGGGAGAGGGTGGGATAAGGGAAAACAGTTCACTCGTACGATGCCATCTCTGTTGCTAACACAGCAACGCTTTAGGAGTGTTTAGTAGGTTTTGGTTACTTCACTCACTCACAGGAACAACAACCCTCCAGAGCCCCAGACGGGCTGCTTTAACTCTTATATAACTGCTTTGACAGTATTGATTTGCATGTTAGATTAAATATTCAGGTGAAGTGTCTCACCACTAGAGAAAAAGTCTGCATTCATGGTGATGATTAGCAAGTCTCGGGCAAAGGGAGACGGAGGCAGGACAGGAGGTAGGCCAATTATGCTAACACAACATAACTTAACATTGAGTACCGACTGAGCACACTCATTCTCTCTTCCGCTCAATCACTAAGCTAACGAGGTGAGCTCTCTAGCTCAATTTTGAGTTAACTCAGAAAGCCCGTACAGTAGGCCGCGCCTGAGTTACTGTGTTAAAACAGAAATTTTTGCTGCATAGCGTTATGTCTAGGATAGGTACATGTTTTACATACCCCCATTGTAGTGCTGATGTCACACTGTGTTTCATTCTCATCTGGTTCTAAAATACTGACTCCCATTTCTTGCAAAACCTGTAAAATAATTTTCTATTTAAAAGTCAAAGATGAAAACAGAAATTAAGAAAAAGTTCCCGGGATACCCTTGAACGAAGCCCCGGGCTGCAGCTAGTATAGGTAAGATTAAGGCAGTTTCAGAATAATATCTATCTATCTATTTAGAACTTCACGCCAAATCCCTTGAGGGGTAGGCAGAGAACCGAGTGCCACATCAACTCAGTCTTATATACCTCAATTGCTTCTTTAACATTTATAATATTTACATCAAAGCAGTCCATCCATATGGGGAAATACTTGAACTTCACAGAAAACTGCAGCCAAATAATAACTCCCTCAAGGGTTGTTGTTTCTGTAATAAAAACAAAATAAATGTTTTGGTGCAGATGGTTATATTTTTAATTATTTATTTATTTAATTATCTATCTATAACTTCACGCCAAATCCCTTGCAGGGTAGACAGAGAGAACCGAGCGCCACGCGACTCGATCCTTACATACCTCACTCGCGTCAATAACATTCATTGCTCTACTCATGCACGCTCGCCGGTTTCTATAGCTCCTGACATCATCTTCTGATAGAACACAACCAATTTGGTCATGGTAGGTAAGTCTTGGCCTTCCACGGCTCCTACATCCTTCCACTTTTATATTTTTTGTATATCTGGTTCGTCATTCTTTCATCCTGCATTCTTTCTACATGTTCAAATAAACAGAGCATGCATTATTTAATTATCAGTCTACTATTTCAGGTTTCCCCAATCTATACAGATAAATAAAATTGGAGTGTCTGTTTGTAATATTAAAATAACCGCTTTTTACTAAATGCATATGGATGTATACACGGTACATACACCAAAATGTATATTTTTACAATTTTTGTCTGTCTGTCTGTTTGTTCCGGCTAATCTCTGAAACGGCTGGACCGATTTTGACGGGACTTTCATTGGCAGATAGCTGATGTAATAAGGAGTAACTTAGGCTTTTATTTTAAAAAAATATTTATTTTTATTAATATGAATAAATAATATTTCACGCGGACGAAGTCGCGGGCACAGCTAGTATAATAATTTAGACATTTCATGTGTAGCAGTGATATCCAAGTGGAGAACTGGCATGTTGACTAGACATGGACATGTATATATATATATATATATCTTTTATTCGTAGCATGTTACTCTAACAACTAACATCTACAACCCCTGAAGATACCTCGTGGAGAAGCGAAACACGTGTCACGGGGACGACCGGAGCAACCAGGAAAACAACGGTGGCGGGTGCATGCGGTTCCCATTTCAGATGGTGAACACACACAGAGACGACCGGAGCAGCCAGGGCAGCGGCGGCATGCATCTACTAACGGTGGTGGGTGCCGGCCGGCAGTATTTCGCACTAACTAATCGGGAGCGGAAGCACATAAAGTAGTTTAGATCAAATTGTCTGTTTTGACTTTTGCAAAGTAACGCCTGAATCTATTAACTATGGTGAAGAGAAACATTGTGAGGAAACTTGCATGTTCAAGAAATTATATTCCAAAAGACGTGTAACTTAAGATGGGTCTGGTGGTCCCGCTGGATTGTGGAGGTCTGGCAGCAGTTGCTCCATGTACAAATCAGAATCTTCGCCATACCCTTAGGCTAAGGTAGCGGACCCTACCAATCCTAATTGATTAGGGATGGGGTATTGCTAGGAAGAAGTCATTTCATATGTACTTAAACATTCTCCAACTATTACAGACTTCAACTATAACATAGTATAAATAACATAGCTTTGCAGTCAAGGAGTAGCAAAATACATCCATAATATATCATTATAAACTTTCACATATGATTATATAACTATTGTAGGTACGGGACTTGTTTTTATATATCATTGCAGCAAGGAAGACTTACTGCAATAGTAACACAGTATTAGAATCTTCATATAGTAATAAATCACTAACAAAAATCGGCAGCAGAGAGTCTGCAATTGCACATTGAAGCAATGCAATGGATTGAAGACCAAACCATGTGCAGGCAACTTGATCTAAACTACTTTGTGTGCTTCCGATACTAATCAGTTCATGTGAACTATTGCCGGCCTGCATCCACCCACTACTGTTAGTAGATGTGTGCCGCCGCTGCCATGGCTGCTGCTGTCGTCTCTGCAAGTGTTCGCCATCTGAAATGTGAACCGCATGCACCCGCCACCGTTGCTGCCCTAGCTGCTCATCACTGCGACTCCTCCTCCACTCCACAAGGCATCCTCGCTGTAGATGTGCATGCAAGGACATCTACAGAGAGAATGATAAGCAAACTATTCATAATGATTATTCAGCCAATAATGCCACTCACTTTTTTCCAAATCTAGTCTTGGATGGAAAACAAAAAACGCTGGGAATTTACTTTCCCAATATTTGTTATGTCCCACAGTACAGTACAGACTGTAGACAGACAAGAAGTTCACTGCCTGACTACAATGTACGCTTCCGTCAACTGTCACATCTAACAAGATAAAGATCTACGCCTCATAATGCACGACTACGAAACCTGCCGGCTAACAAGGCTCTGGCGGAACGACGTCTCCTTAGAGAGGCATAAGTCAAATACATTTCACTGGTATCATAAAGTGGAGATTAAGACTATAGGCTTCCTAGAGCAAATAACCGCACGATAAAGAAGCTGCAGGCAATAAAGTAGTCAGATATTATAAACTGCACTCTCGGTCGAGCAGACCAGACATCTTTTGAGATTCGTGCAGCCAGACATTTCGATAAAAACGCAATTCCGCTTTACCGATGAATTATTGACTGTATTAGATTTCTAGGCAGGATTTAAGTAAGCTGAAAAGTCATTCTAGTAGTAATATATTTGATGAAAGCTTAGTATTATGATTAAACGCAAAATGCGTATTAAAAAAAGCGGGAATAAAATTTTACTTCATATTCTTACCTCTTGATCCGTCCGCCTATCCATTAGACTCCAACTTTTCCTTGCAGAGTTATCCAGACGGAGTCGTTTTCTGTAATAATATACAATTCAATGTGCACTTTTAATTTAGAAAACTGTTAACAAAATTGACACGTTAGTAGACTTTCGCGCCTTTGACTTTGCCGCTAAAAAATCAGCTGTCAAATGCACAGGTGATTTCATTACGCTTTCATGAAATAAATACAGCAATTACCGAGGACTTTCTATTTCCTCTGCGTTTATCGATGAAAAAGATTCTTCATCACTATTTTTAACACTCATTACGTTAATTTATTTATTGATTAACTTCTACAAAAAAGGACGATACATAACCAAAAATTTGTTAACATTACAGTTTGGATTATGATAAATGAATGAATGAATGATTGATAGTGAATTTTTTACATTACGTATATGAAACATTGAGAGACATACCAATGAGTGACTGTATGAAAACGAATGAACGTTTAGCCCGTTGACATTGACATACCCTGTCTCAATACATATGCAGTGTTGCTAGTGTTTTAAACAGAACTAAGTCAGCATCAATAAATACATAGTTTACAATATTTAAAATAAGACCCTTAAATACATAATTATATTATTTTCCCAAAAGAATTCCAAAACATTTTTAAAATTTAATGTGTAATAGTTTAGGACTTGTATTCAACAAACAGTTTCAGGCCACTTCACGTGACGAAGCGTTATGGTACATAGTACATCCGAGCGTTTTCTCAAAACAGCAGCGGGTGCACAGTATTGCACTAGCCTAGTCCACGTAGATATTTTTTAAGAATTGTTGACTTAAAAATATGCGTTATTCTATTTCGGCTTATAAATATTAAAATAAAGATACATTTTTCTTCAGGCAAACCTAGTGACTGAATATGATACATCGAGAAGATGTTTTGCTCGTGTTCCTAAAACTCTTATCAGTCCCGATTCCGCTGTAACATCATCAAATCGAAACTCGTTTTAACAAGTCTATATCTCAATGCGAGGGCGTTGACGGCCCTAGAACGACCACTATTCGCAGTATTAAAAAAACACGTACAGATTATATCTGTACTCTCGGAATTTTGTGGTCAAGTCAAGCAGTAACAGCTCATATTTGCCAATGTCTCACAAATACTGAGTTACCAATGTTACGCATTGTAAAGTTTTATCAATAGAAAGTTGTTCAAATTTAAGAACACGATCTCATCGTCTATATCGTACTCCAAGACCACCTTAAAGATATTAACGACTAAACTGCGTCTTATTAGATGGAAGCATACCTTGGATCCAGAGAGGTCACATCACAATTCGGGTAGAAAAATAAACATGCACTTCCGTGTATCGCATTGTCTGCCATAGCTATAAAGTGGTGCGGAAGCCTAGGAACTGCTCTACGTTATATGCGATGCGCCGCGCCGGCCAAAAGATGTAAACAGTATTCCGTGTGAGGCCGCACCTGCACCTTATAAAGTTGAAGGCGATGTTGAGCTGTAAAGTATAGTTTAGTTCTATTGATCACACCAATCATTTTGGACGCCAACATAGCCTTGCTCTCCAGATGACCTCGAAACTGTACATCGCTCGATATGTCAACACCCATGATACCGATGCTAGGCGTAACGCTGATATGATATATGAGAGTATATATATTATACCTTCTAATCGAGGAGGTACGATAAATGCTTTGTGCCACACCCGATTGAAGTCTTTTTGTGGACTATGTCCACACTAAAAGCTAAAGCGTCGCCTTTGTTTTCTACTGACTCTGCCTAGCGGTAGGTCAAGAATATCAAAAGATCGCCAGCCGAGCGATCACGGCGGAAGTCGTATTGGCGATCACTTATCAGCTGGCCATCCTCTAATTAGTCTAAGCGTTGCTGGTTGATGATATTTTCCTTGATTTTGGAAAATATGGGAGTTATTGCTATAGGCCTATAGTTGGACGGATCCCAGAAAGCACCTTTTTTAGGAATGGGGTGTAAAAACGCTTCCTTCCATAAGCTGGGAACCACTACAAGCGAATAGGAGTACTGAAATAGACATTGGCGAAAGACCAGAACGCACGAGTCCTGGAGGGCAAGCTTACGAGTCTCTCGCCAATTTTGCTAACAAATTCTGACTTTGCCTTCACGATGCAACCCTTCAAAAACCTGGAGGTAGCCCAGTGATCTCCGCTCGGCTAGACTCGCTTTTTACATGAAAAGACGTTGCTTCTCTGTACTTACAAATTGTATCATGGGGAGCGTTCGGACTAGCTATTCAACTTAATAGCACCCGCTGAGTTATACTATTGTACCACTCGCCATAAACTTAAATATCACTCTCACCATCTTGATGAGAGGTAATCTACTACATTACGCTTTTTGAGGCATTTTCTACCAAGTACGGTGAAATTGTGGAATAAATTACCTTCAGCGGTGTTCCCGAACAAATTCGATATGGGTGCCTTCAAGAAAAGAGCCTATGGTTCTCTAAAAAGGCTGGCAACGGATCAGTGACCCTTTGGTGTTGCTGATGTCTATGGTGGTGGTGACCACTTACCATCAGGTGGCTCACATGCTCGTTTGCCCCCCTCTAATATATATAAAAAAAGCCTTAACCTTTAATTGTTTTTGCTTAAACTTTTTAAATGGTTGAATATCATTTCGATATTTTAGGTTTTTTTAGGCCTGATTTTCGGAAAAATTTAAAATTGATATTTGTTTTTGAACTTCTATTTAGTTTGTCGATCGTTGTTGATGGTGAAGATTCTGTTGAGTCATCATCATTCAATAAAGAAGACAAGGCTTCGAATAAATTTGACAAGACAATTATTTGTTTATATTTTTATCAGGCTAAGTCACATCGTCATGTGATGTTCTTGAGTTAGTGTAGTGTAGTGTAGTACATTTCCAAGTATTTATTTTTCGGTTTCCATGGATAAAATTTCTTCAAGTCTACGTTATAGCACTATATCAACATGAAAATATTAAGATTGAAAAATATAATCCGTCAAGCTCAGTCTCGAAACTACGGTAACTTGTATTTCATGTACACTCCCGCTCGTCCACTGTGATTGGAAAGCGGCGAACGTCGGGTAGGTATTGTCACAAAGCAGAAGACTGGAGCTGGAGCGCTTGCACGATATTAATGATTCATACAATAGAAGGCGTTGTCGCCTGCTTCGTGTCGCTTCGGCTCCTTACATGGTTATATTGGCAAGCTAACGTGTATTTGATGACGATGACACTTAGCGAAATACGCTGTTGTATGAAAAACCACGTAGTACTTTAATTCGATGTAATAAATACGGTTATTGTTGGTCGAATCATCTATCAACATCTAAAAGCTTTGGTTACAGTTTCATTGTGGTTTAGGTCACTGTACAGTAGTGAATAAGTTTCCTTACGTGGATAACTGAAAAATAAGAATAGTAAAAGTATTACGTAAGATACATAACGTCAAATTGAATTTATAATCGAATATAATATAACTATAGACATCATTTTCCAATCCAAAGTAGCTTAAAAAGATGGTCCAACCATGTAGATAATAGTCATCTTCAGTTACATCTTAGCAACAGTAATATTTCATTATGAGTAGATTTGATTTGTATAAACTATTAGCGCTCTTTCTATGCGTTTAGTTATATTTCTGTGATAGTCATGTACACATAAATAAGCAAATCGAGGGACCGAAGAATAAAGGTCTACGTTAGATAATGATCTTAATACGCTATTAAACGTATACCAGTGATATAGTAGTATTATTAAAGACTGCCTAATCTACAGAAAATTGTACATATAATATACCTAAATGGATTTGTGGTCGTTGTGTGTGGACGTGTGAAACATAAACGTACAATAATAAAACTCATGTTTTTCACTTATAGCAACATTTTACAAATTGTTGAATTAACCAATGAGAGTTAAGAACTGTAGCGTAGCGCGTTCCCATTGGCTTGTATGGATATCACCATATGTGCAACACACAACCGGACAGCTTACATTCATTCGACCAAATATAGTGGTTCTCTCCGTAGTTAACAAAATAAATCGTAACTCCACGTAATAAGAGTTACGATAACCGTTTATAATCCAAAATTTGTTTATGCATCAGCGATACACACGCCACCGTTTTGACGTAGCGTAGCGGATTAAAATCAAAACACAAAACAAAGGCGATTGCGAACTTGTTGTACTCTGTCGTATACTTGATATATCACACAAAACTTCGAAATTACTAACGAAAGTGTATATTTGCTTAAAGGACAACTTATTCTGGTGTTGTGTTTACGTTAAACGGGAAAATGGCCACTAGAAAACTGAATACCATCGAAGACTTGAGCGGTAAGTGCGATTTTACGAACGTAAATAAACAATGCGTTTCGAAAACAAGGCATGACGAAACTCGATTTACTTGTATTATCAAGGATATCGACTTTATACGTCGTGAATATACGTTGAATGCATTCTAAATATTATTATCATGATAATGTTAGTACAATTGGTTCTTAATTGCTTTTCTAAGACAGCTGATGTATTGTTTACGCTACATAATGATTAAATATTACGCATAAGATAGAAGACGTATACTTGATACGAAGATATGAACTTTCGAGGTCATAGAATGTACAGTGTAGCGATAATTTGCGTCATAAAATAATTAGCTTGAATGCGTACGTGATTCCTCAAACGATTACTCTGTAAAATCGTAGCGGTATGATTTCTAAATATTTTTGTTTTGTATCGATTGACTTCCGTACTCGGTCGGTTTACACACGCAGCGGATTCCACCTCTTCAGTGGGCCTGATCGCCTGGTATTCCTACCTATTGATTGGTAGACATTTTGTTTATATATTGTTTGTAAACAACGTGGCATTTCGTTTAGTGGTTTGCTAATTATATTGTATAAATAATTTATAAGTTAACAAACAACTAAACGAAATGCCACGTGTAACATGTACTTATTAACATCCATCATCCGAATTTGCACAGTAACTAATTCTCTAGTGTTTGGGTCGTCCACCCTGCATTCAAAAACGTACAAGCGTATAGTATCCGTACATTCTAAGTTCAAGAAAGGGCTGTCCTTTGTCTAAGACAGATGATTGAATTTGAATATTTTTAAAGCGTTACGTGTCCAGTATGCAGGGTACACTACGAATAAATAATTATTTATTCGTAGATGGTATAGTAATTACCGGCAGGCATGCAGTGCGCGTGTTTGGCACCTGAGTGCAAAAATATATTTATAAAAGTGAAACTGCTCTAGTATTATGAATATACCATACTACTGTAATAGTAATAGATTAATAGAGAAAGTAATTAATTATTGTCTACATAGAAAATCAGTTGAGAATGCGCAAGCTTGCATTGCCAGACGAACACCTGGCTCGTCAATTAAATAACAATTCAATTTTTCTTTTAATTTGTCGGCCATTTTGTCCAAATTCCTTAAGAGATAGGAACGGTGTTCCTGAACATTCCTATTCTACATTTTATGTTGAATCCGAATAATCTGAAGTCAAAATTCGAAAAAAGCGACAGACAAACATATAGATTTCATATAGGAACGGTGTTCCTGAAAACAAATTAATAAACCTGCCATGACCTCTCACGCCCCGGGCTACTAGGTTGACCCAATTTAGAGACATAAAAGATTTAAAAAAAATTTGAACATGTAGGAAGTTACACAGACCTTGCTTCGCTCGGTGTTTTTTATGTATTTTTTTTTGTAATCGTATGTAAATCGTGTATTTTCAGGTAAGACATGTTTATAAATAAATTAAAAATCAAAATCTTACCTACAAAACTAGATCTAAATCGTTATAGCCGTTTCAGAGATAATATGCATGTGTGTATATATATATGTATATATATATAATCTAAAGGCAGATGTCGAATAATCTTTTCTTTTACGTCTTCTTACTAAAAATATCTAATGATATGACAAAATACTAACATACTTTCAGTAATACGTCCTGACATTTATTTGGTTGGGGTCGTCTTTGAAGTGGAGTCGAGCTCCTTTGGCGTGCTCTCTCTTTTTTAGGGTTCCGTACCCAAGGGGTAAAACGGAACCCTATTACTGAGGCTCCGCTGTCCGTCCGTCCGTCCGTCTGTCACCAGGCTGTATCTCATGAACCGTGATAGTTAGACAGTTGATATTTTCACAGATGATGTATTTCTGTTGCCGATATAACAACAAATACTAAAAAATAGAATAAAATAAATATTTAAGGGGGCTCCCATACAACAAACGTGATTTTTTTTGCCTTTTTATAGATAATGGTACGGAACCCTTCGTGCGCGAGTCCCACTCGCACTTGGCCGATTTTTTCTCTATCAGACCTCCACAACCCAGAGGGAAAACCAGACTTTAGTCAGTCTTTCGAAATATATATTTCTTGGATATGTAGGGTTTCCTCACGATGTCTTCCTTCACCGCCTAACAAGTGATAATTACAAATGTGTACTTGTTACGTAGGTGTGGTAGGTAGAAACACGAATTTACTAGTACATGTCAGGAGTCGGTACTTTTTCCACTAGGCTATTAAGTAAAACATAGTCTGCCCACATTTCTAACAAAGAAACTATAAATCTACGTATAAGCAGCCATTTTGTTATTGTAGTGAAAGGACCATTCAAACAGACAAAGGCAGGTGCGAATTGACAATACGCTACGCTGAAAGGTTGTCTACGTGACGCCACGATAAATTGTTTGTCGATACTTTTTGCTTTACAAAAATGTCTATCTTTATTCTATATAAATAAAAATCAATGTATAACAAAATTTGTCCTCTATGGACTCGAAAACGGCTGGACAGATTTTGCTGAAATTTTCAAGGAATCTTCATATTATTACAGCGCGAGCGGGTGATGGTGTGAAGTTTGGTAGCGATCGGATTAACCGCGCGAAGCCGGGCCGGGTCGGTACCCACACAACTCCTCCACCTCACAGAAAACCGCAGCCAAAATAACAACTCCCTTAAGGGTTGTTGTGTTCCTGCGTGGGAGTGAGGTCACCAGTAAGCTCCCAAGGAGTTGCTGTGTAAGCAGCAGAGGAGGCATCGTGCGCGTGATACTTAATATATCGCAAGCGTTAATAGGCTACGGTACCCGCTTTACATCAGTTGGGCCGTATGCTTGTATGACTCCCGACGTAGTCATACATACCCTACGTGTACCACTACGGGGGCGACATTCGCATTTGTTCCCCAGCGGTTGTCGGCTCTACGTACTATGTTGCTGGTCCTCTTCAGCTTGCTTATCCTGTGGGTTATGTCGATTAGTTCAGTTTTACTGCTTTACTGTGGATATCCTCATTTCTGATTCTATGACGCAAAGAAACCCCGTGTGTAGCCCTTTCCGCAGCACGCTGAGCGACTTTGAGCTTCCCCATACGGCCACGGGACACGTCTTAACTAGTTAAAGGTAATTTGAAAAAAGCCGTCAAGTGCTAGTCCGACTCGCGCACCGAGGGTTCCGTGAAAAATATTTCCGAAAATTATTTTCACAATATTTTTTGTGATGATGTGATTGTGATGTCAACGGAAAGTACCCTATAGGTTTTCATTTCCTTGAGAGTGTCAAAATATGCGCATAAGCGGGGCATAATCGGCCGTATCTTTTGATTTTGATTGCATTGACTTGAAGTTTGATTTTTTCATTGCTCGAAGGGATTCGAGACCTGAGTATTTGATATTAATTTCAGCTTGATTGCTCCACCCGTCCCTAAGAAAAAAGGTCTTGACAGACAGACAGACGGACAAGAAGGTGATCCTATAAGGCTTCCGTTTTTCCTTTTGATGTACGGATCAGAGGGAGACTTTGTACAAAAGTCGTCTGCTTGGGGTACCTCTGTCTCACCTACATCTACCGCCAAGCAGATGTATTTATATAGCTGTGTTCCCGTTTGAAGGGTGAGATATGGCAGAGAAATTACTGGGCACTGTGACAAAACACAGCCACAGCCTTAGGTCACAAGATTGCCAGCGCGCGAGTAACATCCCCGGGGTGTTGCGAGCATCAATAGGCTGCGGTGACCGCTTACCATCTAATGCGGGCTGCATGCTTGTTTGCCAATCTAGTTGTATAAAAAAATGCGTAAAAACCAAAAAACTTGACTGACTGTAAAAAGAATTGACAAGATGTAAATCTTATATAAAATTCTCGTGTCACAATGTTAGTTACCATACACCTCCGAAACGGCTTGACCGATTTTGATTAAATTTTATATGCATATTCAGTAGGTCTGAGAATCGGCTACTATCTATTTTTCATACTCCTAAGGGTGGTCCACCCCAAATTTATTTTTTTTATTTTTATTTTTTATGTGGCATTAAAAAATACATACAACCCTAAATTTTCACCCTTCTACCATGAACCCCTATTTTTATAATACTAAAATAATCCTAGGAATAATTTATATGGCAAAACAACGTTGGCCGGGTCAGCTAGTATATACATATATATATATATATATATATATATACAGTTTAATGATTTACGTCCACTATATGTGTTGTGTGACGTCATGTTCGCTACGCATAATCCGAGATGAAGATTTACGTCCGCCATATTCATTTTTGCTGAAGCCACATAGCCTATGACACTCGGGGGAAGTAATCTAATGACACCTCACTCTTCAAAATCGGTCAAGCCGTTTAGGCTACAGGAGATCACAAAGGGACGGACATACATACACCCCCATATACATACACGCTCGCGAAAATCAATACCCTCCTTTTGAGTTTGTTGGATAAAACATTAAATATCGTATTTAGTCTAAGCTGGCGAAAGATCCATTACGATATTACGGCGTTCATGGCTTTAACGATATGGCGATAGCGGCGGGTCGCCAGAAATGGCGGGCTGCAGCCCTGACACCTGGCGCCGACCAACGTCGACAGCTGCTGACGACGCGGACGGGTCGACAGCGAGCGTCGACCAATATTGACCGCTGTAGTTGGCGCAGCCGGTCGTAAAGTACTTGAGTGTCAAAGCAAATCGCGCAGCCGCAGCGTTGGCAGGTTCGCGTGAAGGGATCCTTTCTTTTTCTATAATGTTTTTTTTCCTAATACACTTTGGCATAAATATTACCGCATATTTTTTTTGGTATAATAATACTTAGACATAATTGTTTTTTGGCATACATTTTATGTTGACACAATTATCTTTTAGGCTAATTTGTTTTGGCATACTTGGTTACTAGGTTACTAGGCATAATGACTATTAACTTAATATTATTTTTGTAATATAGTGTATCAATATGGGCCTTATACGGAAGCTCAGGCTTGCACAGCGTGCGATGGAGAGAGCCATGCTCGGAGTTTCTCTACTAGATAGATTCAGAAATGAGCACATCCGTATCAGAACTAGTTACCGACGTGGCTCTAAGGATGAGCAAACTGAAGTGGCAGTGGGCAGGCCACATAGCTCGGAAGAGCCGATGGTAGGGGCAGAAAAGACTGACGATCTAATGAAGATCGCAGGGAGCCGATGGATGCAAGAGGCACAGGACCGATCACTTTGGAAGTCTAAGGGTGAGGCCTATGTTCAGCAGTGGCCGTCCTTCGGCTGATATGATGATGATGATGAGTGTATCAATAGGTCAAGGTGTTGCGGGGGAGGCCCTGGGCCACCCCTAAACCGCCAATATGTTTTACATACATATAACAAATTTACAAAACTTACCTTTTCTCTTCGTACATTATTGCGCAAGCCTATAAAAATATGTTTCAATCTATCTATAACTTCACGCCAAATCTCTTGCAGGGTAGGCAGAGAGAACCGAGCACCACGTGACTCGATCCTTACATACCTCACTCGCTTCTTTAACATTCATTGCTCTTCTCGTGCACGCTCGCCGGTTTCGAGGGCTCCTGACATCACCTTCTGATAGAACACGACCAATTTGGTCAATATGTTTTAATAATTATGCGTAAATAAATTAACGCTTTATCATTAGGATAAACAAAAGTATGCCATGTTATATTATGTCTTAAAATTTTTAGCAAACGGATAGGGAACCTCGCGTGGACACTTCCGCAGTTCACGCGCACCGGTCGCGATAATTTGCGTACGCACATCGCAATAATGATAAGACGAATAATGGCGTAGTGATGGCGTGTGTAACCCGGGCTGTGGGCTTACGATATGAACTTTGCGGATAATGTTGACAGGTTTATTGCAGGTGGTTTAGTTAGGGTTTTATAGGGAGTCGTTATCAGTGACGTGGTGGTGAATGTTTATTTTGTATGAATGGGAACGAGGGATATCATAACGGGAAACGCCTGTTCGATAAATTATATTTTTATTGTGTGTACGTATATCTTCACGCCAGCAGGCCGATTCTATTAAAAAACTGCAACTGCACTGCAGCGCGGCGTGTGTCAAAATGCGTACATTTTGACGTTACGTTAAACGTCGCTGCTGTCAGATCGCTTGACGAAACGTCAAAATGTACGCATTTTGACACACGCCGCGCTGCAGTGCAGTTGTAGTTTTTTAGGGTTCCGTACCCAAAGGGTAAAACGGGCCCTATCACTGAGACTCCGCTATCCGTCCGTCCGTCCGTCTGTCACCAGGCTATATCGCGTGAACCATGATAGTTAGACAGTTTAAATTTTCACAGATGATGTATTTCTGTTGCCGCTATAACAACAAATACTAAAAAAATAAAATAAATATTTAAGAGGGCTCCCATACAATAAACGTGATTTTTTTTTGCTCGTTTTTGCTCGATATTGATAACGGCAACAGGTAGACGCTTGAAATATTCACAGAATATTTAGTTATATATTCACTTTAAAAATAAATAATTAAATTAAAATAAAAGAAATATTTAAGGGGGGCTCCCGCACAACAAACGTGTTTTTTTTTGCCGTTATTATAGATAATGGTACGGAACCATTCGTGCGCGACTCCGACTCGCACTTGGCCGGTTTTTAGTTGAATCGGCCTACCGTTCGATGAATGATATATTTTTACTACAACTACGATTATTTCTCCTGGCGTCATCCCGTTTCCTAATTCATTATTGACGAGCTCGGTGGCGCAGTGGTGAAACGCGTTGTTACACTACTTTGACATCGGGTTCGATTTTCACACAAGACAAACATTTGTGTGCATGAACATGTCTGTTTGTCTCGGTCTGGGTATTTTCTATGTATGATAAGTGCACATTTACAAAAAAAAAATGTATTTACGTATGTTTATCAGTTGTCTAGTACCCATAACACAAGCTTCGCTTACTTTGGGGCTAGATGGCGCTGTGTAATTTGTCCGACAATATTTATCATTTTATTTATATTATTAGGATTGGAGCGGTCCGTTACCTAAGACTAAGGATTTGGCGAAGATATCTATTTTGACATGGAGCGACCGCCGGCAGACCTCCGTGACCTAGAGGGAAAACCAAATTATTCTTAGGTATACGTCTTTCGAAATATAATTTCTTGGACGCGCTGGTTTCCTCACGATGTTTTCCTTCACCGCCGAGCGAGTTATAATTACATATTGTACATGAATCCGAAACACGAATTTAGTGGTACATGCCAGGGTTCGAACCGGCGACCTGTTGCTCAATAGACCGGTTCCTTATCCACTGGGCTACCATCGCTATTCTTAACTTAATATCTTTATCAATTGTGAGCCGAATTTGATAAATTAAATTTTGATGACATTTTTATGAAATCATTTTTTTAAATAAAAAAGTGTTGAAGTCTTTACATAGTTGCTATATATGCCCCACATCGGCCCACATCAACCCTCAGTCACACCAATGCATGGATACGGATCTCCCTTCAACTGAACGGGTTTAGAGTACACTCCACCACGCTGCTGAACATGCGGATTGCTGGAGGCCAGTGTTTTCAAGCCGCCCGAGGGTCACCGACTTAGCTTAACGACTGTCATCTATCGACAACAGCCGGGACCGGCTTAACGTGCCCTCCGAGCACGGAGAAACTCGAGATAGAAAACCCATCCATAGACAGGCTGCGGTCGACGTTGCTTAACCTGCGTGTTCGGAATGACACGCGCAACGACGCCATAGAGCTCTCATATATATCTATATATGCGTTGGTATCGTTTTCAATGAAGGCGGTTCAACATTTTTATCTAAAAATATTATTATAGTCGCCAATGTACGAGTATAAAAATTGCATTAGAATCGTCCACTTATGGTACTTGCTTACCATCAGGCAGGCCGCATGCTTGGTTACCGTAGCGTGATAAAAATTGCCAACCGAGGGGTCATATGCACCGTTTAGACTCGTGTAGTTGACGTCATGTGGTAAATTGGTGCATAACACGTAGTGATGCCAAGCACTTGAGTCTTCGAGACCTCGCTTTGAAGACTCGACTCAAATATGTAAGATTTAGAGCTAACTGTACTCGGGAGTGTAAGACCTATCAAGGAAATAATGTATAGAGACCCGATGGTACGATTTTGCGTAATAAATAAACTTTTTTTTTATACTACGACGAGAGGTATACAAGCATACGGCCCACCTGATGTAAAGCGGACACCGTAGCCTATTAACGCTTGCGATTAGGTATCACACGCGCGATTCCTCCTCTGCTGCTTACACAGCAACTCCTTGGGAGCTTACTGGTGACCTCACTCACACGCAGGAACACAACAACCCTCTAGGGAGTTGTTATTTGGCTGTGGTTTTCTGTGAGGTGGAGGTACTTCCCCAGGCCGGCGGCTTTGATGCGCCCTACCTCTCTTAAAACATCCAGACCAAGACAAACAGACATGTTCATGCACACAAATGTTTGCTTTGTGTGGGAATCGAACCCACGAGCGTTGGTGTCAAAGACGCGTTATATTCTAATTTTGACTTCGGATTCAGCATAAAAAAGTAGAATAGGAATGTTCAGGAACCGTTCCTATCTCTTAAGCAACATAGTCAGAATGGCCGACAAATTAAAAAAAAATTGAGTTTTTATTTCTAATTCGAAAAGTAAATTGAAAAATAGAATAGGAATGTCTTAAAAACCAATATCATATTTCTTAAGCAACATGGTCAAAATGGCCGACAAATTAAAAAAAAAAATTGAATTTTTATCTCTAATTCGAAAAGTAAATTGCAAAATAGAATAGGAATGTCTTAAAAACCAATATCATATTTCTTAAGCAACATGGTCAAAATGGCCGACAAATTAAAAAAAAAAATTGAATTTTTATTTCTAATTCGAAAAGTAAATTGAAAAATAGAATAGGAATGTCTTAAAAACCAATATCATATTTCTTAAGGAACATGGCCAAAATGGCCGACAAAGTTAAAAAAAAAAAATTGTTATCTAATTGACGAGCCAGGTGTTCCTCTGGCAATGCAAGCTTGCGCATTCTCAATAGGTTTATTGTATGTTTTTATTTTGCTAGTTGGCACATATATTTGTACAATTTCGTTCCACATTCATTAGGGTTGGCTGGAAGAAATCTCTTGAAGAGATAAGCTCACTTTTATACACTGTATTTGTCACTGATAATGTACTATTGTGTGCAATAAAGAATATATTATAATCAATGATATTGAATTTAAAGATGACGTATACTGCGCGTCGTTTTGTTATTGTTCCACTACGACATGACTACGACATTATAGTACTTACTTACTAAGGCGTATATAGATTACAACAATGAAGGGGATAGATAATACGGAACGTATGATATAGAGAGAGATAGCTATCTGTCAAGAGTTGCGCTTGAAATGCGTCAGCGCATATTAGACCAATTGGGTTAATTTCATTGCCTCAGTTTTTGCGCGGTAGTGCGACATCTACCTCTTTTTAATATAATATCATTGGTTATAATAAATTGTAGAGTTTTGTTAAAGACTCTGTAACTTGATATTTGCCAGCACTAAACGTCCCCCGGGGACTCTACTGCACAATTGGCTAATCTTCCAATTGTGCAGGACGAAGACCCAAGTCTATGTTTGGAGGTTAATAGCTATTTTAAAGCTTGCAGGATATGCGGGCATCGCGGGGATTATAACGGGAGCATTTTTATACCGCTAAGTTTTTGAAGTAAAACTTCTTTACGCGCGCTTTCCTTGGGGAGTCAGCTGGTGAATGTGCGACGAGAACGTTACGAAAAGTGTGATCGGGCGAAGCGAACGGAAGTTCAGAGCTAGATATAAGTTAGTGAAGATAGAAAGAGAGAGAGTTACGCACACCTTTTTTTTCTCTCTTTCTCTCATAGCGAGTTAAGTATCGTATATGTAAGACACAGTGCAGGCCTGTTGTCTGTATCACACTATGAAGCTAAAGAAGTTTTACTTCAGTCGTGTGGTCTAAAGCACACTCGTTTTTTATTCAACGTCGAGAGGCATACAAGCATACGGCCCACCTGATAGTGACTACCGTTGCTCATAAACGCTACAAATACGTTAAGTATCACTCGTGCGATGCCACCTCAACTGTTAATACTACTCCTTAGGAGCTTGACGAGCTCGGTGGCGCAGTGGCGAAACGCGCTGTTACATTACTTTGACAATAACGCTCGTGGGTTCGGTTTTCACACAAGACAGACATTTGTGTTAATGAACATATCTGTCTTACTCTCAAAGCAGCCCGTCTGGGTTAGTACCTCCACCTCACAGAAAACCGCAGCCAAATAACGACTCCCTGGAGGGTTGTTGTGTTCCTGCGTGTGAGTGAGGTCACCAGTGAACTCGTAAGGACTAGCTAATTGTACAATAAACATGACAACGTGGCGATTGATAGCCGTAAGTAATTGTCGAGGCGTCTGACCGCTCGTTGTAAACTAATTAACATTGAAGTGTCGGAGAGTGCGCTGTATAATGAAGCAGGGCAGTGAATGGTTAATTAGACACGTCTATATATAACTTCACGGCAAATCCCTTGTTGGGTAGGCTGAGAGAACCGAGCGCTACATCATAGGAGGAGAGAGACGGACATTTCAAGAGAGGTAGGGCGGATCAAAGCAGCCCGCCTGGAGAACTACTACCACTTTATAGAAAACCGCAGCCCAAAATCTGCTGCAAAATCTGCTTACACAGCAACTCCTTGGGAGCTTACTGGTGACCTCACTCACACGCAGGAACACGACAACCCTCTAGGGAGTTGTTATTTGGCTGCGGTTTCCTGTGAGGTGGGGGTACTTCCTCAGACGGGCTGCTTTGATGCGACATGTTCATGCACACAAATGTTTGTCTTGTGTGGGAATCGAACCCACGAGCGTTGGTGTCAAAGTCGCGTCATTCACGACTGAGCCACCGAGCTCGTCAGCTTGTTTGAACGCGCTACTCTCTGGCACTACCAGCTCGATTTGAACAATTAATTTTGCATTTGATAATCCAATTCTTGAAGAACGTTATAGGCTATTCAGCTATAGACTCTTAGAAGCCGAGAAAAAGCAAAGTATATAAGTAAAAGCGGTCCCCACGGAAACCAGTATGCCCGCGAAGGAAGTCGCAGGGTGCAGTTAGTAAATATATGTATGTATCTACCTTCTCTATCTTATGCTCCTGCCTACCATAAGGCGGAACGACTACACAAAGCTGTTTCCTCTATTGACATGATAACGATGTCGGTAGCATCGTTACCAGGCTTTCAGAAACCTGAAGAGATTATAAGGATTATAACAATAATTGACCTAAATTTTGAACAATTCTAAGTTACATGCTTTGTCAGATACGTTATCAGGGAAGAGTTAAAGATATCACCTATAATGCCCACAATCCCAACGATTAGATTAAGTTAGGGTCGGCGCACACATGGCGATCGCTGCACGGAGTATTTGTCGCTATCAAACTATGTTAGACTTTATCACTTTTTTTTTAATGTGGCCTGCCAAAATGTCTTCAGTACGCCTGATGGAAAGCGTCAATGAAAACCAGATGAGAGAACAGCCATCACAGTGATTACCGCTGTGCTGGCATACATACATACCGCTTTATCCAAGAAATTATATTTCGAAAGACGTGTGACCTACCTAAGACAGGTCTGGTTTTCCCTTCGACTTGTGGAGGTCTGGCGGTAGTCGCTCCATGTCAAAATCACTAGTCTTAGGTAGCGGTATCCTAATGGATACGGGACAAAGCTAAGAAGTTACATATCCCCCACGAACCAGAGAATTTTACTTTTGAAAGAAGAAGAAAGGGAGTAGAGAATTTCTCATATGCTCTGATATCCACTATATCTTATATGGTATATTTTTTTTATTTATCTTCCAAAACCTTCTGTACGAGTTTACTGGTGACGTCGCTCACTGGCAGGACCTGTAACTTTCGGGAGTTGTTACTTGACTGTGGACTTCTGGTGGTAAAGGTTCCGCAGTCGATTATGAGTTTTCCTCGCGGCGATTAAGAGCTTGTGGCCAGCCTCTCTTTGTACAGACCCTTGTATTCATGAATTTTTGACATTATTTTGCGAAATTTAACATATTTTCTGTCTATAACTTCCCGTCAAATCCCTGCGGGGTAGATAGTGTGTGTGCCACATGACTCGATACTTACACACCTCACTCGCTTCTATAGTAGTAGTGTCTTATTCGCGTTATGCCGTTTCCTAGCTTTGGCGAAGTCACAGATTTTTACATGGAGCGACAGCCGTCAGACCTCGACAACCCAGAGGGAGAATCGGATCTTTCTTTGGTTAGGTCACACGTTATTCGTAATTTAATTTCTTGCACGTGCGGGTTGCCTCACGATGTTTTCCTTCACCGCCAAGTCATAAATATGTACATAAATCCGAAAACACGAATTTAGTGGGGATTCGATCAGGTTTCTTATCCACTGGCCTGTCACTGGTCTTCTTTAAAACAGTTCGTCAGTGAAAAATACTCCGCCCTGTACTTTATCTGGGCGATGGCCCTTAGTATAGATAAATTTTGACCTCGATTTTGGACTGGTTGAATTCACACAGTTTGCTCAAGTTTCATGTTAATGTATGGGTTTGGAGTGCATGGCGCTTGCCATCATTTTAAGCCAAAGCCGACCGCCACAAGCATGTAGGGCTGCCAATTTTGTATTAGAAATAAAATATATTACGACTGGAGTAGTAAAATAAACACATTTTTTTTTTAAATGACTCCTCATTTTTTTTTTAATATTTCAAGTACTTATATAGTGGTTCTCTTACGATTTATCAATCGAGTGTCTTTGAAAGCTTGTCAATGGTAGCGGTAAATACGTGAAAAATACCCCTTAGAAGCGATTTAGTGCTGTATCTTCGAATCTTTGGTATAGACATGTAAATTATTCCAGCGCTGCAGCGGACGCTAGTTTTAATTATTACCAAAATGGAGCAAGACTTTTACTTAGGATAGCTTCTCTAGTACCTACATAATAATTCAATGCTTATATGTATTTACTTTGGTGCAATAAAGTGTACTCTGTCTATCTAAAAATACAGATGGGATAGTCGACTTCAGATTTGAGTTGAAGGTCATGCTCTCATCAGCGAGGAAGGACAGTCGACGAGCAGGAAGAGAAGGAAAGTGCGTGTCGAATATTTTGAAACGAGCATTCATTTAAATTAATTGTCGGGTATTTGGAGCGCTTCCAACGGGAATCATCGCTAATACGGACACACTCGTGTCACAGAACGCCAAGAACGCGTGCGTGCAAACGTGTACGTGGTGACGTCTTTTCGAATTTTAGAGAACCCTAAATATTTTCATTGTAAAAAAATCGGCCAAGTGCGAGTCGGACTCGCGCACGAAGGGTTCCGTACCATTATCTATAAAAACGGCAAAAAAAAAAGTTTGTTGTATGGGAGCCCCCTTAAATATTTATTTTATTCTATTTTTTAGTATTTGTTGTTATAGCGGCAACAGAAATACATCATCTGTGAAAATTTCAACTGTCTACCTATCACGGTTCATGAGATACAGCCTGGTGACAGACGGACGGACGGACGGACGGACGGACAGCGGAGCCTCAGTAATAGGGTTCCGTTTTACCCTTTGGGTACGGAACCCTAAAAACAACGAGTGTGCTTCAGAACACACGACTGGAGTAAAGCTTCTTTAGCCCCATAGTGTGATACAGACAATAGGCCTGCACTGTGTCTTACATATACGAAACTTAACTCGCTATGAGAGAAAGAGAGAAAGATAATGTGAGAGAAAGGAAGAAAAACCGAGTCATCTCTTCTTGCATGCTCTTCGGTTTTGGGTGCTTTTGATTTGCCCCTTTTTCAGCATTTTAGTAGTATTAGTAATTACTTAGACGTTAAAAAAGCGAGTGAGGTATGTAAGGATCAAGTCACGTGGCGCTCGGTTCGCTCTGCCTACTCCGCAAGGGATTTGGCGTGAAGTTATAGACGGATAAACTAATAATACAGTTAATTGATGTTATTTTAGTAACACATTCTGATAACACTATTGTTGTTAATTATAATTACACGGCCAGTGGCGTCAATAACTGATAACATACAAAGTACTCGAAAAGACTCCGAGGATAATCCGCACCTTACGGAGAACAAGGCCGCCACGGTATCCCTTCCTTAAACCAAAACAATAAAGGTCTTTGTATAAATGTTAGAAAAACGGGGTGTGAGTTTTAAGTAAGACGTATTCGTAAAGGGTAAAGGAAATTATATATTGCAACGAAATGATCTCAAAATGGCGGCGCTTTCCCCCCACCGCGTGCGAAGCGTAACCTCACGCAACGTAAATAATTATTTAGCTATAAAGTTGTGTAATTAAATTTTATTTGCAAACAATATATACGTAGTTACAACACCAAACTGTATCCCCCGATTTTGTAATCAGTTTTCTGAACTCTGAATGCCATACAAAACTCACACATAAACGGCTCAAGAGATTTGGATGAAATTTACGATATAAATAGAGTATGTCTTGTATTAACACGTAGTCTACTTTTTTGAAGTAAAACTTCTCTACGCACGCTTGACTTGGGGAGTAAGCTGGTGAATGCGTGACGAGAGCGTTACGAAAAGTGTGATCGGGCGAGGCGAACGGAAGTTGAGAGGGAGATATAAGTTAGTGAAGATAGAAAGAGAGAGAGTTACGTTTCATATATTACTGTAGGGGCAAGAGAGAGAGGTGCGAGCACACATTTTCTTTCTCTCATAGCGAGTTAAGTTTCGTATATGTAAGACACAGTGCAGGCCTATTGTCTGTATCACACTATGGAGCTAAAGAAGTTTTACTTCAGTCGCGTGGTCTAAAGCACACTCGTTTATTACCTACCAGTTTGCTACGGATCCCTAATAACGTGGAAAACAAATAAAACCTCCGTACCAATCTACCAGGAGTACCAAGACATCATAAACTCGAAGATATCAAAACCTTTTACTGCGATGTTCTCAGCTCCTTTGTAAAGGGGTGGTGGGGTGGGTGACCTCTCTTCAGACGTCTAGGTTTTTGAACTTAGTGCTTTCATGTCTCTGGACTTCTACATAGAAATAACGTCTACACCTACACACGTGTGTGTAATCTGTACGTACATTTCTACTTATACGTCGGGTGTGGTAAACAAGCATACGATCCGCATAATGTGAATCTCTTACTGGCAACTCGCACACTAAAATCCTCATAGTTAAAGTTTAACAGATGAAAGTATGAACAATAGTTAATAGATTCAGGCGTTATTTTGCGAAAGTCAAATTTACATGCAATTTGATCTAACCTGCTTTGTGTGCTTCCGCCACCAATTAGTTCATGCGGCCTAGCGCCGGCCGGCATCCACCCACTACTGTTAGTACGTGGTACATGCCGACGCTGCCATGGCTGCTCCGGTAGTCTCTGCCTCGGCTGCTGCGGTCGTCCGCCATCTGGAACAGAATCCGCATGCCCCCACCACCACCGTCGCTGCCACGACTGGCCTGGTCGTCGCTGCGACACGTGTTTCGCCTCTCCACGAGGTTGTAGACGTTAATCGTAAGAATATTATTCTATGAAAAATGTATTAATAATTTACCAGACTTTGTACAAGTTGTCTGCGTGGGTACCTCTGTCTCACCTATTTCTACCGCCAAGCAGCTATATTTATATAGCTGTGTTCCGGTTTGAAGGGTGAGATATGGCAGAGAAATTACTGAGTACTATGACGAAACAGCCTAAGGTCACAAGATTGGCAGCGCGCGAGTAACGTCCCCGTGGTGTTGTTAGCGTCAATAGGCTGCGGTGACCGTTTACCATCTTATGCGTGCCGCATGCTTGTTTGCCAATCTAGTTATATAAAAATGTATAATATATATATTGAAAACGTTATTTTTGAATTGTTAATTCATTGTAGTCTGGTCGGGACATTTTTAGCCTTGGGCTGGCTAAAAAATGTCTCTCCAGACTTTAATTAAAAAAAAAAAAACTACTTATGTTATCATATCATTTAAAATTCAATAATTACTTTTTTTGTAAACATTACGATCATTCGTTTAATAAACAAATATTGTACCAAACTGTGGTATTCACATTTCCTCGGAAAGCCGTATTCTAATCGGAATAGAAAAGGTATCTGTCATAATGTATTGACATATTCAATACATTATGACAGATACCTTTTCTCTCTGTGAAGACCGCTCGAATCTGTTTCAATTTTTTTTTATACTACGTCGGGAGACATACAAGCATACAGCTCACCGGATGTAAAGCGGGTACTGTAGCCTATTAACGCTTGCGATATGTTAAGTGCCACTCGCGCGGTGCCACCTCTACTGCTAATACAGCAACTCCTTAGGAGCTCACTTGTGACCTCACTCACACGCAGGAACACTACAACCCTCCAAGGAGTTGTTATTTAGCTGCGGTTTTCTGAGAGGTGGAGGGAGGTACTTCCCCAGACTGGCTGCTTTGCCAGCCTGGTGACAGACGGACAGCGGAGTCTCAGTAATAGGGTTCCGTTTTACCCTTTTGGGTACGGAACCCGCTCTGAAACTTTATTAAAGTTCTTTTTTGAAATTGTGTTGAGAGTATAATAATTGTGTATATATTTATATAATAAATTAGGGGAATCCCCAAAGGATAAGGGGAGCTCCCATAGATACAGCCACGGACTTATAGCATAGGTTTAGTTATAAGGTTTCTGTTGGCGTTGTCCAGCACCTTCTAAATGAAAAGTCAAATGAAAAATAAGAGAAGTAGGGCGCATCAAAGCAGCCAGTCTGGGGAAGTACCTCCCTCCACCTCACAGAAAACCGCAGCTAAATAACAACTCCTTGGAGGGTTGTAGTGTTCCTGCGTGTGAGTGAGGTCACAAGTGAGCTCCTAAGGAGTTGCTGTATTAGCAGTAGAGGTGGCACCGCGCGAGTGACACTTAATTATGCTGCTGCTTATGTTGCTGTATTACGTGCGTTCATACGCTACGGTAACCGCTTTACATCAGGTGGGCCGTATCCGTATTCTGGTATTCCTCCCGACTTTGTATAAGAAACAATATGTGCGCAGTTCACACGCGATAGAAAAGCCACCTTCAAAATTTGTGAACTAAATAATCACAACAATATTCTGCATTCCTTTTCGGCATACTTGCAAAATTATTTTATTAATATAACGAATTATTGGCAGAGCTGCGATAGCCAGCGGAGCCACATTACCCTCAAAATTGCCGTTTGGGGTAGACTGATGTCATCCAGCTAGCGTTTAGACGGTAATAGTGAGAAACTCCAAAATCGACACACTAATAGCTAACATATTGTAGTTTTGTATCCTTTAATTTGAAATTTAAATGTTCGTTGGTGAGGAAGAACGGTCCAAAATCGTTCCAATTAGAAAAAAAAAACATATGGGAAAACGTATGGCCGGCCACTCTGCAGTGCAGAGTCTGCACTGCACTCCCATCAACAGAAAAAGTAACAGCACTCGTCGCTAGATGTCGTACAGAGTTCCATATATTTTAAAAAAATTAAAAAATTAAAAATAAAATATTTAAATATTTTTTAAATTTAAAAAATATCAGCTCTGCCTACACAGCTTGCTGTTATTTACTAGTTTATGTAAACAATACACCACGGTTGTTGTGACGCCTTATCCCAAGCTTCGTAATACGTAGGCGTGCACACACACACGTACAACGCTCAGACCCTGTAATAAACACTGTATAATGCCTTCTATGTCATTCTCTCGCACATTAAATCCTATAGAAGTATGCGGTTGTCGATTTTTACTGTCGCTTTTTCGTTTCATCGAGTTTCAAATCACTTGAAAACATGCGGAACCCTGGAATAATACTAAGCTCTGACCCGTATCCCTCTCGAAAGGAGGTCGTGGACTAATTAAAATGAAAATCGAAGTCATGGACGGACGTAATTAAATAAAGCACGCACAACGGCCGCCGCTGACATGTTTAACGAACATGTATATGTCGCGTTCACTGATAGCCCAGTGGATAAAGAATCGCCTGGTGACCAACAGGTACCCGGTTCAAGTCCTGGCGTCTACCACTAAATTCGTGTTTTCGGGTTTATGTACATATTTGTAATGATCACTCGCTCGGCGATGAAGGAAAACATCCTGAGGAAACCAGCGCGTCCAAGAAATTATATTTCGAAAGACGTGTTATTTAGGATCTAACATAAGATCCTCCATGTCAAAATCATTATATTCGCCAAATCCTTAGTCTTAGGTAGCGGATCCCGCCGATTCTAATGGATTGGGAAATGAGATAACGCTAAGATGCAGAAGAAGTATATGTGCAATTTGACTTTCGCAAAATAACGCCTGAATGTATTAAGAAGTATATGTCGCGATCACTCATAGATAGGAGACCCAACCACCGTGTACCGACATCTTGAGATATTGGGATTCCCTGCATGTATTTCAGATGTGGCGAATGGCGCCAACAATACAACGTCGCTTGTTGCCTACAAGCATACGGCCCGCCTGATGTAAAGCAAGTACCGTAGCCTAATAACGCTTGCAACACATTAAGTATAAGTCGCGCGATGCCGCCTCTGCTACTAAGACAGCAACTGTTTATGAGCTTACTGGTGACCTCACTCACACGCAGGAACACAATAACTCTCCAAGGAGTTAGTATTTGACTTCGGTTTTCTCTAAGGTAAGGAGGTCTTTCGTAGACAACCTGTCTATGAAAGAGTTTATCTATATCGAGCTTATTTGCACCGGTGGGTACGTTAAGCCGTCGTCGGTCCCGGCTGTTGTCTATAGATGACAGTCGTTTGGCTGAGTCAGCAGCCTTTGAGGGGCTTGAAAACACAGTGCAGGGTATGCAGTGGGATTTTTTTTTTCTTTGTCAGACAAATTACACAACGCCATTTAGCCCCAAAGTAAGCGAAGCTTGTGTTATGGTCACTAGACGACTGATAAACATATTTAAATACATACTTATGATACATAGTAAACTGGGTGTTTCACCAAGACAAACGGACATGTTGACGCACACAAATGTTTATCCTGTATGAGAATCGAACCCACGAGCGTTGGTGTCAAAGTAGTGTAACAGCGCGTTTCACCACTGCGCCATCGAGCTCGTCGTTTCGAATTAGGGTTGGTGTGTGTGTGAGAAAAAAGAAATCAACTAACAATTACCACTCGAAATCAGTGCGGTGCACAAATAATGAAAATGGTGAACCACAAAACTGAATTATAAAGTAATAATTAGCATGTAAAAGAGTTTGCTTCCTTCATTAACATAGCAGCCGACTGTAGCAATCAATTTACACTCGCTAAATTATGACGAATTTAAATTTACCACGTGGCTGATTTTTCATTTCAACGCCTTAAAAGAAATACATATCTACTCCATTACCTTTGCCTGTAAAAGTGAAAATTGTCTCTGACGTTCGAAATTTGAAATCGTATTCGCGCGCGGTCAACAAACTTTGAGCATTCGGCGACTGACCTTCAGCGGTGGTGGTCGTTTATTATTAGCACTACGATAACTTTGTATTATAACTATATCTTTGTTTGTCTGAGATATGTTATTAGCACTTACTGTTTGGAATATCTGTAGGAAGAGCAGTGATAGCCCCTTGGACAAAGAACCGGGCTATTGACCAACTGGTAGCCGGTTCGAATCTAGCAAGTACGACTAAATTCGCGTTTTCGGATTTATGTATATACACACATCAAAAGTGTCTAGGGATCAACATATATTTTTGCAATAACTTTTCTCCTGATTGATATTAATTAAAATTTTCTTTAAGGATTCATCAAATAAAGTGTTTTCGTTTGTCTACAGTAACGATAAACCAAGTCACCTTTGCATTAATAAAGAAATTTGCCATTTTCATAATAAAGGGATTTTTGATATTTGAACCACTAACATTAAAGTTCGAAAAAAAGACTGAAATAACAGTTTTCTTTAAAATTTTATTGGGTAACTTAAACAATTAATAATCCGTGTTTCTACCGCGAACACTAACAACACAAGAACATCGGTTTGGCATACTCAAAATGAGTTCATCCAAATCACGCTGTGGAATGGCCGCCCATGTTCGTTGCAACAACAAAAAAAGGTCTTCTTGCGACTGGATACCCTCCATATTCGGCAGAGCTCCATATCCCATGCATGCTCAATCGGGTTCAAGTCTGGCGACTGAGCAGGCCAGGGCATGACATTGATGTTAGCTGCGGCGAGAGTCTGTCTTACAACTCTTGCGGTGTGCGGTCGTGCATTATCATGCATTAACTGAAATAAGGGACCGATTTGCACTTGTAGAGGAACGATGACGTCTGATACAATCGTCTCAGCATAAATTTGAGCGTTGAGGTTGCCTCTGATCCAAATCAACTCAGTTCTTCCGCCGATCCAAATACCCGCCCATACCATGATGGTTCCACCACTATAAGGATGGACTTCCTGGCAGGATTTTAATCGCTGTTGGCGTCCAGGGGTTCTCCAGTGTCGTATACGTCTTGTATCCGGTCTCATACCAAAACGAGACTCATCAGAAAAGCACACGAAACGCCATTGTTCTTCTGCCCAATTTCTGTGTTCAAGAGCCCATTGATATCGAATCCTACGATTGTGCATTGCTATAGGTGGTACCCTTAGCGGTCTTCGGGAATGAAGGTTCACTTCATGCAAGCGGTTTCTGACTGTTTGGTCGCTAATTAAGTTCCCTGAAGAGTGATGAAGCGTCACGGCTAACATCATGGCGGTTATTGTTGGAGCTCTTCGAGTTGTGATTTGAATGTATCGGTCTTGTCTCCGTGTGGTGCAGCGATACCGTCCTCCATGGCGCTCAGCCACGGTACCAGTGCTTCGGTAACGTGTCCAAAGTCGACTGATAACACTCTGACTTGTATTCAGAGCTAAAGCCAAAGTACGTTGCCGGGAACCAGCTTCTATCATCGTTAGTGTTCGCGGTAGAAACACGGATTATTAATTGTTTAAGTTACCCAATAAAATTTTAAAGAAAACTGTTATTTCAGTCTTTTTTTCGAACTTTAATGTTAGTGGTTCAAATGTCAAAAATCCCTTTATTATGAAAATGGCAAATTTCTTTATTAATGCAAAGGTGACTTGGTTTATCGTTACTGTAGACAAACGAAAACACTTTATTTGATGAATCCTTAAAGAAAATTTTAATTAATATCAATCAGGAGAAAAGTTATTGCAAAAATATATGTTGATCCCTAGACACTTTTGATGTGTGTATTTGTAATGGTCACTCGGCGCTGAAGGAAAACATCGTGAGGAAACCACATCCTCGAATTTATATTACCTTACCTAGGAGAGGTTTTGTTTTCCGTCTGGAATGTGGAAGTCTGACGGCAGTCGCTCCATGTCAAAATCAGTATCAGCGCCAAGTGCTTAGACTTAGGTAGCGGACCCCGCCAATTCTAATGGATAAGGAAACTGAATAAGGCTAGGAAGAAGAAAGCAAGAGAGAATCATATATGAGGCCAGAAGTCCGACAACACTCGTTTCTCCCCTGTATGCACTTAACGTCAATTTTAACGTTGCGAAGCACACGAGCGAAGTATGCTAGCCGATGGCCTTATTAACGCTTGCAATACATTAGGTATCGCTAATACTTAATGTATCCCAATCAAATTTTTGTTTTAGTTTTTCTTGAACAAAAAAATATATATTCTTTCTTGAATAAACTCATTTTTTTATGTTTTTGTAAAAACACTAGCAACCCACCGGGGTAGTAGAGCATATTATGCCTACTAATGTCCGATGAAAGCTCCCAGGCGGCTTGCCTTTTTCCTGCATTATATTTTAGAGAGACAGACAGACGCGGCGTGGGACTTTGTTTTATAATATGCAGTGATAAAGAACACCCAGGTAAAATTCATAACTTGTCTCATTTCGAGAAGGGGACACTTAATTCTGCCAGGACGTGACGTCACGAACTGACGGATGTCAGGGAGCCAGCCATATGTTTTCCGAACCTTCGAAAAACTGCATCCTCAACCGCTGACCAGTAAATATAGTGACGTCTCGTCTGCTCACAGATTGTTTATTATTTCGATCTGTAATTCGGTTTATTTTATAGTTAATGTACTGGGAGAAGATAAAATTGAGGAAATTGCTAGCCATCTGGATGTTGTCTATGTCCCACGCACCAATACACCACTTGACTACGCACGAAGAACTGAATATTTTTAGGGTTCCTAGGTGCTATATTAACCTAGCTATAACCTCGCTGCTTTCCTTCACGGGGGGTGGTCGTTCAAATCCATCAAATTCCATCTATGTTGACCTGCATGACAAATGGTCACCGTTCACTGTCCGGACCAATTGAGACTCGTTTATTAATTAATACTTCGCGTACAAAGACCTGGGGCCATCTTTCTTTGCTGTAGTACACATAAACAGTGGTTACACTCCTAATTACGAAGTCCCTTTAAAAGTATGTTTTTTTTTATACTACGTCGGGGGGCATACAAGCATACGGCCCACCTGATGTAAAGCGGGTACCATAGCCTATTAACGCTTGTAATATATTAAGTATCACCCGCGCGATGCCTCCTCTGCTGTTTACACAGCAACTGCTTGTGAGCATACTGGTGACCTCACTCACACGCAGGAACACAACAACCCTCTAGGAAGTTGTTATTTGGCTGCGGTTTTCTGTGAGGAGGAGGTACTTCCCCAGACGGGCTGCTTTGATGCGCCCTACCTCTCTTAAAACATCCAAACCAAGACAAACAGACATGTTCATGCACACAAATGTTGTGTGGGAATCGAACACACTAGCGTTGGTGTCAAAGACGCGTCATTCACGACTGAGCCACCGAGCTCGTCAAAGTTGATTGTTGATTTACTACACTAACCCTAACTCATCCCACTGCATAGATACGGTCTCCCTTCAACCGAAGGGGTTTAAAGCATCCTCCACCACACTGTTCAACTGCGGATTGGCGGAGGCCAGTATTTCCAAGCCGCTCGAAGGCCACTGACATAGCTTAACGATTGTCTTCTATCCACAACAGCCGGAACCGACTGCCTATAGCCCCTGACTCACGGAGAAGCTCGATATAGATAAACCCATCCATAGACGGGCTGCGTTCGACATTGCTTAACCTGCGTAATCATATAGAATAACACGCACAACAATACCATCGAGCTCTCTTGCTACAATAGATTCAAATAAATGTCTCCATTTAAAATTCTTAATAAATGATGATTTAGTGCTGTAACCGCCGTTTACTTGTTTATACATACGTGAAACATGCGCAACACGTGCACGAGATTTTGAACTAGCCAATCAAATCAATCGCGGCACTACGTGATTTTGAACTAGGCCATTAAATCAATAGCCGCACTACATGGTTTTAAACTAGGCAATCAAATCGATCGCCGCACTACATGGTTTTAAACTAGGCAATCAAATCAATCGCCCCACTACATGGTTTTATACTAGGCAATCAAATCAATCGCCCCACTACATGGTTTTAAACTAGGCAATCAAATCGATCGCCACACTACATGGTTTTAAACTAGGCAATCAAATCAATCGCCCCACTACATGGTTTTAAACTAGGCAATCAAATCGATCGCCGCACTACATGGTTTTTAACTAGGCAATCAAATCAATCGCCCCACTACATGGTTTTAAATTAGCCAATCAAATCGATCGCCGCACTACATGGTTTTAAACTAGGCAATCAAATCAATCGCCCCACTACATGGTTTTAAACTAGGCAATCAAATCGATCGCCGCACTACATGGTTTTTAACTAGGCAATCAAATCAATCGCGGCACTACATGATTTTAAACTAGGCAATCAAATCAATCACGACTGGTCCTTCGTAATGACTGGTGTATATCATAATGTGTAGCGCATCGTTTACTGCTCGCGATCTTAAAAAAGAAACTTAATCATTTTCAATGAAGTCGGTAATCAAACTAATATGGGACCAATAAAAAAAAGGTGTCAGTCGAGGGTTCCGTAAAAAAATATTTTCGCAAAGAAAATATATTTTTTTTCGTGATGTAATTACAAATTTACTTAATTTGTTTAATAATTTATACTTTACTTGTACTACAGGACGTTGCTTCTTACCAAATTTCATGATTTTAGGTGTGTCAAAGTGTCAAAATATGCCCATTAACGAGTCATGAACAGCCGTATCTTACATTATCTAGAAGTTTGATTTTTTCACTACTCTAAGGGATTGCAGACTTCAGTGTTTGTAGACTTCAGTGTTTGTAATTAATATCAGCTTGATAGCTCCACCCGTACCTGAGAAAAAGAGTCTGGACAGACAGACAACAAAGTGATTCTATAACGCTTCTACACGCGTGTTTCGCACGCATGTCCGTTATCATTATCACTAAGCCACTGCCCACAGTGGCCGATATTTATCATGAGAAATTTACCTATCCTTTTGTTTATAAGATACGTTATTATGAGAAATTTACCAATCCTTTTGTTTATAAGATACATTATTATGAGAAATTTACCAATCCTTTTGTTTATAAGATCATTATGTTTACTTTACAGTAGGTTGTTATCTGACATTTAGTGTACAATAAAGTGATGGATTACCTGTGTTGTCATTAAATGTTGTTATTTTATTCATGTTAACCTTTAAAGATGAGATCATTACTTATTGCGCTTAAAATTTTCTTTAATAACTATAACAAGAGAGCTCTATGTATACAGCAAGCAAATGTACACAGGATGTGACATACATTATAGTATCAGTTAGTCGTATATACTCATCGGGCGCACTAAGCCGTATTCTTTACATTGTAAGGGCACTCAAACGCATTCAAGTTGCAATAGATATAAGTCACCAGACTTGTTCGTCCCAACTTATTTAGTTAATTGACATTAATTATATTGACGTACGATATGCAATGCTCACTACAGTAATATTTTCAAAATGGCCGCCGCTGCAAGATGGCGGATGCGTATTTTTTTTATTAACCTACTTTAATATGATTATCAAATGATGAGTATGATGTAGACAAAGTTAGATCAGCCTAGATACGAGACTAAAAATACTCAAAATAAAATAATACAATAATAAAGCAAGCTTACGTTGAGTTAATTGTTTAAAAAAAAGCATGATGCTTTATGAACCAGTCGAGCAATCAAAATCGATCGTAAATGTTACGTAATTACATCACTGATTATTCTAATTATTGGTGTCCTTGATCCAACTTCGTATGGTGATTGTTGAGCGATTATTGGTGTGCAGTGACTCGTCATGGGCTGTTGTGATGTGACGATGTAGTTTTGAGTTGGGATCCTGTTATTGTCATTGTTTATTGGGTAGTGATAGCCCAATAGATAAAGAACCGACTTTTTGACCAACTGATGCTCGGATCGCATCCAGTAAATACCACTAAATTTGTATTTTCGGATTTATGTACATTTGTAATTATCACTTGTTTGGCGGTGAAGGAAAACACCGTGACGAAACCCGCACCGTTCAAGAAATTATATTTTGATAGAGGTGTAACCTTACCTAAGAAAGATCTGGTTTACCCTCTGGCTTGTGGAGATCCAAATCAATATCTTCGCCAAAACCTTAAAAGATAAAGATAAAAAATCTTTATTTGCCTTTAGATTCACGGGCACTTAGACACGTCTTACCTTCTCAATATTATATCTTTTTTTTTAAGTTTTTCTCTTTTTTAATCTACCTTCTAATTTTTTATCTACCTTTTTTAATCTTAGGCTTACGTAGCCGACCCCCAAACGGGATAACGCTAAGAAAAGTACAACTGTTATTGTCAATCCGTAACTTCTTTAGATTTACGTGAACTACGATGAAGGTAATTCAATATTGTATGTATAGCATGAGGTAAATTGGTTCTGAGTGTAAGTGTTCTAAGTTGTGTTCTAAGTGTTCTGCTTTAGTGCTCCAATTTTGGTACCAAGTTGGTAAAAGTCGTTTTCCTTTACATCTACCACAACTGCAATATTGCTTTTCAGATCTGTTTTAGCTCTGTCAATGGTACGCTCAATCTTACATTTTGACCATCTTTCATATTTGGATACTTATATGACTACGCCGATATGACTTTCATTCTTTCAGCTTGATTTTCTGAATTCAATTTAGTTTTTTTTCTTATTATCTAGACATATTCTATCTTTCTCAGTATTGCATGTTCTTGAGACTGAGTTGCGTTTTCTGTCTCTGAATTGGTATATCATTGAATAATTACATATCGTTTATTTGCTCATCCTTCAACTTTTCAAATTCAATAATTTCGTCTTCTTATGGTTTAGACTTTACACATTCACTGTTAATGTCCTATTCTGACTCATTTTCAACAACATTGTCTTCCTTGTCGTGTTCAATTGCATTTTCGTTGTAATAATTTGTTTATTTTATCTGTATTTTTTGCGAATGTACTAAGTTTTCTAAATCTTCTAATTTTAAAATAATCCAATCATATCTTTAGGAATTGCTGACGTTGCAATGCCCATCTTCATGGGACTACCAAACACTCTATTTTTCATAATTTCAACCCCTCTGACCACTTTGATGACTGCTTGTTTTCTATCCACGTGCTAAGCATATTCTCGATGTCTTGATTAGCACGCTCCACTGATCTTTGACTCTGGCTATCTTAACTTTCCATGTACGATTTTAACATCCGGCCACATAAACCTCAGCAGAAACTGTCAGTCACTTGATTACAAAATTCCTAACCAAAATATCCAGGAGATGGTATGCAACGTCTACTGCGCGTTTAGTTAGAAGTGCACAAAGGATCCCAAATTTAGTAGGATGGTCTTGGTAAACGAACATGAATTTATAATTTCCATCTGGGTTAGTTTGTTGGTCTATGAGATCTACTTGACAGCGTGAGTTCATTTCTCTATCAAGTATATAGGCTTCATAACAATGCCCTTTTTCAAAGTCTTCTGTTTCTTTCGACAAGGTTAGCATAGGTTTAAATATGTCATGATAGCCTCAACTGTAATATTCTTATACTTGCGGTTACATTCCTCAAGCATCCTCGTCCTTCCACCGCGTCCAACAGTAACATGCACTTCTTCGAGAAAGTTGAACAATTCTTCATATCAAACGTAAAACTTGATTTCTTCATTTTCTTCTTTCATCGGCGCAATAAGCTTTTCTATAGCCGGCGAGGCTATAGTTAAAATATCATAGCGCTTTATACGCCTGTAATGAACAACTTCCTTCTTTTTCACGTTCTTTCCAGTTTTTACTTCCGCTAAACACTTTTGAGTATTCATCATTATCGAGGTAAAAGTTATTAACTTTCTTGTTTGGTACGAGCTCGTCCATTGTTTCATAAAATCTGTTTTACACTCATATCGATTTGTAAGTTACTTCCAGACGGTAAAATATAATCAAATATCGAATTAAATTCACTTTCGAACTATAGCGGATATATATACGGGAAGCGGGGAGTTGTAAACTGCCCACGAGTTCGAGACGATGCGGCGAACACGTTCTGACATATCTGTTTATCGACATTTAATAGTGGTATATTTCTATTATGTCGGGGTCGCGGGTCTATTATGGATCCTTGGCAAATTCTTGCGGGTGCAATTTTTATATGACCCGAAAATAATTCTCACAGATATATATGTGAATTCTTTGGTAAATGCTCGTAGGTATATAGGTAGATCCTTTCGCAAACAAAACTCGTGAGTATTTGTGAAACCTGTGGCAATTAATTCCCGCGGATATTTTTGTGGATCCTCTGGTAAAATCTCACAGGCATGTTTGTGGATTCTTTCGTAAATGATCGCGAGTTTATTTGTAGATCCTTTGGCAAATTCTCGCGGGTATATTGTGGATCCTTTGGCAAATTCTCGCGGGTATATTGTGGATCATTTGGCAAATTCTCGCGGGTACATTTGTGGATCCTTGTGTGAGTTCCTGAGAAGTCACTGTGTTAGCAGCGGAGTGCTCCTAATAATCTTTCATTTTCTACAGTACCTACTTAATATCATGTGGGCCGTATGGTCGTTTGCCTCGTGACGTTGTATATAAAAAAAAGTGAATGTAGCGCGTGTCAATCCACTGCAAACAAATAACAATACGCAATACTAAATGTTTATCTATCGTAGTTTGTCTTGGAGGTGTGGAGGAGTTGGAACTACGCCATCTGCGAGTGAACCAAAAACAAGATTAGGTCACTGTGTCAATATGTTTGGCCTTGGATACTTGTTTGTTTATTTCATCAGAGTACGCAGGTAGTAAACAAACATACAACCCACCCGATGGGAAACGACTACTTTAACTCGCAGTATAAAAGTTAACAATGATTAATATGAACTATAGAGAAGAGAAACAGAATAGACATAAAACACTGCTAAGTCAAGATATTACAATAACAAGAAAATATGATAAATAACTCGTATTCAGCACGCAATTAAATTAAAAACACCCAGTATCTACAGCCGTGAACATGTTATTAAAGAAAGTTTTTGAAGATGACACTAACCAATTAGAAGTGCGATGCATTGTGTCATAAATAGAGATGGGCGGTCAGTAAATACTCAATAGTATTTACTGAGAAGGAAAGATAAATATTAGTATTTATCCATTTTTACTCATTTATACTGAGTATTTATCCAAATGCATGAGTAAAAAAAAATAAACACAAAAAGACTTGAAATTTTAGTCTCCCTTCAACAGAAGGGGTTTAGAGCATACTCCGCCACGCTGCTCGAATGCGGATTGGCGGAGGCCAGTATTTTCAAGCCGCCCGAGGGCCACTGACTTAGCTTAACGACTGTCATCTATCGACAATAGCCGAGACCGACGGCTTAACGTGCCCTCGGAGCACGGAAAACCTTTGCTTTGCTTAACCTGCGTGTTCGGTTAGAATGACATGCGCAACAACCCCATCGAGCTCTTTTCTTTTAAAGATTTTTTTATACCACTAAGGTGGCAAACAAGCTTACGGCCTGCCTGATGGTAAGCAGTTAGTCCCGTAGCCTATGGACATTTGCAACCACCAGGGGTGTCACTCTTGCGTTGCCGACCCTGTAAGAACCTCTTCACGCCATTCTTGAAGAACACCATACTGTAGTCCCTTGGGAAAACCGCGGCAGGGAGCTCATTCCACAACTTAATAGTTCTCGGTAGAAAGTTTCCGCACAGTACGCGACCATTGCGGTTCCAGTCTATGAGGGTGAACTCCCAGCCGTCGGCGAGCAGTGCGATGGTAAAACGAGGCTACTGGCATGATATCGAACAATTCCTCAGAACACAACCCATTGTACAATCAGTAGAACACGCAAAGCGAGGCGAAATCTCTCCTTAGACTCAAGGGCTTAATACCGTGTGTGAGTTTAGGATCATCGACGATTCTCACAGTTCGTCTTTGCACCGAGTCAGAAGGTCCTAGCTGGTAACCAGGTGCCCCCGCCCAGAGATGACTACAGTACTTCATATGCGGTCTGACTTGGGACTTATCTAAAATATAAGTCTTTGCCCCGCGCTGAAGTACTGTTTGACTCTGTTGAGCACACCAAGTTTCTTTGACGCCAGCTTGACCTTTTCTTCCAAGTGGCTTCGGTACTGAACTTCACTGGAGATCTCGACGCCGAGAATCCCAATACTCTTGGCAATGGTTAGTGGCGTGTTCTGGAATTGGGGGACTACAGCAAATGGGGTTTTTTAGCGGTGAACGCACAGACTTGTGTCTTGGTAGGGTTGAATTGAACCAAGTTCAACCGTCCCCAGTCGGACACCCTACCCAAAGCACACTCTATTTCAGACACAAGTCTAACGCGGCTTTCCTCCACAAGTGAACGAGGGGTACTAGCACGGCCTGTGTAATAAGTGACCCCAGTACTATCGTCCGCATAACAATGAATGCCGTCAATTGACAACATGTCATTGATATGCAGCAGAAACAGCGTTCGGGACAATACAGAGCCCTGTGGGACACCAGCATTGATATCCATACTATTGGAACAACCACCGTTAACTACGGCTTTGATGCATCTGCTGGATAAGAAGCTGGCCACCCATTTGCACAAACCCTCGGGTAGCCCGTACGATGGTAACTTCGATAGAAGACCCCGATGCCAGACCCGATCGAATGCCTTTGTCATTTCTAGGCTGACAGCCAATGCCTCACCTTGACTGTCGATCGCCGAAGCCCAGCGGTGTGTAAGATACACTAGAAGATCACCAGTCGAACGACCGTGGCGAAAGCCGTATTGACGGTCGCTGATTAAATCGTGATCCTCTAGGTATGCCTGGAGTAGTGTGTGTATCATACGCTCCATCACCTTGGAGAGAAGGGAGGTTTAGCAATAGGCCTGTTATTCGATGGGTCTGATCTATCGCCTTTTTTGGGCACCAGGTGCGCATTGGCGGTCTTCGACGAAGACGGGACTTGCCCAGTGGAGTAGGAAAGCACGAAAAGGCGCGTTAGCACAGAACACAGCTCAGGAGCACACTGCTTTAGCACCACTGCTGGTATGCCATCTGGCCCACTCGACTTATGAATGTCGAGGGAGAGCAACGCCCGCCGGACATCTTGTTGGGTATTTGAGACTTCCGGCATTGAGCTACTGCACCTCGCGATGGTAGGTGGCACAGCTCCCCCGTCATTCAAAGTCGAGTTAGACGCAAAGAGATTACCCAGTAAATCGGCTTTCTCTTTAACACTGTACGCCAGACTGCCATCCGGTTTTTGCAATGGTGAACTAGACAACTGACAAAAGTTTCCCTCGGCAGCTTTAGCCATCGATCAGAAAGCACGTCTCCCAGACGGAAGGCTGGTAAGCCGCTCGCCAACTCTACCGACGAAATCAAACTTTGCTCTGGCGATTACCCTCTTACTGGACCTCAAGGCAGCGTTCAGTTTACGTTTCAATACAGAGACATCTGGATTTCCATTAGCACGCGCCGTGGTCCAAGTCTCGATAGCAGCCTGTTTGAGAAGTTTGGCTTCTTTACAAGGCCGATTAAACCACAGTCGCTTTTTAGCTCCCGCTGTCGCCACAAAGCGATTGGGAATGTAGCATTCCATGCCATCTAATATCGCCGCAGCTACCGTAGTCGCACAGGATTCGACATCAACTGTTTTGAAATAAAGCTGCCTCCACGGGTACGACGCGTAGAATTCACGCAATCCGTCCCAGTCTGCCGACTTATAGTGCCATACGCGACGCCATCCGGTAGGCCGAGGTGGGTCACGCCTGGCACAGGGCACTTGGGTCCGGATGAGACAGTGGTCCGATGAGCCAAGCGGCGCATCCACAGAGATGTTTTACTCATCCGGACGTGTGGTCAGCAGAAGGTCCAGTGAGAAGTTTGTATGGTCGTCTATCTGTCTCGTACTCTCGTCGCAGAATGTACCAGTTGGGAGAAACCATAGGCCAAAGCAAAGTCATGAGCAGATCTACCCGCGGAATCAGTGCACCGAGAGCCAAGCCATTCGGTGTGGTGGACATTAAAATCTCCCAAAATCACTAACTCCGCGGAGGGATACTGCTCGATAACTTTGTCAGTTGCCATTTGCAGGTGCTCAAATAAACGGGATGTGTCTGTATCACCGCTATAGGACCTGTAAAGGCACGCGTAGATTCGAGTGTGGCCGCCATGATCCACGCGCACCCATAATAATGACAGGTCCCTGTCTTCCAGGCTATGAAGACGGCGACAACAAATATCCTCCCGAACGTACATAACGTACATATCCCGGCACGGCGTACAAATAGGTGATCAAGTTTGCACCCGGGGTAACGTAAGTAAGATGTGTCGGCCGGTGAGGATATTTGTGTCTCCGTGAGGAAAAGAAGGGTCGGCCGAGCGGTCTCGAGGTGATGAATATTGGAGTGTAGTCCCCTGATGTTGCAAAAATCCATATTTATTGTGGAAGGAGCAGCCGCTCTAATATTTCTTTTCCTATTCATTTTCGGTGCCATTTATGTTGGGTTGAGGTTCAAAAGAGAAGTCGCTGAGCCGACAGAGTAGAGGACAAAAGCGCGGTATCTTCCAACACTGGACAATGCAGGTTATGTGATTTCTGGCACGGCGGGCGGAAGGGCCCCCCCGTCCCCCACTGCTGCAGCAGCCGGGTCCACTCCGGTCTCCTTCTAAGGCACGACCACTACAACGGGGATTTTTCGCGGGTTGGCGGTTCAGCCTGCCGGGCCGGAGTTTAAGTAATCCCCGGGTTCAGGAATCCTACTGACCCACGGGCCGCCAGCGGTCAGTCGTTTCACCGGATCTCCCTGACCGCCGAACCAGCCTTCCGCGCCCACACCGTCATTGGCGGTTTGATATCCGCCGGTCCTCCCGCTACCCACTTAAGGTGGAGGTCCTTCCCCAGACGGATACTTAGAGCAAGAGGTCTTGCCATGCTCCGCCGGTACAGAATGTCTGACTGGGCGGAGCACAGCAAGATCCCATGCTGGGTCCTACCTCTCTTTAGATAACAAAAGTATATGTTTTATTTACCACGTCGGGTGATTGTAAGCAGTTACCGTCGCCAATGGATGCCTGCAACACAAGGAGTGTCGCTCGCGCATTACCATCCCCATTGCCAACGGAATAGCTCCTTATTGACCTACCTCTCTTTCGCCAAAACCTCGTTTGCTGATCGGTATGCGCTACGTGCAGGTGATTTCACATTCAAATACACAAATAGGGCAAGTAAAAATGCTACAACATTCATTTTAAGTCCAAATGCGACGAGCGCGTGCACTTCCTCCGACGGGTGAGACTTTACTGTCGTATTCAGTCGTATGTAAAAAAATGCTACGAGCACGCTGACGACAGTGACAGCGAAATAAAGGACCCTTGCCCCCGCCTACCCCACCTCAGGTGTGCCTCAGGCGTATAGCTAAGTCGGAGGCCTTTAATAATACCAGTGTTTGTGGGTTAATAATAAATACCTTACATTGAATATTGGCACAGTACTTTTTTATTAGGTACTTACTATTAATAAAACACACAAATAACCTCTAATCCCTTGATAATTTAGTAAATCCATAGTTCCGAATCAATTTATAAGACTTAACTAAAGAAAAAATATTTACTGCCGATTTTGGATAAAAACTCAGTAGAAACGGGTATTTATGAGTATTTACTCACTCTTGGATAAATACTCAGTCCTTAACCCATCTCTAGTCATAAAGTCCATAAACTAGTAGGTAATTCAGATTGTATCATGGGGAGTGTTCGGAGGAGCTGTTCAACTTAATACCAGCCGCTGAGTTCCACTATAGTACTCGCCACAAACACATTGAAATCTCTGAACTTCATCCTTATTACATACAACGTATTGGCACGTTTTAGAACTTCTTCCCGCGCTTTTGACGAGTGACATTGTTGTTATACTTGAAATTTTTACAATTCAGTATAAAATTAGTTTTATGTGACGATTTCGATAGTATTTTGTAACATAAGTGCTAGTCAAATTATACGGTAATGAAAAAACTCAAATATAACACGTTTATGCACTTTTTGAAAGACGTGAATAAGTTCATCAAGAAAACCTTGTAAAAATCACTATCTTTTTACGGGTGGTATTTAAACTGGCTTGATTGGGTCTGGGTACCCTTCCCAAGATTTTTTGCAGCACAGTTCCTGAAGCTGGAACATAGAATTAAGATTTTCAAATGGTTCTAAACTGAAGACTTGGCTGTATGGGCTAGATCCCTTTGCCTTTCCCCTCGGGGATAAAATGAACCAAGAAAAAAATTGGCACGATTTAAGATTAGCAACTTGAAGACGCCCGTTTATATCCAGCACAACCGGCACTGCATCGCTCGCTGCAGGGCAACCGCACTGTTCATACGACTCGCCTCTGTTCGTGTCGAACGCCGCGCCGTCCGTGTGATGCGGTACACGTACGCGCGGCCTTCACCCGCCGCCACGAGGTCAACGACAACAATAACAACGGACAGACGCACGTTTCGACTTGTGTACCGGATTATTAAACGGAGCTGATGATCGTGAACGGCACAATTTTCGGCGGCTTCCATTAGCGTCCATTCTTCCGATTCTTTTCATTAACACCGTTCCTATATGAAATCTATATGTTTGTCTGTGTGTTTGTCTGTCGCTTTTTTCCAATATTCGAATTTTGACTTCAGATTCAGCATAAAAAAGTAGAATAGGAATGTTCAGGAACACCGTTCCTATCTCTTAAGGAACATGGTCAAAATGGCCGACAAATTAAAAAAAAATATTGAATTGTTATATAATTGACGAGCCAGGTGTTCCTCTGGCAATGCAAGCTTGCGCATTCTCAACTGTTTTTTTTTTGCATAACGTCGGGTGGCGTGAATGTTTCCAATACATTAAATATCACTCGCGCGATGCCACCTCTGCTGCTAACACAGTAACTCCCTGGAAGCTTACTGGTGACCTCACTCACCCGCAGGAACACAACAACCCTGCAGGGAGTTGTTATTTGGCTGCGGAATTCTCTGAGGTGGAGATACTTCTCCAAATGGGAAACTTTGATGCCCCTTACTTCTCTTCCTGGCAAGGGTATTCAATTACCTGGTGTTAATCTGTTCATGCGCACAAATGTTTGGAACCATTTTCACCCATTTCACGCACTGTGTAAAAATTCTATCTATATCTTCACGCCAAATCCCTTGCGGGGTAGGTAGAGAGAACCGAGCGCCATAAGACGCGGTCCTTACACACTTCACTCGCTTCTTTAACAGTCATAACGCCGTTTTCTAGGATTCTTGACATTACCTTCAGATAAAACACGACCAATTTGGTCATGGTAGGTTAGTCTACCATCCACCCTTGTGGGGTAGGCAGAGAGAACCGAGCGCCATAAGACGCGGTCCTTACACACTTCACTCGCTTCTTTAACAGTCATAACGCCGTTTTCTAGGATTCTTGACGTCACCTTCAGATAAAACACGACCAATTTGGCCATGGTAGGTTAGTCTTGGTCTTCCTCGGCTCTGTATAAAAATTGTCTTAGCCAAATCCTTTGTACTTTATTTGTGGGTTGTATGACTTAAAACTTTGTGTGAAATGCTCAAGTAGTGGTGTTTGGGTGACGGCCGCTGTGTACGTGACTCTGCCCTCGCAGCATGACGTGATCCGAAGCCCCGATAACAATGGCACGAAGAGCAATGATCCAAATTATATAAACAATTAGAGGGCGTGCGTGCGGCCGCCACACACATACGTTCACAACAGGCCATAAGTAAGGGTAAGATTATCTTGAGGACTTGGATTCTATCCACAAACCTTGACTTCGCATGAAGGCACCGCGCTCACAAAAATGATGTTTTTTTTTTGTACAACTAGTATGGCAAACAAGCATGCGGCGCGAATCGGGTAAGCGGTCACCGCAGCCTATTGACGCTCGCAACACCACGGGGATGTTACTCGCGCGCTGCCAATCTTGTGGCCTAAGGCTGTTTCGTCGCATTACCCAGTAATTTCTCTACCATATCTCATCCTTCAAACCGGAACACAGCTATATAAATATAGCTGCTTGGCAGTAGAGATAGTGAGGTGGCGGTGAGTTGAATTACCAGGTAATGTCGGGCTCACCGGCTCTCCGTTGGATATTTCCTGCATGACTGTACCAAAGCGTGTTTTCGTATGTTGCATCGAACGGGATAAATTGTGCTTTCAAATGGATGAAAGCTCATCTCTCTTACAGTCAAAACCAATCGCATCTGCGCCCGGTGCAGACGTACCGTTTGTTTGTTCGTGTGCACTGACGGGACAGATGTTGACATTTTCATGAATACCGTTCCTATATGAAATCTATATGTTTGTCTGTGCGTTTGTCTGTGTGTGCGTTTTATTCGAATTTTGACTTCAGATTCGAATTCAGCATAAAAAAGTAGAGTAGGAATGTTCAGGAACACCGTTCCTATCTCTTAAGTAACATGGTCAAAATGGCCGACAAATAAAAAAAATAAATTGAATTGTTATATAATTGACGGGCCAGGTGTTCCTCTGGCAATGCAAGCTTGCGCATTCTCAACTGGTTTAATTTTAAATAATCTTAGGGTCGGCAACGCATGAGTGACCCTATAGACATTTGCAACACAAGGGGTGCCCTAGGGTTGCAAATGTCTATAGGGTTTTTAAGAGAGGTAGGCCGCAATGTAGCTGGCCCGTCTGGGGAAGTACATCCACCTCGCAGATAACCGCAGCCAAATAACAGCACCTTGGGTTGTTGTGTTCTTGCGTACGAGTGAGGGTCACTTCTACCTTAGAGTATGCTTCTAAGGAGTCGCCGTGTTAGCAGCAGAGATGGCATCGCGCGAGTTACATTTAAAGTATTGCAAGCGTTCATTGGCTACGCTAACCGCTTTCCATATCAGGTGGGCCGTATGCTTGTTTGCCTCCCGATGTTTTATAAAAACCATAAGCATTGGTTTTTAATTGGCAATGGTCCATTTGTTATCTCGTTGTGTACCTATAAGCACGCGGATTGCCGTGTCTGTTTGTTTATTGTGCCATTGACGTCTTCAGTTTATAATACGCATTCACCGTACATTCCGGAACGTGCAAGTTCAATGTGACTTGTTGGGAAAAGAAAGCAGGATTTTTCTGTACGTAGCACGTGTCAAAGAAGCGAGTGAGGGTGTATGGCCAGAGTCGTACGGCGCTCGGATGTCTCTGCCCACACAGCTAGGGACTTGGCGTACTTGTACATTTTCGTCAGGATACCGCAGCTGAATAACAGGACTCTCAACTGCCAGAAGGGTTGCTGTGTTCCTGCATGGGAGGGAGGTCACCAGCAAGCTCCTAAGGCGTTGCTGTGTTAGCAGCATAGGTGGCATCGCGCTAGCGATAGTTTATGTATTCCAAGCGGTCATAGTCTACGGCAGAGATTTCCAATATTTTTTTACATTTTCTGGTCTCCGTAGACCCCTAACTTGTTGCAATCGACGCCATGGAGTCAATATAGACCACTTTGAGAAGCACGGGTCTATAGTAACCTATCAGGTGGGCCGTAAGCTTGTATGCTACCGACGTTGTATAAAAATGTAGCCACTTAGTCTATAGCAAATCATCGTAGATAATCAGATAGCGCGCAGACAGACACGCAGGTTGCTCTGTGTGCGGTGACAATGAACTTCACTTTGACGAGCTCGGTGGCGCGGTAGTGAAACGCGCTGTTACGTTACTTTGACACAAACGTTCATGGGTTCGATTCCCACACGCGCCAAACATTTGTGTGCACGAACATTTCTGTTTCTCTTGGTCTAGGTGGTTTTAAGAGAAGTAGGGTGCATCAAAGCTGCCAGACAGGGGAAGTACCTCCCCCTCACAGAAAACCACAGCCATATAACAACTCCCTGGAGGGTTGTTGTGTTCCTTCGTGTCGCTGAGGTCACCAGTTAGCTAAGGAGTCTCTGTCAGAATCAGAGGTCGCGATACTTCAGGTACTGCAAGCGTCCATAGGCTTCGGTATTGACTTAACATCCGGTGGGCCGTATGCTTGTGCTCCTCCGGACGTTGTATAAAAAAAATATAATCGATTGCCACCTCAGTTGTATATATAAATGTCAACCGTCCACTGCAACGTTTGCACAAATTCTAATTTTGCGCAGTGAGGATTGTATGAGTCAGGCAAGTCGACGTATTATGTCTTTTTGTTCTTTCCAAAACCTAAATAGATATAATGTCTTTTGTGTTATATATAAATATATATATTTCATGTAAACAAACAAAGCGTCCGCTTACGCTTTGTTTACTATATGTACGTAAACTTCGTGACTGTGCATTTGAAGTGTTATCTTTGTTATCATATGGGAATCATATTTATTATAATTTTGTTTTGAATTTGTTATTGTTTTCACCGTGCAAACAGATTGACACATACAGAGATAGTAGCAGGATATATTCAAAGGAGCGATCAAATGTCGCGGCTGGCGCGTCCGGCGCACATTGACGCGGTGTACATCCAGTAGGCCGATTCTACTAAAAAACTGCAACTGCACTGCAGTGCGGCGTGTGTCAAATACGTACATTTTGAAGTTTCGTCAAGCGATCTGACTGTAGCGACGTTTAATTACGCACTGTGACACACGCCGCGCTGCAGTGCAGTTGCAGTTTTATAGTAGAATCGGCCCACTGGATGGCGCGCCGCTGTCTTTTTACATAACGCTTGGAGTGCAAACATACGGCCAACCAAGCCATACTGCATTTAGGATTGACAACGTAATTGTGCCACTCTTGGTGTTGTGTCTATAGGCTATGGTAACTGTTAACCATCGCGCGGGGTTTACGCTTGTTTTCCACCTTGAAAGTATAAAAAAAAATACAGATAACCTCACTCACACGTAGGAACACAACAACCCTTCGTAGAGTTTTTATTTCGAGGTGGAGTACCGCTACTACTACCGCGGTCGAGCTTCTTTGATGCGATCTCTTCTTTCTTGAGAGCCTGAACAATTAATTAACATTATGCACCATGTGCAGGAGACGTCCCCTCTGACTGTAAAGGATAGTGAGCGATTTATACACCAACTTTCTCTCAAACCTAACTCGCAGTAATGCAACCTTGAGTAGTCTAATTATATTTGAATTCGTGTCATTTCACAACCGGTTGAAACGTAGGCGTAGATGGTACATCGTTCGATTCCCCGCTCCGCCCACCTAACAACATATTTGCTCGTAAAAGGCGAACGTACCTACATACCGACAGACAGGCTCGCCGCATTCAAATAACAATTAGCAGCGTCTAAAACTAATGTTAAATTACATTTGGAAACTAATTTTGTAAACAAAATCATATTTACTTGTAATAAAATAATAATAACGAGATAAAAATTATTATTGTCTTCGTTTTTTGTTTATTATTATTTATTTCGTTTATTCTAATTGTTTTCGAATTAATTTATGTTATTTTGCATTTCCTAATATCGCATACATTTTGATAAAACATTTTTCTAAACATGTTATTTACAAGTAATTAAATAATAATAACGAGATAAAAAATGTTATTGTTTTCGTTTTTTTGTTTATTATTATTTATTTCATTTATTCTAATTGTTTTCGAATTCATTTATGTTATTCGAATAATTTATTTATGTTATTTTAAATTTCCTAATATCGCATATATTTGATAAAACATTTTTGTAAACATCTTATTAACAAGTAATTAAATAAAAGCAATGCCATTGTTTTTATTAAATTAAACCTAACTTAACTTAAAATATATTTTCGATAGACAATTATGTTATTTTGCGATTTTTTTATACTACTTCGGAAGGCCTACAAGCATACGACCCACCTGATGTGAAGCGGGTACCGTAACCTATTAACACTTGTAAAATATTAAGTATCACTCGCTTGATGCCTCCTCTGCTGCTTACATAGCAACTCCTTGGGAGCTTACTGGTGACCTCATTCACACGCAGGAATACAACAACCCTCTAGGGAGTGGTGATTTGGCAGCGGTTTTCCGTGAGGTGGAGGTACTTCCCCAGACGGGCTGCTTTGATGCGCCTTACCTCTCTTAAAAGTACATTAATCTGGAAAGACGAATGTTAGTGATAAATGCCAGGACTCGAACCGGTCACCCATCGGTTTGTCCGGTTGGTGGTGGAAAGTCCGGTTCACTTAGCTCACAACACAATGCTAGACACTGTCAAACCTACCAGACAATATGTTATTTTGCTTTGATGCACCCTACCTCTATTAAAAATACTCATACCAGACAAACACACATGTGCATGCACACAAATGTTTATCCTGTGTGGGAATCGAACCCACGAGCGTTGGTGTAAAATTAAGGTAACAGTTTCGCCACTGCGCCACCGAACTCGTCAAGATTAATATTGAGGGCGACAATCGATGGTGAATATAAAGAATCGAACAAAATCACACACGAATTATGATAATGATTAACTTTTGTTCGGAATGAGACACTGTTATCTGTTGTTTATCATGTGGGTCTCTGCGCTGCGCCCACGCAGCCCAAGCGAGCACGCTTTGTTTACCATTCTATATTTAAAGTCAGTCTGATTCGAACGCTCGCCGCGCACGGACGCGCGAGCGAATTAATAACACACGTATTATAAAAAGATTTCCTTGCAGTACAAGTGAATTGTTTTGTGATTGTATAGACTTGTTCTTTGGAGTGCCGTGCGATCATGTCCGAGTCAAGAACCTCGTTGGTGGTGGATGATGAACTGGGTAATGGTCGTCAGAATGTTTATGTTTTTGTGCCAAGCGGCGTGTTTCCCGGAAACGTGTGTAATATGCAATTAGCGAGTGATTTTTGTTTTCGTGATTGCGAGTGACGCTGTGTTTTTAACCGATCAAAAAGAAGGCTCTCAATTTAACCCGTATTTTTTTTTTGTGTTTATTTGACGCAATATCTTCGCTATTATGGGAGACCGATTTTGCATTTAGGAGGTCTTAAAATCTAACTGGTCGCATTTTTTTTATACTAAGTTGATAAGCATACATACGTACTGTCCTTTTTTTTTTACAACGTCGGGAAGCAAGCAATGATCAATGAATACTTGCAATACATTGAGTGCCGATCGCGCAATGCCACCTCTGCTGCTAACACAGCAAGTTTTTAGGAGCTTACTGGTAATTTCACTCACTAGCCGAACGCTCCAGGGAGTTGTTATTTGGCTGCGGTTTTTCTGTGAAGTGGACGTACTTCCCCAGACGTACTGCTTTGATACGCCCTACCCCTCTTAAAAACAAGCTCCCAGACAAACAGACATGTTCATGATCACAAATGTTTGTATTATGTAGGAAATAAACCCATGAGCCCTGGTGTCAAGCATTGACCACTGCGCCACCAGGCTCGTTATAAGTTGGTAAGCAGTTACCGTAGCCTATGGGCAATTGCAACACCACGGGTGTCATTTGTGCGTTGTCGACCTGTGCATATTATGATGAAGAAGTTATACAACTTCGGGAGACATACAATCATACAGCCTGATGCGTAGCGGCGTGTTATATAGTGTTACTGTGGCCTATGAACGCTTGCCACCTCTATTGTTAACACAACAACTTCTCAGAAGTTAACTGGTAACTTCACTCACACGTAGGAACACAACACCCCTCCAGGCCCACCACTCATACCCACCACTGTGTCTCCTGTGTAGCCAGAATTAACAGCGGCGACCACCAAAAAGGCAATGAACACTGAAGTTCATTGCTGTCCCGGCGGTTAAACTACAGCTGCCTTGGAACTCACAACGAATTTAATCAGAAGAAATTTGTAGGAGTAGGAAGTTTTGGAATTGACTTCTCCTCTTGGCAAAGTGAGAGACAGCAATATGACAAATAAGGCATTAAAAAACCTCTAAGAGATGGCTAGTCAAGTGAAGCTCAACTGCCGTGCACCACGGTTTATCAGATATCTAACATTATTGGGACCTAAACTGTGAGTTGTTACTTAAAAACAACAACCCTCCAGGGAATTGTTATTCGGCTGTGGTTTTCTATAATGTCGAGGTACTGCTCCAGGCGGGCCTGATGCGCCCTATCTCTCTTAAAAACACCCACACCAAGACAAAGAGACCACGCCCACCAAATTATATGCATGTATATCTTCACGCCAGGTCCCTTGCGAGGTAGGCAGAGAGAACCGAGCGCCATAAGACGCGGTCGGTCCTTACACACTTCACTCGCTTCTTTCACATTCATAGCTCTTTTCATGCACGCTCGCCGGTTCCTAAGGCTCAAATTATAGATGATGTAGTTAAATAGTCGAAACTCATTTTAGTAATAAATTCTACTATAACAAGTTATTTATGTACAATGTTACGCAATAACCCCCATTTTAAAATGACATTCGTACGAGAAAGTTCGGCGTAGAGGAAACGTTATATGACAAATTCAAATTGACAAACATCTACATATATATATATATATATATATATATATATATATATATACAGATAAATAAAATTGGAGAGTCTGTTTGTAATATTAAAATAATCGCTTTTTACTAAATGCATATGGATGTATACACGGTACATATACCAAAATGTATATTTTTACAATTTTTGTCTGTCTGTCTGTTTGTTCCGGCTAATCTCTGAAACGGCTGGACCGATTTTGACGGGACTTTCACTGGCAGATAGCTGATGTAATAAGGAGTAACTTAGGTTACTTTTATTTTAGAAATTTTATTTATTTTTTATTAATATAAATAAATAATATTCCACGCGGACGACGTCGCGGGCACAGCTAGTATATAAATATAGAGAGACGAATATAGGTAGAACGGTTAGCTATACAATTGCTATCGAAACGCGCTGTTACGTTACTTTGACACCAACGCACGTAGGTTCGATTCCCACACAGGACAAACATTTGTGTGCATGAACATGTATGTTTGTCTCGGTCTGGATATTTTTAAGAGAGGTAGGGCGTATCAAAGCAGCCCGTCTGGGGAAGTACGTCCACCCCACAGAAAACCGCAGCCAAATAACAACTCCCTAGCCTAGAGGATTCATGTCTGTTTGTATTGGCCTTGTATTAATGCGAATCTCAGAAACACGAAAAGTACACCACGACCTGTATTATAGATCTTTTTAAATTATCCAAATCCATTGTAGCGTTTTACGAACGTACATAAAACCAGTTGAGAATGAAAATGAAAAAAATGAAAATATATTTATTTCCTACAAACACATATTATTACAATTTAAAAGTACAGTAATAAAGTGGATGTAGATTTAAATTAAATAAACAAGATTTGCATTGGTTTCTCCACTAGGCAAGCCTGTATCGGAGAAACCTTTATACCAGTTTACACTTTTATAAATATAAAACGTTCGCCTCAGCACTTACAGAAACTTATGCATAAAATAATATACTAAAATTAACAATGAAATGAAAATTAGGAAATAATTTTCAGCATATCCTCTGTGCTCTCGTATGATAGTGACTTTAACCATGTGCGTATGATATATTTTGCTTCATTAATATTTTTATTTTTAATGTTACATGCCTTTATAACTACACCATAAACCTTTGAAATAAGAAAATCTCCAAAACGTTGAGCAAAACTGGTTTTGATGACAGGTTTAGGTATTTTATACACTCGGCGATTTGCGATCAATTCATAGTTAGGAGAAGATAACAATGATCTATGTGCCTTCAACGATGTCTGAAGAATGAAAAGTTGCCTTACATTAAGTACATCAGCCTCTTCATACACGTTTTCGGTTGGATATAAAAAGGGTTTTCGAAGCATTACCTTCAAAACAGATCTTTGCGCTATTTCGGCCCGAATCATATGAGATTTAGCTGCACTCCCCCAACATGTTATGCAATATATTATCAAAGATTGGCATAGTCCATAGTATACTTGTTTTAAGGTATCCCTGCATGCGGCATTGCGTAAATTTCTCATGATATTGACGACCTTCCTTATTCGTGCCGATAGATTGACAATGTGTATTCTAAACTTCAAATGTTCATCAATATATACACCTAGGTATTTTAAAACTGAAGTGCGATTCAACGATTCACATGAACATGCCAGGGCCACACTGCACGTATGTAATTTAATGTTTGTAGGGAGTTTAGGGGCTGACGCAGCAGTCTTGTGAAAACATATATACATAGTTTTATTCGTATTTAACGTGAGGAGGTTTTGCTGTAGCCAATTGGAGATTAATGCCATACCCCGTTCTGCAGAAGAACATACTTTAGGCCATGTTGATTCCCGAAACCATGACACCATGCACCATGACACTCTTGTCAGAAAATTACACCACTACGGTATCAGGAACAAGGCTCTCGAACTTCTGTCTTCTTATCTGGGCAATAGGATACAGAAGGTCGATGTTAATGGTAAAAGATCTTCGGGGTCCCCTGTAGTTATGGGAGTCCCACAGGGGTCAATTCTAGGTCCATTCTTATTTTTAGTTTATATAAATGACTTACCTTATTATGTAAGGGATAAACATGAGATTGTATTGTTTGCGGATGATACCTCTTTGACATTCAAAATTAATAGACAGTTAGGTAATTATGACGAAGTTAACGATGCTCTCTCTAAAGTTATTCATTGGTTTAGTGTTAATAATCTGCTTTTAAACGATAAAAAGACTAAAGTAATTAAGTTCTCAACACCTAATGTAAGACAGGTGGCTACCAATGTACATGTTAATGGAACTAATTTAGCCCCTGTGGAGACAACTGTGTTCTTGGGTATAACAATTGACTCCAGACTACAATGGGGCCCACAAATTGAAAAATTATCAGGAAAACTAAGTTCTGCAGCCTATGCAGTGAAAACTATTAGACGGCTCACTGATATTGATACGGCTAGAATAGTTTATTTCAGCTACTTTCATAGTATTATGTCATATGGAATTCTTCTTTGGGGTAACTCCGCGGACATTAACACCATCTTTTTATTGCAAAAGAGAGCCATAAGAGCTATCTACAAACTTGGTCCCCGGGAGAGCCTTAGAGAAAAATTCAAAGAAATAAATATTCTAACAGTCGCATCGCAATATATCTATGAAAATCTTTTGTATGTCCATAAAAACATAGACTCATTTTGTAAAAAGAGTGATACTCATAGCATAAATACTAGATATAAGCATAATCTTGTGTTACATGCAAGCCGTCTCCACAAAATAAGTAATTCTTTTATGGGGCAATGTATACGGTTCTATAACAAACTTCCCAGCAATATAAGAGAATTGTCAATAAACAAATTTAAAACTACTATTAAAGCCAAATTGTGTAGCAGGGCATATTATAAAGTATCTGACTATATTAATGATAAAAATGCCTGGGAGTGAGTCGATCCAATTATAATGTAATTAATAAAATATGTAAATTTGTTTGGACACCAAAAGAGGGATGCCTGAGTTTTTTGGCAGTATTTTTATCAGTGCTCACCTAGTCATAAACTGCACGGTAGGGAAAAAAATTGTGACGATTCCAAACAAATGTAGCCATTTTTACGGAATAAAAAGATTTTGACTTTGACTTTGACTTTGAAAAACAATCGCGGTGTCATCTGCATAACATAAAATTTCAGCATTTTCAATTGGGATTTCGTGAACATCATTAATATACAGGAGGAACAATGTGGGCCCAAGGATGCGCAAGCTTGCATTGCCAGAGGAACACCTGGCTTGTCAATTATATAACATTTTGACCGTGTTCCTTATGAGATAGGAACGGTGTTCCTGAACATTCCTATTCTACTTTTTTATGCTGAATCCGAATCTGAAGTCAAAATTCGAATATTAAAAAAAAAGCGACAGACAAATATATACATTTCAGATAGGAACGGTGTTCCTGAATATACATGCAATATTCACCAGGTAAAACCCAGTTTAAACACGATGAACCGAATTCACCCCCCCCCCCCCCCCCCCCCATGTTAACTCTTATGAATGAAAAGTAATTATCAATCTTTTTATGTATTTGCAATAACGTTCCGTATTCGAAAACATGAAATTACTGTTACATGACCAGGATTTTATTTTATGTTTACAAAACATCTATGACGTACCGGCCGAAGCATACAGAAATAATCATTACCTATGTTCAATATATGACAAAAACAATCAACAAAACATATTTTGCAAACAGTAAACAATCGTTTTCTGATAAACTGGCTTTGTTAACCTTAAAGAAAAAGGTGTTTTTATTTTTGTAATGGATAAACTCAGAAATACTTAATCGATTTAAAAAATAACAGTTGAGAATGCGCAAGCTTGAATTCCAGAGGAACACCTGGCTCGTCAATTATATAACAATTCAATTTTTTTTTTATTTGTCGGCCATTTTGACCATGTTCCTTAATAGATAGGAACGGTGTTCCTGAAAATCCCTATTCTACTTTTTTATGCTGAATCCGAATCTGAAGCCAAAATTCGAATATTCGAATAAAACGACAGACACACGCACACACAGGCAAACGCACAACAGGACAAACGCACACACAGACAAACTTATAGATAGATTAACGTTGTTCCTGAAAACGTGTGCGTATCGGCACGCCCGACAGAAGTGATAACTTAAACTAATCTACATATAATTAAAGCTGCTGTATGCGCGAGATAAAGGAAAGTCAGACAGACTGGCGCCGTAACGCGTTACGTAACGAAGCTGTGTTTACCCTCCCATAAGAAGTTATCACTTCATAATCTTCCACAAATAAAAGCTACAGTATCATTGAGTAACACAGGATATATTTTCATTTGAAACAAAGGTATCAAAAATTTGCCTATAAAAGTTATTGTTTGGCACTGCGGCTACTTTTGATGACACATTAAAATGTTGCGCTACGCGTGTACAAAAAAGTCTAATTATCTAATATAGCTAAGTCACAAATCAGTCAATCAAAACAAGCGCACAATCAAAAGGTGATGACATTCGTATCAAGGTATTAATCCTTATATGACTAAAAAGTTTCACAAGGAATGTTGTTTGATAATATGAAGAGGAAAGACTTTTTTGTATTGATAATTATTTTTTACAAATAAAAGCTACATTCCAACCACATCAACCCTCACTCATCCCACTGCGGGGACACGGGTCTCCCTTCAACCGAAGGGGTTTAGAGCATACTCCACCACGCTGCTCAAATACGGATTGGCGTAGGTCAGTGTTTGACTTAGCTTAGCTACGGATGACACGTTAAGCCGTCGCGTCGGTCCCGGCTGTTTTCGATAGATGACAGTCGTCAAGCTGAGTGAGTGACTTCGGACGGCTTGAAAACACTGGCCTCCGTCAATCCGCATTTGAGCAGCGTGGAGTATGCTCTATACCCGTTCCGTTGGGTTTAGTCGACATTCGACAGATTCTTCTTTTAACATCATTCTCTAGTATTGACAGATTCTATATTTGATTGATTCTACGTTTGACAGTTTCTACATTTGACAGATTCTATATTTGGCGGAATCTACATTTGTCAGATTCTATATTTGATAGATTTTGAAAACGTGAGAGAATAGTTACTAAGGGACATTGTGGAATCAATGTAGGGAGACCTTAGAATAATTCACGCCAGGTCCCTTGCGGAGACATTGCTCAGGACTCATTCTTTCCTGCTGCATTCTTCCTACATGTCTGAACCAACGGAGCATTCCCCTTTTTATCTCAACACCGATACTCTCAGACCAGCAAGTGTAAGTTTGTGATAGTCAACAGTTGTCACAATCAGTTGTCTGTGCTTGAATCATCATCATCATACCGCCCTCCTTTATCTGAGGTTAAGACGGCATCGACCTCTTTATCAGTTCAATTGGATGTCAGCTTGATTCACCATTTATCAGGACAGCTCAATAAACTCCACAGCTGTGGTTTTCCCAGGCTATTGTCACTGATCTTTTTAGGGTTCCGTACCCAAAGAATAAAACGGACCCTATTACTGAGACTTCGCTGTCCGTCCGTCCGTCTGTCACCAGGCTGTATCTCATAAACCGTGATAGTTAGACAGTTGAAATTTTCACAGATGATGTATTTCTGTTGCCGCTATAACAACAAATACTAAAAAATAGAATAAAATAAATATTTAAGGGGGCTCCCATACGACAAACGGGATTTTTAGGGTTCCGTACCCAAAGGGTAAAACGGAACCCTATTACTGAGGCTCCGCTGTCCGTCCGTCCGTCCGTCCGTCCGTCCGTCTGTCACCAGGCTATATCTCATGAACCGTGATAGTTAGACAGTTGAAATTTTCACAGATGATGTATTTCTGTTGCCGCTATAACAACAAATACTAAAAAATAGAATAAAACAAATATTTAAGGGGGCTCCCATACAACAAACGTGGTTTTTTTGCCTTTTTTATAGATAATGGTACGGAACCCTTCGTGCGCGAGTCCGACTCGCACTTGGCCGATTTTTTTTTATCGTTTCTGCTCGATATTGATAACGGCAACAGGTAGACGCTTGAAATATTCACAGAATATTTAGTTATATATATTCACTTTAAGAATAAATAATTAAATTAAAATAAAACAAATATTTAAGGGCGGCTCCCATACAACAAACGTGATTTTCTTATACAACGTCGGGAAACATAGAAGCATAAGTTCCACCTCATGTAAAGTGGTGGTTACCGTTGCCTATGAATGCTTGCAATGCCTTGAACATATCGACGAGCTCGGTGGCTCTGAATGACGCAACTTTGACACCAACGCTCGTGGGTTCGATTCCCACACAAGGCAAACATTTGTGTGCATAAGCATGTCTGTTTGTATTGGTCTGGGTGTTTTTAAGAGAGGTAGGGCGCATCAAAGCAGCCCGTTCGGAGAAGTACTTTCACCTCACGGAAAAAACCCAGCCAAATAACAACTACCCGGAGGGTTGAGTTCACTGTTGGCTTCACTCACAGGAACGCGACACTCCAGGAAGTTGTTATTTGGCTGCGATTTTCTGTGTATTTTCTTCATGACGTAGACGAACTGACATGTTCATGCGCACAAATATTTGTTCTGCGTGGGAATCGAACCCACGAGCGTTGGGGTCAACTGCTCCGCCACCTAGCTCGTCAAAAGACAATTCTATGTATACCGTGTCATATGTTTTTGCGTGTTTTACGTAAAACGTATTATTACCAGCTGCGGGTCTCAGTTCAAGGTACAAATAAATATTTTTACACGAAAATTTTGAGCAAAAGATATTTTGCCAAGTGTACGTCATTCTTACACTTTGACCTTTAAATAGTTAATAGATTCAGGCGTTACTATGCGAAAGTTAAATTTGCAGGCAATTTGAACAACACCTTCTTTGGTGTGTTCCACCACCGTGTTCAGTTCACCAGTTCATGCGAGCTCTTAATGACCTTCATGAGAACTACATGAATACAAATACGTGCATGAGAAGAGCAATGAATGTTGTTGATGCGAGTGAGGTGTGTAAGGATCGAGTCACGTGGCGCTCGGCTCTCTCTGCGCCAGTGTTTTTTTTTGTTTTGCCCAAGAAATTGTAGAAGAACCACACAAAAGAAGGACTAACCCTCCGGAAATTGGGAGGGACGAGGTGAGATCTTGCATACCCTTTCGTGCGAACGAACTGGTGATGTCAGATTCCTACTGACTAAAACACCCCCTGGGAGACTGCCTTTAGCCGGGAAGGTTATAAAGGCTTCATCTGAAGCGATCACCCCAGGGGACGGGGTGACGCAAAACCGCGCAAGGGATTTGGCTTGAAGTTATAGAAAGATAGATGATAAGTACATCAATGTGTGCGATTTTTTTTCTACTCCGGACGTATAAAAAAGCTGTGGTCGATTTGTTGTGGACACGCAAAGTGAGACAATGAATTAGATTATAATCACATGGATTGTGTTCAAACATGGCGGATATAATTGTAGCTCGCGATGTACGTCCGGTGTATATATAATATGTACCTACACGTTACTGTCTACACCGGTGTTTTACAACGCGTGGGTCGCGACCTTCTGGGGGGTCGCGAAGCCTCTTCGCGGCCAAGTCAAGTCGCGGGTTGAGGTATTCTCGCTAATGCTTTTCCGTGGGGACGTAATCGATGTTAAATTGTGGCTGTTGTAGAGAAAATAAATTAACGTGTTGTGCGTATTATATAATTAAATGATAATTATTGAATTTAAATTTATATGATTTTCTCTTTGTGATAAAAAAAATATTGATTTGCAACCGCGGACCCCCTCCACGAGAAATTCTTCTGTATTAAGAGGGCCGAGCCAAGAACAAGGTTGAAGAACACTGGTCTGCACAATATAATGTAATGATAATTGGCTATGCAAATAGATTTTTTCAGGAACACCGTTCCTATATGAAATCTATATGTTTGGCTGTGCGTTTGTCTGTGTGTTTGACTTCGGATTCCGCATAAAAAATTAGAATAGGAATGTTCAGGAACACCGTTTCTATCTCTTAAGGAACATGGCCAAAATGGCCGACAAATTAAAAATAAAATTGGATTGTTATGTAATTGACGAGCCAGGTGTTCCTCTGGCAATGCAAGCTTGCGCATTCTCAACTGGTTTTAAGTGAAAACTTCAGGCAGTGAACTCGCGTGACCGTCACGCTTCGATACACAGACACATATATATATATATATATGTGTGTGTGTGAAAAATTGCTTTGTTGTTACATACATTTTATAAATTTGTTTGTATTAAATAGATAATAATCATTCATTTTCATGTAAAACAGCGCAATAAATAAAAAAAATATTACTGTATTAATACGTTGATAAAAATAATTTCTAATAAAAAAAAGTATTTCTTAATATCTCAAAAATAATGTTTACAATGCAATCATTAATAATGATAATTTTAAGATTTTGAATACGTTTTGAGGGTGTCGGTGGTGGTCACTGGGTGCCGATGGTGCTTTGACACCAAGGGTCTCTGTCTTGGTCTGGATATTTTTAAGAGAGTTGCCATCGCTTCACCACCACCGTCAGGAGGTCAGAACATGCAGGTTAAGCAGCGTCAACCGCAGCCTGTATATGGATGGATTTAACTATCTCGAGTTTCTCCCGTGCTTCGGAGGGCACGTTAAGCCGTCGGTCCTGGCTGTTGTCGATAGATGACAGTCGTTAAGCTAAGTCAGTGGCCCTCGGGCGGCTTGAAAACACTGGCCTCCGCCAATCCACAGATGAGCAGCGTGGTGGAGTATGCTCTAAACCCGTTCGGTTGAAGGGAGACCTGTATCCCTGCAGTGTGAGAGGTAGGGCGCGTCAAAGCAGCCCCTCTGGGGAAGTACCTCCACCTCACAGAAAACCGCAGCCAAACAACAACTCCCTAGAGGCTTGTCGTGTTCCTGTGTGTGAGTGAGGTCACCAATAAGCTCCCAAGGAGTTGCTGTATAAGCAGCAGAGGAGGCGTCGCGCGAGTTATAATTAATATATCTTCAGCGTTAATAGGCGGTACCCGCTTTACATCAGGTGGGCCGTATGCTTGTATGCCTCCCGACGTAGTAGTAAGGGTTGATGTGGTAAATAGATATGTATAGACACACGAGTGGTCTGCGTGTACAGAAGTGTGTAGCGATAAAAGAATGGTATCTATAGGTACAGAGCAGTCGTTGGTGCGGCCGGAGGTCAGCCGGCGCTAATTATAAAACAACACCGCGAATGGTCCAGCCATTAAAATTATCTTCACTGAGAGTGAATAGGGCCATTGATTTAATGTATAAGATAATTAACAGAATACGAGCTTATGATGAGTTTCCCTCTTTGTTCTACCGATTGTACGACTGGTTTGAAGTGATAACTTCTTATGGGAGGGTAAACCGTTACGTAACGCGTTACGGCGTCAGTCTGTCAGCCTTCCCTTTCTCTCACGCATACGACAGCTTTAATTATATGTAGATTAGTTTAAGCTATCACTTCTGTAGGGCGTTCCAAGACGCACACGGTTTTTTAAAGTGATAACTTCTTATGGGAGGGTAAACCGCTTCGTTACGTAACGCGTTACGGCGCCAGTCTGTCAGCCTTCCCTTTCTCTCACACATACGACAGCTTTAATTATATGTAGATTAGTTAAAGCTATCACTTCTGTAGGGCGTTCCAAGACGCACACGGTTTTTTAAAGTTATAACTTCTTATGGGAGGGTAAACCGCTTCGTTACGTAACGCGTTACGGCGCCAGTCTGTCAGCCTTCCCTTTCTCTCACACATACGGCAGCTTTAATTATATGTAGATTAGTTTAAGCTATCACTTCTGTAGGGCGTTCCAAGACGCACACGGTTTTTTAAAGTGATAACTTCTTATGGGAGGGTAAACCGCTTCGTTACGTAACGCGTTACGGCGCCAGTCTGTCAGCCTTCCCTTTCTCTCACACATACGACAGCTTTAATTATATGTAGATTAGTTTAAGCTATCACTTCTGTAGGGCGTTCCAAGACGCACACGGTTTTTTAAAGTGATAACTTCTTATGGGAGGGTAAACCGCTTCGTTACGTAACGCGTTACGGCGCCAGTCTGTCAGCCTTCCCTTTCTCTCACACATACGACAGCTTTAATTATATGTAGATTAGTTTAAGCTATCACTTCTGTCGGGCGTGCCGAGACGCACACGTTTATTTTTTTCATGAAACGTTTTGACGGGTTCGGTGGTGCAGTGGTGAAACGCGCTGTTACGTTAATTTGACACCGACTTTTTGAGAGAGGTAGGGCGCATCAAAGCAGCCCGTCTGGGGAAATACCTCCACCTCACAGAAGACCGCAGCCTAATAACAACTCCCTAGAGGGTTGTTGTGTTCCTGCGTGTGAGTGAGGTCACCGGTAAGCTCTTAAGGAGTTGCTGTTTTAGCAGCAGTGGTGGCATCGCGCGAGTGATACTTATTGTATTATAAGCGTTCATAGGCTACGGTGACCGCTTCACATCAGGTGGGCCGTATGCTTGCATGCCTCCCGATGTTGTATAAAAAAATGTCTAGAAGTATACGCGAATACAGCCCATTTAATGTTAAGCGGATAGTATCTGAACGCTTGCAACACAAGAAGTCTCACTCACGGGTTACCACTCCTTAGGAGTTTCTGTTATCCTCACTCATTCAGAGGAATTCTTATGATTCCTTAATACTACCCTAACTCATCCGCAGGAACACAATAACCCTCAAGTTAGATATTATTTGGCTGTGGTTGTCTGTGAAATTGAGGTAGGTACTTCCCCAGTTGGACTGCTTTGATGCGCTCTATCTCACTTAAAAACACATAGGACAACACAATCCGATATCAAGTGTTTGTACTGTGGAATCGAACCCACGAGCGTTGGTGTTAAAATAACATTACTGGCCACTTCGCCACCGGTCGCATCAGTTTCTTTCAAAGATGAAAAAGCATACCCCCTTCAGAAATTAGTATGTTGAATTGTAATAAGGTTATGGCCCTTAGAACATTTAGATTGTAGGTATAGTGTTTTTTGTACAGAATAAAACTCAAAAGATAAGAAAAAGCACGCTCCGTTGGTTCGGACATGTAGAAAGAATGCGGTACGAAAGAATGACGAAAAAAATATACAATGCAAAAGTGGAAGGATGTAGGAGCCGAGGAAGTTCGAGACTAACCTACCATGACCAAATTGGTCGTGTTTTATCAGAAGGTGATGTCAGGAGCCCCAGGAACCGGCAATCGTACATGAAAAGAGTTATAAATGTCACAGAAGCGAATGAAGTACGGACCGCGTCTTATGGCGCTCGGTTCTCTCTACCTACCCCGCAAGGGACCTGACGTGAAGATATACGTACATACAATGAAACTCAAAGGAAATACACGCATGCCCTTTTCAATATTACTTCTGTTTGTTACAGAATCGTGGGTGGAGCTCAACTCGGGGCTGACCACGATGGAGAACGAGTACATAAGACTGCTTAGGGAGGCTCAGAGAGAGAGCAGGGACTCGTCTGTGAGGCACTCGAGAGCGTCGAGCGTCAAAGGCAGGTGAGGATAAAATTACAGTGATTGTAATTGCATTGGCGGAGGCGGTGGCTCTATACCTGTACTAATTTTGATAAAAGAGGGAGGAACAAGATCGGCGAGGTAGGTTTATAGTTAGACCAGTGACGCATCTGTGAGGCACTCGAGGTCAAGCGTCAAAGGCAGGTGAGAATAACATTGTTATGATTTGATGATGATGTGATTGCATTGGCGGAGGCGGTAGATATGTGTACATAAATTCGAAAATACTATTTTAATCGTACACGCCTACATCAGGATTCGAACGATGTGCCGTGGTATAAGTTCTTTATCCACTGGGCAATGATTGCCCAAAATAAGTAAAATTAATCAAAATAGGATTATAATTGAATTTTTATTAAATTTGGATTGAATTTCATAATTAGATTCGCTTATCCAATTTATCTATATAGGTGTCTTTCATGAAAAAACGTGACTCTTCGCAAAGAAAAAAACAATTGTGCTTTAGACCACGCGACTGAAGTACAACTTCTTTAGCTCCATAGTGTGATACAGACAATAGGCCTGCACTGTGTCTTACATATACGAAACTTAACTCGCTATGAGAGAAAGAAAATATGTACTCGCACCTCTCTCGCTTGACCCTACAGTAATATACGAAACGTAACTCTCTCTTTCTATCTTCAACTTATATCTCCCTCTCAACTTCCGTTCGCCTCGCCCGATCCCACTTTTCGTAACGCTCTCGTCACACATTCACCAGCTTACTCCCCAAGTCATGCGTGCGTAAAGAAGGGTTACTTCAAAAAATTGTAAAAACGCCGAGCCGAGCTCTGTCGTCCAGATACTCTATATTAATGACGTGTGACCAGCGACGTATCAAAAGGTAGACGCTTTATACACCAACATTATTGTATTTTAAAATGCCGCACGTAGTACTATATCCACGTACAGTTATTTATTATATACTTTGCTCTAACAAAGAGACAAACGATACCTATACAAGAGATGAATCTATATCTTAAGTGATTTATACTTTATGATGAAGTACATAATAGCCGCGACGCGAGAGCGTGGCCAACTGAATGCGAGTTGGGCAATTACCTTACTTTCGTATTGTACATTCTAGAGCGTTTACGACGTATCTATAACTATAAAAACATCGGAGCGTTTGACTACATTTTTAAACAAAATAATAACGCGATGGTGTTTCTGTGGGTGAGTGTGAGTGAGGTTGGCAGCAAACTAAGCATTTTGCTGTTTCTTTATTACTTCAGTTTTCTTTTACATCGGGAGGTTCGTGTGCCCACACTAAAAAAACCCTCGACGGCCCCTAAAGCCGCAGCCGCCTAAAGTGTTAATAAGAGGTAGGGTGCTTCAGAGAAAATAGCAGCCAAACAACTACTCCCTGAGCGGTTTTGTTTTCCTATACCTGATTATATATATACACAATTATATTGGAAGTAGGTATCGAGTCGAGTTGTCCGACCGTACGTCCGTATCTCGTTACCTGCGGTCAGCCGGCGCCGCGCATTTCAATGGCATCTGTTTTATGTATCTACTCACCCGCACCGCACCACCACCCCACCACCCCACCCTCCAGTTTCATGTTATGACGTAAATATAAATATACTAGCCAAAACCAAATAAGGGCCACGCTTTATTTTCAATATTTCGGACTAACTATGTGGTTCTGAGGTTGACGGAGTACTAGAATAATTGAAACAGTATGTTTGCACAGTTAAATTTAATTAAATAACATAGAAATTTAATTTAAGAAAAAAAAACAAGATTTTTTGAAAAATAAATTTTGGCAAAAAATAACACGTATGACAGAAAATGACAACAAAAACGTAATATAGCCGCATTTTATTTTCTGTTGCTTTCTCTAATATCGAGTATATCCTCCTCTTTTCTGTACACATTCTTGAAGACGCGAAGGACATGCTCTCAATCAAGTGACGTACTGATTCTTGGTCGATTTGCTCCCAGCAGGTTTTAAGCAAATTTATAAGCTGTCTCTCATTGTGGACAGGTTGATTTGTCTCACGGACACTTCTATTCAATAGATCCCACGTGTATTCGATTGGATTTAGATCCGGACTACTCGCCGGCCACGGCAGCACTTCTATACGGGCCTCTTCTAGAGCAACCCTGGTGGCTCTAGTAGTAAGAGCGCGAGCATTGTCATGCATCAGCATAAAAATTTCACCCCCTCGCTGTGCAAATGACACCACATTGGGTCTTATGACGTCCTCGATGTACCGTTGAGCTGTTATTGTGCCTCCGGATAGAATTACTAGCTCGGTTCTTCTTGTTAGACTAATACCTCCCCACACCATTACATTGGGCCCCCCGAATCTGTCACTTTCATGAATACAAGCGTCTGAAAATCGCTCACCTTCTCGTCTCCACACTTTTATGCAACGATCGTCACTAAAAATTTTACTTTACACTTATCAGTAAACAGTATCATGCTCCAGTCGGTCATGTCCCACTCGAGATGCTGCCTTGCAAATGATAATCGGTTTGCGCGATGAGCAATTGTTAATGGAATTCTTACAACACGTCTTCTGGAGAAACTGCTGATCTTCAAGCAAACGGTTACGGATAGTTTAACTGATCGGGAGCGGAAGCACACAATGTAGTTTAGATCAAATTGTCTGTAAATTTGACTTTCGCAAAGTAACGCCTGAATCTATTAACAGTTTGATCATAAAACCTTGTCATTTCCGGCTACACCCTGTATAAATACAAGTATGCAATTTGATTTAACCTCGTATTTTTTTGGTGGCGGAAGCAAACAAAGCATGTTAGCTTAATTTGCATGTAAATTTGACTTTTGCAAAATCACGCCTGAATCTATTAACTATAAATATAAGTAATTTTACCACCAGGCAGGCTGTATGCTTGTTTGCCACCTTAGTGGTATATAAAAAAAATCTAATTTCATGATGATAGTGTCTGCAACTGTTATCTATTCTTCTCAGTCGTGTACTCTTGACAGAGTGGTCGCGGTTACAGTGTGCCCGTCATCCGTGACCGCCGCTCTTGCCATGTTCCTCCATTCCTCCCGGTTGGTGGCGTCTCGGGAACATTCCGTTGTGGGGCGTTGCGTAGTTGTTTTCACGAGACCAAGCCATCTTGTTGGGGATCGACCACGGGACCGCTTTCCTTCTACTCTACCTTGTATCATTAAACGTTCCATGGCGTTGTTTTTCCGTGTAATATGTCCAAAAAATCTCAAAATTCGCAATTGAACAGCCGACGAAAGCCTTTGTTTGATTCGGAATTCTTTAAGGATCGTTTGTTCTGTGAGCAGTCCAGCTCACCCTGAGTAAGCGTCGCCAGCATCACATTTCCAAGGCATCGATCTTTCTTTGGTCTTGTAGTTTTAGCGTCCACGTTTCCGCCCCGTATAGGAAAATTGGAAAGACCAAGCAGTTCATTAAACGGACCTTTGTGTTTTTCGTGATTCTGCGGTCCTTCCAGATTTTTGTAATTTTTTCTACGGCTGATCTGGTCACAGTAGTACGTTTTCTTATTTCTTCCTCACAGCCTCCAGTGTTAGTGATAACGGAACCCAAATAAATGTAGCTTGCTACTACGAGTGCTTTACAGTTAGCTATATCGCTAACTGTTATCTATACTAATATATAAATAATAAATAAATAAATATTGGCGGACAAATTACACAGCGCCATCTAGCCCCAAAGTAAGCGAAGCTTGTGTTATGGGTACTAGACAACTGATAAACATACGTAAATATATTTTTTTTTTTTTTTTTTTTGTAAATACATACTTATTATACATAGAAAATACCCAGACCAAGACAAACAGACATGTTCATGCACACAAATGTTTGTACTGTGTGGGAATCGAACCCACGAGCGTTGGTGTCAAAGTAGCGTAACAATGCGTTTCACCACTGCGCCACCGAGCTCATCAAATAATATATAAAGCGGAAGTGTTTGTTTGTTTGAACGCGCTAATCTTTGGAACTAGCGGTCGAATTTGATAAATTCTGTTTGCATTTGTTAGCCCAGTTGTTGAGGAAGGTTATATATAGGCTATTGAACATCACGATTCTTAGAAGTCCAGGACAAAAAATTAAAGTAGAAAAAGCTGTTCCTACCTGAGATGTTTTTATAGTTATAGACACGTCGTACACGCTCTAGAATGTACAATACGAAAGTAAGGTATTTGCCCAACTCGCATTCAGTAGGCCACGTTCTCGCGTCCCGGCTATACGTACTTCGCCACAAAGCATCAATGTCTTAAGATATATATTCATCTGTTTCTAACGACAGGTATGCCCTATCATGTGTCTCTTTGTTAGAGCAAAGTGTCATAATAAATAACTGTACGTAGATATAGTACTAGTTGCGCCATTTTAAAATACAATAATGTTGATTTATAACGCGTCTACCTTTTGATACGTCGCTGGTTCCTACGGGTTGCCGTGATACGAGTGCACGAAGACGCGGGCTGCAGCATTTTTTTATACCACTAAGGTGGAAAACAAGTATACGGCCTGCCTGATGGTAAACAATTACCGTACCCTATGGACATTTTCAACACCTGGGGTTTACCCTAAAAACTTGTCAATTGCGTATGTAATTGAAAAATTATCAGAAAAACTAAGTTCTGCAGCCTATGCAGTGAAAACTATTAGACGGCTCACTGATGTTGATACGGCTAGAATAGTTTATTTCAGCTACTTTCATAGTATTATGTCATACGGAATTCTTCTTTGGGGTAACTCCGCGGACATTAACACCATCTTTTTATTACAAAAGAGAGCCATAAGAGCTATCTACAAACTTGGTCCCCGGGAGAGCCTTAGAGAAAAATTCAAAGAAATAAATATTCTAACAGTCGCATCGCAATATATCTATGAAAATCTTTTGTATGTCCATAAAAACATAGACTCATTTTGTAAAAAGAGTGAATGAGTATCACTCTTACATAAATACTAGATATAAGCATAATCTTGTGTTACATCCAAGCCGTCTCCACAAAATAAGTAATTCTTTTATGGGGCAATGTATACGGTTCTATAACAAACTTCCCAGCAATATAAGAGAATTGTCAATAAACAAATTTAAAACTACTATTAAAGCCAAATTGTGTAGCAGGGCATATTATATAGTATCTTACTATATTAATGATAAAAATGCCTGGGATTGAGTCGATCCAATTATAATGTAATTAATAAATTATGTAAATTTGTTTGGATACCAAAAGAGGGATGCCTGAGTTTTTTGGCAGTATTTTTATCAGTGCTCACCTAGTCATGAACTGCACGGTAGGGAAAAAAATTGTGACGATTCCAAACAAATGTAGCCATTTTTACGGAATAAAAAAATGTTGACTTTGACTTTAATCCAATATTATTATGAAAATGCATTGAGGTAATCATTACTGCCAGTTTTTTTTTTAACAAATAACTACTCCCTGGAGGGTTGTTGTGTTCTTGCGAGTAAGTGTATATCATCTGGTGTTGTCAAGATCCATAAAAACCGGTGAGCGTACGCGAAAAGAGTACACACTACGAGTATCATCTATATTTAAAGTAGGGTGCATCAAAGCCGTCCGTCTGGGGTCGTAACCCCACTTCACAGAAAACCTTAGCCAAATAACAACTCCCTAGAGGGTAGTTGTGCTTCTGTCCGTGAGTGTGCTCAACAGTAGTCTCATAAGGAGCAAATAGAGATGGCATCGCACGAGTGATACTTAATTTGCTGCAAGCGTTCATAGGCTACGGTAACCGCTTTACATCATGTGCACCGTTTGCTTATATGCCTCCCGACGTTGTATATATATATATATATATATAACGTATTCGTATGATTTTTCGGTGTATCCGATATTATGCGGCTGTAAGGTGGGTGGTTGTCAATGAGAAATACAATGCAATTAGTGTCACACTATAATTTAAAATCAACACTTGTAATCAATGTTCAGGAAAATACGAAACGAGAGGACAGTCCCGAGACGTCGTCACTCGCCGCCGTTTGCACCAACACTCCCTTTCTCCCAGTGTCTTGATTCTATCATGGCGCGCCGCCGTTCGCGCGCTTTCTTTCGTTTTAAACATCCATACTCATGACCGGATGCGACATATATATATATATATATATATATATATGACTAATATATAAAACGCGAGCTCGGTTCTCACTGCCTACTCCGCAAGGACCTTGGCATGATAATCTATACAGATAAATAAAATTGGAGTGTCTGTTTGTAATATTGAAATAATCGCTTTTTACCAAATGCATATGGATGTACACGGTACATATACCAAAACGAATATTTTTACAATTTTTGTCTGTGTGTTTGTTCCGGCTAATCTCTGACAGAGCTGGACCGATTTTAACGGGACTCACTGGCAGATAGCTGATGTAATAAGGAGTAACTTAGGCTTAGAAAATTTATTTATAATTATCAATATAAATAAATAATATTCTACCCGGACGTAGTCGCAGGCACAACTAGTATATAAATATAATGATTTTGTATAAATAGTGACATTTTCAAGCTCGATCGACGTAATGTAATGATGTCTTTTTTTTTAATTTCCAGTCCGAAATCGCCGCCCAACAGCCCCAACCTGGAGCCGTCCAGCGAAGACGAGCTGAAAGGAATATACATCAATTGCTGGAAGGTAGGACACACGGACAGTTTCATGTGTATGCACCTAACATACTAACGAAACGGACGGACAGACGCGCTGGTGACCGAAGATAAATAAAAAAAAAACGTGTACGTCTCGGGACGGACAGAAGTGATAACTTAAACTAATCCGCTACCGTATGCGTAAGAGAAAGGGAAGCCAGACAGACCGGCGCCGTAACGCGTTACGTAACGAAGCGGTTTACCCTCCCATAAGAAGTTATCACTTCAAAAAATGTCTGCCAGTGGTCGGAGTCACAACAAGTACGTCACAAGTGACATTTGTTACCCTCACGAACTTGTGGTATTTTTAACGGGACAGGCCCACCACTCTTTTCCACCACTGTGTCTCCTGTGTAGCCAGAATTAACAGCGGTGACCACCAAAAAGGCAATGAACAGTGAAGTCCATTGCTGTCCCGGGGGTTAAACTACAGCCGCCTTGGAACTCACGACGAATTTAAAGGAGTAGGAAGTTTTAGAATTGACTTGTGTGAACTTGTGGTATAATAAATATAAGGTTCTTACGGGGTCGGCAACGCAAGAGTGACATCCCTGGTGTGTTGCAAATGTCCATAGGCTACGGTAACTGCTTACCATCATCCAGGCCGTACGCTTTTTTGCCACCTTAGTGGTATAAAAAAAAAGTATTTTTTATTAGAAATTATTTTTATCAAAGTACTAATACAGTAGTAAAATTTTCATTGATTGCACTGTTTTACAAGAAAAAGAATGATTATTATCTATATAATACAAACGAATTTATAAATACATTATCCATTTTATCAAATTCAATAACTACGAGGAAATTTTTCACACACGTATGTATAGTCTGAGAGTGAAGGTCACGCGAATTTAGTGCTTTTCCTCATCCCAAAAGCAGCTAGCGTGCCTAAACAAGTTTTTACATCAATATCCTCGAACAATAACGAGCTGTCCCGGCAAACGTTGTTCTGCCATATAAATTATTTCTTATTAATTTTTACATTTTTTTTTCTGAAATGTACTTTATTACCTGTTCTCATACCTACCAAATGTACATAAAAATTTCATAAAAATCGGTCGAGACGTTTCGGAGTAATGCGACCACAAACACCGTGACACGCGATTTTTATAGATATATAAAAGTATATACATATATAAAGCACAAGAATTTGTTTGTTTGAATGCACTAATGCCTGGAACTGACAGTTGGATTTGAAAAAATATTTTTGCATTTGATAGCCCAATTCTTGAAGAATGTTACAGGCTATTTATTCCACGTCACGATACGACGCTTAAAAGCTGAGGAAAAATAATGAAAGTAAATAAAAATATTTGTGCAGCCATGCAATTCTCTAAGCGACTCGTAATGGCTGTGTGCGTCGCTGTGATCACAGATGTCACAGCTTTGACATCGTCTACTGCGATCACGGCTTTTTATTTGGTATTCTATAGGGCTGTAAGCGTACGCGAGGCTGTTTGCCTTGTAGAATACCAATTCCAAACGCAGCCTTGCGGCGCTAGTGTCGCACAACCATGAAAAGCGACACTAAGGAATTGCAATTTTGTGTTCAAGGCTATTACAGCCGATGTTTCCGAGGATGTAAGGATGTTTGCTCTTGCTGAATTGCATGACTGTTCATACGCGGTAGAAGTGGAACCTTCAAAAATGTGAACTTCAAGATAATTAGGTGAATGTAGAATTTCAGGAGTAGGATCATTGAAGAGTTTATTTATGATGATATTGATCATACTTGAAAAATGTTTTTATTAAAATATTGTATATGTACCACGGTTGTTGTGACGCCTTATCTCAAGCTTCGTAATACGCAGACGCGCACACACACGTACAACGCTCGGTCCCTGTAATAAACACTATATAATGCCTTTTATCTCACTCTTCTCTAAGAGTTTGCTCTTTTCAGAGTGACGCTTGCGCCACCCCGTCCCCTGGGGTGATCGCTTCAGATGAAGCCTTTGACGCCTTCCCGGCTAAAGGCAGTCCCAGGGGGTGTTTTAGTCAGTAGGAATCTGACATCACCAGTTCGTTCGCACGAAACAGTATCTTATGCAAGATCTCACCTCCTCCCTCCCGTTTTCCGGAGGGTGCCCCTCACGGAAGAATGACTAAGGCACACCCGCGTGTGTGGGTTAGTCCTTCTTTTGTGGGCCTACAATTTTCTTAAGCGAAAAACAAACAAAAAAAAACTCGCACGTTAAATCCTGCAGATGTATATGGTTGTCTCTTTTTACTGTCGCCTTTTCATTTCATCGAGTTTAAAATCACAACGATGGTAAAGAAGTTTACACTAAAAAAACCTACGGGATACCGAAATACGCGGGAAAGATGGCGCGGACTGCGGCTGGTGTTAAAATAAATCGACTGACTTTATTGCGAGCTTCACTTAGAATCGAATGTTGGTACGCTTCTATGTCAGTTCAACAATTTGGAATATGTCTGTTGCTTTTTTTAACGTCGGGAAGCATATCAGCATACGACCCACCGGATGTAAAGCGGTTACCTGTAAACTCTTGTAACACATTGAGTTATACTAGCGCGATGCTACTCAAACACTACTAAAACAGCAACTGTCTAGTAGCTTACTGACCTCACTCACACGCAGGAACACAACCACCCTCCAGAGAGTTGTTATGCACGCAAACGTTTGTCCTGTGTAGGAATCGAACCCACGAGTATCTCATCGACATCCCGCCAATTCGTATATTTGTCGGCAAAAGTTCACCGCAATGTTCACTAGGCTTCATATTGTATAGATGTATAAGGAAACTATTGAAATATGATAATTCCTTTTATTTATAAATCGGACAGAGTAACTGCTTAGTTCGAGTACAAAATAATAATCCCGCTCCAAATGGTGTGCACACTTAATATTCAGTCATAAACAACCCCACCACTCCCGCCATTACGCTGCTGGCGCCATTTTGTTTGGAGAAACCTAGTGACATGAATCGCAATAGATTTAGGTCCTAATAAATCAAGTTTACATTAAAACTTTGGTAGAAAAATGTAACGTTTAAATATAATCTTGATTTTATAATTTACGTTAAATCATTATATTTTAAAAATTATAAACAATCTTGAATCGGAAGTCAACAATCAAATCCGGATGTAAATTAAACATTTCTTTTTAATACAACTAATACAATAAAATGAAATTATTTAAGCTATTACAATAAACAAAATGATTGCCGCCCACATATACTTCATTTAATGGGCATGGAACCTTCTAGAATTAATAGATTGTTTTTTTCTATCCCAGGATGACTCTAACGACTGGGTGTGGGGATGGAGCAGCCGTCCTGACCAGCAACCCCCCAAGTGAGTATAAATTATAGGAGTACATGGTTTCCCTATATCACTAAGGCGGTGGTGTTTAGATAAGAAAAAGCATGCTCCGTTGGTTCGGACATGTTATAAAGAATGATGAAACACATCCTACATCCCTCCACTGTCGCATAGTATATGACTATGCGAAAGTGGAAGGATGTAGCACCCGAGGAAGGCCAAGATTTACCTACCATGACCAAATAAATCGCGTTTTACCAGGTGAGTTATGAATTTTAAAGAAGCGAGTGAGGTATATAAGGATCGCGTATCTTGGCGCTCTCTACGGTTCTCTCTGCCTACTCCGCAAGAGACGGCGTGAAGTATACATACATGTATAGTATGTATATAGTATGTATACCTGTGGTATTTCTATTTATTTCAATCTTGAAATGTCACTTTTAGAAACTTGTAGATCTCGTTTTTTTTGTATATTGTATTAACTCGAGGTAAAATGCTCCGTTGGTTCGGACATGTAGAAAGAGTGCAGGATGGAAGAATGACGAAACAGAGCAATGCGAAAGTGGGAAGGATGTAGGAGCCGAGGAAGGCCGAGACTAAACTTCTATGACCAAATTGGTCGTATTTTATCAGGAGTCCTAGGAAACGGCGAGCGTACGTGAAAAGAGCTATGAATGTTAATGACGTGAGTGAAGTGTGTAAGGAGCGCGTGTTATGGCGCTCGGTCCTCTCTGCCTACCCCGCAAGGGACCTGGCGTGAAGTTATAGATATACGTATTAGCGGACCCGGCGACGTCTCCCTCCCCGGACAAGGAGCGCCACATTAATTTCAGTCTCAAGAATTGGTGACATACCGACATCAACGACTTTTTTTTTTATTTTCGCCCAAGAAATTGAAGACCCACAAAGGAAGGACCAACCCACACCCGGGTGTGCATTGGTCATTCCTCCGTGAGGGGCACCCTCCGGAAAACGGGAGGGAGGAGGTGAAATCTTTTAGAGATACCATTTCGTGCGAACGAACTGATTATGTCGGATTTCCACCGACTAAAACACCCCCTGGGACTGCCTTTAGCCGGGAAGGCTACAAAGGCTTCATCTGAAGCGATCACCCCAGGGGAACGGGGTGACGCAAGGGAAGACATCAACGACACCTACCGGGTCCAATTGTGTTTCCAAACCAGTAAGGAACCCATTGACATATACACACAAACATTTCAACCAAAATCGGTCCAGACGTTTAGGAAGAGTTGGATGACTAACACACGTACAGAAGAATCATCAATATATTAATACGTGAAGCAAAAACTTTGTCCCCCTTTTCACGAAAATGACGCGAAGGAATATGAAAGGAGAATGACCAAATATGTATGGGAGTTCGGCCCACTTGCGTCAGTCATGCGTCTTGACCAAACCATCGGCAAAACAAAGGAAATATATTGTAGATGACTCAAAAGAAATATTATTTCAATACGAATAGGGGTTATCGAGTATTTTTAAATCAAATTAGGCATTTTGAGGTTATGTTTTGCGAGTGTAAAACTCATCGATGTTAAAACTACAAGGTACAGAGGGGATGTTATATTTTAGTAAAGATTATATGGATTTGTAAATACGATGCCATGTGCATAGATCAAGCGTACTGAACACCTACGTTAAATGCATCTTCAAATAATTAAACCACAGGATAAGTAGGTAGTAGATATTTAACTTCAACTTGTTATGTTCATATATATGTATTATACATTGCAATTGGGTTGAAGTAGCTCAACATCACTTTTGACTGAAACAAACCTTACCTGGACGTTGTGCACCCCACGATACTGATGGAACAATAGCTAGAATGGGGAAGAACGCAGCAAAAGATTATTTGAAGAATTGTTGTTCACTCGGGTGAGTGTGGTAACCATATAGCACCTATATTGGCAGTCAGGGTGGCAATGTGCAACTTACATTACTTGGTTGTAAGCATTGGCAGGCTATGGTAACTATTTAACATCGGGCGGATTGTATGCTTATATAATTACTTACATTGGTCTTAATCACAGAATATTCATTGGAGATAAATAAGAACACCTAGTATATTGACACTTTTATTTATATTTATTAGGTTCTTATATATATAAAAAAAATATTTCTTTAAATGGTTTATTACAATTTTTATCATCAATAAATATATTAAATAAAAATCTAAAAATGGAGTAGGAGCCTGTACATCTTTAAATATACCCTAACTTAAATACCAAATTAACAAATTATGTGCGCACTGTATTGTTCATTTTCCTACAAAACAATTGTAGCAGTAGCCGACCAATACCTCTCTAGACATTTAAACAAATATGTTATTGAACTGATGTGCCTCCACTTTATATGAGCTCTGATAATTATTTTGTCCTAATATATGGGGAGCATTTTCTACTTTTTAATTAATCTCCACAGCATACAGTTCATTAGGAATATGTTCTCCAAAGTAAAACTGCTATCCCAAGGGCACATAATACATATGTTTGTCAATTCATCCTAATTTCCATTGCCTAACTGACGACAGCATATTCTAGCACAGTTAGGTACATATAATATGTTGTACATTAATAATATATCAAAACCCAAAAACATGTGCCTCATGTTGATAAATGTAATTAAGATCCATGCAATTCTAGTTCTTGTGGCTTGACAAAAAAATGATGAAGGCACTGGAACTTTACGTGCAGCCTCGATGAATTTCTGGTTAATTTCCTCTAGCAGTGATCAATTATCATCATGGAACTGTTGTCTTTGTATTACTCAGCTGCTCGTCAACACTCTTTCCAGTCGTGATACCTAGAATAACATATATATATTAGGTGGACAAAATTAAATATGTGTATACTGTAGGAGTATCAAAACGATTTAAATGATTTGAATGGAAGTATAAAGATCCCAGCTAGATAAAGATAAAGTAACAATGTATAAATTATAAAAAAATATATATAATTTTAGGGAAACATCATAAAAAAATATGTTTATGAAACTATGTACCATATGAACTGGAATCCATCTAAGTATAACATTCCATTTCTGATATTCTGGTGATAACTCTGTATAATTGAGATCTTATTATCAATATGTCAACATCCACATTCAAGGGCTACTTGTTGATGTCCAAATTCATTTGAAGGTTTGACTTCAAATGTTACTTAAGCCCATATTAATGTATATATAATTCCCGGCATAAGATGCTACCGTCTGTAATCTGTAACAATTAAAAATTATTGTTTAATTGATACACAATAATCTAAAAACATAAGTTATTAATGTAGTCTTACTATGTCAGTTATTATAAAACATAATAATACCGCTGTATTTTATAAACAATCAATGGTGCAGCTTCTAATATGGGTGAGTGTAGATATGTGTTCACAATTCTTATCTAGGCGCGGTCTATACTTTTATTCATATACTTAATAAAAGGTTACCAATATATATATATGAACTAAAAAATAACGTAACACTCACCGGACTGAGCACCATTCAAGGAATGTACTAGTTGTTGGTATGATCAATGGATATTATAATATTTCCACACGTTGATTTCACAATTAATTTCACATGTATAGAAATTAAACAAAACAAAGTAATATATATTACGAAAAATGAAATAGAATAGATTAAGGATTTGACTCTTGTCTATGGACACGTCGCTGTATAAGGATGCGATTGGAATTCGATTTCAATGGGTTAAAAAATCGATTCAATCGGCATTGAAATGTACACTTATTTGTACGCAACAAAAAACATAATAATAGTACACAGTTTTTCACTATATCTGGCATAGATCTCAATACCCACTGTGTTATTGTTTCTATACAGTGCTACCATGAAATAAAATGGAATGTACCGTTATCCCTTTACCTTTTTATTCTGATCTCACGTAATTACAATAATGTTGCAAGTTGTTTGTTTGTGACATAAAGTACCTTCTGAGAACTACGTAATACTTACGTTTTATTAATAAATTGAAAGTAAAAAACAATCGATTAAATAATTACGCCTAATCTAACACTTTGACATTGTATGAACTGGGCTTAAACAAAAGCCTGTATCTTACTACTAATGGGACTAACAGGACTCCTGTCTCTCTATAACTTCACACCAAATCCTTTGCGGGGTAGACAGAGAAAACAAAGCGCCACATAACTCGATCCTTACCGTCCTTACACACCTCACTAGCTTCATTTACCGAATAATATATGTTAAATCGATTATGTTATGATTAACAACTTTTGCTGAAGAAATATTTTGAGTAGTGGGGTTACTCATGCATCATGATTGTTTATTAACATTTTTATATGAAGGCTAGCTATTAAAATGAATAGAAGCTTTTCATATTCACTTTATAAGCAATGAATTATAAAGGTTCTGAATTACAAACGATTATTTAGTATATTTTATAATCGATAATCGATTACAAAATCATCGCAACCCTAAACTGTCATTCTCCATTTGTAGTCATAAGCGGAAATGCAAATAACTTTTAATACTCAACTTTTAAACCCCTGTTCCAATAGGACTGAAAAAAATACGTGAACATTATCAATTTAGAAAAGGATTTTTAGAGTATAAATGGTGAAGACGCAAGGTGGGCCCACATTTGGTCATTCTCCTTTGACACCGTTGAAGTTTATAAGGAGAAGAAGTGCAGAAAGCTAAACTTTTTTTTATAATAATGCTTGGAAAATACGTTATATTAATAAAAAAAAATAAAAAAAGACATAATAATATGGCTTTGACACACATATACCCAAATATAATAGATACCTACTCTTTTGTTTATGATTAAAGTCTATAAAGAAGAGATTAATTCTATTGGCTGAATTATTGGTCTTTAGTATTATTTGTCTATAATCTTGCTGAATGTCAATAATCATAATTATGATAATGTCATAGTCGTGACATGTCTAATATATATTTGTGCTTTATATATTAGTTATTAAAACATTTAAAATTAAAAATTTAATGAATCTTGGTCGAATTTCGACCACCAGGCGATCACTAGCATGTATTAAGAAAGACAAGACTGTCGCAGACTGATTTATTGCAGCGAACATTGTAGGTACTGAGTGCAGTACAGAGAGGGTGAACTAAATTAAACTATTCCACTGCAACCTTCGGCTAAACACAGAGCTTCGTTTGTTAAATGTCAGAGTACACCACGTGCAGGCGTGGTTGGCTTTGACTCGTAAAGATTATTGTGAGCAACTGTTGTCGAGAGCGGTGACGCAGTGGTTACTAATGCTACTTTGACACCAACGCTCGTGAGTTCGATTCCCACACAGGGCAAACATTTGTGTGTATGAACATGTATGTTTGTCTTGATCTAGGTGAGGTTGGGCGCATCAAAGCTGTCTAATTTGTGAAGTACCTTCACCTCACAGGTGACCGCGGCCAAATAACAACCGCCTGGAGGGTTGTTGTGTTTCTGCTAGTGAGTGACGTCACCAGTGAGCTCGTAAGGCGTTGCTGTGTTAGCAGCAGAGGTGTCGCGCGAGTACGGTAACCGCTTTCCATCACGTGGGCCGTATGTTTGTATACCTCTCGACGTTGTTTAAAAAACTTACATAAAACAAAATCACTGGCTAAGTGTTGCAGTTTTAAGGGCCGGGCCAGGGTATATGTCATGCCCGCCATGGCTATATATTACAAATTGCATCATTATTGTACGATGCCCGTGTTGTTCCAGAGACTGGCGGTTCAAGCACCCCCAGAGCGCCCGAGGACCGCCTTCGGCCACCTCCTCCATCGAGGTGTTGGAGCAGCAGCTGGCAGTGCCCGCCATGCAACAGGTGAGACACTTCAACACAACATTAACCGACCCTCAAACTTGGCTCTATCAGACTATTGCATACAGTGGAATTTTCTCCTTCCTAGCTTTACCCCGATTCCAGATCCATTCCTGCCTGCACTGAAGACGAATGATGAAGGTGGGATGATGGGCGGTGGGCTTCTCCCATTATTCTTCTTTCTTAGCGTCACCCCATTTCCTAATCCATAAGGGTTGCCTCGGTCCACTACCTAAGACTAAGCATTTGACGAAGATATCGATTTTACATGGAACTACTGCCAATAACCAGACCTTCCTTAGGTAAAGTTAGTCTTTCGAAATATATTTTCTTGGACGCGCTGGTTTCCTCCCAATGTTTTCCTTCACCGGCGAGCGAGTGATCATTACAAATATGTACATAAATCCGACAACACGAATTTAGTGATACAGTATGCCAGGAGCCACGATGTCGGGAGCCGGCTATAAATAAATAAATATTGTCGGACATTACACAGCGACATCTAGCCCCAAAGTAAGCGAAGCTTGTGTTATGGGTACTAGACAACTGATAAACATACGTAAATACATTTTTTTTTTGTAAATATGTACATACTTATTATACATAGAAAATACCAAGACCAAGACAAACAGACATGTTCATGCACACAAATGTTTGTACTGTGTGGGAATCGAACCCACGAGCGTTGGTGTCAAAGTAGCGTAACAGCGCGTTTCACCACTGCGCCACCGAGCTCGTCAAATAAACCGGCGAGCGTGCATGAAAAGACCTATGAATGTTGAAGAAGCGAGTGAAGTGTGTAAGGACTGCGTCTTATGGTGCTCGTTTCTCTCTGCCTATCTCTTTTTTTTATACAACTTCGGGAGGCATACAAGCATACGGCCTACCTGATGTAAAGCAGTTACCGTTAGCCTATTAATAATTTAAGTATCACTCGCGCGATGCCTCCTCTGCTGCCTACACAGCAACTTCTTAGGAGCCTACTAGTGACCTCACTCACACGCAGGAACACAACAATCCTTTAGGGAGTTGTTATTTAGCTGCGTTTATCTGTCAGGTGGAGGCACTTCCCCAGACGGGCTGCTTTGATGCACCCTACCTCTGTTAAAACCTCGCAAGGTACTTGGCGTGAAGAATATACATACATACGCCAGGATTGGGACCAGGGACCAGTTGGTCAAAAGGTGGGTTGTTTATCCGCTGGGACATCACTGCTAGGCTTGTGCTATTGTTATACATTGTTGGTGTCGTCCGCAGAGCCACTGCCTGTCCGTGCGCCGCAAGTGCCTGTTCAGCCGAGGCGCGATCGCCGCCGTGCTCGTCACCAACCTCGTCTCCCTGCTGCTTGGCGCTGGCATAGGGTGAGTTAATACTTGTCAATGTTTCGCTTGGTGAGTTTTTTTTGAAGTGAAAACTTCTTTAGCGGCGTTGTGCACTTTTTGGGATGAGTAAAAAATGTTAAACTCGCGTCAGGACACGCGACCCTGACCGTAAGATTTTGGTGAGAATTAGAACTTAAGTTGGCAGCAGCGCTAAAACATTAGTTACCTCTAATTAAACAATTAAAACATGAAGCGCTAGATCGTTCATAAGTCATTATTTTCTCGCGACCAAACGCAACGTAGTTTATCAACATCGCTGTTTGGTTTAAGCGGCGCAGGGCGCTTGCGTGAGTGTGCGTGTGTGTTTGTTAGACATGGGTAACTCAGCAAAAAATCGTGCGAAATTATTCCCTAACCATTCCAAAATATTTAAAAATGCACAACGTTAATGTTCAAGTTTCCACTTCTGCCGGCACTCCCGGAGTGCAACCCGTTTTTTTTTACAAGTTCAGCATAGTGGCTCCTCTTTGCCTGATGGTAAGCGAAAGAGGAACCCATATCACAACTGCAACCGACAAAAGAGTACACAGTATCCTGTCAGTTGCCGCTGCCATCCTGACCCGCAAGATGCTTCTACACGCTTCGTTTGAAGGATCCCATATTGTAGGAAGGAGGGAACACATGTGCAGGCAAGGCGTTCCACTTTTTAATGGTACGACAAAGATAGGAGTTGCCGAACTTTTTGGTACGCGAAGAGATATTCTCATCAGTGGAACGATGACATCGCAAGCCCGCACGTGGTTCTATGACGGAAGGGAGAGGGTGGGATAAGGGAGAACAGTTCTTCAGAGCACTCGCCTCGTACAGGCGGTAAAATACGCGTAAATATGTGTAAATTCAACGAAATAATATTCTTTAAATTTTCTCTTGCTATTATTAAAATACAAATTCGCTTTACATCTGGTAGGCCACGAACTTGTTTGCCCCCCGACGTTGTATAAAAAAAGATCAGCGATTGATCGGTTGTGGAGACATGCTTCTGTTAGCTCGGTTGTAAGTAAGTCTTGTTGATGAAAATGATGATCAGAGGATTCCTCGGAACAATTGGCCCATTAAGAGGAGATGTAGGAGCCGAGGAAGGCCGAGACTTACCTACCATTGTAAATAAAACAAGTACTAATCAAAAATATTTACGTATAATTGAGAAAATCAGTAAAACTAAAGCAAACGGAACTTATTATACTGAAAAAAAAACACATTTTTAGTGGCTTTCGTTGAAACTCTGTATACAGACACTTATATATAGGGCGCGGACTATTCATCTAAAAAAAGGGTGGACGTCGCATCTCACTTGATCAAATCAACTTGCACAGCCAACGTGTTAAAGAAGCGAGTGAGGTATGTAAGGATCGAGTCACGTGGCGCCCGATTCTATCTGCCTACCGCGCAAGGGATTTGGCGTGAAGTTATAGATAGATAGAAAATTCCCAATTTGTTAAATGCAACGATTCATTTGGTGAGGGTTATGTGCCCGCAACACAGATATTAATAATGATGATACTTATTGTTATGTTTGTTTCAGGGTGTGGTTGAGTAGGAAAGGCATGCTGCCTCCCAGACTCATCATACTGAACTAGAGCGTACAAGACTGACCGGGACGGGGTTCGTTGCCAAACCGACTGGAAATTATCGATAGTATTGTCACCAGACACTAGTTAGCACCAAGAAAATAGCCTACGGAGACCCAATGGCGCGATTTTGTGTAGTAAAACAACTCACCGCTACGGGTCGGGGGGTAAAGTTGAACGCGTAGCTCTTATTGGCTATTTCGTAGATAAACGTCGCGTCACCTATCAGCTTATTGGTTAATATATTCTCCCCATTGGTCACTAGGCCCGATCGATATTTTGGCGCTAAATCACCATTTTTTTGTGAGTGTGGGGAGCATTCGTGCGCAGTCATGCGTGGTTTAATAGTTTGTGCTGGATAGTGACATTTGTAACAGCAGATTACCTGAACGGTAGTTACAAAATGAAAACTAAAATGATTAGTGCAAATTCGTGTGAAAATTAATTTCACCGATATATTGCAGTGAATAATTATTATCGTCTCTTTGATACATCCATAATTTTTAGTCGACTTGGTAAATGGAAGTATTTTATTATTATGTAAATTGTGAATTATAACAATATTGTTTTATATTTAATTTTTATAAATCTGGAAAAGAACTAATTTCTTTAGTTTATTTAAAATACATATGTCGGTATGTGTAAGTAGTTTTTGTCATAAATGAGTTGAGTATATTTTTATTCGTGGATTAAAAAATAATTTGATAAACCAATATTGTTATAATTAGGTATAACACGTGTTTGACTGTTAGTCGAGATGGATAGATAAAAAACAGTGTATTTTGTAGTCCTATGCCACATTTGTATTGTCAATATTTCGTTTTTTTTTTTGGCTGGTTTTCATGATTTTAATATTTCACGGTGATCTGTGCCTCAATTTTATGTAATATGTGTGACGTATCTAACGTCATACTTAATCTGACTTCTTCTTAGTTTTAATTTTGGCGTTCGAACCTCACTCTGAGAACAATTTTGTTATTATGAAGTGTGTAAGATTAACTTACGCGTAATTTGATTAGGACTCTCCGTGGCGTCAAAATATCCAAAGGAAGAAGGTAGTAAGCTTTTTTTCGTGGCAAATTGTGAGATATTCAACAACGCTAACTGAACCTGGGCGCAGTTGTCCCTAAAATTTACATGGTCTGTCATTGTGAGAATCAAACCACATCAGTAGTATTGGTGAAAATAGCGACGACGTTTCTGAATATTTTGCAGTAGAAAGCAAACATCTTTTCCACATTGTGTTCACAGATTAAACCTTTCATAGTTTTCATGTTCTCTCCAGTTTACTGTAAAATAATATACCATTTCTCGGGACGCGATAATGAGTAATGGAGACTATTGTATACTCAAATACTTATATAAAATTTTATATCTTCACAACTTGTTTGCGAGTGTTGATTGCCAAAATTAAAGCGAAACTGGTGAAACAGCAGATAAATTTTCGCTGCCATAGATTCTACAATTTCTAGTTAAGACCTGAAATATTGAAATCATTGATAAGTAGTAAACTCTCCTCTATTCATATTTTTGTATGAGAATACTAGTTTATAAGGGTATTGAATATATATATATTTGTTTTTAATTCAAATTAAAAATATAATACCGTTATACAATAAGAGTAAATAAATTTTTACCGCGTTATAATCTATGCCACAATCGCCTTTTCTAATTAAAATAAAACCATAATAGTAATAAAAAAGAAAATTCATACAATGTACTGTCGGCTTAATATGTTTTTAGTTCTGTGTTCTGCTCTGTAGTGCCCTCTGTTTGCTAACCACCACAGGGCATTTTTGGGCTAGCACACTATGCATGAGCAGTATTGACGCCTTGAGGCCCGTTATATACTTGGCGCCGTAACGCACATGGCGGAATTCAGCCACGCGGGCATCAACAGGTTAAGCTTATTATATTTTTAACTTGAATAACTTAGGTTTTGTATTGTGGATTTAGAATAAGTCTAAACATTCGATGTTAAATTTCACTCTCCATATCGATTTTAACATATATTCCAAGTTCACTTATTTTTGGCGTTAAATAAAAATGGGGGTAAATCTATATGTATTTATATGGTAAGATAAATACTTAAAATTACTTTATGAAACGTTGTTTTCAAGTAAAAAAAAAATAAGTGGACTTTGGCCTTCTACTGCGTCAAGCGAATGTCCACAACGGAGATCTGGCGAAAACGAGCACATTATATTACAAGTTCCCATGCTATTATATATATTCTACTACAAGAACTGATATATATATATAGTATACATTCGAAAAATAATTGCTGTTAAATATTCTTCAATTATTCAGCGTTAATAATAATAAACAAATCTAAAATGACGGCCAAGTGTCCTTTCACCGCACACTACTATTATGGGGTCATGAAAATAGCTTGCGAATGAGAAAGCATGACTTACGCCGCCAATTCAGATTTGCTTCTATATCGCAGGTTTATATTTATGTGTTTAACATTTTGCTAAGCACCATTCTCGCTTGCATCTGCTTGATGCAGAGAAACTTCTTATACATAAAAGATATACAAAATATGTATATATATATGCGGCTTATAAATACAGTGTATCCCAGAATCATTGCCACATATAATAACGTCTATATTTTTTCTTAACGAAATATTGATGGTTTAATATTTATATTGACGTATCAAAGTATTTATATAGTCGTCAAAAAACAAAAACATTAAATCTTTTTGGCTATTTTTAAAATGAACTTGATTTAAGGAATGTTTATTGGATTTTATTTAGTTATTCCAAAGTTATTACTTTTGAATAAAAACTGTCTTAAAAACAAAAAAATCTTTGTTTTTTCCATTAATCTTAGTCAAGTTTTAGTCATTTTCGAATGTGCAGATTATACTAGGACACACTGTATAATAGTTACAAATTTTGTATGTATTTGTATGAAACTTCACAATTCGTGCTGTGATCAAAAATGGAAAAAAAAAATGTGTAAAATGCATAATAGACAAAAAAAAGTAGGGAATTAATTACTCAATTGGTCGTAATATAATAATTTATATAAAAAGTTATTTTTCGCCAGGAGCGTGTTTTTTTTTTACATATTCCTCCAATTTCCGCTACATCTAATCTACTTTCACTAGGTTTTGTACCTAATGCTGTATTTTTAAGTTTAATTTAGTAGGTGAGTTTGATTCGCTAGGCATCTCTTTTGTCGTCGTTTTCTCTCATCGGAATATTGTGACAGTAAATGAGCTTCAATTTATTATATTTCTAAATATTCATCTGAAAAGTCCTTCTGTTTGCGTTCTGCTTAGGCGCGGATGTATTCTTTTTCTGGCACGATAGCTAAAAGCATGCATATTATTATACCATGGCTAAAAGCAATGTATTATAAGGTCACAAATATTTTGCCTTTTCCGTGATTATTGTATCTTGTATAATAAAAAAACGTGGTTCCAATAATATCAGAAAATTATATTTGTTTAATTTAGTAGTAGTAGTTAGCGACAAGATAGAGGTACAAAATATATATAGAGGACTGTAACATCCACGGTGTATTGTAGCTAACAAAAATATTTGTAAGACAATCCTTTTTTTTAACTTGTATTTTGGAAGCAAGTCTCAATTTACTGTCACGAATATTATGTATGCAAAATTGATGTAAATATATATTACACAACTTTGTAATCTCTTCTCGTAAATACTTACAATATAAGCATACGCATTTTTATCAATATTTTGTTTTATTTTTTTTCTATTTCCTTCCCTCCATAGACTTAAAAGAAGTTTTTTTTGTTCTTTTTAGCCCCGTAGGGAAAGGCAAAGGGATCTATCCCATACAGCCAAGTCTTCAGTTTAGAACCATTTGAAAATCTTAATTATATGTTCCAGCTTCAGGAACTGTGCTGAAAAAATACTTGGGAAGACCTAATCAACCCAATTTAAATACCACCCGTAAAACGATAGTGATTTTTACTTATTTATTCACGACTTCCAAAAAGTGCATAAACGTGTTATATTTGAGTTTTTTCATTACTGTATAATTTCACTAGCACTTATATTACAAAATCACTATCGAAATTGTCACATAAAACTAATTTTATACTGAATTGTAAAAATTTCAAGTAACAACAATGTCACTCGTCAAAAGCGCGGGAAGAAGTTTTAGGTAATTTATTTATGTTACCTTCAACCAATTTCAGATCCAGCTAGTTTGTATTAGGCCAACCCGATTTACATTTTTATGATTTTATTTCACGCATGGCAGCATTTAAACCAGTTTGTCCACGCATCCCTATTACCCTTACTGTTCCCAGGAGGTTTAGTTTTATAAACCGCACGCTCATGTATCTACTGATTTAATAATCTTGTTGTGTAATATAAATAAATGTTTCCCAACAAATAACATTTAAACAAAACTTAGTACATATATATGTAATTACAATTTGAAATTAGATATTTCTGAAACCCTAAACAGTTTATCCCCGTGCATTATTGGATGTACTTTCTAGCACATTTTTAAATGTAATGTGCTTGTCATTCAAAATTACTCGCAAAATTGCTGATTTTTTGTGTTCATAGTTAAAGAAAGTTAAGAAATGATAACTAGCCATATCGATGTTACGAAAAGAATATTGTGTATACCGTCTAGTGAGTTATCTTTTTCTACCCCTATATCTTGGTCGAACGTAGTTAATCATGTCACATTCAAATTATGGTTTTAAAGTTATTAGAAGGTTTGGACGTCGATCTAGTAATCGAACCCATCGATCTAGTAGTAAACTAAACTACATGCTAAGTCTAAACTCAATGAAACTTTTGTCTAACTAACGGTACGGTTTTATACGGTGTACATCAAGGATGTGTCTTGGGTCCACTGTTGTTTATTATTTACATTAACGATTTACCTAAAATAACTAATAACCCCATATCTCTCTTTGCGGATGATAGCACGGTCACAATAGAGTGCTAAAATTATAACATGTACGAAAATGACATAAATGAAACACTGGTTGATATTATAAAATGGTTATGTAATAACAATCTAAAAATAAATGTCCACAAAACTAGTATTATGCACTTTAATCAAAGAAAAACGGGAAGCTCTAATATTAATGATCTTGACAATAATATAAAAGAAGTAAACGATGTAAAATTCTTAGGGATCATAATAGACAAAAAGCTTAACTGGAAACCACATACAGAAGAAATATATAAGAAATTAAGTTCATCTGCATATGCATTGAAGAGACTAGCTCCCACTGTAAATAAGCACATTACTTACTGCCTATCATGGAACTGCTGGTCAAATAATAAGATATGGGATAATATTCTAATTCAATAAACAGAGAATATAATTCAAAGCGCAAAAAGATGCATAAGAGCGATGTTAAATCTTAAAATCACTGACAGTTGCATGCCCTATTTAAAAAAATAACATACTGTCTTTTCCATCGCTGTATATATATGAAGCCCCCATTTTATCTGGGCCCCTTACCGCCCTCCTCTAGGCCTTAAGAACCCACAAGGGGGCGTTATCGCTCACTTTGAGAAAGACTGCACTTTATGAACATGTGCACACATTTGGTCAATTGCGTGGTATTTAGGATATGCCAGACATGAAGGGGTTTACACCTCCTGCATTGTTCCTAAATGACATTATATTAGATGAATACTTCTCTAACTCTCTTGCATTCACGCACACGGCGCCTCAATCATAAAAATAAATCACCGATTTTTCAAAATCGAATTTCGGTTTATAGTAGTGATAATCGTCTTCTGTGGTAGAACCTACATTTGGTATTTTTTTTTATATTAGAGGGGGGCAAACGATTATGTGGGTCACCCGATGTCAAGTGGCCACCGCCGCCCATTGACATTAGCAACATTTGGTGTTGGGTCACAGATCCGTTGCCAGCCTTTTTATCGAAACATAGCCTCTTTTCTTGAAGGTACCCATATCGTATTTGGTCGGGAACACCACTGTGGGTAATTTATTCCACAATTTCATCGTACGTGGTAGAAAATGCCTCAAAAAGCGTACTGTAGTGGATTGCCTCTCATCAAGACGGTGAGGGTGGAATTTAAATTTGTGACGAGTGGTACGATAGTGGAAATCAGCGGCTGGTATTAAGTTGAACAGCTCCTCCGAGCACTCCCCATGAAACAATTTGTACAGTACACAAAGAGAAGCAACGTCTCTTTGTGTACATAGCGAGTCCAGCCGAGCGGATCTCACTGGTTTGCTGACGATTCGAACTGCTCTACGATGTATGCTATCAAATGGAGTAAGCAAATATTGTGACGCGCCGGCGCAAAGATGTGAGGCCGGACCAGGGATTTATAAAGTTTAAGGCGATGTTGAGGTGTAAAGTATTGTTTAGCTTTATATATCACACCAATTTTCTTGGATGTCAACTTAGCCTTGTTCTCTAAATGACCGCGAAACTATACATCCCTCGATATGACGACACCCAGGATACCGATTGTAGGCGACGCATAGGTATTGAAATATGTAACAACTAATGTTTATTAAATAAAATGTGGCAAGTTGGAGTGGCGTGTAGGTAAGAGACAATCAACCACCACCATGTTCCGTTTCTCTTGACCGCGGTCCCCGGCCGCGCCCGAGTTAGTTGAAAATACAAACCGATTGCTACCGCACGCTGCACGCCGCTCCAAGCGCCTGTTTGCTTATTACGTATTGTGCTTTATTTCGCATCCCCAACATTGTTTGGTCTTCGGCCGGATCGGATGTTCCATACGCCACCGCATAAAACTATGGTGAGCACAAGAAGTGCCCGAAAGAAGCAAGAAGAATCGTGCAAAGTAGAAACGCATGAACGAGAACATTCTACAATGTCACGTGAACAAAAAACTAGCAAAAAGTCAGCGTCATCGAAGTCTTCCATCGTCAAACAGAAAAGACTACTCGAGTTGAAGGCGGAGGAGGAAAAGGCGTTTATACAGATGACGCTAATTGATAAGAAGTTAGCAGTGGAGTTGGCAGAATTGGAAGAAGCGGGTAGCAGTCGCGCTTCACTATCGGAGGAACTTAAAGAAAAAGAACACGTAGTGGAAAAGTGGTTGGAATCAAGTCACCAGGAGTTATCCAGTCAACGCGCCGATGGCGGCGTTGGCCCTCAGTTGCCTGCTGGTGAACCCGCACTCGAGCCCGCACGCCCGCCGCCACCGGCCCCGCCTTGTGGCGGCACTAATGACACCGTGCACGCACTGGCGAGTGCCCTAAAGGACCTGGCTGCTTTATCTGCTACCAAAGTATGTGACGGTAATGACAAATTACTTACTCGTATGTGCACACCGCGAGACCTGCCGTCGTATTCTGGAGATCCCCTCCAGTGGTTGGAGTTCAAGAGGGCGTATGAGGAATCTTCTCAAGTCTGCAACTTCAGCGACAGAGAGAACCTATGGCGATTAAGACGGAGCCTTCATGGACCTGCTAAGGACGCGGTTACAGCACTATTCATCGGTGCTACGTCCCCAGCTGAAGTGATATCAACCTTGGAGCTGCAGTTCGGGAATCCTGATGTTATCATATCCCGAATTCTACAAGACCTGTATAAACTGCGGCAACTGCCACAGGACTACCAGAAGGAAATAATTCCTTTCTCCATTAAAGTGAAAAACTGTGTAGCAGCAGTGACCGCCATCGGTTGTGAATCCCATCTGCAGGGAACTAATGTGGTCTCGGTTATTCTCTCAAAATTACCGAGCGTTTTAATATCGAAGTGGACTGATTATAGTTATCCTATTATTAATCAAGACATTAAACCTAAACTCGTGATCCTGTCCGAGTTTCTTAGTGAGGAAGCTATAAAAATAACAAAGACATTTGTGAGTGTACAAAGTTATAACAGACCGACCTACAGCGGTTATAGTTACAACGACAATCGTAATAAGGCGCGTACTTTATTAGTGAACAATGAACTCAGTGATACGAGCGTCGTTATGAACGTTAATAAGAATAACAACTGTAGTTACTGTCGCGGAGCACTACACTCGTTACCGGAGTGCAAAAAGTTTAAAAAATCGTTGCGGAAGGATCGCTGGGCTTATGTTAAGCGATACGGTATGTGTTATAAATGTCTCAAACCACGACACAAGCAGAACACCTGCCCCGAGCCCGCCTGTGACATAGACGAGTGCGGATTGCCTCATCACCGTTTGTTACATTACACGACTAATGTAAACAAAAGCAACAACGATAACGTAAACATTACCGAAGTGATCGAGACCGACTCGCGATCGGAGACTGTAACGCACTTAAATGTAAACAGTTGTAAAGTGTTACTAAAAACTGTACCTACATGGACCTAACGGTATTGTCCGCAGTGTCGCTTTACTCGACGACGGATCGACTGTTACGCTGATAAGCGATAAGCTCGCGGCTCAGTTAGGTTTGCGCGGTATCAAACAATCCATGCGTGTGTGTGGTGCATGGGACAATAGTGAAATCGTATGCGATGGTGAGATAATGGACTTAGACATATCAAATAAACACGGAACAAAGTATTCAATCCGTGCGCGTTGTGTAAAAAATATGAACTTACCTGTGCAAAATGTATCCACCGCCGACCTTAGTAACTATGAACTGATGAAACCTGAAATAAAAGACATTATAAGTGATAAACAGTGTAAACCCGAGCTATTAATCGGGCAAGACAATTACGAGCTGCTCTTACCATTAGAAGTGGTGGGGGGTGGTGCGAGTGAGCCTTATTTCACCCGCACACCGCTGGGATGGTGTATCCATGGCTGCTTGCGATCGCTCCATCATCTGGGTGCGATGTCCGAATCAACCCTGTTCCTGCATAAAGATGACATGTATACAAACATAGAATCTCAGCGCATTCTACACGACATGCAAGAAGAAATGCGCCTGTCGTTTGCAATTGAATCCATGGGCGTGTCTGCTAAGCCTAGACAAAACATTGGAGATGTACGAGCTTGCGAGATCCTGGAACGCACTGCTAAATTAGTAGATGGGAGATGGTACGTAGGGTTGCCATGGAAACAAAACAGCTGCGAACTGCCAGACTCTTACCATAATGCTGCAGCTAGACTGAAAGGCGTCGAGAAGAAGATGAAGGCGAACCCAGGGTATGCTGCATGATACAGAGAGAGAGTCGAACACCTATTCAGCAACAGTTACGCTTCACTATATGAACAGACACAGCAATCACATAGTCCAAAAAGGATTTGGTACCTCCCACATTTCGGCGTCGACAACCCTAACAAACAAAAACTCAGATTAGTGTTCGATGCTGCTTGTTGCAGCGCCGGCACGTGTTTAAATTACTACATCCTGAAGGGTCCCGATCTTTTGACTTCGCTGTATGGCATACTCCTTAGATTTCGAGAAAACAAAATTGCATTAACCGCCGATATAAAAGATATGTTTCTGCGAATTAAAATTTTTGAAGAAGATAGAAACGCACTACGCTTCTTATGGAGACAGTCGCCTGAGCGACCGATGACGACCTACGCCATGAGCTCATTAATATTTGGAGCCAACTGTTCGCCGTTCGTTGCACAATTTATAAAAAACAAGAATGCTGAAAGACACGAGTCATCGATGCCAGAGGCTGCGCGAGCGATATATACACAACATTACATGGACGATTACATAGACAGCGTTGAAGACGAACAGACAGCTAGTAAATTGGTAAATGATGTCACATACATTCACCAGCAAGGTGGGTTCGAAATTAGGAATTGGATGTCGAACGATAAAGCGGTATTATTTAACCTACCGAATCAACCATCACAATCGACTATTTCACTAAAAAATGGTCAACAATATGATGGAGAACGTACCTTGGGTCTCATTTGGAATCCGACTTACGACACGATAGGATTTGATGTCTCATTCAAACGAATACCTACGCCTATAATGAACGGAAAAAAGAAACCAACGAAAAGAGAAATGCTTAGAGTATTCATGTCAATATTCGATGTTTACGGATTCCTATCGCCTATTACTATAAAGGGAAAAATCATGTTACAAGAAATATGGCGCAGCGGTATCAGCTGGGACGACGAGATACCAGACGCAATATATACAAAGTGGTTACATTGGCTGAGCATTGTAAAAAACATAAGTACGATACAGCTACCGAGACATTACGAATCAGCTGTGCGAGGCACCGAGCGGCCCGTACATACGACCGTGACGCGCTGTACCTACGATGCAGTTGCGAATGCACTTAACAACAAATCGCCGCCGACGGTTGTATGTTCTATGAACCTGCCTACGAGCCCCGCGCGCACGGCGCGCTGTACGCACTTAGAAATACATATATTTTCCGACTCGAGCGCTAAGGCCATGTGTGCGGTGGGATACTGGCGGTGGATAGACGAATTGAATAAACAAATACAGGTAGCGTTTATATCGAGTAAGTGTCGAGTAGCACCTGTGAAATATATTTCTATGCCGCGCCTAGAACTACAGGCCGCCTTGATGGCTGCGAGACTGCTTGCTAATATTATAAACGAGCATAGAATTAAGCCGACGAAGAAATATTTATGGTGCGATTCAACCACAGTTTTACAATGGATACGTAACGATGCACGAAATTATAAAGCATATATTGCTCACCGCTTGGGAGAAATTGATGAACTTACAAATGTGAACGATTGGAAGTACATACCTACGAAGTTGAACATCGCCGATGCTGCTACGCGAGACTCCTGTAACATTGATACGCTGCGTGGGGAGTGGCTACACGGACCGAATTTCTTGTGCGAAGACGAGAGACTGTGGCCCAAAGAATCAGATGCACAGCGACTCGATGTTCGCGGGGCAGATCTCGAATGCATAAACACTCTTCATTTCACGCCTGATTATTTACCTGCTGTGCCTGATCCCGAACGATTTTCCTCGTGGCTCCGTTTATTAAGATCTACGTACGTGGTACTGTCCTTCATAGATAAAATTAAAAAGGTTACTAGTGATACAGGCCGCACGATGATGGAGCGCGCCGAACTCCTCTTGTTGAAGTACTCGCAGATGAAGTCCTTTCCTGATGATCTTCGCCGTCTGAAACAGAAAGAAAAATTAGACAGAAAAAGTAAATTACTTACCTTATCGCCGATGCTCGATGATGACGAGATTCTTCGATTAGAGAGCCGCATCGACGCCGCGCCTGGAGTTTCGAACGATGTGAAGCGGCCTATAATACTCGACGGTCGCCGTCATGTTGCTCGTCTCATCGTCAGTCACTACCATAAAAAGGCGTGTCATGGTAATCAGGAAATGGTAGTAAATGAAATAAAGCAGCGGTACTGGATTCTTCGCTTGCGACCCACTGTGAAATATATAAGCTCTCAATGCATGGTGTGTCGAATCCGGAGGGCTCAGCCTCAACCGCCTAGAATGGGTGCCTTACCTGCAGCACGTATGTCCCATCATCAACGTGTCTTCACCTTTACCGGGGTGGATTTATTTGGACCCATGGAAGTCACAATTGGCCGACGACGAGAAAGGAGATATGGCGTTATTTTTACATGCCTCACTGTACGGGCTGTTCACATCGAGATGGTGAACGATCTCACTACGGATGCTCTCATTATGGCTCTTCGACGAATGGCCGCTAGGAGAGGTTGGCCGCGTTACCTGTACTCGGATAACGGCACCAATTTACGGGGCGCTGATGCAGAGCTTAAGTCATGTGTTCGAGAGCTTGACGAGACGAAGCTAAAGGATGAAGTCATGACCTACAGTACGGCAACGACTTGGATTTTTATTCCCCCCGCTAGCCCTCACTGGGGAGGGGCGTGGGAGCGGCTCATTAGGTGCATAAAAACCGCACTTAAGGCGATTTTGAAAGAGCGCGCGCCTCGAGATGACACACTTAGGACCCTACTGGCAGAGGTGGAGCACATAATAAACAGCCGTCCACTCACACACGTCACGGTGGAACCCAACAGCGATGAGTCTCTCACACCCAATCATTTTCTGTTGGGGGCGTCCTCAGGCTCACCCACCCTTGGAGTCTATAGCAGCACAGACGCCTTTCTTCGCAAGCAGTGGCGAATAGCGCAAGGACTGGCCGACATGTTTTGGAAGCGATGGGTCAGAGAGGTGCTGCCAGATATGCGACCCCGGACAAAATGGCACGAGGAGAGGAGGCCCTTGCAAGTGGGAGATCTTGTACTGGTAGTCGATCCCAACTCACCCAGAAACGTATGGCTGCGAGGTCGGATACAGGCAGTGCTCCCTGGGAAAGACGGACAGGTGAGAGTCGTCGAATTGCGAACGAAATCTGGGATGCTGCGGAGGCCCGCATCGCGCGTCGCCAGAATTGCCATTGGTAGTGAGTGCTGTGCCAGCACTGGGGAGGGGAGTGTAGGCGACGCATAGGTATTGAAATATGTAACAACTAATGTTTATTAAATAAAATGTGGCAAGTTGGAGTGGCGTGTAGGTAAGAGACAATCAACCACCACCATGTTCCGTTTCTCTTGACCGCGGTCCCCGGCCGCGCCCGAGTTAGTTGAAAATACAAACCGATTGCTACCGCACGCTGCACGCCGCTCCAAGCGCCTGTTTGCTTATTACGTATTGTGCTTTATTTCGCATCCCCAACACCGATGATAGGCATAACGCTGAGGGGTATACCTTCTAATCGACTAGCTACGATAAATGGGGACTTATTCACGGTAAATGCTCACACTTTTTAGGATTAAGCTGAACTAAATTGAGTCTACCCCAATCCGAGACCTGAACTCAATGGCTCTAACCGATTAGCTCTAATGACTCTACAAGCCTAAAATTTACCTTACATTTCCTTCAGTTTTACTTCTTAATAATGCTGTCTGCTGCACATATTTATTTTCCTTTTCATGTATGTATTTACAATGAGAATCTATACTTTCAATTTGGACTTTTCAGTATATATTTCTTTTATGTAAAGTCGGGAGGTAGTAAGTATACAACCAACCGTTATGCAACATTTATTCAACGCCTTAAAGGACGCAGTTAGTCTCCTAAATTGTCGGCTGTAAATTATGAACGTGTTAGGTATTTGAGAGTAGTCTAGTCGTTAGTCTATTTCGAATGTGATCATGAGACAACAGAATCGTCGAAATAGTTCATTAGAGTTGTAACGGAACTTCACCTCTGCCTCCGTTATCACGGAAGTTCCGCAAGAAATCGTACTTTCGCCTCCGCCTCCGTACAATTTTTGCGGAGTTGTAACGGAGGTTTATTTACGTAAAGAATCAACGAGTGCGCGGCGGGAACGCGGTTGAGGTGGGGGCGGGCGGGGTACGTCATTTGTCAAATGATACACGACAGGAATCAACCTGTCGAATTGCTTGGACGAGTTCGGACTTAGCTCACGACTAAGTTCGCTCGTTTCACGCGACTAGTTTCACCTCCGCATCCGCGGAGGTGAAACTAGTCGCCTCCGCATCCGCCTCCGCTAAGAAGGCCTCCGTTACAACCCTGGTTCATACTGTAATGCGAATAGAAGTCAATAAATTATCATAGGCTAATAATTACTTAATGTTTTCGATCCATCGCCAATGTTTAACCAATCGTAATTTTGTTATTTGTGAACGAATTTCAATATTTTAAGAGAAATCTTAAAGTTATATATGTAGAAAAAGAAGTAAGTATTTGTTGAAATGTAAATGATATTCAGGAACGTTATTCTTAACTAAGCCCAAAAAAAGTTCCGGTAGTTACAATTGCAAAACTGCGTGGCCATAGAATCTTTGCCGAGCAGTTCTTATAACTTAATCATCATCATCATATCATCAATGGCGGACAATTATTTCACCAACAAAACATATTAACACGTTAACTTTAATAATTTCGTAAAACATCCCATTGTCTTAATGCGATCTGTTTTTAACTTATTCAACGTCATATAATTATTAAAAATGTCCACTGTTGTGTCGGACTGTTTCACGATTGGCAGTATTGTAGCCACCAGAACGTGTTACAATGATGAAATTGAAGGGGAAGTATTAGCGTTTGATCCTCAAACAAAGATGTTAATATTGAAATGCCCGTCTTCTAGCGGCAATCCAAAACGGCATGACGTGAATATTGTAAATTTGTCACTGGTTAGTGACGTACAAATCAAGAAGGAAGTAACCACAGTTCCAGAGCCACCACAGTCCCTGAACCTCCATAGATTAAATACTAGAGTACGAAATTCTATCGAGAACAAGAAGAGATTAGTGAGTATGCAACCTTCATAATTCACTTTCCTGTTAAAATATTTTTTCCAGGTAAAGAGTGTAGAAAGTTAAAAAAACATAGTTGTAGAAAGCCAATACATATTCGCTTACATTTTCAATATTTTGTCAATGAAGGCACAGAAATGAATTGTTCAAACATGTAGTTTAATCATTTATTCAAAATATGCTTTTACAATGAACATTCTTACCTGTTTGCATTCATCATCTGGGTCTTTATTGTATCACATTTGGTCCATTGCAAAAGAAATATAGTTTCTTTGTAAAAATCATCGCTAATTCGTTTCTAAGCTCTTGTCTGTGATAATAGCCTGAGGAACATAATCCTTGGGAGTTACCTGAGACATCGGTCACAGAAGCACTATTCAAAACCAAACCTTTATTTAGGTGCGGTCTGTTTCTGGTTCTGTGATTTACACTGGCTGCTCCAGCTAATGGTCAAAATGGTATTACATAACAAATAAGTGCTTTTTAATCTTGCTGTGTTGGTAGACATCAGAAAGTCATATCTGAACTAGGGATGTAACGGAGGTAGTTTTATCGGAACCGAAGGTGGAATCGGAGTTTTTAAAATTGCTTTATCGGAGTCGGAATCGGAGTCGGAGGCAGGATCAGAAGTGGTGGCGTGAGAGAGAATTTTTATTTAAGAACAAATAAAACATTATTTAGTCAAATTTTTTTCATTTCAATTTTCAATTATAAAATAAAACAAACAATGAAAAAAAATTGGCATATTTCCAAATAAACAAGAAATTAAAATAAATGAATTTAAACTCAAAGTAGCATATTAAGTACATTATATTAAATGAACAAAAGCTTTAAAACAAATTAAATCAAATGAATTCACTCCAAAAGTAGTGTATTATACTTTACGAACAAAACGTCTCAAAAACATAAATATGGTTCTTTAGTGCCCTATAGAGCGTTTTTTTTGGAATTGGTCTTAAATCGCCGCCGCCGCTATGTTATGCTTCGGCCTCCGATTAAAACCTTCGATTTAAAAGTGTCGGAGCCGAAGTCGGAACCGAAAGTGTAATAATAATCGGAAGTTCCGACTTAACGGAACCGGAGTCGAAGCTCCGTAACATCCCTGATCTGAACCATTTCAAAGATCCAGATTGAATGGACATATGCTGTTGATTTCATTTAAAACTGAGCGAACAAATCTGAGTTCTTTAATGCTCCTACGAGTGTGCCCACACTACCTTGAGTTTACGACTCGGTTCTCATGTTTTTGTTGGGTTTTCTGAGCAACACAACTTAGCATCGTATTTCTGTGTGTCCTTAACTGTGAGTATAGATTAGATTTGATCATGTTTTGCGAGCTGACTACGTTAAAGACCACATATGGAGTACTGTAGCCACCTTTGGGCGGATGGTCGATGATCCTGAACTCACACAGGTTATTGAGCCATTGAGTTTGAGACGAGATTTTGCCTCGCTCTGTGTGTTCTACCGATTGTATAACGGGTTGTGTTCTGAGGAGCTGTTCGACATTATGACAATAGCCTCATCTTACAATCACACAGCTCGCCGACGTCTGGGAGTTCATTCTCATACATTGGAAACTCAATGGTCACGTACTGTGTAGTTCCAGGAAAGTTTTCTTCCGAGAACTATTAAGTTGCGGAATGAGCTCCCTGCCGGGGTTTTCCCAAGGAACTACAGTGTGGCGTTCTTCAAGAAAGGTGTTAAGACGTTCTTACAGGGTCTGCAACGCAAGAGTAACACCTTTGGCATTACAAATGTCCATAGGATGAGGTAACTGCTTACCATCGGGCAGGCTGTATGCTTGTTTACCACCTTAGTGATATATAAAAAAAAGTTTTATGTTTAAACACTAAATAGGCTGAAATACAGTTGCTGCATTTATAATTTCAGCGCTATTGTCCATACTCTGTAGATTTAGTGTATCCTACCAATCTATAATTCTGAACTTTCACACTTGTTTACATTACTATTGTAGGTTCGGGACTTACCGCAATTTGTTTATATATTTTCCAGATATTTACGATGACCATGGGATGACTCTCATCCAGTCCATCTATTAGGAAATAGGATAATGTTAGGAGGACAATAAACAACCAACCTACAGTAGAAACTCAATTAACTGGACTAATTGTTGTCGGTAGGCATTTGGATAATCGAAAATCCGGATAATCGAATGTATGAAGAAAAGCGTTATGTGCATGTTTTTTTTTTTTTTTTTTTTTGTTGTACTATGATCTGCGATCAGTCTTTTTTTTTCCATCGACTATGAGCAGATATGATAAAAGTTCCTTAGTTCTGTGAGAGAAGTGATCCATTGACCATTACTCCCGCATTCACAAATCCAACTCGATTATGTGGTTACGTTTCAGTCTTTTTCTATAATGTATGCTTCCAAGTTCCACTGCCAGAGGATTTGGATGCATAGCTATTCGCTGTTTGTAGCTAGTCATAGATAGCTTTATTTCATCATTGACTGTGTTGATGTTTAGCTCTCCATGCAATTCGCTGTTTCTCAGGAACCATGAAGCGTTGGTCAGGTTTCTAAGAATGCCATTTTGAGCTCTCTGTATGATGGCAATATTGGATTTACAAGCAGATCCCCACAGTTGAATACCGTATGTCCATATAGGCTTTAGTATGACCTTGTAGATAAGAAGTTTATTGTCTGTACTTAGCACTGAATTTTCTTTCCAAGTAACCAATGAAGTGTCCGATATCTAAGATTTAGCTGTTCACGTTTTTTTTGTAGGTGTTTTCTCCAGGTGAGTTTTCGATCTAGATGCATACCCAAGTACTTAACAGACTCATTGTGTGGCAAGATGGCATCTCCCAATTGTACAGGTGGACAGTCTCCAGTGCGCAGTGCAAATGTGACATGTGTAGACTTAGAGGCACTTGCTTTGATTCGCCACTTTGCTAACCACTGCTCGATTTTGTCTAGCCCTTGTTGGAGGGTTTGTGACGCTTTGTAGCGATCGTTGCTGCTTGCGAGGATGGCAGTATCGTCTGCGAATGTGGCCGTTACTACACTTTGCGTTTCAGGAAGATCGCACGTAAAGGTAGTGTACAAAACTGGTCCCAGCACTGATCCTTGCGGTACACCTGCATTTATGTTCTGAAATTTAGAGGTATAATCGCCATCCTTAACTTGAAATATTCTTTCAGAGATATACGATTTCAATAGCTCGAAGTATGCGTGGGGCAGTAGCGTTTTGATCTTACAAAGGAGACCCTTATGCCACACCCTATCAAAAGCCTGTTGGACGTCTAGGAAAGCTGCCGAACAGTATTCCTTGTGTTCTAGGGTCCTTCTTATATGGTTCACAACTCTGTGCACCTGTTCCACAGTGCCATTATTCTGTCTGAATCCAAATTGGTGGTCTGGGATTATAGATCGTTCTTGTATGGTTTTCATGATTCGTGACAACAAGATTTTCTCAAAGAGCTTTGAGGAAACAGGTAAGAGACTAATCGGTCTGTATGATCCAACTTCATTGATTGGCTTCCCATCTTTGGGAATCATTATGATTTGGGAGATCTTCCATATGACTGGATAGTAACCTACTCTTATGATACTATTGAATAATATTACTAGAAAGACTATTCCTTTTCTAGGTAGTTCAAGGAGAACCTCTTTAGTGATCTGATCAAATCCTGGAGCCTTTTTATTGTCAAGTCGAGTTAGGAATTTAAACACCTCTCGTGGAGTGGTATGTTTAATGGGGATATCTAGTTGGAAGTCCTGGTTCAGTATATCGTCTATATCAGGGTTATTACTAGTGGCTTCATTTGGTTTGAATACATTAGATAAGTGGGTCGCAAAGGTATCTATTCTTTGCTGTGGTGTTCTGGCCCATTTACCACCTTCTAATCTTAAGGCCGGTTTGGTTCTTTTTGGTTGGTTTAGACCAGAGGTTGCCTTCCATAGTGAGTAATCCGTGGACTTAGTGGCAGTCAATGATTCCAACCGATATGACAGAGTTTCATTTTTGGCATTTCTGAGCAGTTCTTTAAGTTCTCTAGCCGCTTTGTTGTATGCTTTTTTGTCATCTTCATGTTTACTGTAATGCCATGTTCTGCGTAGTCGTCTTTTTTGTCGTATCTTATTTCTTATGTCCAATGGAACAGAGTTGTGCCTGGGTTTGTAGACCGGTTTGTCAGGAGTCGTTGACCAACAGGCGACCTGAACCAAGTTGGTAAAGTGAGTTGCCACTGTATCTATGTCATTCGGTGTTTTTAACGGAATCCGAAGATTGAGCCTCTTGTTTATAATTTCACGGAAAGAATCCCAATCCGTGTACTTGTTGTACAGCTTTGGAGTTGTTTCATATTCTAACAGAATTGTGCTGAGGGTTAAGAGAACCGGAGTGTGATTAGAGGATCCATCCAGACAGGAGTTAATTGAGGTGAAGTATTGTGACATGCCCTTACAAATAAAAAAGTCTATTACGTCGGGTAGTTTGTTCATGTCAGTAGGCCAGTGTGTCGGTTCAGCTGTAGACAGCGTTGTCAGGTTGTTGCATTCGATTGACAGTTTCAGTTGACGTCCTCGTGTGGTTGTTAGTCTTGAGCCCCAGTGGGGGTGTTTGGCGTTCCAGTCGCCTCCGGCCGCAAATCTGGGGCCGAGAGTACAGAAATAGTGTGTTAGTTGTTCCTTTTTTATTTTGTGTTTTGGTGGACAATACACAGCCGAGACGTTAAAGTTGCCCGTCTTTCCCTCCACTGTTATAGTGGTCGCCTGGAGATATTCTGTTTGATACCCTGCTAGTTCATGGTGTTTTATGGACGATCTCACAATGACTGCTGTTCCTCCATGTGCTGTACCATCTGGGTGTTTGGTGTCGTAAATTGTATAATTTTTTATTTTAACTGAGCTTCTATCGATGAAGTGTGTCTCTGATATCAACAGTATATCAATCCTGTGGGTAGCCAATAACACCTCCACTTCATTGACATTTGGTGCTAGGCCATTAATGTTCCATGTTACAATATTTAATGAGGGCATTACGACAACTTTTCGACGAGAGTCGAAATAAGTCCCATAAGTGAACCCATTAGGCTGAAGAGCATGTCCATCTTTTCTAGTTGTTTGATCATTAAGTCTTGAATGACTTGGGTTGGCGTGAAGGAATTTTCATTAGTAGTGTGTTGTTTTTGCTCAGACGATTTCCATGAGTTGTTAGTTTGTTTTCTGGGTTCTAGTTTTTGTTTACATGTTTCATCCTGGGATAGAGTTTTTTGTGTTTTTCTACTAGCTACTTCGGAGTAGGTAGGGTGTTGGGATACAAATTTTTCCTTAGTTTGTAGTTTTGGTGGTCCTCTATTATTGTAGTGTATCATTTGTTTGTCCATATTTAGGTTTAGGTTAGGTTTAGGATAGCTTTGCACCTTTCTGCTCGTATTGGGAATGACTGGAGTTGGTATCTGCTTTTTGGCTTGTAAAAATTGAGCATTTTTCCTGTGAAGAATTTCTCGGTAGACTTCACATCCTTTATAGTTTGCAGGATGTTCTCCCAAACATAATGCACATTGTGCTGGAGAATTGCGATCTTTTTTGGAACATTCACTTGTCTTATGTTGTCCTGCACATTTAACGCAGCGGTATGGCCTCATACAATTATTCTTTGAGTGCCCATATTGTTGGCACCTGGTACACTGGACAACGGTATTCTTCTTCTTAGGGTCTTCAATTGTAACTACAGTGTTATAAATGTACTTGATGGATTTGGCAGCTATGTTATTTGGGCCACGTTCAAGATTGATGAAAAATGTTGACGTTGGCTTCTTATCTGGTCCTCCTCGGGCATTAATTATTTCTCCACAAATTTTGTTACCAGTATTTGCAAAAGCCTCAATGATGGCTTCATGAGGTGTGGTATGATGAAGATTTCTTACTACTATTCTGTAGCATCTCTCTTCCTTTCTTGTGAAGGTGTGGCCGATGAGCCCCATATCTCTTACGAGAGTCATGAGCTTTTTATAGGGATCAACAGAAATGCAGTTCACTCTTAATTGATTTCTATTTATGATTTTTAGGGAGTACTCCTTCCTTTCAAGAACTGTCTCTATTGCTTCTGTCAACTTATTCACATCTTCTATGCCATACAGTATGAGTGGTGGGGGTTTAGTGACTTTAGCAAAGCTTCTTCTATAATGATCTCCAGTGGTATCGGTTGGTAGAATTGAAAAACTATTTTGTGTTTCTGTCATTTGCAATTGAGGCGGTGAGTCTGAAATTCTCTTGCGTTTATTGTTTGGCTCTGGGATTTTCTGCCAGTTTGGCTTAGTGGATGCCTTAATGCTTTTAGGTGTTGTTTGAGTTGGGCTATTGATGTTGTCCGTGTACTCCTGTGTAGTTAGACTTGGATTAGGAGCCACTTCTGTTTGTTTACTTGTTGATGGGATGCTTGTTAGCGAGCTACAACGAGGTCTTGTATAAAACATACTCCTGTGGAACGTCTGTTGTACAAGTCTTGATTCTGATGTCTGTGTACGCTCTTCATGTGTCAAATCCACTTGTGGCAAAACTGTGCCCCCCCAGAATACAAGGGGCTGCCTGAGCCAGACTCCAAGTCAGGCTCAGGGAGGGATTCTCCGGCATCGCCGGTACCCTCCTGGGGTAATAACTCTTTCGGTTTTGCTGCCATGGTTGTTTTTATTTTTACTTCAGGGTTTGTTTCCCCTAGCCAGGGTGTTCGGTTTAAGCGCCGAAGGCTCGCTTTTGCCCTTTACACTTTGCTACTACAATCCGGAGGTTAGAGAATAGGGGAGCTCCATCTGGAATGCAGCATTGCCCAGGGGAGACGACCACACGACTGTGGGTCCGTTACTAGGTTGCGGCGGCATCCCAGTAATGGCGTGGACGTGTGCAATTAGGACTTGTCAGTGTGCGGCAAAAGTCTACTCCTACTAGACGTTTTCGCTTCTGGTATTCTCAGCATTTTATAGAAGTGCGTTCACTGGCATGAACACACCCCACTGAAACCAACACTAACCTTCCCCCCCGAAGTGCATATGTAGTACATAAAGTATTGTGTTTAACATTTGAAATTTTTAAATATGTAGACGTACAGGCACGTCAGAGCAGAGTCGTGATTGCAAACTAACTAGTGATGGGATTCGAGTTGCTTTTCACTCGAGTGACTCGAGTAGTTTTTATATTACTCGCACTCGAGTTAAATTTTTGACAACTCGAGTTTCGAGTGACTCGTACCACTCGAGTGGTTTATACCGAGCCGAGTGATAAATTCAAGTTGTGACAAGTTTACCCGCAGTAGGTTCTCTAATTACGTAGAAATCTGTTTGTGTGAGTTGTTACTGTTTAATGTTTTGGTTATTTATGACTGTGTGTTATTAGTAAGTGGTGAAAATGAGTAAACGTGTAAAAAAAGCAATTGCGTGGTCATTTTTTGACAAAAATTGAAATATTATAATTTAATAACGGTTTTTTGTTTACAACAAATTGTTTACAACTGTGTTTGTTTACAACAAATACAACAAATTAAATTATAATATTTCAATTTGACTGATAGTTGATATAAGAGATTTCTTGATTATATATGACAGGTTTAGTTTGAAGGAAAATTCTATTTATTTTTATTATATTTATTATGTAAAATTAAAAAATGGTTTGAAAATTTTGGTCACTCGAGTTTTATATTCCGAGTGACTCGAGTCAATAAAAATCACTCGAGTTTTATCTTCACTCGAGTGGCATTCGAGTGAGAAAGTTACCAGTACCGAGTGACTCGAGTGAAAAAAAATCACTCGAGTCCCATCACTAAAACTAACTAAAACAATAATGAAACGCGTGGGGCAGCGATCCCACAGGTTGCGGGTGGGATGTGCCAGTTGCTACACGTTCATGCTTGCATAAATTCGACTTGTAGGTACATATAAATTGGTTGCGGTTGGTAGTCCCGATAATCACGAATCCATATACCTGAGGGCCGGATAATCGAGTTTCTACTTTATCAACTAGTCTTGACTCTTTGCATCTGAACAGTGATCTGTTTCATAGTTAAACAATTTTTGCTGAGTTACCCACTTAAGTATGTCATTTTTTGATCTATTTATGTTGTAACAAGAGATGTTTACACTGAGCAGTGATAGCCCAGTGGAGAAGGAACCGGCCTCTTGACCCACAGGTCCTCGGTTCAAATCCTGGCATGTACATACTTCTATCACTTGCTCGGTGGTGAAGGAATTGTGAGATAACCTGCATGTCTAAAAAAATATATTTCGTTAGATATGTGACCTAATCTAAGAAAGGTCTAGTTTCAGTATCTTCGCCAAATCGTTAGTCTTAGGTAGTGGACCCCGCCAATCTTGGATTATCCCGTCTCCTATGGGACAATGCTAGGCAGAACAATAAGTAAAGTTTACGTTACTGAAATTCTGTTTTACTTTCCAGGTGACAGCGCTGGCTGCGTGTTTGGACCCAGAAGGCCAGAAGTTGTTCCTGGCCATCTCGCGAGTGATCGACGACGTGACATGGGTCGGGCAGAACATAAGGGTGTACAACGAATTATTGGCGGTACCCCCGCTGCTAATATTGTATATGTACAGTACCAACTCGGCAGGGCAGCGTTCGGGAAACTTCGACACATCTTCTCGTCTAAAATACTTCAACGCCTAAAGAGTAAGGTCTTCGAACAGCGTGCTATGGAAAGAGCTATGCTCGGGGTTTCTTCTGCGTGATAAGATCAGAAATGAGGATATCCGCAGTAGAACTAAGGTAATCGACATAGCCCACAGGATAAGCAAGCTGAATTGGCAGTGGACCGGCCTCATAGTTCGTAGAACCGACAACCGCTGGGGCAGAAAGGTTCTTGAATGTCGTCCCCCTACTGGTGCACGCAGTGTGGAACGAGCCCCACTAGATGGAGCGACGACCTCGAGAGGTTTGTAGGGAGTCGATGGATGCAGGTGGCACAGGATCGAGGCGTATGGCACTCTAGCTCCCCTCTAGCCTATGTTCAGCAGTGGACGAATACAGGCTGAGATGATGATGATAACAGAACTTGGTTTGTTAACGAGCGGGATGCACTACGTACACGTGAGATTAGCTTTGATGATAGTCACGAACACCTCAAAGGTTACGATAAAATGATGTTCTATTTATCTATATTTAATTTTACGCCAAATTTCTTGCGGGGTAGGCAGAGCGCCTAATACTAAAATAAAAATATAATATTCTATCTATGTTATATATCACTCTTGAACTTATCAACCACTGGACGCGAAACCCAATCGCAAATCTATAAAACCACGTTCAACCGATTGTCGCGGGGGGCGAGGGACGCACACTCGACTAAGATTTATTAGAATATTCACACTGCAGTGTTTATTTTGTACGTACATCATGCATTGACTCTGTGTGAGTTGTTGTTGCGCTATTTACGCGTAAAGCACTATCTCTGTTACTCTTACTACTACTGACTCAGCTATCAATACACACAAATAAAGATTTTTACGTCAACCGCTAGTGGTTCCAAAATTTAACTAATTATCGATTAATGAATGAATGAATTTTCATTCATTCATTCATTGATCGATAATTAGTTAAATTTAGGAGAACACAAAACATCCGAAGGATTTTCAAATAGTATGGATTCAATCATCATCATCGTCTGCCCGTACCGGCCCACTGCTGAACTCGGACCTATTTATATAAGCCAGTGAAGGTTACTTGATCCGTTCTCGGGTTAATTTTTTTAATTTTTTTATTGGTATATTATATAAAGATGCTTACTCTTTTTTCTTTCTGATTTTCTTATTCTGATGTCGACTCCAGTTAACACAAAAACTGATTTTTGTTTTCTTTTATACTATGTCTGGTGGAAAACAAGCATACGGTACGCCTGATGTAAATGTAAGTGCTTACCGTAACCTATGAATGCTTGCAACAAAAATAGTATTAGTCACACTTTACTACCTCTACTGCCGACGGACTCCCTCATTCGCTCGCAGAAACACAACTATCCTCCAAAGAATTATTAATTGGCTGCAGTCTTCTATGAAGCTGGGGTACTTCCACAGTGGAGTTATCGCTGTGACCTACCTACCTCTTTTTCGCCAGAGTCTGTTTGTTAATAGACAGGGTGCACCACGTGCAGGTGTGATAAGTTTTAACTCTTAAGGTGATATTGAGCAACTTGCACCTACTGATTAAAGCAATCTTGGTGTTGTAGGTCAAGTGGAACTGTAGCGGGAGCACGAATGAAATAATATAAACTCTGTATCTCTAAACAATGGTCTACACTCCCGCTATCACTAAACGGTGGCCTTCACAGTGCCAATAAGGTAGGATTACATTTGATATAAATCAATAAGTCTGCACTCAAAATTACATTTAATAAAACAGTAAGGTAAAGAAGGACTGGCGCCACTCGTCATGTAAACAATATACTCCGCACTATAACTATAACGAACTCCGAACTATAACGTAAGAATGAAAAAGAACTATGAAATGTATAACATACTTCGCAGTTTCGTTGTACTCGTATCTTACGTTAAATTAGGACATGATACACTTCTTTCAAAAGGACAGCGAGTGTACTGGGAGATCTGGTAAGAGTTGCCAGGTTTGACTCGCACAACTTACAAAATGTTCAATTGTTACTCTACTGTTTCATCATATGTAAGGATATTGAGTGCAGATTAATTGATTTATTCCTAGTATAAGTCCACCTTATTGGCACTGTAGGCCATCGCTTAGTGGTACCAGGAATTATTATTACATTCATACTCCCCTACAGTTACACTTGGCTTACAACACCCAGATTGCCTCAACCAGACTTTGTATTAACTGGGGTCGAAAACAAGCCAAACAATTAAAAAATACAAGCAACTGTTTTTCCTAATGGAAAATAAAATAAAAATGATCCGATAGTGAATCAACATCAATTGACGTATATAAGGTTATGTGATATCTGCTGATCTAAAAAACCGCTCATCTCTGGCAAGGGTGAATAGCAGGTGTAAATTCCCAACTTTCTGTATCGTTACTAAGGCGTTGTCCTAATACAAAGCATTTTGTACAAATAAAGATCGCGCGAACTATATTTGTACGAAACAGTCGCGCGATGATCGCCTAATCGCATTCTATTAGGACAACCCCTACCCCACACAACGCCGCCGTCGTATACTGAGTCGTTAAAAATATCAGCCATGATTTTCACAGTTTCGCACACTTGAATTGAGCTTGTCTAAATTAAAAATTAAGCGAGTGAATGATTTTGTAAGTTGCTCATACCTGGCAACTCTTGCCGGGAGATCTCACAGTATACTTGCCGCTGTTATTTTGAAATAGTGCGCCGTATAAGGAAATTGTTTCTTGCGTTATTCTGTACGTTCACAAATACATTTTACGCACAAAATAGGTACAATCACAATATTCAATTTGTATTTTAAATAAACAATATATTTTTTTATATGTTACTTAGATCGATTATTTCGCACACCTTATACTGAATAAAGTTCCGCACGGCAAAGCGGAGCGAAATGACAATTTGTTTTTACATCGATATTCCAATACCTCTTTGATTAGCATAGTAATAAACGTATTCATTCATATCAATATCGTTCATCAACAGAGTCAAGCCCTAGTTAGAAACAAATTTGATGACCGAACGGTAGAATGAACGGTAACCCGACTTGTTACAATAGATCATTTTCTTGGTTACATTTCATTCAACAATGAGTATATTTTAAAATGTCCGTATTATTTGGTGCTGTCATTTAACATTTAATTGATTTTACAAAAAATAGCAATATTAATAGGATAAAATTGTACTTACGAGTGAAAGGAAACATCAACTGTTCGCCCACTATAGTTTTTGCAAAACAATACAGCGCATTTCACCATTTTTTTGCAATGTTTTTCCGTCGAGCTCTCAAAGTTAACTGACTTGATAATATCGTTCACCCTGAATTAAATTCAGGGTCCGTGACAGAGGGGTAAAAGGCGAGAACGACTGAGTGTCGTGTCCAGTGGTTGATTAGTTCAAGATATCACTTCACGCCACATGACTCGGTCCTTACGCACCTCACTCGCTTCTTTAACATTCGTAGCTCTTCTTATGAGACTATTTCTATTATGTTTCTAGAGCTCCTGACAGCACCTACAGACAAAACACGTCCAAGTTGGTCATGGTAGGTCAGTCTTGGGTCTGCCTCGGCACCTACATCCTTCCACTTTCGCATTGTATATCTGTGGCGTCATTCTTTCATCCTGCATTATTTCTACATGTCCGAACCAACGGAGCATGCCTTTTCTTATTTTAACATCGACACTCTCTTTCTGACCAACTCTCTTACATCAACACGCGAACGCGTTCAATTTTCGCAATGCTCGCATCTCGATCGCATTTATTCTACTTTCATGCTCTCTCTGTCAGTTATATATATATGTAAAAAAAGCTGTGTTTTTTGCCAAAACATAAATAAATTTTGTTTTTTACCAAAATAAAAATATTTTTTTGATTTTCGCCAAAATAAAAATATGTTTTGATTATCCATATTTAAATGAAATAAATAGCCGTTTGGTCGCAGTGCTATATTAACCTAGCTATCACCTGGCTGCTCTCCTTCAGGGTGTGTGGTCGTTCAAATCGATCAAATTCCACCTTCGTTGACCTGCATGACAAATGGTCACCGTTCACTGTCCGGACCAATTGAGACTCGTTTATTAATTAATTCTACGCGTACAAAGACCTGGTGCCATCTTTCTTTGCTGTAGTCCACATGAACAGTGGTTACACTCCTAATTACGAAGTCCCTTTAAAAGTATGTTTTTTTTTTATACTACGTCGAGAGGCATACAAGCATACGGTCCACCTGATGTAAAACGGGTACCGTAGCCTATTAACGCTTGTAATATATTAAGTATCACCCGCGCGATGCCTCCTCTGCTGCTTACACAGCAACTGCTTGGGAGCATACTGGTGACCTCACTCACACGCAGGAACACAACAACCCTCTAGGAAGTTGTTATTTGGCTGCGGTTTACTGTGAGGTGGAGGTACTTCCCAAGACGAGCTGCTTTGATGCGCCCTACCTCTCTTAAAACATCCAGACCAAGACAAACAGACATGTTCATGCACACAAATGTTTGTCGTGTGTGGGAATCGAACCCACGAGCGTTGGTGTCAAGACGCGTCATTCACGACTGAGCCACCGAGCTCGTCAAAGTTGATTGTTGATTTACTACACCAACCCTAACTCATCCCACTGCATAGATACGGTCTCCCATCAACCGGAGGGGTTTAAAGCTCCTCCTCCTCCTCCTCCACCACACTGTTCAACTGCGGATTGGTGGAGGCCAGTATTTCCAAGCCGCTCGAAGGCCACTGACATAGCTTAACGACTGTCTTCTATCCACAACAGCCGTAACCGACTGCCTAGATCCCCTGAATCACGGAGCAGCTCGATATAGATAAACCCATCCATAGACGGGCTGCGTTCGACATTGCTTAACCTGCGTATTCATATAGAATAACACGCACAACAATACCATCGAGCTCTCTTGCTACAATAGATTCAAATAAATGTCTCGATTTAAAATTCTTAATAAATGATGATTTAGTGCTGTAACCGCTGTTTACTTGTTTATACATACGTGAAACATGCGCAACGCGTGCACGAGATTTTGAACTAGCCAATCAAATCAATCGCGGCACTACGTGATTTTGAACTAGGCCATTAAATCAATCGCCGCACTACATGGTTTTAAACTAGGCAATCAAATCGATCGCCGCACTAGATGGTTTTAAACTAGGCAATCAAATCGATCGCCCCACTACATGGTTTTAAACTAGGCAATCAAATCGATCGCCGCACTACATGGTTTTTAACTAGGCAATCAAATCGATCGCCCCACTACATGGTTTTAAACTAGGCAATCAAATCGATCGTCCACTACATGGTTTTAAACTAGGCAATCAAATCGATCGCCGCACTACATGGTTTTAAACTAGGCAATCAAATCGATCGCCCCACTACATGGTTTTAAACTAGGCAATCAAATCGATCGCCGCACTACCTGGTTTTTAACTAGGCAATCAAATCAATCGCGGCACTACATGATTTTAAACTAGGCAATCAAATCAATCACGACTGGTCCTTCGTAATGACCATTCGTCAGGACGTTGCTTCTTACCAAATTTCATGATTTTAGGTGTGTCAAAGTGTCAAAATATGCCCATAAACGAGTCATGAACAGCCGTATCTTACATATCTAGAAGTTTGATTTTTTCACTACTCTAAGGGATTGCAGACTTCAGTGTTTGTAATTAATATCAGCTTGATAGCTCCACCCGTACCTGAGAAAAAGAGTCTGGACAGACAGACAACAAAGTGATTTTATAACGCATCTACACGCGTGTTTCCCACGCATGCCTGTTATCATTATCACTAAGCCACTGCCCACAGTGGCCGATATTTATCATAAGAAATTTACCTATCCTTTTGTTTATAAGATACGTTATTATGAGAAATTTACCAATCCTTTTGTTTATAAGATACATTATTATGAGAAATTTACCAATCCTTTTGTTTATAAGATCATTATGTTTACTTTACAGTAGGTTGTTATCTGACATTTAGTGTACAATAAAGTGATGGATTACCTGTGTTGTCATTAAATGTTGTTATTTTATTCATGTTAACCTTTAAAGATGAGATCATTACTTATTGCGCTTAAAATTTTCTTTAATAACTATAACAAGAGAGCTCTATGTATACAGCAAGCAAATGTACACAGGATGTGACATACATTATAGTATCAGTTAGTCGTATATACTCATCGGGCGCACTAAGCCGTATTCTTTACATTGTAAGGGCACTCAAACGCATTCAAGTTGCAATAGATATATGTCACCAGACTTGCTCGTCCCAACTTATTTAGTTAATTGACATTAATTATATTGACGTACGATATGCAATGCTCACTACAGTAATATTTTCAAAATGGCCGCCGCTGCAAGATGGCGGATGCGTATTTTTTTTATTAACCTACTTTAATATGATTATCAAATGATGAGTATGATGTAGACAAAGTTAGATCAGCCTAGATACGAGACTAAAAATACTCAAAATAAAATAATACAATAATAAAGCAAGCTTATGTTGAGTTAATTGTTTAAAAAAAAGCATGATGCTTTATGAACCAGTCGAGCAATCAAAATCGATCGTAAATGTTACGTAATTACATCACTGATTATTCTAATTATTGGTGTCCTTGATCCAACTTCGTATGGTGATTGTTCAGCGATTATTGGTGTGCAGTGACTCGTCATGGGCTGTTGTGATGTGACGATGTAGTTTTGAGTTGGGATCCTGTTATTGTCATTGTTTATTGGGTAGTGATAGCCCAATAGATAAAGAACCGACCTTTTGACCAACTGATGCTCGGATCGCATCCAGTAAATACCACTAAATTTGTATTTTCGGATTTATGTACATTTGTAATTATCACTTGTTTGGCGGTGAAGGAAAACACCGTGACGAAACCCGCACCGTCCAAGAAATTATATTTTGATAGAGGTGTAACCTTACCTAAGAAAGATCTGGTTTATCCTCTGGGTTGTGGAGGTCCAAATCAATATCTTCGCCAAAACCTTAAAAGATAAAGATAAAAATTCTTTATTTGCCTTTAGACCCTCACGGGCACTTAGACACGTCTTACGTTCTCAATATTATATCTTACTAGCTGAAGCCCGCGGCTTCGCACGCATGAGATTTGGCTTTTAGTAGCCTTTATTTCTCTATAGAGCTCAAATTCTTTCTGTTTAAAAAAAAACAAAGTTCAGAGTCTTAGATGCAAGCATAGAGCGATTCAATTTTCATATAGCGCCATTTATTAACCTTTACGGGTGGCAACGTATATTTATTTTATTTTTATTACATAAAAAATGCGTAGTTATTTTACGTCACAAAAAATACGTATTCTATGAAAATAATAAAAATAAAATTGCAAAAACCCCCGAAGGGGAAGATATTTCCCCCTAATTTTAACAGTATTTCATATTTTACGCAGGAACCCTAAATATTTACGGGCTAAAAAGTACCCTATATTGTGCTCTGAACAGTCGTCTACCTACCAGTGAAAGTCCCGTCAAAATCGGTCCAGCCGTTTCAGAGATTAGCCGGAACAAACAGACAGACGGACAGACAGACAAAAATTGTAAAAATATTCATTTTGGTATATGTACCGTGTATATATCCATATGCATTTAGTAAAAAGCGGTTATTTTAATATTACAAACAGACACTCCAATTTTATTTATCTGTATAGATGTATAGATTATTTTTTGAAGTTTTTCTCTTTTTTAATCTACCTTCTAATTTTTTATCTTCTTTTTTATCTACCTTTTTTAATCTTAGGCTTACGTAGCCGACCCATATAGGTAACGGGATAACGCTAAGAAAAGTAGAACTGTTATAGTCAATCCGTAACTTCTTTAGATTTACGTGAACTACGATGAAGATAATTTAATATTGTATGCATATAGCATGAAGTAAATTGGTTCTGAGTGTAAAGCTGCTCTAGTACTCCCAATTTTAGTACCAAATTGGTAAAAGTCGTTTTCCTTTACATCTACCACAACTGCAATAATGCTTTTCGGGTCAGTTTTAGCTCTGTCAATAGTACACTCTGTCTTACATTTTGACCATCTTTGACATTGCATACTTATTCGCCGATATGGCTTTCATTCTTTCAACTCGATTTTCTAAATTAAAATTAGCCTTTTTCTTATTGCCTGGACAGATTCTACCTTTCTCGGTATTGCATATGCTTGAGGCTGAGTTGCGTTTTCTGTCTCTGAATTGGTATATCACTGAATAATTACATAAGTATTATCGTTTATTTGCTTTTCCTTCAACTTTTCAATTTCAATAATTTCGTTATCTTGTGGTTTAGACTTCACACATTCACTGTTAATGTCCTCTTCTGACTCATTTTCAACAACATTGTCTTCCTTGTCGTGTTAAATTGCATTTTCGTCGTTAATATTTTGTTATCTTTTTTTGCGAATGTAACAAGTTTTCTAAATCTTCTTCTGATCTTAATAACCCAATCTTATCTTTAGGAATTGCTGACGTTCCAATGCCCATCTTCACAGGACTAGGAAACATAGCTTCGTAAGAGGAGCATTTAATACCCTCGTGATACGCTCTACTTTTCATGACCTGGATGAATTTTAAGCCCTCTGACCACTTTGATGACTGATTGGTAACTATCCACGTGATAAGCATATTCTCTATCTTGTGTCTTGATTAGCATTCATTCATTCTACTGATCCTTGACTCTAGCTATGTCTTGACTTTCCATGTACGTTTTTAACATCCGGTCACATAAACCTCAGCATAAACTGTCAATTACTTGGTTACAAAATTCCCGAACAAAATATCCCGGAGATGGTATGCAATTTCTGCTGCGCGTTTAGTTTGAAATGCACAAAAGTAAGATGGTCTTGACAAACGAACATGAATTTATAATTTCCATCAGGGTTAATTTGTTGGTCTATGAGATCTACTTGACAACGCGAGTTTATTTCTCTATGAAGTATATAGGCTTGATAACAATGCACTTTTTCAAAGTCTTCTGTTTCTTTTGACAAGGTTGGCATAGCTTTAAATGTCGTGATAGCCTCAACTGTAATATTCTTATATTTGTAGTTACATTCCTTAAGCATCCTCGTCCACCGTGTCCAACAGCAACATGCACTTCTTCGAGAATGTTGAACAATTCTTCATAACAAACGTAATACTTTTTTCTCCATTCTCTTCTTTCATTGGCGCAATAAGCTTTTCTTCGCCGCCTATAGTTAAAATATAGCGCTTTATACGCCTGTAATTAACAGCTTCCTTCTTTTTCACCTTCTTTGCTGTTTTTACTTCCTCTAAACACTTTGGGTATTTATCATTATCGTTATTATTATTTTTTGCTTGCTACGAGCTCGTCCATTATTTCATAAAATCTATGTTATACACTCATATCGCTTTGTATATTACTTCCAGACAGTAAAATATAATCAAATATCGAATTAAATTTACTTTTGAGCTATAAATTACATTAAAATATCAAAGACGATGTAGCGAACACGTTTTGACACGTCTGTTTATCGACATTTACCGTGTATTTGAAGTAAATCTTAAGATTTCCCAAGTGAATGGTGGTAAATGCTCGAAATAAACGTAGATCTTTCGGGCCTTTACCATAACTAGTTAGTAATCTTAGGACTTACCGTAGTTCGGGCTTTTACAGTCACACTTTGGCAAATTCTCGTCGGTATATTTGTGAATTCCTTGACAAATTCTCGCAGGTCCATTATGGATCCTTGGCAAATTCATACGGGTATAATGTAGATCCTTTGTTAAACTCTTGCGGGTACAATTTTCAAATGACCCGCAAATAATTCTCACAGGTATATTTGTGCATTCTTTGGTAAATGCTCGTAGGTATATAAGTAGATCCTTTGGCAAACAAAACTCGTATTTGTGAAACCTGAGGAAATTAATTCCCGCGGGTATATTTGTGGATCCTCTGGTAAAATCTCACGCGCATGTTTGTGGATTCTTTGGTACTCGTAAATGATCGCGGGTATATTTGTAGATGCATTGGTAAATTTTCGCGGGTATATTGTGGATCCTTTGGCAAATTCTCGCGGGTATATTGTGGATCATTTGGCAAATTCTCGCGGGTACATTTGTGGATCCTTGTGTGAGTTCCTGAGAAGTCACTGTGTAAGGCAGCGGAGTGCTCCTAATACTCTTTCATTTTCTACAGTACCTACTTAATACCATGTGGGCCGTATGGTCGTTTACCTCGCGACGTTGTAAATAAAAAAAGTGAATGTAGCGCGTGTCAATCCACTGCAAACAAATAACAATACGCAATACTAAATGTTTATCTATCGTAGTTTGTCTTGGAGGTGTGGAGGAGTTGGAACTACGCCATCTGCGAGTGAACCAAAAACAAGATTAGGTCACTGTGTCAATATGTTTGGCCTTGGATACTTGTTTGTTTATTTCATCAGAGTACGCAGGTAGTAAACAAACATACAACCCACCCGATGGGAAACGACTACTTTAACTCACAGTATATTTTGGAATGTAAGGTACCAACATCTTTAGAATCAAAGCAACATTCTTCGATGTAGCGGCGTTCAGCTAGTATAACATATAGGTACACATGTGCATACGTGAAGTCAGAATTAGCGTACACACAGTGTGACCCAGCCCTGATAGGCTGATAGCATCGACATTAACGTAGGTAATAATGTACGTCGATGGCTGAGAGTGACCACACTAATATAGGAAGACCAAGAAGAAAGTTAACAATGATTAATATGAACTATAGAGAAGAGAAACAGAATAAACATAAAACACTGCTAAGTCAAGATATTACAATAACAAGAAAATATGATAAATAACTCGTATTCAGCACGCAATTAAATTAAATACACCCAGTATCTACGGCCGTGAACATGTTATTAAAGAAAGTTTTTGAAGATGACACTAACCAATTAGAAGTGCGATGCATTGTGTCATAAAGTCCATAAACTAGTAGGTAATTCATATTGTATCATGGGGAGTGTTCGGAGGAGCTGTTCAACTTAATACCAGCCGCTGAGTTCCACTATAGTACTCGCCACAAACACATTGAAATCTCTGAACTTCATCCTTATTACATACAACGTATTGACACGTTTTAGGACTTCTTCCCGCGCTTTTGACGAGTGACATTGTTGTTATACTTGAAATTTTTACAATTCAGTATAAAATTAGTTTTATGTGACGATTTCGATAGTATTTTGTAACATAAGTGCTAGTCAAATTATACGGTAATGAAAAAACTCAAATATAACACGTTTATGCACTTTTTGAAGACGTGAATAAGTTCATCAAGAAAACCTTGTAAAAATCACTATCGTTTTACGGGTAGTATTTAAACTGGCTTGATTGGGTCTGGGTACCCTTCCCAAGATTTTTGCAGCACAGTTCCTGAAGCTGGAACATAGAATTAAGATTTTCAAATGGTTCTAAACTGAAGACTTGGCTGTATGGGCTAGATCCCTTTGCCTTTCCCCTCGGGGATAAAAAGAACCAAGAAAAATTGGCACGATTTAAGATTAGCAACTTGAAGACGCCCGTTTATATCCAGCACAACCGGCACTGCATCGCTCGCTGCAGGGCAAGCGCACTGTTCATACGACTCGCCTCTGTCCAAGTCGAACGCCGCGCCGTCCGCCGTCCGTGTGATGCGGGACACGTACGCGCGGCCTTCACCCGCCGTCACGAGGTCAACGACAACAATAACAACGGACAGACGCACGTTTCGACTTGTGTACCGGATTATTAAACGGAGCTGATGATCGTGAACGGCACAATTTTCGGCGGCTTCCATTAGCGTCCATTCTTCCGATTCTTTTCATTAACACCGTTCCTATATGAAATCTATATGTTTGTCTGTGTGTTTGTCTGTCGCTTTTTTCCAATATTCGAATTTTGACTTCAGATTCAGCATAAAAAAGTAGAATAGGAATGTTCAGGAACACCGTTCCTATCTCTTAAGGAACATGGTCAAAATGGCCGACAAATTAAAAAAAATATTGAATTGTTATATAATTGACGAGCCAGGTGTTCCTCTGGCAATGCAAGCTTGCGCATTCTCAACTGGTTTTTTTTTGCACAACGTCGGGTGGCGTGAATGTTTCCAATACATTAAATATCACTCGCGCGATGCCACCTCTGCTGCTAACACAGTAACTCCCTGGAAGCTTACCGGTGTCCTCACTCACCCGCAGGAACACAACAACCCTCCAGGGAGTTGTTATTTGGCTGCGGAATTCTCTGAGGTGGAGATACTTCTCCAAATGGGAAGCTTCGATGCCCCTTACTTCTCTTCCTGGCAAGGGTATTCAATTACCTGGTGTTAATCTGTTCATGCGCACAAATGTTTGGAACCATTTTCACCCATTTCACGCACTGTATAAAAATTCTATCTATATCTTCACGCCAAATCCCTTGCGCGGTAGGTAGAGAGAACCGAGCGCCATAAGACGCGGTCCTTACACACTTCACTCGCTTCTTTAACAGTCATAACGCCGTTTTCTAGGATTCTTGACGTCACCTTCAGATAAAACACGACCAATTTGGTCATGGTAGGTTAGTCTACCATCCACCCTTGTGGGGTAGGCAGAGAGAACCGAGCGCCATAAGACGCGGTCCTTACACACTTCACTCGCTTCTTTAACAGTCATAACGCCGTTTTCTAGGATTCTTGACGTCACCTTCAGATAAAACACGACCAATTTGGTCATGGTAGGTTAGTCTACCATCCACCCTTGTGGGGTAGGCAGAGAGAACCGAGCGCCATAAGACGCGGTCCTTACACACTTCACTCGCTTCTTTAACAGTCATAACGCCGTTTTCTAGGATTCTTGACATCACCTTCAGATAAAACACGACCAATTTAGTCATGGTAGGTTAGTCTTGGTCTTCCTCGGCTCTGTATAAAAATTGTCTTAGCCAAATCCTTTGTACTTTATTTGTGGGTTGTATGACTTAAATCTTTGTGTGAAATGCTCAAGTGGTGGTGTTTGGTTGGTGGTGGTGACGGCCGCTGTGCACGTGACCCTGCCCTCGCAACATGACGTGATCCGAAGCCCTGATAACAATGGCACGAAGAGCAATGATCCAAATTATATAAACAATTAGAGGGCGTGCGTGCGGCCGCCACACACATACGTTCACAACAGGCCATATGTAAGGGTAACATTATCTTGAGGACTTGGATTCTATCCACAAACCTTGACTTCGCATGAAGGCACCGCGCTCACAAAAATGATGTTTTTTTTTTGTACAACTAGTATGGCAAACAAGCATGCGGCGCGAATCGGGTAAGCGGTCACCGCAGCCTATTGACGCTCGCAACACCACGGGGATGTTACTCGCGCGCTGCCAATCTTGTGGCCTAAGGCTGTTTCGTCACATTACCCAGTAATTTTTCTACCATATCTCATCCTTCAAACCGGAACACAGCTATATAAATATAGCTGCTTGGCAGTAGAGATAGTGAGGTGGCGGTGAGTTGAATTACCAGGTAATGTCGGGCTCACCGGCTCTCCGTTGGATATTTCCTGCATGACTGTACCAAAGGGTGTTTTCGTATGTTGCATCGAACAGGATAAATTGTGCTTTCAAATGGATGAAAGCTCATCTCTCTTACAGTCAAAACCAATCGCATCTGCGCCCGGTGCAGACATACCGTTTGTTTGTTCGTGTGTGCACTGACGGGACAGGTGTTGACATTTTCATGAATACCGTTCCTATATGAAATCTATATGTTTGTCTGTGCGTTTGTCTGTGTGTGCGTTTTATTCGAATTTTGACTTCAGATTCGAATTCAGCATAAAAAAGTAGAGTAGGAATGTTCAGGAACACCGTTCCTATCTCTTAAGTAACATGGTCAAAATGGCCGACAAATAAAAAAAATAAATTGAATTGTTATATAATTGACGGGCCAGGTGTTCCTCTGGCAATGCAAGCTTGCGCATTCTCAACTGGTTTAATTTTAAATAATCTTGGGGTCGGCAACGCATGAGTGACCCTATAGACATTTGCAACACAAGGGGTGCCCTAGGGTTGCAAATGTCTATAGGGTTTTTAAGAGAGGTAGGCCGCAATGTAGCTGGCCCGTCTGGGGAAGTACATCCACCTCGCAGATAACCGCAGCCAAATAACAGCACCTTGGGTTGTTGTGTTCATGCGTACGAGTGAGGGTCACTTCTACCTTAGAGTATGCTTCTAAGGAGTCGCCGTGTTAGCAGCAGAGGTGCCATCGCGCGAGGTACATTTAAAGTATTGCAAGCGTTCATTGGCTACGCTAACCGCTTTCCATATCAAAATAAATAAAATAAATATTGCCGGACAAATTACACAGCGCCACCTAGCCCCAAAGTAAGCAAAGCTTGTGTTATGGGTACTAGACAACTGATAAACATACGTAAATATTTTTTTTTTTTTTTTTTACGTACATACATATGTATTATACATAGAAAATACCCAGACCAAGACAAACAGACATGTTCATGCACACAAATGTTTGTACTGTGTGGGAATCGAACCCACGAGCGTTGGTGTCAAAGTAGCGTAACAGCGCGTTTCACCACTGCGCCACCGAGCTCGTCGATATCAGGTGGGCCGTATGCTTGTTTGCCTCTCTACGTTTTATAAAAACCATAAGCATTGGTTTTTAATTGGCAATGGTCCATTTGTTATCTCGTTGTGTACCTATAAGCACGCGGATTGCCGTGTCTGTTTGTTTATTGTGCCATTGACGTCTTCAGTTTATAATACGCATTCACCGTACATTCCGGAACGTGCAAGTTCAATGTGACTTGTTAGGAAAAGAAAGCGGGATGTTTCTGTACGCAACACGTGTCAAAGAAGCGAGTGAGGGTGTATGGCCAAAGTCGTACGGCGCTCGGATGTCTCTGCCCACACCGCTAGGGACTTGGCGTACTTGCACATTTTCGTCAGGATACCGCAGCTGAATAACAGGACTCAACTGCCAGAAGGGTTGCTGTGTTCCTGCATGGGAGGGAGGTCACCAGCAAGCTCCTAAGGCGTTGCTGTGTTAGCAGCATAGGTGGCATCGCGCTAGCGATAGTTGGCAGAGCTGCGATAGCCAGCGGAGCCACATTACCCTCAAAATTGCCGTTTGGGGTAGACTGATGTCATCCAGCTAGCGTTTAGACGGTAATAGTGAGAAACTCCAAAATCGACACACTAATAGCTAACATATTGTAGTTTTGTATCCTTTAATTTGAAATTTAAATGTTCGTTGGTGAGGAAGAACGGTCCAAAATCGTTCCAATTAGAAAAAAAAACATATGGGAAAACGTATGGCCGGCCACTCTGCACAGCACTCGTCGCTAGATGTCGTACAGGGTTCCATATATTTAAAAAAAATTAAAAAATTAAAAATAAAATATTTAAATATTTTTTAAATTTAAAAAATATCAGCTCTGCCTACACAGCTTGCTGTTATTTACTAGTTTATGTATTCCAAGCGGTCATAGTCTACGGCAGAGATTTCCAATATTTTTTTACATTTTCTGGTCTCCGTAGACCCCTAACTTGTTGCAATCGACGCCATGGGGTCAATATAAACCACTTTGAGAAGCACGGGTATATAGTAACCTATCAGGTGGGCCGTAATCTTGTATGCTACCGACGTTGTATAAAAATGTAGCCACTTAGTCTATAGCAAATCATCGTAGATAATCAGATAGCGTGCAGACAGACACGCAGGTTGCTCTGTGTGCGGTGACAATGAACTTCACATTGACGAGCTCGGTGGCGCGGTAGTGAAACGCGCTGTTACGTTACTTTGACACAAACACTCGTGGGTTCGATTCCCACACGCGCCAAACATTTGTGTGCACGAACATTTCTGTTTCTCTTGGTCTAGGTTGTTTTAAGTAGGGTGCATCAAAGCTGCCAGACAGGGGAAGTACCTCCCCCTCACAGAAAACCACAGCCATATAACAACTCCCTTTAGGGTTGTTGTGTTCCTTCGTGTCGGTGAGGTCACCAGTTAGCTAAGGAGTTAATCTGTCAGAAGCAGAGGTCGCGATACTTCAGGTACTGCAAGCGTCCATAGGCTTCGGTATTGACTTAACATCCGGTGGGCCGTATGCTTGTGCTCCTCCGGACGTTGTATAAAAAAAATATAATCGATTGCCACCTCAGTTGTATATATAAATGACAACCGTCCACTGCAACGTTTGCACAAATTCTAATTTTGCGCAGTGACGATTGTATGAGTCAGGCAAGTCGACGTATTATGTCTTTTTGTTCTTTCCAAAACCTAAATAGATATAATGTCTTTTGTGTTATATATAAATATATATATTTCATGTAAACAAACAAAGCGTCCGCTTACGCTTTGTTTACTATATGTACGTAAACTTCGTGACTGTGCATTTGAAGTGTTATCTTTGTTATCATATGGGAATCATATTTATTATAATTTTGTTTTGAATTTGTTATTGTTTTCACCGTGCAAACAGATTGACACATACAGAGATAGTAGCAGGATATATTCAAAGGAACGATCAAATGTCGCGGCTGGCGCGCAAATTGACGCGGTGTACATCCAGTAGGCCGATTCTACTAAAAAACTGCAACTGCACTGCAGTGCGGCGTGTGTCAAAATACGTACATTTTGAATTTTCGTCAAGCGATCTGACAGTAGCGACGTTTAATTACGCACTGTGACACACGCCGCGCTGCAGTGCAGTTGCAGTTTTATAGTAGAATCGGCCCACTGGATGGCGCGCCGCTGTCTTTTTACATAACGCTTGGAGTGCGAACATACGGCCAACCAAGCATACTGCATTTAGGATTGACAACGTAATTGTGCCACTCTTGGTGTTGTGTCTATAGGCTATGGTAACTGTTAACCATCGGGCGTGGTTTACGCTTGTTTTCCACCTTGAAAGTATAAAAAAAAATACAGATAACCTCACTCACACGTAACAACCCTTCGTAGAGTTTTTATTTCGAGGTGGAGTACCGCTACTACTACCGCGGTCGAGCTTCTTTGATGCGATCTCTTCTTTCTTGAGAGCCTGAACAATTAATTAACATTATGCACCATGTGCAGGAGACGTCCCCTCTGACTGTAAAGGATAGTGAGCGATTTATACACCAACTTTCTCTCAAACCTAACTCGCAGTAATGCAACCTTGAGTAGTCTAATTATATTTGAATTCGTGTCATTTCACAACCGGTTGAAACGTAGGCGTAGATGGTACATCGTTCGATTCCCCGCTCCGCCCACCTAACAACATATTTGCTCGTAAAAGGCGAACGTACCTACATACCGACAGACAGGCTCGCCGCATTCAAATAACAATTAGCAGCGTCTAAAACTAATGTTAAATTACATTTGGAAACTAATTTTGTAAACAAAATCATATTTACTTGTAATAAAATAATAATAACGAGATAAAAATTATTATTGTCTTCGTTTTTTGTTTATTATTATTTATTTCGTTTATTCTAATTGTTTTCGAATTAATTTATGTTATTTTGCATTTCCTAATATCGCATACATTTTGATAAAACATTTTTCTAAACATGTTATTTACAAGTAATTAAATAATAATAACGAGATAAAAAATGTTATTGTTTTCGTTTTTTTGTTTATTATTATTTATTTCATTTATTCTAATTGTTTTCGAATTCATTTATGTTATTCGAATAATTTATTTATGTTATTTTAAATTTCCTAATATCGCATATATTTGATAAAATATTTTTGTAAACATCTTATTAACAAGTAATTAAATAAAAGCAATGCCATTGTTTTTATTAAATTAAACCTAACTTAACTTAAAATATATTTTCGATAGACAATTATGTTATTTTGCGATTTTTTTATACTACTTCGGAAGGCCTACAAGCATACGACCCACCTGATGTGAAGCGGGTACCGTAACCTATTAACACTTGTAAAATATTAAGTATCACTCGCTTGATGCCTCCTCTGCTGCTTACATAGCCACTCCTTGGGAGCTTACTGGTGACCTCATTCACACGCAGGAATACAACAACCCTCTAGGGAGTGGTGATTTGGCAGCGGTTTTCCGTGAGGTGGAGGTACTTCCCCAGACGGGCTGCTTTGATGCGCCTTACCTCTCTTAAAAGTACATTAATCTGGAAAGACGAATGTTAGTGATAAATGCCAGGACTCGAACCGGTCACCCATCGGTTTGTCCGGTTGGTGGTGGAAAGTCCGGTTCACTTAGCTCACAACACAATGCTAGACACTGTCAAACCTACCAGACAATATGTTATTTTGCTTTGATGCACCCTACCTCTATTAAAAATACTCATACCAGACAAACACACATGTGCATGCACACAAATGTTTATCCTGTGTGGGAATCGAACCCACGAGCGTTGGTGTAAAATTAAGGTAACAGTTTCGCTACTGCGCCACCGAACTCGTCAAGATTAATATTGAGGGCGACAATCGATGGTGAATATAAAGAATCGAACAAAATCACACACGAATTATGATAATGATTAACTTTTGTTCGGAATGAGACACTGTTATCTGTTGTTTATCATGTGGGTCTCTGCGCTGCGCCCACGCAGCCCAAGCGAGCACGCTTTGTTTACCATTCTATATTTAAAGTCAGTCTGATTCGAACGCTCGCCGCGCACGGACGCGCGAGCGAATTAATAACACACGTATTATAAAAAGATTTCCTTGCAGTACAAGTGAATTGTTTTGTGATTGTATAGACTTGTTGTTCTTTGGAGTGCCGTGCGATCATGTCCGAGTCAAGAACCTCGTTGGTGGTGGATGATGAACTGGGTAATGGTCGTCAGAATGTTTATGTTTTTGTGCCAAGCGGCGTGTTTCCCGGAAACGTGTGTAATATGCAATTAGCGAGTGATTTTTGTTTTCGTGATTGCGAGTGACGCTGTGTTTTTAACCGATTTCAAAAAGAAGGCTCTCAATTTAACCCGTATTTTTTTTTGTGTTTATTTGACGCAATATCTTCGCTATTATGGGAGACCGATTTTGCATTTAGGAGGTCTTAAAATCTAACTGGTCGCATTTTTTTTATACTAAGTTGACAAGCATACATACGTACTGTCCTTTTTTTTTTACAACGTCGGGAAGCAAGCAATGATCAATGAATACTTGCAATACATTGAGTGCCGATCGCGCAATGCCACCTCTGCTGCTAACACAGCAAGTTTTTAGGAGCTTACTGGTAATTTCACTCACTAGCCGAACGCTCCAGGGAGTTGTTATTTGGCTGCGGTTTTTCTGTGAAGTGGACGTACTTCCCCAGACGTACTGCTTTGATACGCCCTACCCCTCTTAAAAACAAGCACCCAGACAAACAGACATGTTCATGATCACAAATGTTTGTATTATGTAGGAAATAAACCCATGAGCCCTGGTGTCTAGCATTGACCACTGCGCCACCAGGCTCGTTATAAGTTGGTAAACAGTTACCGTAGCCCATGGGAAATTGCAACACCACGGGTGTCATTTGTGCGCTGTCGACCTGTGCATATTATGATGAAAAAGTTATACAACTTCGGGAGACATACAATCATACAGCCTGATGCGTAGCGGCGTGTTATATAGTGTTACTGTGGCCTATGAACGCTTGCCACCTCTATTGTTAACACAACAACTTCTCAGAAGTTAACTGGTAACTTCACTCACACGTAGGAACACAACAACCCTCCAGGCCCACCACTCATACCCACCACTGTGTCTCCTATGTAGCCAGAATTAACAGCGGCGACCACCAAAAAGGCAATGAACACTGAAGTTCATTGCTGTCCCGGGGGTTAAACTACAGCTGCCTTGGAACTCACAACGAATTTAATCAGAAGAAATTTGTAGGAGTAGGAAGTTTTGGAATTGACTTCTCCTCTTGGCAAAGTGAGAGACAGCAATATGCCAAATAAGGCATTTAAAAACCTCAAAGAGATGGCTAGTCAAGTGAAGCTCAACTGCCGTGCACCACGGTTTATCAGATATCTAACATTATTGGGACCTAAACTGTGAGTTGTTACCTAAAAACAACAACCCTCCAGGGAATTGTTATTCGGCTGTGGTTTTCTATAATGTCGAGGTACTGCTCCAGGCGGGCCTGATGCGCCCTATCTCTCTTAAAAACACCCACACCAAGACAAAGAGACCACGCCCACCAAATTATATGCATGTATATCTTCACGCCAGGTCCCTTGCGGGGTAGGCAGAGAGAACCGAGCGCCATAAGACGCGGTCGGTCCTTACACACTTCACTCGCTTCTTTCACATTCATAGCTCTTTTCATGCACGCTCGCCGGTTCCTAAGGCTCAAATTATAGATGATGTAGTTAAATAGTCGAAACTCATTTTAGTAATAAATTCTACTATAACAAGTTATTTATGTACAATGTTACGCAATAACCCCCATTTTAAAATGACATTCGTACGAGAAAGTTCGGCGTAGAGGAAACGTTATATGACAAATTCAAATTGACAAACATCTACATATATATATATATATATATATACAGATAAATAAAATTGGAGAGTCTGTTTGTAATATTAAAATAATCGCTTTTTACTAAATGCATATAGATGTATACACGGTACATATACCAAAATGTATATTTTTACAATTTTTGTCTGTCTGTCTGTTTGTTCCGGCTAATCTCTGAAACGGCTGGACCGATTTTGACGGGACTTTCACGGGCAGATAGCTGATGTAATAAGGAGTAACTTAGGTTACTTTTATTTTAGAAATTTTATTTATTTTTTATTAATATAAATAAATAATATTCCACGCGGACGAAGTCGCGGGCACAGCTAGTATATAAATATAGAGAGACGAATATAGGTAGAACGGTTAGCTATACAATTGCTATCGAAACGCGCTGTTACGTTACTTTGACACCAACGCACGTAGGTTCGATTCCCACACAGGACAAACATTTGTGTGCATGAACATGTATGTTTGTCTCGGTCTGGATATTTTTAAGAGAGGTAGGGCGTATCAAAGCAGCCCGTCTGGGGAAGTACGTCCACCCCACAGAAAACCGCAGCCAAATAACAACTCCCTAGCCTAGAGGATTCATGTCTGTTTGTATTGGCCTTGTATTAATGCGAATCTCAGAAACACGAAAAGTACACCACGACCTGTATTATAGATCTTTTTAAATTATCCAAATCCATTGTAGCGTTTTACGAACGTACATAAAACCTGTTGAGAATGCGCAAGCTTGCATTGCCAGAGGAACACCAGGCTCGTCTATTATATAACAATTCAATTATTTTTTTTAATTTGTCTCCCATTTTGACCATGTTCCTTAAGAGATAGGAACGGTGTTCCTGAACATTCCTATTCTACTTTTTTATGCTGAATCCGAATCTGAAGTCAAAATTCGAATATTAAAAAAAAAGCGACAGACAAATATATAGATTTCAGATAGGAACGGTGTTCCAGAATATACATGCAATATTCACCAGGTAAAACCCAGTTTAAACACGATGAACTGAATTCACATTGACCCCCCCCCCCCCCCCCTGTTAACTCTTATGAATGAAAAGTAATTATCAATCTTTTTATGTATTTGCAATAACGTTCCGTATTCGAAAACATGAAATTACTGTTACATGACCAGGATTTTATTTTATGTTTACAAAACATCTATGACGTACCGGCCGAAGCATACAGAAATAATCATTACCTATGTTCAATATATGACAAAAACAATCAACAAAACATATTTTGCAAACAGTAAACAATCGTTTTCTGATAAACTGGCTTTGTTAACCTTAAAGAAAAAGGTGTTGTAATTTTTGTAATGGATAAACTCAGAAATACTTAATCGATTTAAAAAATAACAGTTGAGAATGCGCAAGCTTGAATTCCAGAGGAACACCTGGCTCGTCAATTATATAACAATTCAATTTTTTTTATTTTATTTGTCGGCCATTTTGATTCGAATATTCGAAAAAAAAGCGACAGACACACGCACACACAGACAAACGCACACACAGACAAACTTATAGATAGATTAACGGTGTTCCTGAAAACGTGTGCGTATCGGCACGCCCGACAGAAGTGATAACTTAAACTAATCTACATATAATTAAAGCTGCTGTATGCGCGAGATAAAGGAAAGCCAGACAGACTGGCGCCGTAACGCGTTACGTAACGAAGCTGTGTTTACCCTCCCATAAGAAGTTATCACTTCATAATCTGCCACAAATAAAAGCTACAGTATCATTGAGTAACACAGGATATATTTTCATTTGAAACAAAGGTATCAAAAATTTGCCTATAAAAGTTATTGTTTGGCACTGCGGCTACTTTTGATGACACATTAAAATGTTGCGCTACGCGTGTACAAAAAAGTCTAATTATCTAATATAGCTAAGTCACAAATCAGTCAATCAAAACAAGCGCACAATCAAAAGGTGATGACATTCGTATCAAGGTATTAATCCTTATATGACTAAAAAGTTTCACAAGGAATGTTGTTTGATAATATGAAGAGGAAAGACTTTTTGTATTGATAATTATTTTTTACAAATAAAAGCTACATTCCAACCACATCAACCCTCACTCATCCCACTGCGGGGACACGGGTCTCCCTTCAACCGAAGGGGTTTAGAGCATACTCCACCACGCTGCTCAAATACGGATTGGCGTAGGTCAGTGTTTGACTTAGCTTAGCTACGGATGGCACGTTAAGCCGTCGCGTCGGTCCCGGCTGTTGTCGATAGATGACAGTCGTCAAGCTGAGTGAGTGACTTCGGACGGCTTGAAAACACTGGCCTCCGTCAATCCGCATTTGAGCAGCGTGGAGTATGCTCTATACCCGTTCCGTTGGGTTTAGTCGACATTCGACAGATTCTTCTTTTAACATCATTCTCTAGTATTGACAGATTCTATATTTGATTGATTCTACGTTTGACAGTTTCTACATTTGACAGATTCTATATTTGGCGGAATCTACATTTGTCAGATTCTATATTTGATAGATTTTGAAAACGTGAGAGAATAGTTACTAAGGGACATTGTGGAATCAATGTAGGGAGACCTTAGAATAATTCACGCCAGGTCCCTTGCGGAGACATTGCTCAGGACTCATTCTTTCCTGCTGCATTCTTCCTACATGTCTGAACCAACGGAGCATTCCCCTTTTTATCTCAACACCGATACTCTCAGACCAGCAAGTGTAAGTTTGTGATAGTCGGTCGGAACAGTTGTCACAATCAGTTGTCTGTGCTTGAATCATCATCATCATACCGCCCTCCTTTATCTGAGGTTAAGACGGCATCGACCTCTTTATCAGTTCAATTGGATGTCAGCTTGATTCACCATTTATCAGGACAGCTCAATAAACTCCACAGCTGTGGTTTTCCCAGGCTATTGTCACTGATCTTTTTAGGGTTCCGTACCCAAAGAATAAAACGGACCCTATTACTGAGACTTCGCTGTCCGTCCGTCCGTCTGTCACCAGGCTGTATCTCATAAACCGTGATAGTTAGACAGTTGAAATTTTCACAGATGATGTATTTCTGTTGCCGCTATAACAACAAATACTAAAAAATAGAATAAAATAAATATTTAAGGGGGCTCCCATACGACAAACGGGATTTTTTTATCGTTTCTGCTCGATATTGATAACGGCAACAGGTAGACGCTTGAAATATTCACAGAATATTTAGTTATATATTCACTTTAAGAATAAATAATTAAATTAAAATAAAACAAATATTTAAGGGCGGCTCCCATACGACAAACGTGATTTTCTTATACAACGTCGGGAAACATAGAAGCATAAGTTCCACCTCATGTAAAGTGGTGGTTACCGTTGCCTATGAATGCTTGCAATGCCTTGAACATATCGACGAGCTCGGTGGCTCAGTCGTGAATGACGCAACTTTGACACCAACGCTCGTGGGTTCGATTCCCACACAAGGCAAACATTTGTGTGCATAAGCATGTCTGTTTGTCTTGGTCTGGGTGTTTTTAAGAGAGGTAGGGCGCATCAAAGCAGCCCGTTCGGAGAAGTACTTCCACCTCACGGGAAAATCGCAGCCAAATAACAACTACCCGGAGGGTTGAGTTCACTGTTGACCTCACTCACTCACAGGAACACAGCGACACTCCAGGAAGTTGTTATTTGGCTGCGATTTTCTGTGTATTTTCTTCATGACGTAGACGAACTGACATGTTCATGCGCACAAATATTTGTTCTGCGTGGGAATCGAACCCACGAGCGTTGGGGTCAACTGCTCCGCCACCTAGCTCGTCAAAAGACAATTCGATATATACCACGTCATTTGTTTTTGCGTTTACGTAAAACGTATTATTACCAGCTGCATGTCTAGAGTTCAAGGTACAAATAAATATTTTTACACGAAAATTTTGAGCAAAAGATATTTTGCCAAGTGTACGTCATTCTTACACTTTGACCTTTAAATAGTTAATAGATTCAGGCGTTACTATGCGAAAGTAAAATTTGCAGGCAATTTGAACAACACCGTCTTTGGTGTGTTCCACCACCGTGTTCAGTACACCAGTTCATGCGAGCTCTTAATGACCTTCATGAGAACTACATGAATACAAATACGTGCATGAGAAGAGCAATGAATGTTATTGAAGCGAGTGAGGTGTGTAAGGATCGAGTCGCGTGGCGCTCGGCTCTCTCTGCCCACCGCGCCAGTGGTTTTTTTTGTTTTGCTCAAGAAAATTGTAGACCCACAAAAGAAGGAGTAACCCTCCGGAAAATGGGAGGGAGGAGGTGAGATCTTGCATAAGATACCCTTTCGTGCGAACGAACTGGTGATGTGAGATTCCTACTGACTAAAACACCCCCTGGGACTGCCTTTAGCCGGGAAGGCTACAAAGGCTTCATCTGAAGCGATCACCCCAGGGAACGGGGTGACGCAAAACCGCGCAAGGGATTTGGCTTGAAGTTATAGAAAGATAGATGATAAGTACATCAATGTGTGCGATTTTTTTTCTACTCCGGACGTGTAAAAAAGCTGTGGTCGATTTGTTGTGGACACGCAAAGTGAGACAATGAATTAGATTATAATCACATGGATTGTGTTCAAACATGGCGGATATAATTGTAGCTCGCGATGTACGTCCGGTGTATATATAATATGTACCTACACGTTACTGTCTACACCGGTGTTTTACAACGCGTGGGTCGCGAAGCCTCTTCGCGACCAAGTCAAGTCGCGGGTTGAGGTATTCTCGCTAATGCTTTTCCATGGGGACGTAATCGATGTTAAATTGTGGCTGTTGTAGAGAAAATAAATTAACGTGTTGTGCGTATTATATAATTAAATGATAATTATTGAATTTAAATTTAAATGATTTTCTCTTTGTGATAAAAAAAATATTGATTTGCAACCGCGGACCCCCTCCACGAGAAATTCTTCTGTATTAAGAGGGCCGAGCCAAGAACAAGGTTGAAGAACACTGGTCTGCACAATATAATGTAATGATAATTGGCTATGCAAATAGATTTTTTTCAGGAACACCGTTCCTATATGAAATCTATATGTTTGGCTGTGCATTTGTCTGTGTGTTTGACTTCGGATTCCGCATAAAAAATTAGAATAGGAATGTTCAGGAACACCGTTTCTATCTCTTAAGGAACATGGCCAAAATGGCCGACAAATTAAAAATAAAATTGGATTGTTATGTAATTGACGAGCCAGGTGTTCCTCTGGCAATGCAAGCTTGCGCATTCTCAACTGGTTTTAAGTGAAAACTTTAGGCAGTGAACTCGCGTGACCGTCACGCTTAGATACACAGACATATATATATATATATATATATATATGTGTGTGTGTGTGTGAAAAATTGCTTTGTTGTTACATACATTTTATAAATTTGTTTGTATTAAATAGATAATAATCATTCATTTTCATGTAAAACAGCGCAATAAATAAAAAAAATATTACTGTATTAATACGTTGATAAAAATAATTTCTAATAAAAAAAAGTATTTCTTAATATCTCAAAAATAATGTTTACAATGCAATCATTAATAATGATAATTTTAAGATTTTGAATACGTTTTGAGGGTGTCGGTGGTGGTCACTGGGCGCCAATGGTGCTTTGACACCAAGGGTCTCTGTCTTGGTCTGGATATTTTTAAGAGAGTTGCCATCGCTTCTCCACCACCGTCAGGAGGTCAGAACATGCAGGTTAAGCAGCGTCAACCGCAGCCTGTATATGGATGAATTTAACTATCTCGAGTTTCTCCCGTGCTTCGGAGGGCACGTTAAGCCGTCGGTCCGGGCTGTTGTCGATAGATGACAGTCGTTAAGCTAAGTCAGTGGCCCTCGGGCGGCTTGAAAACACTGGCCTCCGCCAATCCACAGATGAGCAGCGTCATGGAATATGCTCTAAACCTGTTCGGTTGAAGGGAGACCCGTATCCCTGCAGTGTGAGAGGTAGGGCGCGTCAAAGCAGCCCGTCTGGGGAAGTACCTCCAGCTCACAGAAAACCGCAGCCAAACAACAACTCCCTAGAGGGTTGTCGTGTTCCTGCGTGTGAGTGAGGTCACCAGTAAGCTCCCAAGGAGTTGCTGTGTAAGCAGCAGAGGAGGCGTCGCGCGAGTTATAATTAATATATCTTCAGCGTTAATAGGCTACGGTACCCGCTTTACATCAGGTGGGCCGTATGCTTGTATGCCTCGCGACGTAGTAGTAAGGGTTGATGTGGTAAATAGATATGTATAGACACACGAGTGGTCTGCGTGTACAGAAGTGTGTAGCGATAAAATAATGGTATCTATAGGTACAGAGCAGTCGTTGGTGCGGCCGGAGGTCAGCCGGCGCTAATTATAAAACAACACCGCGAATGGTCCAGCCATTAAAATTATCTTCACTGAGAGTGAATAGGGCCATTGATTTAATGTATAAGATAATTAACAGAATACGAGCTTATGATGAGTTTCCCTCTTTGTTCTACCGATTGTACGACTGGTTTGAAGTGATAACTTCTTATGGGAGGGTAAACCGTTACGTAACGCGTTACGGCGTCAGTCTGTCAGCCTTCCCTTTCTCTCACGCATACGACAGCTTTAATTATATGTAGATTAGTTTAAGCTATCACTTCTGTAGGGCGTTCCAAGACGCACACGGTTTTTTAAAGTGATAACTTCTTATGGGAGGGTAAACCGCTTCGTTACGTAACGCGTTACGGCGCCAGTCTGTCAGCCTTCCCTTTCTCTCACACATACGGCAGCTTTAATTATATGTAGATTAGTTTAAGCTATCACTTCTGTAGGGCGTTCCAAGACGCACACGGTTTTTTAAAGTGATAACTTCTTATGGGAGGGTAAACCGCTTCGTTACGTAACGCGTTACGGCGCCAGTCTGTCAGCCTTCCCTTTCTCTCACACATACGGCAGCTTTAATTATATGTAGATTAGTTTAAGTTATCACTTCTGTCGGGCGTGCCGAGACGCACACGTTTATTTTTTTCATGAAACGTTTTGACGGGTTCGGTGGTGCAGTGGTGAAACGCGCTGTTACGTTAATTTGACACCGACTTTTTGAGAGAGGTAGGGCGCATCAAAGCAGCCCGTCTGGGGAAATACCTCCACCTCACAGAAGACCGCAGCCTAATAACAACTCCCTAGAGGGTTGTTGTGTTCCTGCGTGTGAGTGAGGTCACCGGTAAGCTCTTAAGGAGTTGCTGTTTTAGCAGCAGAGGTGGCATCGCGCGAGTGATACTTATTGTATTATAAGCGTTCATAGGCTACGGTGACCGCTTCACATCAGGTGGGCCGTATGCTTGCATGCCTCCCGACGTTGTATAAAAAAAAATTCTACAGCCCATTTAATGTTAAGCGGATAGTATCTGAACGCTTGCAAAACAAGAAGTCTCACTCACGGGTTACCACTCCTTAGGAGTTTACTGATATCCTCACTTATTCAGAGGAATTCTTATGATTCCTTAATACTACCCCAACTCTTCGGCAGGAGCACAATAACCCCCCAGTTAGATATTATTTGGCTGTGGTTGTCTGTGAAATTGAGGTGGGTACTTCCCCAGTTGGACTGCTTTGATGCGCTCTATCTCACTTAAAAACACATAGGACAACACAATCCGATATCAAGTGTTTGTACTGTGGAATCGAACCCACGAGCGTTGGTGTTAAAATAACATTACTGGCCACTTCGCCACCGGTCGCATCAGTTTCTTTCAAAGATGGAAAAGCAAACCCCCTTCAGAAATTAGTATGTTGAATTGTAATAAGGTTATGGCCCTTAGAACATTTAGATTGTAGGTATAGTGTTTTTTGTACAGAATAAAACTCAAAAGATAAGAAAAAGCACGCTCCGTTGGTTCGGACATGTAGAAAGAATGCGGTACGAAAGAATGACGAAAAAAATATACAATGCAAAAGTGGAAGGATGTAGGAGCCGAGGAAGTTCGAGACTAACCTACCATGACCAAATTGGTCGTGTTTTATCAGAAGGTGACGTCAGGAGCCCCAGGAACCGGCGGGCGTGCATGAAAAGAGTTATAAATGTCACAGAAGCGAATGAAGTACGGACCGCGTCTTATGGCGCTCGGTTCTCTCTACCTACCCCGCAAGGGACCTGACGTGAAGATATACGTACATACAATGAAACTCAAAGGAAATACACGCATGCCCTTTTCAATATTACTTCTGTTTGTTACAGAATCGTGGGTGGAGCTCAACTCGGGGCTGACCACGATGGAGAACGAGTACATAAGACTGCTTAGGGAGGCTCAGAGAGAGAGCAGGGACTCGTCTGTGAGGCACTCGAGAGCGTCGAGCGTCAAAGGCAGGTGAGGATAAAATTACAGTGATTGTAATTGCATTGGCGGAGGCGGTGGCTCTATACCTGTACTAATTTTGATAAAAGAGGGAGGAACAAGATCGGCGAGGTAGGTTTATAGTTAGACCAGTGACTCATCTGTGAGGCACTCGAGGTCAAGCGTCAAAGGCAGGTGAGAATAACATTGTTATGATTTGATGATGATGTGATTGCATTGGCGGAGGCGGTAGATATGTGTACATAAATTCGAAAATACTATTTTAATCGTACACGCCTACATCAGGATTCGAACGATGTTCCGTGGTATAAGTTCTTTATCCACTGGGCAATGATTGCCCAAAATAAGTAAAATTAATCAAAATAGGATTATAATTGAATTTTTATTAAATTTGGATTGAATTTCATAATTAGATTCGCTTATCCAATTTATCTATATAGGTGTCTTTCATGAAAAAAGTGACTCTTCGCAAAAAAAAAAAAAACGATTGTGCTTTAGACCACGCGACTGAAGTACAACTTCTTTAGCTCCATAGTGTGATACAGACAATAGGCCTGCACTGTGTCTTACAATATACGAAACTTAACTCGCTATGAGAGAAAGAAAATATGTACTCGCACCTCTCTCTCTTGACCCTACAGTAATATACGAAACGTAACTCTCTCTTTCTATCTTCACTAACTTATATCTCCCTCTCAACTTCCGTTCGCCTCGCCCGATCCCACTTTTCGTAACGCTCTCGTCACACATTCACCAGCTTACTCCCCAAGTCATGCGTGCGTAAAGAAGGGTTACTTCAAAAAATTGTAAAAACGCCGAGCCGAGCTCTGTCGTCCAGATACTCTATATTAATGACGTGTGACCAGCGACGTATCAAAAGGTAGACGCTTTATACACCAACATTATTGTATTTTAAAATGCCGCACGTAGTACTATATCCACGTACAGTTATTTATTATATACTTTGCTCTAACAAAGAGACAAACGATACCTATACAAGAGACGAATCTATATCTTAAGTGATTTATACTTTATGGTGAAGTACATAATAGCCGCGACGCGAGAGCGTGGCCAACTGAATGCGAGTTGGGCAATTACCTTACTTTCGTATTGTACATTCTAGAGCGTTTACGACGTATCTATAACTATAAAAACATCGGAGCGTTTGACTACATTTTTAAACAAAATAATAACGCGATGGTGTTTCTGTGGGTGAGTGTGAGTGAGGTTGGCAGCAAACTAAGCATTTTGCTGTTTCTTTATTACTTCAGTTTTCTTTTACATCGGGAGGTTCGTGTGCCCACACTAAAAAAACCCTCGACGGCCCCTAAAGCCGCAGCCGCCTAAAGTGTTTTTAAGAGGTAGGGTGCTTCAGAGAAAATAGCAGCCAAACAACTACTCCCTGAGCGGTTTTGTTTTCCTATACCTGATTATATATATACACAATTATATTGGAAGTAGGTATCGAGTCGAGTTGTCCGACCGTACGTCCGTATCTCGTTACCTGCGGTCAGCCGGCGCCGCGCATTTCAATGGCATCTGTTTTATGTATCTACTCACCCGCACCGCACCACCACCCCACCACCCCACCCTCCAGTTTCATGTTATGACGTAAATATAAATATACTAGCCAAAACCAAATAAGGGCCACGCTTTATTTTCAATATTTCGGACTAACTATGTGGTTCTGAGGTTGACGGAGTACTAGAATAATTGAAACAGTATGTTTGCACAGTTAAATTTAATTAAATAACATAGAAATTTAATTTAAGAAAAAAAAACAAGATTTTTTGAAAAATAAATTTTGGCAAAAAATAACACGTATGACAGAAAATGACAACAAAAACGTAATATAGCCGCATTTTATTTTCTGTTGCTTTCTCTAATATCGAGTATATCCTCCTCTTTTCTGTACACATTCTTGAAGACGCGAAGGACATGCTCTCAATCAAGTGACGTACTGATTCTTGGTCGATTTGCTCCCAGCAGGTTTTAAGCAAATTTATAAGCTGTCTCTCATTGTGGACAGGTTGATTTGTCTCACGGACACTTCTATTCAATAGATCCCACGTGTATTCGATTGGATTTAGATCCGGACTACTCGCCGGCCACGGCAGCACTTCTATACGGGCCTCTTCTAGAGCAACCCTGGTGGCTCTAGTAGTAAGAGCGCGAGCATTGTCATGCATCAGCATAAAAATTTCACCCCCTCGCTGTGCAAATGACACCACATTGGGTCTTATGACGTCCTCGATGTACCGTTGAGCTGTTATTGTGCCTCCGGATAGAATTACTAGCTCGGTTCTTCTTGTTAGACTAATACCTCCCCACACCATTACATTGGGCCCCCCGAATCTGTCACTTTCATGAATACAAGCGTCTGAAAATCGCTCACCTTCTCGTCTCCACACTTTTATGCAACGATCGTCACTAAAAATTTTACTTTACACTTATCAGTAAACAGTATCATGCTCCAGTCGGTCATGTCCCACTCGAGATGCTGCCTTGCAAATGATAATCGGTTTGCGCGATGAGCAATTGTTAATGGAATTCTTACAACACGTCTTCTGGAGAAACTGCTGATCTTCAAGCAAACGGTTACGGATAGTTTAACTGATCGGGAGCGGAAGCACACAATGTAGTTTAGATCAAATTGTCTGTAAATTTGACTTTCGCAAAGTAACGCCTGAATCTATTAACAGTTTGATCATAAAACCTTGTCATTTCCGGCTACACCCTGTATAAATACAAGTATGCAATTTGATTTAACCTCGTATTTTTTTGGTGGCGGAAGCAAACAAAGCATGTTAGCTTAATTTGCATGTAAATTTGACTTTTGCAAAATCACGCCTGAATCTATTAACTATAAATATAAGTAATTTTACCACCAGGCAGGCTGTATGCTTGTTTGCCACCTTAGTGGTATATAAAAAAAATCTAATTTCATGATGATAGTGTCTGCAACTGTTATCTATTCTTCTCAGTCGTGTACTCTTGACAGAGTGGTCGCGGTTACAGTGTGCCCGTCATCCGTGACCGCCGCTCTTGCCATGTTCCTCCATTCCTCCCGGTTGGTGGCGTCTCGGGAACATTCCGTTGTGGGGCGTTGCGTAGTTGTTTTCACGAGACCAAGCCATCTTGTTGGGGATCGACCACGGGACCGCTTTCCTTCTACTCTACCTTGTATCATTAAACGTTCCATGGCGTTGTTTTTCCGTGTAATATGTCCAAAAAATCTCAAAATTCGCAATTGAACAGCCGACGAAAGCCTTTGTTTGATTCGGAATTCTTTAAGGATCGTTTGTTCTGTGAGCAGTCCAGCTCACCCTGAGTAAGCGTCGCCAGCATCACATTTCCAAGGCATCGATCTTTCTTTGGTCTTGTAGTTTTAGCGTCCACGTTTCCGCCCCGTATAGGAAAATTGGAAAGACCAAGCAGTTCATTAAACGGACCTTTGTGTTTTTCGTGATTCTGCGGTCCTTCCAGATTTTTGTAATTTTTTCTACGGCTGATCTGGTCACAGTAGTACGTTTTCTTATTTCTTCCTCACAGCCTCCAGTGTTAGTGATAACGGAACCCAAATAAATGTAGCTTGCTACTACGAGTGCTTTACAGTTAGCTATATCGCTAACTGTTATCTATACTAATATATAAATAATAAATAAATAAATATTGGCGGACAAATTACACAGCGCCATCTAGCCCCAAAGTAAGCGAAGCTTGTGTTATGGGTACTAGACAACTGATAAACATACGTAAATATATTTTTTTTTTTTTTTTTTTTGTAAATACATACTTATTATACATAGAAAATACCCAGACCAAGACAAACAGACATGTTCATGCACACAAATGTTTGTACTGTGTGGGAATCGAACCCACGAGCGTTGGTGTCAAAGTAGCGTAACAATGCGTTTCACCACTGCGCCACCGAGCTCATCAAATAATATATAAAGCGGAAGTGTTTGTTTGTTTGAACGCGCTAATCTTTGGAACTAGCGGTCGAATTTGATAAATTCTGTTTGCATTTGTTAGCCCAGTTGTTGAGGAAGGTTATATATAGGCTATTGAACATCACGATTCTTAGAAGTCCAGGACAAAAAATTAAAGTAGAAAAAGCTGTTCCTACCTGAGATGTTTTTATAGTTATAGACACGTCGTACACGCTCTAGAATGTACAATACGAAAGTAAGGTATTTGCCCAACTCGCATTCAGTAGGCCACGTTCTCGCGTCCCGGCTATACGTACTTCGCCACAAAGCATCAATGTCTTAAGATATATATTCATCTGTTTCTAACGACAGGTATGCCCTATCATGTGTCTCTTTGTTAGAGCAAAGTGTCATAATAAATAACTGTACGTAGATATAGTACTAGTTGCGCCATTTTAAAATACAATAATGTTGATTTATAACGCGTCTACCTTTTGATACGTCGCTGGTTCCTACGGGTTGCCGTGATACGAGTGCACGAAGACGCGGGCTGCAGCATTTTTTTATACCACTAAGGTGGAAAACAAGTATACGGCCTGCCTGATGGTAAACAATTACCGTACCCTATGGACATTTTCAACACCTGGGGTTTACCCTAAAAACTTGTCAATTGCGTATGTAATTGAAAAATTATCAGAAAAACTAAGTTCTGCAGCCTATGCAGTGAAAACTATTAGACGGCTCACTGATGTTGATACGGCTAGAATAGTTTATTTCAGCTACTTTCATAGTATTATGTCATACGGAATTCTTCTTTGGGGTAACTCCGCGGACATTAACACCATCTTTTTATTACAAAAGAGAGCCATAAGAGCTATCTACAAACTTGGTCCCCGGGAGAGCCTTAGAGAAAAATTCAAAGAAATAAATATTCTAACAGTCGCATCGCAATATATCTATGAAAATCTTTTGTATGTCCATAAAAACATAGACTCATTTTGTAAAAAGAGTGAATGAGTATCACTCTTACATAAATACTAGATATAAGCATAATCTTGTGTTACATCCAAGCCGTCTCCACAAAATAAGTAATTCTTTTATGGGGCAATGTATACGGTTCTATAACAAACTTCCCAGCAATATAAGAGAATTGTCAATAAACAAATTTAAAACTACTATTAAAGCCAAATTGTGTAGCAGGGCATATTATATAGTATCTTACTATATTAATGATAAAAATGCCTGGGATTGAGTCGATCCAATTATAATGTAATTAATAAATTATGTAAATTTGTTTGGATACCAAAAGAGGGATGCCTGAGTTTTTTGGCAGTATTTTTATCAGTGCTCACCTAGTCATGAACTGCACGGTAGGGAAAAAAATTGTGACGATTCCAAACAAATGTAGCCATTTTTACGGAATAAAAAAATGTTGACTTTGACTTTAATCCAATATTATTATGAAAATGCATTGAGGTAATCATTACTGCCAGTTTTTTTTTTAACAAATAACTACTCCCTGGAGGGTTGTTGTGTTCTTGCGAGTAAGTGTATATCATCTGGTGTTGTCAAGATCCATAAAAACCGGTGAGCGTACGCGAAAAGAGTACACACTACGAGTATCATCTATATTTAAAGTAGGGTGCATCAAAGCCGTCCGTCTGGGGTCGTAACCCCACTTCACAGAAAACCTTAGCCAAATAACAACTCCCTAGAGGGTAGTTGTGCTTCTGTCCGTGAGTGTGCTCAACAGTAGTCTCATAAGGAGCAAATAGAGATGGCATCGCACGAGTGATACTTAATTTGCTGCAAGCGTTCATAGGCTACGGTAACCGCTTTACATCATGTGCACCGTTTGCTTATATGCCTCCCGACGTTGTATATATATATATATATATATAACGTATTCGTATGATTTTTCGGTGTATCCGATATTATGCGGCTGTAAGGTGGGTGGTTGTCAATGAGAAATACAATGCAATTAGTGTCACACTATAATTTAAAATCAACACTTGTAATCAATGTTCAGGAAAATACGAAACGAGAGGACAGTCCCGAGACGTCGTCACTCGCCGCCGTTTGCACCAACACTCCCTTTCTCCCAGTGTCTTGATTCTATCATGGCGCGCCGCCGTTCGCGCGCTTTCTTTCGTTTTAAACATCCATACTCATGACCGGATGCGACATATATATATATATATATATGACTAATATATAAAACGCGAGCTCGGTTCTCACTGCCTACTCCGCAAGGACCTTGGCATGATAATCTATACAGATAAATAAAATTGGAGTGTCTGTTTGTAATATTGAAATAATCGCTTTTTACCAAATGCATATGGATGTACACGGTACATATACCAAAACGAATATTTTTACAATTTTTGTCTGTGTGTTTGTTCCGGCTAATCTCTGACAGAGCTGGACCGATTTTAACGGGACTCACTGGCAGATAGCTGATGTAATAAGGAGTAACTTAGGCTTAGAAAATTTATTTATAATTATCAATATAAATAAATAATATTCTACCCGGACGTAGTCGCAGGCACAACTAGTATATAAATATAATGATTTTGTATAAATAGTGACATTTTCAAGCTCGATCGACGTAATGTAATGATGTCTTTTTTTTTAATTTCCAGTCCGAAATCGCCGCCCAACAGCCCCAACCTGGAGCCGTCCAGCGAAGACGAGCTGAAAGGAATATACATCAATTGCTGGAAGGTAGGACACACGGACAGTTTCATGTGTATGCACCTAACATACTAACGAAACGGACGGACAGACGCGCTGGTGACCGAAGATAAATAAAAAAAAAACGTGTACGTCTCGGGACGGACAGAAGTGATAACTTAAACTAATCCGCTACCGTATGCGTAAGAGAAAGGGAAGCCAGACAGACCGGCGCCGTAACGCGTTACGTAACGAAGCGGTTTACCCTCCCATAAGAAGTTATCACTTCAAAAAATGTCTGCCAGTGGTCGGAGTCACAACAAGTACGTCACAAGTGACATTTGTTACCCTCACGAACTTGTGGTATTTTTAACGGGACAGGCCCACCACTCTTTTCCACCACTGTGTCTCCTGTGTAGCCAGAATTAACAGCGGTGACCACCAAAAAGGCAATGAACAGTGAAGTCCATTGCTGTCCCGGGGGTTAAACTACAGCCGCCTTGGAACTCACGACGAATTTAAAGGAGTAGGAAGTTTTAGAATTGACTTGTGTGAACTTGTGGTATAATAAATATAAGGTTCTTACGGGGTCGGCAACGCAAGAGTGACATCCCTGGTGTGTTGCAAATGTCCATAGGCTACGGTAACTGCTTACCATCATCCAGGCCGTACGCTTTTTTGCCACCTTAGTGGTATAAAAAAAAAGTATTTTTTATTAGAAATTATTTTTATCAAAGTACTAATACAGTAGTAAAATTTTCATTGATTGCACTGTTTTACAAGAAAAAGAATGATTATTATCTATATAATACAAACGAATTTATAAATACATTATCCATTTTATCAAATTCAATAACTACGAGGAAATTTTTCACACACGTATGTATAGTCTGAGAGTGAAGGTCACGCGAATTTAGTGCTTTTCCTCATCCCAAAAGCAGCTAGCGTGCCTAAACAAGTTTTTACATCAATATCCTCGAACAATAACGAGCTGTCCCGGCAAACGTTGTTCTGCCATATAAATTATTTCTTATTAATTTTTACATTTTTTTTTCTGAAATGTACTTTATTACCTGTTCTCATACCTACCAAATGTACATAAAAATTTCATAAAAATCGGTCGAGACGTTTCGGAGTAATGCGACCACAAACACCGTGACACGCGATTTTTATAGATATATAAAAGTATATACATATATAAAGCACAAGAATTTGTTTGTTTGAATGCACTAATGCCTGGAACTGACAGTTGGATTTGAAAAAATATTTTTGCATTTGATAGCCCAATTCTTGAAGAATGTTACAGGCTATTTATTCCACGTCACGATACGACGCTTAAAAGCTGAGGAAAAATAATGAAAGTAAATAAAAATATTTGTGCAGCCATGCAATTCTCTAAGCGACTCGTAATGGCTGTGTGCGTCGCTGTGATCACAGATGTCACAGCTTTGACATCGTCTACTGCGATCACGGCTTTTTATTTGGTATTCTATAGGGCTGTAAGCGTACGCGAGGCTGTTTGCCTTGTAGAATTCCAATTCCAAACGCAGCCTTGCGGCGCTAGTGTCGCACAACCATGAAAAGCGACACTAAGGAATTGCAATTTTGTGTTCAAGGCTATTACAGCCGATGTTTCCGAGGATGTAAGGATGTTTGCTCTTGCTGAATTGCATGACTGTTCATACGCGGTAGAAGTGGAACCTTCAAAAATGTGAACTTCAAGATAATTAGGTGAATGTAGAATTTCAGGAGTAGGATCATTGAAGAGTTTATTTATGATGATATTGATCATACTTGAAAAATGTTTTTATTAAAATATTGTATATGTACCACGGTTGTTGTGACGCCTTATCTCAAGCTTCGTAATACGCAGACGCGCACACACACGTACAACGCTCGGTCCCTGTAATAAACACTATATAATGCCTTTTATCTCACTCTTCTCTAAGAGTTTGCTCTTTTCAGAGTGACGCTTGCGCCACCCCGTCCCCTGGGGTGATCGCTTCAGATGAAGCCTTTGACGCCTTCCCGGCTAAAGGCAGTCCCAGGGGGTGTTTTAGTCAGTAGGAATCTGACATCACCAGTTCGTTCGCACGAAACAGTATCTTATGCAAGATCTCACCTCCTCCCTCCCGTTTTCCGGAGGGTGCCCCTCACGGAAGAATGACTAAGGCACACCCGCGTGTGTGGGTTAGTCCTTCTTTTGTGGGCCTACAATTTTCTTAAGCGAAAAACAAACAAAAAAAAACTCGCACGTTAAATCCTGCAGATGTATATGGTTGTCTCTTTTTACTGTCGCCTTTTCATTTCATCGAGTTTAAAATCACAACGATGGTAAAGAAGTTTACACTAAAAAAACCTACGGGATACCGAAATACGCGGGAAAGATGGCGCGGACTGCGGCTGGTGTTAAAATAAATCGACTGACTTTATTGCGAGCTTCACTTAGAATCGAATGTTGGTACGCTTCTATGTCAGTTCAACAATTTGGAATATGTCTGTTGCTTTTTTTAACGTCGGGAAGCATATCAGCATACGACCCACCGGATGTAAAGCGGTTACCTGTAAACTCTTGTAACACATTGAGTTATACTAGCGCGATGCTACTCAAACACTACTAAAACAGCAACTGTCTAGTAGCTTACTGACCTCACTCACACGCAGGAACACAACCACCCTCCAGAGAGTTGTTATGCACGCAAACGTTTGTCCTGTGTAGGAATCGAACCCACGAGTATCTCATCGACATCCCGCCAATTCGTATATTTGTCGGCAAAAGTTCACCGCAATGTTCACTAGGCTTCATATTGTATAGATGTATAAGGAAACTATTGAAATATGATAATTCCTTTTATTTATAAATCGGACAGAGTAACTGCTTAGTTCGAGTACAAAATAATAATCCCGCTCCAAATGGTGTGCACACTTAATATTCAGTCATAAACAACCCCACCACTCCCGCCATTACGCTGCTGGCGCCATTTTGTTTGGAGAAACCTAGTGACATGAATCGCAATAGATTTAGGTCCTAATAAATCAAGTTTACATTAAAACTTTGGTAGAAAAATGTAACGTTTAAATATAATCTTGATTTTATAATTTACGTTAAATCATTATATTTTAAAAATTATAAACAATCTTGAATCGGAAGTCAACAATCAAATCCGGATGTAAATTAAACATTTCTTTTTAATACAACTAATACAATAAAATGAAATTATTTAAGCTATTACAATAAACAAAATGATTGCCGCCCACATATACTTCATTTAATGGGCATGGAACCTTCTAGAATTAATAGATTGTTTTTTTCTATCCCAGGATGACTCTAACGACTGGGTGTGGGGATGGAGCAGCCGTCCTGACCAGCAACCCCCCAAGTGAGTATAAATTATAGGAGTACATGGTTTCCCTATATCACTAAGGCGGTGGTGTTTAGATAAGAAAAAGCATGCTCCGTTGGTTCGGACATGTTATAAAGAATGATGAAACACATCCTACATCCCTCCACTGTCGCATAGTATATGACTATGCGAAAGTGGAAGGATGTAGCACCCGAGGAAGGCCAAGATTTACCTACCATGACCAAATAAATCGCGTTTTACCAGGTGAGTTATGAATTTTAAAGAAGCGAGTGAGGTATATAAGGATCGCGTATCTTGGCGCTCTCTACGGTTCTCTCTGCCTACTCCGCAAGAGACGGCGTGAAGTATACATACATGTATAGTATGTATATAGTATGTATACCTGTGGTATTTCTATTTATTTCAATCTTGAAATGTCACTTTTAGAAACTTGTAGATCTCGTTTTTTTTGTATATTGTATTAACTCGAGGTAAAATGCTCCGTTGGTTCGGACATGTAGAAAGAGTGCAGGATGGAAGAATGACGAAACAGAGCAATGCGAAAGTGGGAAGGATGTAGGAGCCGAGGAAGGCCGAGACTAAACTTCTATGACCAAATTGGTCGTATTTTATCAGGAGTCCTAGGAAACGGCGAGCGTACGTGAAAAGAGCTATGAATGTTAATGACGTGAGTGAAGTGTGTAAGGAGCGCGTGTTATGGCGCTCGGTCCTCTCTGCCTACCCCGCAAGGGACCTGGCGTGAAGTTATAGATATACGTATTAGCGGACCCGGCGACGTCTCCCTCCCCGGACAAGGAGCGCCACATTAATTTCAGTCTCAAGAATTGGTGACATACCGACATCAACGACTTTTTTTTTTATTTTCGCCCAAGAAATTGAAGACCCACAAAGGAAGGACCAACCCACACCCGGGTGTGCATTGGTCATTCCTCCGTGAGGGGCACCCTCCGGAAAACGGGAGGGAGGAGGTGAAATCTTTTAGAGATACCATTTCGTGCGAACGAACTGATTATGTCGGATTTCCACCGACTAAAACACCCCCTGGGACTGCCTTTAGCCGGGAAGGCTACAAAGGCTTCATCTGAAGCGATCACCCCAGGGGAACGGGGTGACGCAAGGGAAGACATCAACGACACCTACCGGGTCCAATTGTGTTTCCAAACCAGTAAGGAACCCATTGACATATACACACAAACATTTCAACCAAAATCGGTCCAGACGTTTAGGAAGAGTTGGATGACTAACACACGTACAGAAGAATCATCAATATATTAATACGTGAAGCAAAAACTTTGTCCCCCTTTTCACGAAAATGACGCGAAGGAATATGAAAGGAGAATGACCAAATATGTATGGGAGTTCGGCCCACTTGCGTCAGTCATGCGTCTTGACCAAACCATCGGCAAAACAAAGGAAATATATTGTAGATGACTCAAAAGAAATATTATTTCAATACGAATAGGGGTTATCGAGTATTTTTAAATCAAATTAGGCATTTTGAGGTTATGTTTTGCGAGTGTAAAACTCATCGATGTTAAAACTACAAGGTACAGAGGGGATGTTATATTTTAGTAAAGATTATATGGATTTGTAAATACGATGCCATGTGCATAGATCAAGCGTACTGAACACCTACGTTAAATGCATCTTCAAATAATTAAACCACAGGATAAGTAGGTAGTAGATATTTAACTTCAACTTGTTATGTTCATATATATGTATTATACATTGCAATTGGGTTGAAGTAGCTCAACATCACTTTTGACTGAAACAAACCTTACCTGGACGTTGTGCACCCCACGATACTGATGGAACAATAGCTAGAATGGGGAAGAACGCAGCAAAAGATTATTTGAAGAATTGTTGTTCACTCGGGTGAGTGTGGTAACCATATAGCACCTATATTGGCAGTCAGGGTGGCAATGTGCAACTTACATTACTTGGTTGTAAGCATTGGCAGGCTATGGTAACTATTTAACATCGGGCGGATTGTATGCTTATATAATTACTTACATTGGTCTTAATCACAGAATATTCATTGGAGATAAATAAGAACACCTAGTATATTGACACTTTTATTTATATTTATTAGGTTCTTATATATATAAAAAAAATATTTCTTTAAATGGTTTATTACAATTTTTATCATCAATAAATATATTAAATAAAAATCTAAAAATGGAGTAGGAGCCTGTACATCTTTAAATATACCCTAACTTAAATACCAAATTAACAAATTATGTGCGCACTGTATTGTTCATTTTCCTACAAAACAATTGTAGCAGTAGCCGACCAATACCTCTCTAGACATTTAAACAAATATGTTATTGAACTGATGTGCCTCCACTTTATATGAGCTCTGATAATTATTTTGTCCTAATATATGGGGAGCATTTTCTACTTTTTAATTAATCTCCACAGCATACAGTTCATTAGGAATATGTTCTCCAAAGTAAAACTGCTATCCCAAGGGCACATAATACATATGTTTGTCAATTCATCCTAATTTCCATTGCCTAACTGACGACAGCATATTCTAGCACAGTTAGGTACATATAATATGTTGTACATTAATAATATATCAAAACCCAAAAACATGTGCCTCATGTTGATAAATGTAATTAAGATCCATGCAATTCTAGTTCTTGTGGCTTGACAAAAAAATGATGAAGGCACTGGAACTTTACGTGCAGCCTCGATGAATTTCTGGTTAATTTCCTCTAGCAGTGATCAATTATCATCATGGAACTGTTGTCTTTGTATTACTCAGCTGCTCGTCAACACTCTTTCCAGTCGTGATACCTAGAATAACATATATATATTAGGTGGACAAAATTAAATATGTGTATACTGTAGGAGTATCAAAACGATTTAAATGATTTGAATGGAAGTATAAAGATCCCAGCTAGATAAAGATAAAGTAACAATGTATAAATTATAAAAAAATATATATAATTTTAGGGAAACATCATAAAAAAATATGTTTATGAAACTATGTACCATATGAACTGGAATCCATCTAAGTATAACATTCCATTTCTGATATTCTGGTGATAACTCTGTATAATTGAGATCTTATTATCAATATGTCAACATCCACATTCAAGGGCTACTTGTTGATGTCCAAATTCATTTGAAGGTTTGACTTCAAATGTTACTTAAGCCCATATTAATGTATATATAATTCCCGGCATAAGATGCTACCGTCTGTAATCTGTAACAATTAAAAATTATTGTTTAATTGATACACAATAATCTAAAAACATAAGTTATTAATGTAGTCTTACTATGTCAGTTATTATAAAACATAATAATACCGCTGTATTTTATAAACAATCAATGGTGCAGCTTCTAATATGGGTGAGTGTAGATATGTGTTCACAATTCTTATCTAGGCGCGGTCTATACTTTTATTCATATACTTAATAAAAGGTTACCAATATATATATATGAACTAAAAAATAACGTAACACTCACCGGACTGAGCACCATTCAAGGAATGTACTAGTTGTTGGTATGATCAATGGATATTATAATATTTCCACACGTTGATTTCACAATTAATTTCACATGTATAGAAATTAAACAAAACAAAGTAATATATATTACGAAAAATGAAATAGAATAGATTAAGGATTTGACTCTTGTCTATGGACACGTCGCTGTATAAGGATGCGATTGGAATTCGATTTCAATGGGTTAAAAAATCGATTCAATCGGCATTGAAATGTACACTTATTTGTACGCAACAAAAAACATAATAATAGTACACAGTTTTTCACTATATCTGGCATAGATCTCAATACCCACTGTGTTATTGTTTCTATACAGTGCTACCATGAAATAAAATGGAATGTACCGTTATCCCTTTACCTTTTTATTCTGATCTCACGTAATTACAATAATGTTGCAAGTTGTTTGTTTGTGACATAAAGTACCTTCTAAGAACTACGTAATACTTACGTTTTATTAATAAATTGAAAGTAAAAAACAATCGATTAAATAATTACGCCTAATCTAACACTTTGACATTGTATGAACTGGGCTTAAACAAAAGCCTGTATCTTACTACTAATGGGACTAACAGGACTCCTGTCTCTCTATAACTTCACACCAAATCCTTTGCGGGGTAGACAGAGAAAACAAAGCGCCACATAACTCGATCCTTACCGTCCTTACACACCTCACTAGCTTCATTTACCGAATAATATATGTTAAATCGATTATGTTATGATTAACAACTTTTGCTGAAGAAATATTTTGAGTAGTGGGGTTACTCATGCATCATGATTGTTTATTAACATTTTTATATGAAGGCTAGCTATTAAAATGAATAGAAGCTTTTCATATTCACTTTATAAGCAATGAATTATAAAGGTTCTGAATTACAAACGATTATTTAGTATATTTTATAATCGATAATCGATTACAAAATCATCGCAACCCTAAACTGTCATTCTCCATTTGTAGTCATAAGCGGAAATGCAAATAACTTTTAATACTCAACTTTTAAACCCCTGTTCCAATAGGACTGAAAAAAATACGTGAACATTATCAATTTAGAAAAGGATTTTTAGAGTATAAATGGTGAAGACGCAAGGTGGGCCCACATTTGGTCATTCTCCTTTGACACCGTTGAAGTTTATAAGGAGAAGAAGTGCAGAAAGCTAAACTTTTTTTTATAATAATGCTTGGAAAATACGTTATATTAATAAAAAAAAATAAAAAAAGACATAATAATATGGCTTTGACACACATATACCCAAATATAATAGATACCTACTCTTTTGTTTATGATTAAAGTCTATAAAGAAGAGATTAATTCTATTGGCTGAATTATTGGTCTTTAGTATTATTTGTCTATAATCTTGCTGAATGTCAATAATCATAATTATGATAATGTCATAGTCGTGACATGTCTAATATATATTTGTGCTTTATATATTAGTTATTAAAACATTTAAAATTAAAAATTTAATGAATCTTGGTCGAATTTCGACCACCAGGCGATCACTAGCATGTATTAAGAAAGACAAGACTGTCGCAGACTGATTTATTGCAGCGAACATTGTAGGTACTGAGTGCAGTACAGAGAGGGTGAACTAAATTAAACTATTCCACTGCAACCTTCGGCTAAACACAGAGCTTCGTTTGTTAAATGTCAGAGTACACCACGTGCAGGCGTGGTTGGCTTTGACTCGTAAAGATTATTGTGAGCAACTGTTGTCGAGAGCGGTGACGCAGTGGTTACTAATGCTACTTTGACACCAACGCTCGTGAGTTCGATTCCCACACAGGGCAAACATTTGTGTGTATGAACATGTATGTTTGTCTTGATCTAGGTGAGGTTGGGCGCATCAAAGCTGTCTAATTTGTGAAGTACCTTCACCTCACAGGTGACCGCGGCCAAATAACAACCGCCTGGAGGGTTGTTGTGTTTCTGCTAGTGAGTGACGTCACCAGTGAGCTCGTAAGGCGTTGCTGTGTTAGCAGCAGAGGTGTCGCGCGAGTACGGTAACCGCTTTCCATCACGTGGGCCGTATGTTTGTATACCTCTCGACGTTGTTTAAAAAACTTACATAAAACAAAATCACTGGCTAAGTGTTGCAGTTTTAAGGGCCGGGCCAGGGTATATGTCATGCCCGCCATGGCTATATATTACAAATTGCATCATTATTGTACGATGCCCGTGTTGTTCCAGAGACTGGCGGTTCAAGCACCCCCAGAGCGCCCGAGGACCGCCTTCGGCCACCTCCTCCATCGAGGTGTTGGAGCAGCAGCTGGCAGTGCCCGCCATGCAACAGGTGAGACACTTCAACACAACATTAACCGACCCTCAAACTTGGCTCTATCAGACTATTGCATACAGTGGAATTTTCTCCTTCCTAGCTTTACCCCGATTCCAGATCCATTCCTGCCTGCACTGAAGACGAATGATGAAGGTGGGATGATGGGCGGTGGGCTTCTCCCATTATTCTTCTTTCTTAGCGTCACCCCATTTCCTAATCCATAAGGGTTGCCTCGGTCCACTACCTAAGACTAAGCATTTGACGAAGATATCGATTTTACATGGAACTACTGCCAATAACCAGACCTTCCTTAGGTAAAGTTAGTCTTTCGAAATATATTTTCTTGGACGCGCTGGTTTCCTCCCAATGTTTTCCTTCACCGGCGAGCGAGTGATCATTACAAATATGTACATAAATCCGACAACACGAATTTAGTGATACAGTATGCCAGGAGCCACGATGTCGGGAGCCGGCTATAAATAAATAAATATTGTCGGACATTACACAGCGACATCTAGCCCCAAAGTAAGCGAAGCTTGTGTTATGGGTACTAGACAACTGATAAACATACGTAAATACATTTTTTTTTTGTAAATATGTACATACTTATTATACATAGAAAATACCAAGACCAAGACAAACAGACATGTTCATGCACACAAATGTTTGTACTGTGTGGGAATCGAACCCACGAGCGTTGGTGTCAAAGTAGCGTAACAGCGCGTTTCACCACTGCGCCACCGAGCTCGTCAAATAAACCGGCGAGCGTGCATGAAAAGACCTATGAATGTTGAAGAAGCGAGTGAAGTGTGTAAGGACTGCGTCTTATGGTGCTCGTTTCTCTCTGCCTATCTCTTTTTTTTATACAACTTCGGGAGGCATACAAGCATACGGCCTACCTGATGTAAAGCAGTTACCGTTAGCCTATTAATAATTTAAGTATCACTCGCGCGATGCCTCCTCTGCTGCCTACACAGCAACTTCTTAGGAGCCTACTAGTGACCTCACTCACACGCAGGAACACAACAATCCTTTAGGGAGTTGTTATTTAGCTGCGTTTATCTGTCAGGTGGAGGCACTTCCCCAGACGGGCTGCTTTGATGCACCCTACCTCTGTTAAAACCTCGCAAGGTACTTGGCGTGAAGAATATACATACATACGCCAGGATTGGGACCAGGGACCAGTTGGTCAAAAGGTGGGTTGTTTATCCGCTGGGACATCACTGCTAGGCTTGTGCTATTGTTATACATTGTTGGTGTCGTCCGCAGAGCCACTGCCTGTCCGTGCGCCGCAAGTGCCTGTTCAGCCGAGGCGCGATCGCCGCCGTGCTCGTCACCAACCTCGTCTCCCTGCTGCTTGGCGCTGGCATAGGGTGAGTTAATACTTGTCAATGTTTCGCTTGGTGAGTTTTTTTTGAAGTGAAAACTTCTTTAGCGGCGTTGTGCACTTTTTGGGATGAGTAAAAAATGTTAAACTCGCGTCAGGACACGCGACCCTGACCGTAAGATTTTGGTGAGAATTAGAACTTAAGTTGGCAGCAGCGCTAAAACATTAGTTACCTCTAATTAAACAATTAAAACATGAAGCGCTAGATCGTTCATAAGTCATTATTTTCTCGCGACCAAACGCAACGTAGTTTATCAACATCGCTGTTTGGTTTAAGCGGCGCAGGGCGCTTGCGTGAGTGTGCGTGTGTGTTTGTTAGACATGGGTAACTCAGCAAAAAATCGTGCGAAATTATTCCCTAACCATTCCAAAATATTTAAAAATGCACAACGTTAATGTTCAAGTTTCCACTTCTGCCGGCACTCCCGGAGTGCAACCCGTTTTTTTTTACAAGTTCAGCATAGTGGCTCCTCTTTGCCTGATGGTAAGCGAAAGAGGAACCCATATCACAACTGCAACCGACAAAAGAGTACACAGTATCCTGTCAGTTGCCGCTGCCATCCTGACCCGCAAGATGCTTCTACACGCTTCGTTTGAAGGATCCCATATTGTAGGAAGGAGGGAACACATGTGCAGGCAAGGCGTTCCACTTTTTAATGGTACGACAAAGATAGGAGTTGCCGAACTTTTTGGTACGCGAAGAGATATTCTCATCAGTGGAACGATGACATCGCAAGCCCGCACGTGGTTCTATGACGGAAGGGAGAGGGTGGGATAAGGGAGAACAGTTCTTCAGAGCACTCGCCTCGTACAGGCGGTAAAATACGCGTAAATATGTGTAAATTCAACGAAATAATATTCTTTAAATTTTCTCTTGCTATTATTAAAATACAAATTCGCTTTACATCTGGTAGGCCACGAACTTGTTTGCCCCCCGACGTTGTATAAAAAAAGATCAGCGATTGATCGGTTGTGGAGACATGCTTCTGTTAGCTCGGTTGTAAGTAAGTCTTGTTGATGAAAATGATGATCAGAGGATTCCTCGGAACAATTGGCCCATTAAGAGGAGATGTAGGAGCCGAGGAAGGCCGAGACTTACCTACCATTGTAAATAAAACAAGTACTAATCAAAAATATTTACGTATAATTGAGAAAATCAGTAAAACTAAAGCAAACGGAACTTATTATACTGAAAAAAAAACACATTTTTAGTGGCTTTCGTTGAAACTCTGTATACAGACACTTATATATAGGGCGCGGACTATTCATCTAAAAAAAGGGTGGACGTCGCATCTCACTTGATCAAATCAACTTGCACAGCCAACGTGTTAAAGAAGCGAGTGAGGTATGTAAGGATCGAGTCACGTGGCGCCCGATTCTATCTGCCTACCGCGCAAGGGATTTGGCGTGAAGTTATAGATAGATAGAAAATTCCCAATTTGTTAAATGCAACGATTCATTTGGTGAGGGTTATGTGCCCGCAACACAGATATTAATAATGATGATACTTATTGTTATGTTTGTTTCAGGGTGTGGTTGAGTAGGAAAGGCATGCTGCCTCCCAGACTCATCATACTGAACTAGAGCGTACAAGACTGACCGGGACGGGGTTCGTTGCCAAACCGACTGGAAATTATCGATAGTATTGTCACCAGACACTAGTTAGCACCAAGAAAATAGCCTACGGAGACCCAATGGCGCGATTTTGTGTAGTAAAACAACTCACCGCTACGGGTCGGGGGGTAAAGTTGAACGCGTAGCTCTTATTGGCTATTTCGTAGATAAACGTCGCGTCACCTATCAGCTTATTGGTTAATATATTCTCCCCATTGGTCACTAGGCCCGATCGATATTTTGGCGCTAAATCACCATTTTTTTGTGAGTGTGGGGAGCATTCGTGCGCAGTCATGCGTGGTTTAATAGTTTGTGCTGGATAGTGACATTTGTAACAGCAGATTACCTGAACGGTAGTTACAAAATGAAAACTAAAATGATTAGTGCAAATTCGTGTGAAAATTAATTTCACCGATATATTGCAGTGAATAATTATTATCGTCTCTTTGATACATCCATAATTTTTAGTCGACTTGGTAAATGGAAGTATTTTATTATTATGTAAATTGTGAATTATAACAATATTGTTTTATATTTAATTTTTATAAATCTGGAAAAGAACTAATTTCTTTAGTTTATTTAAAATACATATGTCGGTATGTGTAAGTAGTTTTTGTCATAAATGAGTTGAGTATATTTTTATTCGTGGATTAAAAAATAATTTGATAAACCAATATTGTTATAATTAGGTATAACACGTGTTTGACTGTTAGTCGAGATGGATAGATAAAAAACAGTGTATTTTGTAGTCCTATGCCACATTTGTATTGTCAATATTTCGTTTTTTTTTTTGGCTGGTTTTCATGATTTTAATATTTCACGGTGATCTGTGCCTCAATTTTATGTAATATGTGTGACGTATCTAACGTCATACTTAATCTGACTTCTTCTTAGTTTTAATTTTGGCGTTCGAACCTCACTCTGAGAACAATTTTGTTATTATGAAGTGTGTAAGATTAACTTACGCGTAATTTGATTAGGACTCTCCGTGGCGTCAAAATATCCAAAGGAAGAAGGTAGTAAGCTTTTTTTCGTGGCAAATTGTGAGATATTCAACAACGCTAACTGAACCTGGGCGCAGTTGTCCCTAAAATTTACATGGTCTGTCATTGTGAGAATCAAACCACATCAGTAGTATTGGTGAAAATAGCGACGACGTTTCTGAATATTTTGCAGTAGAAAGCAAACATCTTTTCCACATTGTGTTCACAGATTAAACCTTTCATAGTTTTCATGTTCTCTCCAGTTTACTGTAAAATAATATACCATTTCTCGGGACGCGATAATGAGTAATGGAGACTATTGTATACTCAAATACTTATATAAAATTTTATATCTTCACAACTTGTTTGCGAGTGTTGATTGCCAAAATTAAAGCGAAACTGGTGAAACAGCAGATAAATTTTCGCTGCCATAGATTCTACAATTTCTAGTTAAGACCTGAAATATTGAAATCATTGATAAGTAGTAAACTCTCCTCTATTCATATTTTTGTATGAGAATACTAGTTTATAAGGGTATTGAATATATATATATTTGTTTTTAATTCAAATTAAAAATATAATACCGTTATACAATAAGAGTAAATAAATTTTTACCGCGTTATAATCTATGCCACAATCGCCTTTTCTAATTAAAATAAAACCATAATAGTAATAAAAAAGAAAATTCATACAATGTACTGTCGGCTTAATATGTTTTTAGTTCTGTGTTCTGCTCTGTAGTGCCCTCTGTTTGCTAACCACCACAGGGCATTTTTGGGCTAGCACACTATGCATGAGCAGTATTGACGCCTTGAGGCCCGTTATATACTTGGCGCCGTAACGCACATGGCGGAATTCAGCCACGCGGGCATCAACAGGTTAAGCTTATTATATTTTTAACTTGAATAACTTAGGTTTTGTATTGTGGATTTAGAATAAGTCTAAACATTCGATGTTAAATTTCACTCTCCATATCGATTTTAACATATATTCCAAGTTCACTTATTTTTGGCGTTAAATAAAAATGGGGGTAAATCTATATGTATTTATATGGTAAGATAAATACTTAAAATTACTTTATGAAACGTTGTTTTCAAGTAAAAAAAAAATAAGTGGACTTTGGCCTTCTACTGCGTCAAGCGAATGTCCACAACGGAGATCTGGCGAAAACGAGCACATTATATTACAAGTTCCCATGCTATTATATATATTCTACTACAAGAACTGATATATATATATAGTATACATTCGAAAAATAATTGCTGTTAAATATTCTTCAATTATTCAGCGTTAATAATAATAAACAAATCTAAAATGACGGCCAAGTGTCCTTTCACCGCACACTACTATTATGGGGTCATGAAAATAGCTTGCGAATGAGAAAGCATGACTTACGCCGCCAATTCAGATTTGCTTCTATATCGCAGGTTTATATTTATGTGTTTAACATTTTGCTAAGCACCATTCTCGCTTGCATCTGCTTGATGCAGAGAAACTTCTTATACATAAAAGATATACAAAATATGTATATATATATGCGGCTTATAAATACAGTGTATCCCAGAATCATTGCCACATATAATAACGTCTATATTTTTTCTTAACGAAATATTGATGGTTTAATATTTATATTGACGTATCAAAGTATTTATATAGTCGTCAAAAAACAAAAACATTAAATCTTTTTGGCTATTTTTAAAATGAACTTGATTTAAGGAATGTTTATTGGATTTTATTTAGTTATTCCAAAGTTATTACTTTTGAATAAAAACTGTCTTAAAAACAAAAAAATCTTTGTTTTTTCCATTAATCTTAGTCAAGTTTTAGTCATTTTCGAATGTGCAGATTATACTAGGACACACTGTATAATAGTTACAAATTTTGTATGTATTTGTATGAAACTTCACAATTCGTGCTGTGATCAAAAATGGAAAAAAAAAATGTGTAAAATGCATAATAGACAAAAAAAAGTAGGGAATTAATTACTCAATTGGTCGTAATATAATAATTTATATAAAAAGTTATTTTTCGCCAGGAGCGTGTTTTTTTTTTACATATTCCTCCAATTTCCGCTACATCTAATCTACTTTCACTAGGTTTTGTACCTAATGCTGTATTTTTAAGTTTAATTTAGTAGGTGAGTTTGATTCGCTAGGCATCTCTTTTGTCGTCGTTTTCTCTCATCGGAATATTGTGACAGTAAATGAGCTTCAATTTATTATATTTCTAAATATTCATCTGAAAAGTCCTTCTGTTTGCGTTCTGCTTAGGCGCGGATGTATTCTTTTTCTGGCACGATAGCTAAAAGCATGCATATTATTATACCATGGCTAAAAGCAATGTATTATAAGGTCACAAATATTTTGCCTTTTCCGTGATTATTGTATCTTGTATAATAAAAAAACGTGGTTCCAATAATATCAGAAAATTATATTTGTTTAATTTAGTAGTAGTAGTTAGCGACAAGATAGAGGTACAAAATATATATAGAGGACTGTAACATCCACGGTGTATTGTAGCTAACAAAAATATTTGTAAGACAATCCTTTTTTTTAACTTGTATTTTGGAAGCAAGTCTCAATTTACTGTCACGAATATTATGTATGCAAAATTGATGTAAATATATATTACACAACTTTGTAATCTCTTCTCGTAAATACTTACAATATAAGCATACGCATTTTTATCAATATTTTGTTTTATTTTTTTTCTATTTCCTTCCCTCCATAGACTTAAAAGAAGTTTTTTTTGTTCTTTTTAGCCCCGTAGGGAAAGGCAAAGGGATCTATCCCATACAGCCAAGTCTTCAGTTTAGAACCATTTGAAAATCTTAATTATATGTTCCAGCTTCAGGAACTGTGCTGAAAAAATACTTGGGAAGACCTAATCAACCCAATTTAAATACCACCCGTAAAACGATAGTGATTTTTACTTATTTATTCACGACTTCCAAAAAGTGCATAAACGTGTTATATTTGAGTTTTTTCATTACTGTATAATTTCACTAGCACTTATATTACAAAATCACTATCGAAATTGTCACATAAAACTAATTTTATACTGAATTGTAAAAATTTCAAGTAACAACAATGTCACTCGTCAAAAGCGCGGGAAGAAGTTTTAGGTAATTTATTTATGTTACCTTCAACCAATTTCAGATCCAGCTAGTTTGTATTAGGCCAACCCGATTTACATTTTTATGATTTTATTTCACGCATGGCAGCATTTAAACCAGTTTGTCCACGCATCCCTATTACCCTTACTGTTCCCAGGAGGTTTAGTTTTATAAACCGCACGCTCATGTATCTACTGATTTAATAATCTTGTTGTGTAATATAAATAAATGTTTCCCAACAAATAACATTTAAACAAAACTTAGTACATATATATGTAATTACAATTTGAAATTAGATATTTCTGAAACCCTAAACAGTTTATCCCCGTGCATTATTGGATGTACTTTCTAGCACATTTTTAAATGTAATGTGCTTGTCATTCAAAATTACTCGCAAAATTGCTGATTTTTTGTGTTCATAGTTAAAGAAAGTTAAGAAATGATAACTAGCCATATCGATGTTACGAAAAGAATATTGTGTATACCGTCTAGTGAGTTATCTTTTTCTACCCCTATATCTTGGTCGAACGTAGTTAATCATGTCACATTCAAATTATGGTTTTAAAGTTATTAGAAGGTTTGGACGTCGATCTAGTAATCGAACCCATCGATCTAGTAGTAAACTAAACTACATGCTAAGTCTAAACTCAATGAAACTTTTGTCTAACTAACGGTACGGTTTTATACGGTGTACATCAAGGATGTGTCTTGGGTCCACTGTTGTTTATTATTTACATTAACGATTTACCTAAAATAACTAATAACCCCATATCTCTCTTTGCGGATGATAGCACGGTCACAATAGAGTGCTAAAATTATAACATGTACGAAAATGACATAAATGAAACACTGGTTGATATTATAAAATGGTTATGTAATAACAATCTAAAAATAAATGTCCACAAAACTAGTATTATGCACTTTAATCAAAGAAAAACGGGAAGCTCTAATATTAATGATCTTGACAATAATATAAAAGAAGTAAACGATGTAAAATTCTTAGGGATCATAATAGACAAAAAGCTTAACTGGAAACCACATACAGAAGAAATATATAAGAAATTAAGTTCATCTGCATATGCATTGAAGAGACTAGCTCCCACTGTAAATAAGCACATTACTTACTGCCTATCATGGAACTGCTGGTCAAATAATAAGATATGGGATAATATTCTAATTCAATAAACAGAGAATATAATTCAAAGCGCAAAAAGATGCATAAGAGCGATGTTAAATCTTAAAATCACTGACAGTTGCATGCCCTATTTAAAAAAATAACATACTGTCTTTTCCATCGCTGTATATATATGAAGCCCCCATTTTATCTGGGCCCCTTACCGCCCTCCTCTAGGCCTTAAGAACCCACAAGGGGGCGTTATCGCTCACTTTGAGAAAGACTGCACTTTATGAACATGTGCACACATTTGGTCAATTGCGTGGTATTTAGGATATGCCAGACATGAAGGGGTTTACACCTCCTGCATTGTTCCTAAATGACATTATATTAGATGAATACTTCTCTAACTCTCTTGCATTCACGCACACGGCGCCTCAATCATAAAAATAAATCACCGATTTTTCAAAATCGAATTTCGGTTTATAGTAGTGATAATCGTCTTCTGTGGTAGAACCTACATTTGGTATTTTTTTTTATATTAGAGGGGGGCAAACGATTATGTGGGTCACCCGATGTCAAGTGGCCACCGCCGCCCATTGACATTAGCAACATTTGGTGTTGGGTCACAGATCCGTTGCCAGCCTTTTTATCGAAACATAGCCTCTTTTCTTGAAGGTACCCATATCGTATTTGGTCGGGAACACCACTGTGGGTAATTTATTCCACAATTTCATCGTACGTGGTAGAAAATGCCTCAAAAAGCGTACTGTAGTGGATTGCCTCTCATCAAGACGGTGAGGGTGGAATTTAAATTTGTGACGAGTGGTACGATAGTGGAAATCAGCGGCTGGTATTAAGTTGAACAGCTCCTCCGAGCACTCCCCATGAAACAATTTGTACAGTACACAAAGAGAAGCAACGTCTCTTTGTGTACATAGCGAGTCCAGCCGAGCGGATCTCACTGGTTTGCTGACGATTCGAACTGCTCTACGATGTATGCTATCAAATGGAGTAAGCAAATATTGTGACGCGCCGGCGCAAAGATGTGAGGCCGGACCAGGGATTTATAAAGTTTAAGGCGATGTTGAGGTGTAAAGTATTGTTTAGCTTTATATATCACACCAATTTTCTTGGATGTCAACTTAGCCTTGTTCTCTAAATGACCGCGAAACTATACATCCCTCGATATGACGACACCCAGGATACCGATTGTAGGCGACGCATAGGTATTGAAATATGTAACAACTAATGTTTATTAAATAAAATGTGGCAAGTTGGAGTGGCGTGTAGGTAAGAGACAATCAACCACCACCATGTTCCGTTTCTCTTGACCGCGGTCCCCGGCCGCGCCCGAGTTAGTTGAAAATACAAACCGATTGCTACCGCACGCTGCACGCCGCTCCAAGCGCCTGTTTGCTTATTACGTATTGTGCTTTATTTCGCATCCCCAACATTGTTTGGTCTTCGGCCGGATCGGATGTTCCATACGCCACCGCATAAAACTATGGTGAGCACAAGAAGTGCCCGAAAGAAGCAAGAAGAATCGTGCAAAGTAGAAACGCATGAACGAGAACATTCTACAATGTCACGTGAACAAAAAACTAGCAAAAAGTCAGCGTCATCGAAGTCTTCCATCGTCAAACAGAAAAGACTACTCGAGTTGAAGGCGGAGGAGGAAAAGGCGTTTATACAGATGACGCTAATTGATAAGAAGTTAGCAGTGGAGTTGGCAGAATTGGAAGAAGCGGGTAGCAGTCGCGCTTCACTATCGGAGGAACTTAAAGAAAAAGAACACGTAGTGGAAAAGTGGTTGGAATCAAGTCACCAGGAGTTATCCAGTCAACGCGCCGATGGCGGCGTTGGCCCTCAGTTGCCTGCTGGTGAACCCGCACTCGAGCCCGCACGCCCGCCGCCACCGGCCCCGCCTTGTGGCGGCACTAATGACACCGTGCACGCACTGGCGAGTGCCCTAAAGGACCTGGCTGCTTTATCTGCTACCAAAGTATGTGACGGTAATGACAAATTACTTACTCGTATGTGCACACCGCGAGACCTGCCGTCGTATTCTGGAGATCCCCTCCAGTGGTTGGAGTTCAAGAGGGCGTATGAGGAATCTTCTCAAGTCTGCAACTTCAGCGACAGAGAGAACCTATGGCGATTAAGACGGAGCCTTCATGGACCTGCTAAGGACGCGGTTACAGCACTATTCATCGGTGCTACGTCCCCAGCTGAAGTGATATCAACCTTGGAGCTGCAGTTCGGGAATCCTGATGTTATCATATCCCGAATTCTACAAGACCTGTATAAACTGCGGCAACTGCCACAGGACTACCAGAAGGAAATAATTCCTTTCTCCATTAAAGTGAAAAACTGTGTAGCAGCAGTGACCGCCATCGGTTGTGAATCCCATCTGCAGGGAACTAATGTGGTCTCGGTTATTCTCTCAAAATTACCGAGCGTTTTAATATCGAAGTGGACTGATTATAGTTATCCTATTATTAATCAAGACATTAAACCTAAACTCGTGATCCTGTCCGAGTTTCTTAGTGAGGAAGCTATAAAAATAACAAAGACATTTGTGAGTGTACAAAGTTATAACAGACCGACCTACAGCGGTTATAGTTACAACGACAATCGTAATAAGGCGCGTACTTTATTAGTGAACAATGAACTCAGTGATACGAGCGTCGTTATGAACGTTAATAAGAATAACAACTGTAGTTACTGTCGCGGAGCACTACACTCGTTACCGGAGTGCAAAAAGTTTAAAAAATCGTTGCGGAAGGATCGCTGGGCTTATGTTAAGCGATACGGTATGTGTTATAAATGTCTCAAACCACGACACAAGCAGAACACCTGCCCCGAGCCCGCCTGTGACATAGACGAGTGCGGATTGCCTCATCACCGTTTGTTACATTACACGACTAATGTAAACAAAAGCAACAACGATAACGTAAACATTACCGAAGTGATCGAGACCGACTCGCGATCGGAGACTGTAACGCACTTAAATGTAAACAGTTGTAAAGTGTTACTAAAAACTGTACCTACATGGACCTAACGGTATTGTCCGCAGTGTCGCTTTACTCGACGACGGATCGACTGTTACGCTGATAAGCGATAAGCTCGCGGCTCAGTTAGGTTTGCGCGGTATCAAACAATCCATGCGTGTGTGTGGTGCATGGGACAATAGTGAAATCGTATGCGATGGTGAGATAATGGACTTAGACATATCAAATAAACACGGAACAAAGTATTCAATCCGTGCGCGTTGTGTAAAAAATATGAACTTACCTGTGCAAAATGTATCCACCGCCGACCTTAGTAACTATGAACTGATGAAACCTGAAATAAAAGACATTATAAGTGATAAACAGTGTAAACCCGAGCTATTAATCGGGCAAGACAATTACGAGCTGCTCTTACCATTAGAAGTGGTGGGGGGTGGTGCGAGTGAGCCTTATTTCACCCGCACACCGCTGGGATGGTGTATCCATGGCTGCTTGCGATCGCTCCATCATCTGGGTGCGATGTCCGAATCAACCCTGTTCCTGCATAAAGATGACATGTATACAAACATAGAATCTCAGCGCATTCTACACGACATGCAAGAAGAAATGCGCCTGTCGTTTGCAATTGAATCCATGGGCGTGTCTGCTAAGCCTAGACAAAACATTGGAGATGTACGAGCTTGCGAGATCCTGGAACGCACTGCTAAATTAGTAGATGGGAGATGGTACGTAGGGTTGCCATGGAAACAAAACAGCTGCGAACTGCCAGACTCTTACCATAATGCTGCAGCTAGACTGAAAGGCGTCGAGAAGAAGATGAAGGCGAACCCAGGGTATGCTGCATGATACAGAGAGAGAGTCGAACACCTATTCAGCAACAGTTACGCTTCACTATATGAACAGACACAGCAATCACATAGTCCAAAAAGGATTTGGTACCTCCCACATTTCGGCGTCGACAACCCTAACAAACAAAAACTCAGATTAGTGTTCGATGCTGCTTGTTGCAGCGCCGGCACGTGTTTAAATTACTACATCCTGAAGGGTCCCGATCTTTTGACTTCGCTGTATGGCATACTCCTTAGATTTCGAGAAAACAAAATTGCATTAACCGCCGATATAAAAGATATGTTTCTGCGAATTAAAATTTTTGAAGAAGATAGAAACGCACTACGCTTCTTATGGAGACAGTCGCCTGAGCGACCGATGACGACCTACGCCATGAGCTCATTAATATTTGGAGCCAACTGTTCGCCGTTCGTTGCACAATTTATAAAAAACAAGAATGCTGAAAGACACGAGTCATCGATGCCAGAGGCTGCGCGAGCGATATATACACAACATTACATGGACGATTACATAGACAGCGTTGAAGACGAACAGACAGCTAGTAAATTGGTAAATGATGTCACATACATTCACCAGCAAGGTGGGTTCGAAATTAGGAATTGGATGTCGAACGATAAAGCGGTATTATTTAACCTACCGAATCAACCATCACAATCGACTATTTCACTAAAAAATGGTCAACAATATGATGGAGAACGTACCTTGGGTCTCATTTGGAATCCGACTTACGACACGATAGGATTTGATGTCTCATTCAAACGAATACCTACGCCTATAATGAACGGAAAAAAGAAACCAACGAAAAGAGAAATGCTTAGAGTATTCATGTCAATATTCGATGTTTACGGATTCCTATCGCCTATTACTATAAAGGGAAAAATCATGTTACAAGAAATATGGCGCAGCGGTATCAGCTGGGACGACGAGATACCAGACGCAATATATACAAAGTGGTTACATTGGCTGAGCATTGTAAAAAACATAAGTACGATACAGCTACCGAGACATTACGAATCAGCTGTGCGAGGCACCGAGCGGCCCGTACATACGACCGTGACGCGCTGTACCTACGATGCAGTTGCGAATGCACTTAACAACAAATCGCCGCCGACGGTTGTATGTTCTATGAACCTGCCTACGAGCCCCGCGCGCACGGCGCGCTATACGCACTTAGAAATACATATATTTTCCGACTCGAGCGCTAAGGCCATGTGTGCGGTGGGATACTGGCGGTGGATAGACGAATTGAATAAACAAATACAGGTAGCGTTTATATCGAGTAAGTGTCGAGTAGCACCTGTGAAATATATTTCTATGCCGCGCCTAGAACTACAGGCCGCCTTGATGGCTGCGAGACTGCTTGCTAATATTATAAACGAGCATAGAATTAAGCCGACGAAGAAATATTTATGGTGCGATTCAACCACAGTTTTACAATGGATACGTAACGATGCACGAAATTATAAAGCATATATTGCTCACCGCTTGGGAGAAATTGATGAACTTACAAATGTGAACGATTGGAAGTACATACCTACGAAGTTGAACATCGCCGATGCTGCTACGCGAGACTCCTGTAACATTGATACGCTGCGTGGGGAGTGGCTACACGGACCGAATTTCTTGTGCGAAGACGAGAGACTGTGGCCCAAAGAATCAGATGCACAGCGACTCGATGTTCGCGGGGCAGATCTCGAATGCATAAACACTCTTCATTTCACGCCTGATTATTTACCTGCTGTGCCTGATCCCGAACGATTTTCCTCGTGGCTCCGTTTATTAAGATCTACGTACGTGGTACTGTCCTTCATAGATAAAATTAAAAAGGTTACTAGTGATACAGGCCGCACGATGATGGAGCGCGCCGAACTCCTCTTGTTGAAGTACTCGCAGATGAAGTCCTTTCCTGATGATCTTCGCCGTCTGAAACAGAAAGAAAAATTAGACAGAAAAAGTAAATTACTTACCTTATCGCCGATGCTCGATGATGACGAGATTCTTCGATTAGAGAGCCGCATCGACGCCGCGCCTGGAGTTTCGAACGATGTGAAGCGGCCTATAATACTCGACGGTCGCCGTCATGTTGCTCGTCTCATCGTCAGTCACTACCATAAAAAGGCGTGTCATGGTAATCAGGAAATGGTAGTAAATGAAATAAAGCAGCGGTACTGGATTCTTCGCTTGCGACCCACTGTGAAATATATAAGCTCTCAATGCATGGTGTGTCGAATCCGGAGGGCTCAGCCTCAACCGCCTAGAATGGGTGCCTTACCTGCAGCACGTATGTCCCATCATCAACGTGTCTTCACCTTTACCGGGGTGGATTTATTTGGACCCATGGAAGTCACAATTGGCCGACGACGAGAAAGGAGATATGGCGTTATTTTTACATGCCTCACTGTACGGGCTGTTCACATCGAGATGGTGAACGATCTCACTACGGATGCTCTCATTATGGCTCTTCGACGAATGGCCGCTAGGAGAGGTTGGCCGCGTTACCTGTACTCGGATAACGGCACCAATTTACGGGGCGCTGATGCAGAGCTTAAGTCATGTGTTCGAGAGCTTGACGAGACGAAGCTAAAGGATGAAGTCATGACCTACAGTACGGCAACGACTTGGATTTTTATTCCCCCCGCTAGCCCTCACTGGGGAGGGGCGTGGGAGCGGCTCATTAGGTGCATAAAAACCGCACTTAAGGCGATTTTGAAAGAGCGCGCGCCTCGAGATGACACACTTAGGACCCTACTGGCAGAGGTGGAGCACATAATAAACAGCCGTCCACTCACACACGTCACGGTGGAACCCAACAGCGATGAGTCTCTCACACCCAATCATTTTCTGTTGGGGGCGTCCTCAGGCTCACCCACCCTTGGAGTCTATAGCAGCACAGACGCCTTTCTTCGCAAGCAGTGGCGAATAGCGCAAGGACTGGCCGACATGTTTTGGAAGCGATGGGTCAGAGAGGTGCTGCCAGATATGCGACCCCGGACAAAATGGCACGAGGAGAGGAGGCCCTTGCAAGTGGGAGATCTTGTACTGGTAGTCGATCCCAACTCACCCAGAAACGTATGGCTGCGAGGTCGGATACAGGCAGTGCTCCCTGGGAAAGACGGACAGGTGAGAGTCGTCGAATTGCGAACGAAATCTGGGATGCTGCGGAGGCCCGCATCGCGCGTCGCCAGAATTGCCATTGGTAGTGAGTGCTGTGCCAGCACTGGGGAGGGGAGTGTAGGCGACGCATAGGTATTGAAATATGTAACAACTAATGTTTATTAAATAAAATGTGGCAAGTTGGAGTGGCGTGTAGGTAAGAGACAATCAACCACCACCATGTTCCGTTTCTCTTGACCGCGGTCCCCGGCCGCGCCCGAGTTAGTTGAAAATACAAACCGATTGCTACCGCACGCTGCACGCCGCTCCAAGCGCCTGTTTGCTTATTACGTATTGTGCTTTATTTCGCATCCCCAACACCGATGATAGGCATAACGCTGAGGGGTATACCTTCTAATCGACTAGCTACGATAAATGGGGACTTATTCACGGTAAATGCTCACACTTTTTAGGATTAAGCTGAACTAAATTGAGTCTACCCCAATCCGAGACCTGAACTCAATGGCTCTAACCGATTAGCTCTAATGACTCTACAAGCCTAAAATTTACCTTACATTTCCTTCAGTTTTACTTCTTAATAATGCTGTCTGCTGCACATATTTATTTTCCTTTTCATGTATGTATTTACAATGAGAATCTATACTTTCAATTTGGACTTTTCAGTATATATTTCTTTTATGTAAAGTCGGGAGGTAGTAAGTATACAACCAACCGTTATGCAACATTTATTCAACGCCTTAAAGGACGCAGTTAGTCTCCTAAATTGTCGGCTGCAAATTATGAACGTGTTAGGTATTTGAGAGTAGTCTAGTCGTTAGTCTATTTCGAATGTGATCATGAGACAACAGAATCGTCGAAATAGTTCATTAGAGTTGTAACGGAACTTCACCTCTGCCTCCGTTATCACGGAAGTTCCGCAAGAAATCGTACTTTCGCCTCCGCCTCCGTACAATTTTTGCGGAGTTGTAACGGAGGTTTATTTACGTAAAGAATCAACGAGTGCGCGGCGGGAACGCGGTTGAGGTGGGGGCGGGCGGGGTACGTCATTTGTCAAATGATACACGACAGGAATCAACCTGTCGAATTGCTTGGACGAGTTCGGACTTAGCTCACGACTAAGTTCGCTCGTTTCACGCGACTAGTTTCACCTCCGCATCCGCGGAGGTGAAACTAGTCGCCTCCGCATCCGCCTCCGCTAAGAAGGCCTCCGTTACAACCCTGGTTCATACTGTAATGCGAATAGAAGTCAATAAATTATCATAGGCTAATAATTACTTAATGTTTTCGATCCATCGCCAATGTTTAACCAATCGTAATTTTGTTATTTGTGAACGAATTTCAATATTTTAAGAGAAATCTTAAAGTTATATATGTAGAAAAAGAAGTAAGTATTTGTTGAAATGTAAATGATATTCAGGAACGTTATTCTTAACTAAGCCCAAAAAAAGTTCCGGTAGTTACAATTGCAAAACTGCGTGGCCATAGAATCTTTGCCGAGCAGTTCTTATAACTTAATCATCATCATCATATCATCAATGGCGGACAATTATTTCACCAACAAAACATATTAACACGTTAACTTTAATAATTTCGTAAAACATCCCATTGTCTTAATGCGATCTGTTTTTAACTTATTCAACGTCATATAATTATTAAAAATGTCCACTGTTGTGTCGGACTGTTTCACGATTGGCAGTATTGTAGCCACCAGAACGTGTTACAATGATGAAATTGAAGGGGAAGTATTAGCGTTTGATCCTCAAACAAAGATGTTAATATTGAAATGCCCGTCTTCTAGCGGCAATCCAAAACGGCATGACGTGAATATTGTAAATTTGTCACTGGTTAGTGACGTACAAATCAAGAAGGAAGTAACCACAGTTCCAGAGCCACCACAGTCCCTGAACCTCCATAGATTAAATACTAGAGTACGAAATTCTATCGAGAACAAGAAGAGATTAGTGAGTATGCAACCTTCATAATTCACTTTCCTGTTAAAATATTTTTTCCAGGTAAAGAGTGTAGAAAGTTAAAAAAACATAGTTGTAGAAAGCCAATACATATTCGCTTACATTTTCAATATTTTGTCAATGAAGGCACAGAAATGAATTGTTCAAACATGTAGTTTAATCATTTATTCAAAATATGCTTTTACAATGAACATTCTTACCTGTTTGCATTCATCATCTGGGTCTTTATTGTATCACATTTGGTCCATTGCAAAAGAAATATAGTTTCTTTGTAAAAATCATCGCTAATTCGTTTCTAAGCTCTTGTCTGTGATAATAGCCTGAGGAACATAATCCTTGGGAGTTACCTGAGACATCGGTCACAGAAGCACTATTCAAAACCAAACCTTTATTTAGGTGCGGTCTGTTTCTGGTTCTGTGATTTACACTGGCTGCTCCAGCTAATGGTCAAAATGGTATTACATAACAAATAAGTGCTTTTTAATCTTGCTGTGTTGGTAGACATCAGAAAGTCATATCTGAACTAGGGATGTAACGGAGGTAGTTTTATCGGAACCGAAGGTGGAATCGGAGTTTTTAAAATTGCTTTATCGGAGTCGGAATCGGAGTCGGAGGCAGGATCAGAAGTGGTGGCGTGAGAGAGAATTTTTATTTAAGAACAAATAAAACATTATTTAGTCAAATTTTTTTCATTTCAATTTTCAATTATAAAATAAAACAAACAATGAAAAAAAATTGGCATATTTCCAAATAAACAAGAAATTAAAATAAATGAATTTAAACTCAAAGTAGCATATTAAGTACATTATATTAAATGAACAAAAGCTTTAAAACAAATTAAATCAAATGAATTCACTCCAAAAGTAGTGTATTATACTTTACGAACAAAACGTCTCAAAAACATAAATATGGTTCTTTAGTGCCCTATAGAGCGTTTTTTTTGGAATTGGTCTTAAATCGCCGCCGCCGCTATGTTATGCTTCGGCCTCCGATTAAAACCTTCGATTTAAAAGTGTCGGAGCCGAAGTCGGAACCGAAAGTGTAATAATAATCGGAAGTTCCGACTTAACGGAACCGGAGTCGAAGCTCCGTAACATCCCTGATCTGAACCATTTCAAAGATCCAGATTGAATGGACATATGCTGTTGATTTCATTTAAAACTGAGCGAACAAATCTGAGTTCTTTAATGCTCCTACGAGTGTGCCCACACTACCTTGAGTTTACGACTCGGTTCTCATGTTTTTGTTGGGTTTTCTGAGCAACACAACTTAGCATCGTATTTCTGTGTGTCCTTAACTGTGAGTATAGATTAGATTTGATCATGTTTTGCGAGCTGACTACGTTAAAGACCACATATGGAGTACTGTAGCCACCTTTGGGCGGATGGTCGATGATCCTGAACTCACACAGGTTATTGAGCCATTGAGTTTGAGACGAGATTTTGCCTCGCTCTGTGTGTTCTACCGATTGTATAACGGGTTGTGTTCTGAGGAGCTGTTCGACATTATGACAATAGCCTCATCTTACAATCACACAGCTCGCCGACGTCTGGGAGTTCATTCTCATACATTGGAAACTCAATGGTCACGTACTGTGTAGTTCCAGGAAAGTTTTCTTCCGAGAACTATTAAGTTGCGGAATGAGCTCCCTGCCGGGGTTTTCCCAAGGAACTACAGTGTGGCGTTCTTCAAGAAAGGTGTTAAGACGTTCTTACAGGGTCTGCAACGCAAGAGTAACACCTTTGGCATTACAAATGTCCATAGGATGAGGTAACTGCTTACCATCGGGCAGGCTGTATGCTTGTTTACCACCTTAGTGATATATAAAAAAAAGTTTTATGTTTAAACACTAAATAGGCTGAAATACAGTTGCTGCATTTATAATTTCAGCGCTATTGTCCATACTCTGTAGATTTAGTGTATCCTACCAATCTATAATTCTGAACTTTCACACTTGTTTACATTACTATTGTAGGTTCGGGACTTACCGCAATTTGTTTATATATTTTCCAGATATTTACGATGACCATGGGATGACTCTCATCCAGTCCATCTATTAGGAAATAGGATAATGTTAGGAGGACAATAAACAACCAACCTACAGTAGAAACTCAATTAACTGGACTAATTGTTGTCGGTAGGCATTTGGATAATCGAAAATCCGGATAATCGAATGTATGAAGAAAAGCGTTATGTGCATGTTTTTTTTTTTTTTTTTTTTTGTTGTACTATGATCTGCGATCAGTCTTTTTTTTTCCATCGACTATGAGCAGATATGATAAAAGTTCCTTAGTTCTGTGAGAGAAGTGATCCATTGACCATTACTCCCGCATTCACAAATCCAACTCGATTATGTGGTTACGTTTCAGTCTTTTTCTATAATGTATGCTTCCAAGTTCCACTGCCAGAGGATTTGGATGCATAGCTATTCGCTGTTTGTAGCTAGTCATAGATAGCTTTATTTCATCATTGACTGTGTTGATGTTTAGCTCTCCATGCAATTCGCTGTTTCTCAGGAACCATGAAGCGTTGGTCAGGTTTCTAAGAATGCCATTTTGAGCTCTCTGTATGATGGCAATATTGGATTTACAAGCAGATCCCCACAGTTGAATACCGTATGTCCATATAGGCTTTAGTATGACCTTGTAGATAAGAAGTTTATTGTCTGTACTTAGCACTGAATTTTCTTTCCAAGTAACCAATGAAGTGTCCGATATCTAAGATTTAGCTGTTCACGTTTTTTTTGTAGGTGTTTTCTCCAGGTGAGTTTTCGATCTAGATGCATACCCAAGTACTTAACAGACTCATTGTGTGGCAAGATGGCATCTCCCAATTGTACAGGTGGACAGTCTCCAGTGCGCAGTGCAAATGTGACATGTGTAGACTTAGAGGCACTTGCTTTGATTCGCCACTTTGCTAACCACTGCTCGATTTTGTCTAGCCCTTGTTGGAGGGTTTGTGACGCTTTGTAGCGATCGTTGCTGCTTGCGAGGATGGCAGTATCGTCTGCGAATGTGGCCGTTACTACACTTTGCGTTTCAGGAAGATCGCACGTAAAGGTAGTGTACAAAACTGGTCCCAGCACTGATCCTTGCGGTACACCTGCATTTATGTTCTGAAATTTAGAGGTATAATCGCCATCCTTAACTTGAAATATTCTTTCAGAGATATACGATTTCAATAGCTCGAAGTATGCGTGGGGCAGTAGCGTTTTGATCTTACAAAGGAGACCCTTATGCCACACCCTATCAAAAGCCTGTTGGACGTCTAGGAAAGCTGCCGAACAGTATTCCTTGTGTTCTAGGGTCCTTCTTATATGGTTCACAACTCTGTGCACCTGTTCCACAGTGCCATTATTCTGTCTGAATCCAAATTGGTGGTCTGGGATTATAGATCGTTCTTGTATGGTTTTCATGATTCGTGACAACAAGATTTTCTCAAAGAGCTTTGAGGAAACAGGTAAGAGACTAATCGGTCTGTATGATCCAACTTCATTGATTGGCTTCCCATCTTTGGGAATCATTATGATTTGGGAGATCTTCCATATGACTGGATAGTAACCTACTCTTATGATACTATTGAATAATATTACTAGAAAGACTATTCCTTTTCTAGGTAGTTCAAGGAGAACCTCTTTAGTGATCTGATCAAATCCTGGAGCCTTTTTATTGTCAAGTCGAGTTAGGAATTTAAACACCTCTCGTGGAGTGGTATGTTTAATGGGGATATCTAGTTGGAAGTCCTGGTTCAGTATATCGTCTATATCAGGGTTATTACTAGTGGCTTCATTTGGTTTGAATACATTAGATAAGTGGGTCGCAAAGGTATCTATTCTTTGCTGTGGTGTTCTGGCCCATTTACCACCTTCTAATCTTAAGGCCGGTTTGGTTCTTTTTGGTTGGTTTAGACCAGAGGTTGCCTTCCATAGTGAGTAATCCGTGGACTTAGTGGCAGTCAATGATTCCAACCGATATGACAGAGTTTCATTTTTGGCATTTCTGAGCAGTTCTTTAAGTTCTCTAGCCGCTTTGTTGTATGCTTTTTTGTCATCTTCATGTTTACTGTAATGCCATGTTCTGCGTAGTCGTCTTTTTTGTCGTATCTTATTTCTTATGTCCAATGGAACAGAGTTGTGCCTGGGTTTGTAGACCGGTTTGTCAGGAGTCGTTGACCAACAGGCGACCTGAACCAAGTTGGTAAAGTGAGTTGCCACTGTATCTATGTCATTCGGTGTTTTTAACGGAATCCGAAGATTGAGCCTCTTGTTTATAATTTCACGGAAAGAATCCCAATCCGTGTACTTGTTGTACAGCTTTGGAGTTGTTTCATATTCTAACAGAATTGTGCTGAGGGTTAAGAGAACCGGAGTGTGATTAGAGGATCCATCCAGACAGGAGTTAATTGAGGTGAAGTATTGTGACATGCCCTTACAAATAAAAAAGTCTATTACGTCGGGTAGTTTGTTCATGTCAGTAGGCCAGTGTGTCGGTTCAGCTGTAGACAGCGTTGTCAGGTTGTTGCATTCGATTGACAGTTTCAGTTGACGTCCTCGTGTGGTTGTTAGTCTTGAGCCCCAGTGGGGGTGTTTGGCGTTCCAGTCGCCTCCGGCCGCAAATCTGGGGCCGAGAGTACAGAAATAGTGTGTTAGTTGTTCCTTTTTTATTTTGTGTTTTGGTGGACAATACACAGCCGAGACGTTAAAGTTGCCCGTCTTTCCCTCCACTGTTATAGTGGTCGCCTGGAGATATTCTGTTTGATACCCTGCTAGTTCATGGTGTTTTATGGACGATCTCACAATGACTGCTGTTCCTCCATGTGCTGTACCATCTGGGTGTTTGGTGTCGTAAATTGTATAATTTTTTATTTTAACTGAGCTTCTATCGATGAAGTGTGTCTCTGATATCAACAGTATATCAATCCTGTGGGTAGCCAATAACACCTCCACTTCATTGACATTTGGTGCTAGGCCATTAATGTTCCATGTTACAATATTTAATGAGGGCATTACGACAACTTTTCGACGAGAGTCGAAATAAGTCCCATAAGTGAACCCATTAGGCTGAAGAGCATGTCCATCTTTTCTAGTTGTTTGATCATTAAGTCTTGAATGACTTGGGTTGGCGTGAAGGAATTTTCATTAGTAGTGTGTTGTTTTTGCTCAGACGATTTCCATGAGTTGTTAGTTTGTTTTCTGGGTTCTAGTTTTTGTTTACATGTTTCATCCTGGGATAGAGTTTTTTGTGTTTTTCTACTAGCTACTTCGGAGTAGGTAGGGTGTTGGGATACAAATTTTTCCTTAGTTTGTAGTTTTGGTGGTCCTCTATTATTGTAGTGTATCATTTGTTTGTCCATATTTAGGTTTAGGTTAGGTTTAGGATAGCTTTGCACCTTTCTGCTCGTATTGGGAATGACTGGAGTTGGTATCTGCTTTTTGGCTTGTAAAAATTGAGCATTTTTCCTGTGAAGAATTTCTCGGTAGACTTCACATCCTTTATAGTTTGCAGGATGTTCTCCCAAACATAATGCACATTGTGCTGGAGAATTGCGATCTTTTTTGGAACATTCACTTGTCTTATGTTGTCCTGCACATTTAACGCAGCGGTATGGCCTCATACAATTATTCTTTGAGTGCCCATATTGTTGGCACCTGGTACACTGGACAACGGTATTCTTCTTCTTAGGGTCTTCAATTGTAACTACAGTGTTATAAATGTACTTGATGGATTTGGCAGCTATGTTATTTGGGCCACGTTCAAGATTGATGAAAAATGTTGACGTTGGCTTCTTATCTGGTCCTCCTCGGGCATTAATTATTTCTCCACAAATTTTGTTACCAGTATTTGCAAAAGCCTCAATGATGGCTTCATGAGGTGTGGTATGATGAAGATTTCTTACTACTATTCTGTAGCATCTCTCTTCCTTTCTTGTGAAGGTGTGGCCGATGAGCCCCATATCTCTTACGAGAGTCATGAGCTTTTTATAGGGATCAACAGAAATGCAGTTCACTCTTAATTGATTTCTATTTATGATTTTTAGGGAGTACTCCTTCCTTTCAAGAACTGTCTCTATTGCTTCTGTCAACTTATTCACATCTTCTATGCCATACAGTATGAGTGGTGGGGGTTTAGTGACTTTAGCAAAGCTTCTTCTATAATGATCTCCAGTGGTATCGGTTGGTAGAATTGAAAAACTATTTTGTGTTTCTGTCATTTGCAATTGAGGCGGTGAGTCTGAAATTCTCTTGCGTTTATTGTTTGGCTCTGGGATTTTCTGCCAGTTTGGCTTAGTGGATGCCTTAATGCTTTTAGGTGTTGTTTGAGTTGGGCTATTGATGTTGTCCGTGTACTCCTGTGTAGTTAGACTTGGATTAGGAGCCACTTCTGTTTGTTTACTTGTTGATGGGATGCTTGTTAGCGAGCTACAACGAGGTCTTGTATAAAACATACTCCTGTGGAACGTCTGTTGTACAAGTCTTGATTCTGATGTCTGTGTACGCTCTTCATGTGTCAAATCCACTTGTGGCAAAACTGTGCCCCCCCAGAATACAAGGGGCTGCCTGAGCCAGACTCCAAGTCAGGCTCAGGGAGGGATTCTCCGGCATCGCCGGTACCCTCCTGGGGTAATAACTCTTTCGGTTTTGCTGCCATGGTTGTTTTTATTTTTACTTCAGGGTTTGTTTCCCCTAGCCAGGGTGTTCGGTTTAAGCGCCGAAGGCTCGCTTTTGCCCTTTACACTTTGCTACTACAATCCGGAGGTTAGAGAATAGGGGAGCTCCATCTGGAATGCAGCATTGCCCAGGGGAGACGACCACACGACTGTGGGTCCGTTACTAGGTTGCGGCGGCATCCCAGTAATGGCGTGGACGTGTGCAATTAGGACTTGTCAGTGTGCGGCAAAAGTCTACTCCTACTAGACGTTTTCGCTTCTGGTATTCTCAGCATTTTATAGAAGTGCGTTCACTGGCATGAACACACCCCACTGAAACCAACACTAACCTTCCCCCCCGAAGTGCATATGTAGTACATAAAGTATTGTGTTTAACATTTGAAATTTTTAAATATGTAGACGTACAGGCACGTCAGAGCAGAGTCGTGATTGCAAACTAACTAGTGATGGGATTCGAGTTGCTTTTCACTCGAGTGACTCGAGTAGTTTTTATATTACTCGCACTCGAGTTAAATTTTTGACAACTCGAGTTTCGAGTGACTCGTACCACTCGAGTGGTTTATACCGAGCCGAGTGATAAATTCAAGTTGTGACAAGTTTACCCGCAGTAGGTTCTCTAATTACGTAGAAATCTGTTTGTGTGAGTTGTTACTGTTTAATGTTTTGGTTATTTATGACTGTGTGTTATTAGTAAGTGGTGAAAATGAGTAAACGTGTAAAAAAAGCAATTGCGTGGTCATTTTTTGACAAAAATTGAAATATTATAATTTAATAACGGTTTTTTGTTTACAACAAATTGTTTACAACTGTGTTTGTTTACAACAAATACAACAAATTAAATTATAATATTTCAATTTGACTGATAGTTGATATAAGAGATTTCTTGATTATATATGACAGGTTTAGTTTGAAGGAAAATTCTATTTATTTTTATTATATTTATTATGTAAAATTAAAAAATGGTTTGAAAATTTTGGTCACTCGAGTTTTATATTCCGAGTGACTCGAGTCAATAAAAATCACTCGAGTTTTATCTTCACTCGAGTGGCATTCGAGTGAGAAAGTTACCAGTACCGAGTGACTCGAGTGAAAAAAAATCACTCGAGTCCCATCACTAAAACTAACTAAAACAATAATGAAACGCGTGGGGCAGCGATCCCACAGGTTGCGGGTGGGATGTGCCAGTTGCTACACGTTCATGCTTGCATAAATTCGACTTGTAGGTACATATAAATTGGTTGCGGTTGGTAGTCCCGATAATCACGAATCCATATACCTGAGGGCCGGATAATCGAGTTTCTACTTTATCAACTAGTCTTGACTCTTTGCATCTGAACAGTGATCTGTTTCATAGTTAAACAATTTTTGCTGAGTTACCCACTTAAGTATGTCATTTTTTGATCTATTTATGTTGTAACAAGAGATGTTTACACTGAGCAGTGATAGCCCAGTGGAGAAGGAACCGGCCTCTTGACCCACAGGTCCTCGGTTCAAATCCTGGCATGTACATACTTCTATCACTTGCTCGGTGGTGAAGGAATTGTGAGATAACCTGCATGTCTAAAAAAATATATTTCGTTAGATATGTGACCTAATCTAAGAAAGGTCTAGTTTCAGTATCTTCGCCAAATCGTTAGTCTTAGGTAGTGGACCCCGCCAATCTTGGATTATCCCGTCTCCTATGGGACAATGCTAGGCAGAACAATAAGTAAAGTTTACGTTACTGAAATTCTGTTTTACTTTCCAGGTGACAGCGCTGGCTGCGTGTTTGGACCCAGAAGGCCAGAAGTTGTTCCTGGCCATCTCGCGAGTGATCGACGACGTGACATGGGTCGGGCAGAACATAAGGGTGTACAACGAAGTCACCATCACACCGCCCTACAAGGTGACCCACAATACTCACACAATAAGCAATGTGTAGGTGTTGGCTGTGGTGTAGCGCTGTGCATTGCCATGGCCAACACAGACCTTTCTCGCCCAAAAACGTGTTGCAGCTGGGTCTCCTCTTTTAATTTTATACCAATCAAGCGTACAGACTGCCTGATGGTAAGAAGTTTCTGTAGCCTACGGACATTCACAACACAATTTGTCACTCATGCAGGCAAATAAGTACACGGCCCATCCGCTGCCAACACAACAGCAATTTTGGAGCTTCCTGGTAACCTCAGTCAATCTCACTGAACACAATTACTCCAGGAATATGGCACTGGTCTTTTGTTAGGTGGAGGTACTTCCGTGGTGAGGCCCTGTGCCCTGCCTTTTTTCGCTGAAGCCTCGTGTTAATTAGTAGGGAAGACTAAGAGCGTATGTGTTTGGTTTCTTAACACTTATTCTTGTTACAGGTAGAAAATGTATTAGGAGACTTGGATTCAAAACCATACAACTACATTAGAAAAGTAGTTCAGAAACACTGGCGCGACCAGAGAGATCACCAGGCCAACTCGAGCCAGCACCAATAATGTCAACAGGCCACCGTTAACGAGTTATCAGTTTGTACGTATAGACGTTTGCTTGATTGACTCATAATAATAAAGGCGACATTCCTTGTTATGTCTGGTATCCTGGTAACGCTCACAATAAGACAGCCATCACTTTTTATATACATTGATGAACCGATTAGTGTGGTCGATAGGCACTTGCAAGATTAGAAACCCTACATCCTACGTCCTCATCAGAAAGCTGGCACTTCCTGATGAGGAGTTCTTAGTTTACATGGACTAACTGCACACAAAGTATAGATGAAATTGCTTGTGAATTTAACATCATCTACCTCTATCTATTAATTATTAAAGATATAACAAAAAGATGTCCGAAAATTTAAAAATATAAACTTGTTTTTATAATTCAATTAACTACTCGACCCAGCTTCGCACGGGTGATCCAATCGTTACCAAACTTCACAGGATCACCTGCTGGGCTAACCCAATTCACTGAAAATTTCATCAAAATCTGCCCAGCCGTTTTTGAGTCCATAGAGACAAACATTAATTTTTATATATATAGATATAAATCTAAGAGAGAAGCGCAGACCAAAGTATTGCTTTCCAAAGTTTTAACTAGGAGTGAATATCTAATTGACAAGGGCGTCTGGAAATGATTCAGCACAGTAAATGTACTACTACAGCATCATTGTTGTATTTTCTAATGGATGATCTGAAAACAGATCTGCATTAGCAATTTATTGACGAACTTAAATCTGTGTTTCTTTGTATCGTCATTAACCGGTCTGCATTATTCTTGGTTATTCAAACCATTATTTACTCATGATAGGTTATTTGTAGACTTTTATAAAGAATTATTATCTCATAGCACATGAACACTAATTTCACGTACTGATCACCTTCTATCTCAGTTGAACTCTGGTGTAGAATTCATTTCCGGCGCATGTTTACCCTTTTCTATGTAATCTTGGCGTTTATAAGTTTTGCAAGATGCCTGGGTGGGAATTGATAGCTCAGCTTGTGAATGCTGTGATGACGGTCTCCAAACAAAGTCCTCATGTGTGCTTTTCATCAGACGGAATGATAAAAAACGCAAAAGTTATATAGCTACGATTTTTTCATACAATGTCGGGAAGCATGCAAGCATACAGCCCACCTAGAGTAAATTGGTTACCGTAACCTATGAACGCATGCAGTATAGGAAGAACCGTTCGCGCGTTGCCACCCCTCCTGTTAATACAGCAAATTTTCAGAAGCTTACTGATGTCCTCACTCACTCGCAGGAGCACAACAACCCTCCAGGGAGTTATTATTTAGCTGCGGAGAGCGTCTGCATGAATACTTCTTAACCTCACTTTGTGTGTCGCAAGTCTGATGTGGCAGGAAAATGTATTAAAATTATACAATAAAGTCTATGGACTGTCTTATAAAAAAGTTATAATGAATTGTAAGTTACAAATGGTCATTTACCCTTTCTGCCAGCGGGAATGAGAACACTGGCAATAGATACAACCAGAATCATTATGTAACATGCGTGTAGGTTCCTTTTATATGACGCACATGGGGGTGTGTAGGTTCCTTTTATATGAAGTACATGTAATGTGGTGGTAAAATAGTATAAAATTATGAGATAAAGCCCTCATTTGCCCTTTTTGCCAGATGGGATGAAAGCACCGGCAATAGAGAGACCCGGAACCATTATGTAATCATTATTGTTCTTTTATAATATAATGCATATTTAAGATGGGGGTGTGTAGGTTCCTTTTAAATGTGAGTTTCTGGCTGTAAAAAGCATAAATATTATGTGATGATGTAGGAGCGCTACTTGAGAGAGGACCGGACAGAACCTTTCATTATTACGAGTGTGTCAAACACAAATGTTTATAAGATGTTTAGGTTTCACAGGCACACCCGTTTATTTACAATGTTTTTTTAAATATGATAATAACACCTAGCTAGCAGAGAGACCCAGTCCGATGTAGCATCACATATCGTGAAAATAAAAAAACAATGGTGTGATTTACGCGGTTGAATGGAAATTTAAACTGAAACGCATAAGTCTCGCCATTTTCTAGAAGTAGACTTCTGTATATAATAGGCAAGGTGTTCAAAATTTATATTAGAGCTATCGCCCAGCTTGGGGAAAGAAGCGAGTGGCGTCTATAATATAAAGTAAATAAAAATAGTAATAGAATAGTGCAAAGCGAATAATATATATGAATGCAAGGTATAAAAGCCAACTATTTATATTCTACCAATGTACATTGCATGGCTATAAAAATATTTAATCATTCACTGAACATTTTGAAAAGCTTAATAACTACATTATTTGAAAAAAAAAAGGCTTCTAAATAAATCTTATTATACTGTGAGTGAATATCTGAATGAGAAATTTATCAACAATTATTACACTTTCTTAATTTTAGTATCATGTAACTATTTAAATTGATTACCAAAACATTTGCACGTCCTCACGAGGGTACAATAAGTTGGATTTGTAATTTTGTACCTTATTTTTGCAAATAAATTATCTTATCTTAACTATATTAACAATTTTCTGTTTATTGCATATTTTACAACACGATCTTTTGTGCAAATATTATTTCTCTTACTTTTCATGTCTGAACAAGCCTCATCTCCCTGATCAACTGCTCAACGTTTTTCAAATTGTGCAAAGATTAATTTCCACCAAGTAATGTCGGTCGCATTGACCGGCCACGCGCCGTTTAGACACAAAACGTCTTCATTCAATTGACACGCGTTTGAATTTACAAGTTAATTGGATAAATATAAAAAAAAAATACAGAAATATTCTTTCTATGTGATCTCCTGTGAGTAAAGTGCAGATAACTCTTTTTTTAAAATTATAAAATTTCTTTTAAAAATCTGCGTGTAAGTAGCTAGTAAACATGTGAAATTTTGTCGATAATCTGCATCTATCACTGTTTTACGCAACGATCTGCATGTCAGTCAATCACGAGACGGGGGCACGTCTCGTGATTGACTGAAGGAGTCACTGTCAGTTGATTGTAACTTATGCTTAATTTTTTCATCCTGCACATCTTGCCTATAGGTGTACATAGAAGTTTTTTTCTAGAAATATAGAGAGTAGAAACCATTCTCAGACTGTTACCTTTCAACTATCGGTTGAAATCGATTGTGAAAAATTTCAAAAACCTTTTACGAGATGTTATAAAGGTGTTTTTAATTTCCAATATCCTATAGATATAGGATATTGTTTGATATTACTCGTTTTAATACGACTTCCACTGTGAGACAACCTGCGTCAGTGTGGATGGAACCAGAGGGTCCCTCCCGTTTTGCCCATTATTTCTATGTGAGTGTGTGGTGTGGAACTAATTATTGAGTAATATTCTGTATATGTTAATCAAATTATGATAAATAAATAGGTTCGTCTGTGAAATTATGAAGACAATTTTATTATACAAAATTATTTGTTTAAATGATCAGTAAGAATGAAGAGTGTTACTCCAGTAAAAAAAAAACAATGTCATATACTTGAAGAGATATTAATTTTGAAATTGGGCAGCGTGACAAAGTGTGACAGTTGAACACATACGAAAATGCATAGAAATGCTTCTATTGGCAATATGGATAACAGCGATTTTGGAGCTACGCTTCTATAGCGACGCTGCGCATCCAGCCATTGTGCACTCCGCGATGACTGGATGGATGAACTTATAGAAAATCTTAATATTTGATTTTGTCCACCATTAGCACTGTCGTGTACATGCAAATGCGTAGAAGCGTCGCTTCTCCCAAGCGTTACTGTATAGACAGTGTACATTATATAGTAACGCTTGGGAGAATCGAAGCTTCTACGCATTTGTATGTACACGCAGTAATATTAAATGTGCTGATGGCGGATTAATGTCAAACAAATATGAGTGTAAAGTTTATTAATATAAGATTGAGAACTGAATACATGTTTGACGTGCCACTCCGCGACGTAATTTGGCAGACCTCGTTATTCCGAAACCAAAAATAATAGTTTGCTGCAATGCCACGATGTCCGTCTATTTTTTCTGATCATTTGAACATACATTTTAAAACATTCTGTAATTTATTTCTCTTTTTGGAAAAAAATACAACTGTACAATCTTTGCTTTTTAAATGGTGTTGTTTTGAAATTAGTAGACCTTATGGACTTAAAAAAAGGACTCATTTCTAGAAAAAAGTTTATTTGAATTACAAACAATAAAAATATCATCGTAACGAATTTTAATCAAATTGAAACCTGTATGTATGTATATCTTCACGCCACATCCTTCGCGGGGTTGGCATAGGGAACCGAGCGGCATAAGGCTTGCATACCTCGCTCGCTTCTTTAGCATTCATAATTCTTTTCATGAACGTTCGCCGGTTTCTAGGGCTCCTGACATTACCTTCTGATAAAACACGACCAATTTGGTCATGGACAACTTGTTGTCGTGTGAAAAATACGTTATCAATTTAGTTTTATTATTCTCCTCGAATTTGTTTAGAAAAATACTATACGAGCCTTGGCGAGAACTGGAATTGTCGACTCGTGGTTTGGTGACCGTATTCTTTTTGTACCGACCTTGCATGTAGTTTAGTCGCCATACACTTTCTTTGTGCACGGTACTTTACCTACTTTTATAAGCAAAATATCAAAAAAATCTCTTCGAAGAATCGGATAGAGGTGATGTGGTCTTCTTTTTAAGTCCAGGGTTAGTCGATTGTTTCAAATTATTTTGAACGAATTATATACTTTTTAAACATATTTTATCTCACTGAAAGTCTTTTTGAACGAGCAATGTTAAGGCCTAGACTTTTGGTCGAGTTGAAGTACCGGCATTTCAAATCCCGATATACTGTATGATGTACTAGGTACGCTAATCTAAAATATTCTTTGGCGAATAGACAAATCTAAAACAATGAATTATATAACGGATTTTTCATTTAAATTACATACATTAGTCGAATCTAAAAAGCGTGCGTCTCGGTACGCCCGACAGAAGTAATAACTTAAACTAATCTACATATAATTAAAGCTACCGTATGCGTGAGAGAAAGGGAAGCCAGACAGACTGGCGTCGTAACGCGTTACGCAACGAAACAGTTTAACCCATAAGAAGTTGTCACTTCAAAAATATAAGTTTTTGTCTTTGATTCGGTAACTACGAGTACAAGAAGTTTCCCAAAAACGAAATTAACGATGAGTCTAATACATGTTTGAGATTTTGAATTTCCTAATTTATTAAAAAATACTTTTAAAAATTTAAGTTCCATTCGTCGTATATTTTTTTAGAAAAGTTCTATATACTTAAAGTTGAGAGCAACTTGTTATGAATTATACGAATTGTTCAAATTAATTTGAAATAAAAATTTCCCACTTCTAAAGCTTATGTATGCATGTTATATTATTAAACCCTAAGTTACTTGCGCAATGTAAACGATCCATTTTACTACCAATAGAAGATGTAACAATCGAAGTGTGATAGAGTTCTGTATGAACGAGAGAAATCAATTTTAAGAACAATGTTCAAAATGTAGCGGACATGTTTATTTTTTATCCAATGAGTCGTGCAAACATAAAGAAATGCAAGTAGTATCTTATATTATCGCTTGCCATTTTAACATCTTGAATTAAGAAGCTCATCCCCACCCCCTCCCCCTCCCAGCTAGTCAGCCTGTCCGTTTGATTAAAAAACAAAACATGACTTTTATAATTCTTTTAATGCACGATAAGTTTTGAAATCCAAAAAATCGCAAATTTTCTCGATATGTATTCAGAGATAAAAATATTTTAAAACTGGTATTGTTTTTTTTTTGTTTTTTTTTGTGAACTCCGAATGTTTTGGTTTTATTTGTCATGGTGCGAGATTTTTTTAAATGGTATTCTGAGTACGTTAAAATTTTTTTTGTATATTATCCAAAAGTACATTTAAAATTAATAGAAAAAAGGCGCATGTTTTAAATTTTTACCTTGCACTCGTACTATGTCTGAAACCGATTCTGTTATTGTAAAATAAATTTTGCACCATGAGGATAAGGACTATCCTGTCTTAACCAAATTCGGAGTTCGCTATGTGTAGTTGATTACTATTTATATGATGTTGGATTAAGTAATGGCGAAAATTACAAAAAAAAACTGCAAAAGTTTTCTATGTGTTTTATTTCACCGCTATGTCTACCCTTACCTCTGCATTAAACGCGTATATGTAATACTACGGTATGCCATGCCGCCAATCAGCGCACATGTCGCCAGGCCAAGCCAAGACATGCCAATCAGAGGCGAGCCCGCCTTTTTCCACGCCCCGCCACTGCAGCCACAGTGGAAGCGAGCGTGGGAGCGAGTAGATTAAAGAGATTACAATGTATCATTCGCTGGGTTTGTTGTTGATTATACAAGCGTAAACATATTGAGTCCGCGAGTTTTCTTTGCATGTTGCTCCGAACCTTACCGTTTTATATACTCAATTGCAGTGCATACACGCACGCTGGGAGCGGGCGTGCAGGGTGGCGGCAAACAACAGGCTCGTCATCGAACACATTTTTATTATTTGCACGTATAGTTTTAAAATGCGATAACTCCATCTATTGAGCTCCTTAAAAATAAACCAGACGTGTGCACTTTCGAACCAATTCAGAAGGATCGATTAGTAATGAGTAAGGATAAATAATGTGAAATTAAATTCCCAATATTGAACTCAAATTTATTCTGTAAATGAAAATTGACATTCTAATCTGATTGTTCACAATAATTTGGAGCATTTTGACTGTTAGTTATGGAGTATTATCAATTTTTATGTGCAATAAATATGTTAATTTTTGATAATTCTACGGTTATAGTAATGACAATAAATTGTATGACTATACGCGTTTCTTTTTTGGTATACACTCCCTATAAGTAACTAAAGTAAAACACGTTCCGACATACTCAGTCAGTAAGGACAAGTTATGAAGGAGGCGGCATTGTCTGTTTTGCACGCGGGTCTGACGCAGCTAGTTACAACTTTCGTTACTGTTATATATTGTCTAGTTTGGTACGACTTATAATTGGCGTTAAAGTATGAAATGGCCGTTTTATATAATAAATACTTTGAATTGACGTTAAACCTTCATGGTCATCATCATTTTCGAATGAAACTTTTTTCCCATGATATCTATGAGATTTTTCTTTTAAAATGTGCAACATTTGATTTTCGAATTTCAATTGTATTTTTTATTCAGCTTAGACAGGAATGACGGGAATTCCCTATGGTTGACTTTGTACAAAAGTCGTCTGCGTGGGTACCTCTGTATAACATATGTATCACATATTTCTACCGACAAGCAGCTACATTTATATAGTTGTGTTCCGGTTTGAAGGGTGAGATCTCAGAATACAGAATAAACCAGAAACCGCAAACACGCCCAAAACTGAAGCCATACAAACTACTCTCAATGAGAGTAGTTTGACATTTGGACGACTAGTATATATTTGGCCACCGTGTCTATTACGCGTAAAAATTTCTCGATAGTTTTTATTAAATAATGCCGTCTTGTGCGGTTCTCACCTGCAAGAATGCAGTTAGAAGCATAAAAAAACAAGATGGGATCACATTTCATGTGTAACTAGCGCATTTACATCTCATTTTATTTAAATAATGAATTTCTTTTACTCGTTGATAGTTGAAAACAATTTGGGCGAGTCCATTTTGGTCATGTTGCCAGTTTTACTGGTTTCTTTTCCCTACTTTTTTATAAAGTTGACATTGATGAAATAAATAATAAATGCATGTTAAGTAATTAAAAAAATAGTTTGATTAATATATATGTAAATACATTTATTTAATTTTAAGGTATTTACGATATGATAATGTAAACATAGGCTTACATTATTTGAGATCTTTTAATATAAATATTGCCTGAAATAAATAATAATTATTGACTTAATAATAATGATTGAAATACTAAACTAATGTTTTTGGTATATAGTCTGCATATGTGAAATTGTGTAAATACACACATCAAAAGTGTCTAGGGATCAACATATATTTTTGCAATAACTTTTCTCCTGATTGATATTAATTTAAATTTTCTTTAAGGATTCATCAAATAAAGTGTTTTCGTTTGTCTACAATAACGATAAACCAAGTCACCTTTGCATTAATAAAGAAATTTGCCATTTTCATAATAAAGGGATTTTTGACATTTGAACCACTAACATTAAAGTTCGAAAAAAAGACTGAAATAACAGTTTTCTTTAAAATTTTATTGGGTAACTTAAACAATTAATAATCCGTGTTTCTACCGCGAACACTAACAACACAAGAACATCGGTTTGGCATACTCAAAATGAGTTCATCCAAATCACGCTGTGGAATGGCCGCCCATGTTCGTTGCAACAACAAAAAAAGGTCTTCTTGCGACTGGATACCCTCCATATTCGGCAGAGCTCTTCTCTGTAGCATATCCCATGCATGCTCAATCGGGTTCAAGTCTGGCGACTGAGCAGGCCAGGGCATGACATTGATGTTAGCTGCGGCGAGAGTCTGTCTTACAACTCTTGCGGTGTGCGGTCGTGCATTATCATGCATTAACTGAAATAAGGGACCGGTTTGCACTTGTAGAGGAACGATGACGTCTGATACAATCGTCTCAGCATAAATTTGAGCGTTGAGGTTGCCTCTGATCCAAATCAACTCAGTTCTTCCGCCGATCCAAATACCCGCCCATACCATGATGGTTCCACCACTATAAGGATGGACTTCCTGGCAGGATTTTAATCGCTGTTGGCGTCCAGGGGTTCTCCAGTGTCGTATACGTTTATATATTTTATATATTTTTTTATTACAAAGCCACATCTCAATCTCAAGAAATCCGCATAAAAATGCTAATCCCTAGACACTTTTGATGTGTGTAGTAGTTTTTTTACAAAAAAAAATTGTGTAAAACTATTCTAATTATTATATATGGAATTTCAGTTCCCCACTGATGAAATTATAAAAGCAAAGAGCAAGACTTCTTCATTTGTCGAAACGTAAAAATGTATTGATTACCTCGGAATCAAAACGGCAATATTATTAGTACAACAAAATGTACCTAAGTAAAGACATATTTTTTGTAAATTACTTGTGTTTTATTTTACTAAAGCATTTTTTTATGCATAACAGTATATTAATATAACATCTTTTATAACACTTTTAATTTACCCTAAAAGAGGCGAACTCTCACTAAGCTAGCAATACTGTACGGGTGGGAAGTATGAGGAGTGCGGGGGATTGCGAAATGTTTCTGGACACAGCGGACCGCATGTATTATCGCCTGTAGGCTCCTTCTGGTTTATTCTGTATTCTGAGGGTGAGATATGGCAGAGAAACTACTGGGTACTGTGACAAAACAGCCTTAGGTCACAAGATTGACAGCGCGCGAGTAACATCCCCGTGGTGTTGAGAGCGTCAATAGGCTGCGGTGACCGCTTACCATCTGATGCGGGCCGCATGCTTGTTTGCCAATCTAGTTTTATAAAAAAAAAGATGGATCCTTCGAAAATCCGAGTAATTTTTGAATACGAGTTCCGACGCGGAACGAAATGGCTCGCAATATTAATGCTTCGTTTGGAGAGGAGACTGCTAATAAACGCACCGCGCGTTTTTGGTTTAAACGATTTAGTAATGGAAACTTCGACTTGAAGAAGATCACACAGGTGAATAGCGCTGAATTGAAGGAGATGGTGGAAGCCGATCCGAGTCAAATTACCCAGGAATTAGGGGCATGGTTTAACGTTACCGTACCTACAATATTGACTCATTTGCGTCAAATCAATTTAATAAAAAAATATGCAAAATGGGTGTCTCATTATTTGACTGATTTGCAGAAAGAAACGCGTGTTGAAACTTGTGTTGCCCTGTCGAATCGAACTGAAATGTAGGAATATTGGATCGAATTGTGACATGTGACGAAAAGTGATTCTTTACGATAATCGTAAGCGAAAAATGCAATGGCTGACCCCAGGTCGAACGCCGCAACAGTGCCCTAAAGTAAAGCTTACTAATAAAAAGGTAACGGTAACTGTTTGGTGTCTGTCTTCATGGTGTTATTCACTATAGATCTCTCAGGTCTGGTCAAGCAATAAGTCAATAACAGCAGATGTTTACTGTGCCGAACTTTGAACAATGATAGCGAAACTGGCAGTGATACAGCCCCGACTCGTGAATTTATTTTTTTTATTTTTTTATTTATTTATTTATTTAGTTTTTCTCTCTTAATCTAGACAATTATTATATAATATAGTTAATGTTCACATGCACAGAATAAGATCGAGAGAGACTGGTGACAAAGATAGGCCGAAGCCGGTCGCTCAGTACCTACACCAGTCCTCTTCCCGCAACATCTTAACATTGCGATACACTGATTGCCTATTATCATGATTCGATTTTAAAAATATGTAAGAATACAAAAATATATATATATATATATATTATTACAAGCTAATTAAGGTGAAGGATTATTTTAAAGTTTTGGCCAGATTAGGTAATTTATTTAAGAATATAGAACTATCGAGTTTACAAATAGGTAGGTGTTGTGCATGAATGAGTGTGGTGTGTGTTGTAAGTGTAGAGTGCGAATGGGATGTGTGTTACAGTGGGTAGTGGTGGTGTGGGGTGAAGTGAGCATGATGAAGGTAAGAGGAGACTCAGTAGACACATGTATTCTCAAATGTAAGTAGGTTGTGGATAAGTAATCCAAATAAATATTCATTATTAACTGTAACAGTATTAGGTTACGAGATGAATGAGGTATTCGGTATCGTCATAATTTAAGCTTTGAAGATGGTTGATGACTTTTTCTTGCACACGTATTTTGTAAATGGGAAAAAATCCAGTTCTTTATGCAGCTTTTTATAAAGAAACGGGCCTAGAAAACGAAAGAAACGTTGGGAAAAAGCTGTCCTAGATGGACACGTATTTGGTAAATGAGTGCGACGAGATGAAGAAGAAGCGCAACTGAAACCAGCGACAGCGTGCTGCTTCAGAACCGTTGCGAGAATAAAGAGCTGCCGTACTGAGTGGACTTGACAGTACCGATATAATTCGAAAGTTGAGAATAAAATTGGTTTGAAAGTGCACACCTTTAATAGAGCTCTTTGGGCACGTTCTAATTTTAATAAAGCGGTCTTTGCGGCACCGCCCCAAGATGTAATACAGTAGGTAAGCAACGGTTGACAGAGTGAGGTATAAACCATTCTGACTATACTTGGCTCAGCGACATGTCGAAGCTTTCTGAAGACGTATATAAGTTTGCGAACTCTTCCAGCCGTAATCTTGAGATGGGATTGAAAGTTAAACTTATTATCTACAGTAATACCTAAGTATTTTGTGGAGTTGGAGGAAATAAGCGTGGGACAGGTACACGAGAATTGGTTGGGGCAAACATGAGAATGTGCTATAATTGAAAGGTGAGAGAGAGTGTCATGGGGTATACGGTTAATGGAAAAGGTAAGGTACTGGGTTTTTTCAATATTGAGAGTGAGTAAATTATCACGCAGCCAGCCGGATACACAGTCAAATCCAAGTTGTGCGTGGGAAAAGGTAGCTGCCCAAGTATCATCCGAAAAGATTAGGGCCGTGTCATCAGCGTAAGAAAATGTCTTGCAAAAGGGTAAGGTGATGGAGCAAAGATCGTTGATGTACACCAAGAAGAGGCAAGGACCCAGGATGCTTCCTTGCGGAACGCCATATTCTACAGACAATTGTGAACTTACGACACCATCAATGACCACAGACTGACTGCGCCCGCAAAGGTAACTTTTAATAAGTAAAAGTTGAGTACCACGAACCCCCAGTGACTCTAATTTGTCTAACAACAGAGGAATCGAGACTGTGTCAAAGGCCTTCGCAAGGTCTAGGAAAATAGCTAGACATTTTTTTCCTTTATCAAGACATTCGGAAATGTAGTTTGTAAGTTCATGCACAGCATCAGCCGTAGAACGTTGCGATCTAAATCCGTATTGTTGGGGTGATAATAAGGATCTGTTCTCCAGAAAGTTAATAAGCCGCTTATTAATGATACGCTCCAAGATTTTAGATAGTGCTGGAAGGATGGAAATAGGGCGATAGTTGTTTGCACGATATTGGTCCCCTGACTTGTAAATAGGATGTAGGTACTAAAGCTATTTTGAAAGCAGAAGGGAATGTTCCAGTAGCCAGGCTGGTATTACAGATATGGGTAATAGGACCAATTAAAGCTTTGGAGTTGCGCTTGAGGATGTATGAAGAGATGTTATCGTAACCCGTGGCACAGTTGTCTCTCAGAGTGTTAAGGATACTCTCCACCTCGCCCTCTGAAGTTTCAACAAGAGCAAAAGACTCACAAGGACCCTTTCTAATGATTCGTTTGCTCCACTGGGATTTACTTGATGCGTAGGAAGACTGTTGAATAACAATAGGGTTAATGTTTTTGTCCAAGATATTTCTTGTCAGCGATTCACCCACGCTAGCAAAATATGCATTTACACTGTCGACAGATTCTTTTGGAGTGGGCAGACAATGTAGAAGGTCACTAGATTTATTGCGGTCTGTGGATAAGTTTGCAACATCCCTGATCGCGGACCAGAGTTTTTTAGAGTTAGATCCGGCTCTATTTAACAAATTAGTTTCATATTTTTTACGTACGTTTTTTAAGATTTTATTACAGAAGTTACGATATCTATAGTAGGTAGTTCGTAGTATGTCATTTTGTGGGGATTTTTTTAAGTTTCTTATGCAGGTTATCTCTGTTTTTGATACACCTTAAGAGACCTGGTGTGATCCAGGGTTTAAGGAGTCTTTGTCGTCGAGGGATAGTACTAACAGAAGTGTGTGTGGTGTAATAGCTGCTTGAAGGATGGAAATGAAATGGTCAGTGGCGATATCAGGATCACTAGAGTTTAGTACAGGCGAAAAGTCAACAGAAGTTAGGGAGCGAGAGAGACCCACATGATCAATTTTTGTAATAGATTTTGGTGGAGTTGGTTTCTTGTTAATGTCTAGGGACAGTAGTACAGCATTATGATCGGTAACCGAGGAACGTATAACAAGTGATATTGCACGGTGATTTGACTTAAGAAGGGCGTGATCGAGGCAGGTTTGGTTACGAGTTGGAAGTATATGGGTTGGGAGAAGTCCGTGGTGCGCCATCGTATTCAAATATTCCTCACCTTCTGAGTCAAGATTTAGAGTTGTAATATCGATGTTAATATCACCCATTACAATAATATTTTTGAAGTTACATAATGTTTGTAATATCGAGTGAATAGACTGAATAAATGTTGTAGCATTTCTGAAAGCGCACGGCCGATAGACAGCGAGAATAGCTGTGTCAGAGTTTATTTTTACGAGTAGACAGCTTGCTTCCGATATGTGTGGTTCTTCAATTGAGACTCCTGAGAGTGTTATTATAAAAAACTAAGACGCCATCATTTTGGTTACAGGGATTAGTGGAGGTCACGTGATAATAGCCATTTAAAGATGGAATTAAGGGATTATGCTGCAGCCAACATTCAGTTAAAATTATTAGATCGGGTTTAATCTGTAAGTCGTTCAATAAAATATTAAAACTATCGAAGTTAGCGGATACGCTGCGTATATTTTGTGTTAAAATATTCATTGAGTTATTGTTAGGAAGATGACACCGAACTTCGCACGGATCACACGTTAAAGAGGTTGATACTGAGACGTTGTCAATATTTGTTAATAAGCTATTTGGGGTGAATTTTAAATTTAACAAGGGAGGAACCGGGTGAATAGATCGTCACCATTATTGCTCCATGATAACGCAAGACCGCACACTGCAAGAAACCGTTGTAACTCTACAGGAGCTGCAGTTATAAACCATACGTCATCCTCCATACTCGCCAGATCTAGTTCCAACTGACTGCCATTTTTTTCCTGATTTAGACAATTTTCTACGCGGTAAAAAAATTTCTTCCCAGGAGGCAGTACAAAATGCTTTCACACAGTTTGTCGAATCTAGATCCCCAGAGTTCTATCGCAAAGGTATAAATAAACTTCCGATTAGATGGCAGCAATGTATATATGGTGTTCTTAAATAATATGCCCAAATTGAAATGGGAAATAGTATTATGTATGCTGATTATGATAGTAAATATATTTTATGCCCCACGTGTTACAAATTCTTTCATAGAAAAAATAAATCCGTCTTAAAAAATAGCTTTCTGTTGTATGAAACCAACCAGCTAGGAAAATACAAGCATGCATTGCGATACGGTACGCAGGTACACGCAGGCGCGCTGAGTGGCCCTTTGTAAAAACGCCGACTGCGCATCCATCCGCGCAGCCACCGCGCTGTGTAGATGACGCACGCGCGGCACTCGTCTATCAGTGTGTTTCCCAGTGTCGCGCATTACACTAGTACGCGTGACCGTAATCATGCATGGACGTCGTTACTCTAATCAGGAGTATCTCGAAATGGTACTTTGTTATCGCGAGTGCAATAACATCACTGCACAAGCGGTGAACTTGTACGAGCCCTTTGTTCGTACAAGTTCGGAATACGAGTGAGCCATCACACCATCCTCAACGGCGGAGCTGCCGTTTTCAATGTGAGCAACAGTTACGTGTGTCAGTTACTTAACGACGAAGGGCTACATCCATACCACTTCACTAGGGTACAAGAACTCATGCCACAAGATCATGCGCCTCGCGTTGACTTCTGTCGTTAGCTTCGTGCGGAGCGCCGCAACATTTTGTGGACAGAATGCGGATACCTATCTTCACCTACTGCAAACCCAAGTAGACAGTATGCTGGAAAATATTCCACTTGAACATCTACGGGGTTTATACTTCCAGCACCATGGAGCACCAGCCCATTACGCCTTGCGTGTTCGCGAGTATCTGGACGTTACGTACGCCATGAGGTGGATAGGAACCTTTGTATAGAACGCCAGGGTGCGCTTGTGCAACAATTTTGTATTTAGTGTCGTGATTGTGGTGTGTAAATAACTTGTAAATAAACTGATGAACTTTGAAACAAGCCAAGTAACAAACGTTATCCGATAGCTTTTTATTTTTCAATATCAAACCACGTCTATCTAGTCTTTAATGTTGTCGTAACAAACACTAAATACTCAAATTTAACGTTATTACATTAATTTGACAATCCAAAGCCTGTGTGAAAGTGTGATGGAAAGTTTGTGACCTATTTTAAGAAAATTGGATCAGCTGTTATATCCGGTAAGTGTTCTAAATTTCCATTTTTATTTAAATAGGTAGCTATCAGCGTTACTCTACCGGCATAGTCATAGGTATTTCTTTTTTGTATACAACGTTGGGAGGCGTACGGTCGACCTGATGTAAAGTGGTTATCGTAGCCTATAAACGTTGTGGTCGTCGCTGCGTAAATGGCGTGTTCGATTAGACTCGCGACCGTGCATCGACCCCGTCAAACTGAATTATTAACAACTGATGATGATGACGGGGCAATCATTATGCACCATGAACCAAGTAGGCACTTTATTTATTTGATTTCTCAAACTTTTTTAACGATGCTGGTACACGAAGTTTCTTGTCTCTCGTAACAAATAAACGATATTCTTTCTCCCATTAAAGTTCGGGCATATAAAAAAAAAACACCTTATAGATAATGAGGGTAAATATTTTGATTAAATAAGTATGTTACATCTTAGAAAAAAACAAGTTAATTGTTCAGTACAAATCGACAATTTCATAAACTTCAAATAATAATAAAAAAAAGTCCATGTCCGTTGCGGGTTAGGCAGAGTACCGAGCGCCATATGACGCGGACCTCACATATCTCACTTGCTTCCTTAACAATCATAGCTCATCTCATTCACACTCACCGCTTTATAGGGCTCCTGACAGCCATCACCTTCTGATAAAATACTACCAATTTGGCAGTACCGTTCGTTAATTTCTATAAATGATTACAGCCGGAAGTAAGCTGCGGTTTTCTGAGGTTGAGGTACTTCTCAACATCTCTTAAAAACACAAACTGTTCGTGTACACAACTGTCATGTGTGAGAATCGAACTCACGAGCTCTGGTGTCAACGCAGCGTTGCTAACTGTACCACTGAGCTCGTTAAACTCGTCACATTGTGCGTTACGAATTGTTTACGCATTCCCTTTAAGTCGTTGTCAAACAATGAATATAATATTCAAACTTCATACGTAGGTACATGTGTATTTTCATCGATTAGAAATTAGTTTTCTTTTTAAATAAGGCAAAGGCCATATTTTTAAAATGCTTCCCCGTGCGAATCCGGGGTAGGTCGCTAGTTGTTAATAAAACACCACCATTAATTTAAAGCAATATATTTATGAACGAAACTTCAAAACATACACGATCCGCAAGTATATATCAATAACAATGGCAACTTCATCTCACATAACTGGCAACACTTGGAACATATTACGTGGAATGAACATTTTCACATTTTAACGCTAATAATACATTTATAATGAGCAACTACATTTGTAACTTTTTTAAATTTTACTACAGACTACATACATTTGAGTATATATATTTTTCTCCCTTGTGGCGCAGATAATATTTTTCTTGCTAAATCGTTGTGCTTTATTATTTTTTCTTAAGAAAAAATTTTTGCTTTTATTTAAACTTTACTAAGTATTAATTACGAGATTTTCTAGACGAAGGCCGTTCCGGTGTGTATTTCGGCGATGGCAAAAGTCCTTTATGCTTTCAGCACTTGAACCTAAAACTTATCGCAATGATAAGTTCTCGAATCTAAAGAAAAACGTAGGGTATCCATTGCAGGATTGTCACATGAGAAATGCCGTTGGGAGAAGCTAATTTCATAATCATTTTCGTTTTGACTTTGATATACGTCTACGTAGTGTTGCTATTACACATATTTCTACCAAAGTAGTAGTTTTTAACTCGTTTGATATTGATTTAGTTGACAAGTTTGGTGACATAGTTGCTTGGGAAGAGGCCCGTCATTCCGCGGAGTTCACCTGTAATAAAATATACAGATTAATAATTTTCGTATACAACTTATTGAGGGAATGTAAATTTCCCGCCTTCAGGGGAAATTTGGTCCATTCAGAGGAGCGAATGAATGGTGGTTCTTTCAAGACGGTATTTAATTTTTTTCCGGCGAGAAAATGAGGTAGACATAAAAAAAATGGAATTCTTATCCTGGAGTCACTTTAGGGAGAGGAATGTGTTACATTTGAGGGGGGTAACGTGCTCTTTTGATGAGAGCGGGAATGTTTCATCGTGGAAGGGAATTGGGACTCATTAGGGGAGGTAACTTAGTACCTTTAGAGAACTACTGTACTTTTACGGCGAAAGAGGGAATGTCGCCATTTGGTAGATGGCGAAGCAATTGATTGGTTTGTTGTAGTAATGGGAACAAATTTTATGTAAAGCCTATATTTATATGGAAAAATAACATCGAGTAAAAGCTAAATTAACGACCAATGAAATCGGCATCTTTTTGAGACCAGCGGGGTGCGACCTAGCCACCGTGTCGCCGTGGCGGAGGTTATATGCTTCCGAAGAGCACGGACGATTCGCGGAGCGCTGCACCGAGCTGGCTACGACACGGAGGCCTACGCGACTTGACTGCACTCTTCACTCTTTAGTGCATAAAGAAGATTCTGCTCGTCAATGAGCACTTTTCACATTTTATGTCACTGGTAATACTGCTACAGCCCCGTCTGAGGACGGAATATGGTTTTTTCAGGGCGAAGAACAATGGCTACGACCATTACCTTGCCACCAAGCAGGATCTTGGCTGCGGTCTGTGACAGCGATGATGTCGTCCTTCTCGAAGCTCAGCTCATCTGCGTTCTGAGCCGCGTAAGGATACAGCGCTATTACCTGCAACAAATCATCGTCGTTTACATGATGATTTTTCGATAGTGAATTCATTACTATGATAAAAAAAAATCGGTCACGCTGTACATGTTACCAGACGTTGTTACAGAAAAAGGAGGTGAGTATACCCTTTGGTTCTAGAGCTAGATACCCCATTCCCTTATGGTAAGTAGTTATAGAACGAGACAGCATATCCCTTGTCTCTACAGCTAGTTACCGCATTCCCTCTGGGATAACTAGCTGTAAAAGGCAAGGATATACCTTGGTTTTACAGTTAGTTACCCCATTCCCTTATTAAGCCATGCTCTTGGGGTAACTAGTTATTGAATGAGGCATCATATCCCTTGGTTCCACAGCTAGTTACCACATTTAGCCTGAAATAACTAGCTGTAAAAGGTGAGATTATACCTTGATTTTATAGTTAGTTACGCCATTTTCTTGGGGTAACTAGTTATTGAATGAGGCATCATAATATCCCTTGGTTCCACAGCTAGTTACCACATTCAGCCTGAAATAACTAGCTGTAAAAGGTGAGATTATACCTTGATTTTATAGTAAGTTACGCCATTCTCTTGGGGTAACTATTTATTGAATGAGGCATCATATCCCTTGGTTACACAGCTAGTTACCATATTCAGCCTGACATAACTAGCTGTAAAAGGTGAGATTATACTTTGATTTTATAGTAAGTTAAGCCATTCTCTTGGGGTAACAATTATTGAATGAGGCATCATATCCCTTGGTTCCACAGCTAGCTTGGTTCCACAGCTAGTTACCACATTTAGCCTGAAATAACTAGCTGTAAAAGGTGAGATTATACCTAGATTTCATAGTTAGTTACGCCATTTTCTTGGGGTAACTAGTTATTGAATGAGGCATCATATCTCTTGGTTCCACAGCTAGTTACCACATTCAGCCTGACATAACTAGCTGTAAAAGGTGAGATTATACCTAGATTTCATAGTTAGTTACGCCATTTTCTTGGGGTAACTAGTTATTGAATGAGGCATCATATCCCTTGGTTCCACAGCTAGTTACCACATTAAGCCTGAAATAACTAGCTGTAAAAGGTGAGATTATACCTTGATTTTATAGTAAGTTACGCCATTCTCTTGGGGTAACTATTTATTGAATAAGGCATCATATCCCTTGGTTACACAACTAGTTACCACATTCAGCCTGACATAACTAGCTGTAAAAGGTGAGATTATACTTTGATTTTATAGTAAGTTAAGCCATTCTCTTGGGGTAACAATTATTGAATGAGGCATGATATCCCTTGGTTCCACAGCTAGCTTGGTTCCACAGCTAGTTACCACATTTAGCCTGAAATAACTAGCTGTAAAAGGTGAGATTATACCTAGATTTCATAGTTAGTTACGCCATTTTCTTGGGGTAACTAGTTATTGAATGAGGCATCATATCCCTTGGTTCCACAGCTAGTTACCACATTCAGGCTGACATAACTAGCTGTAAAAGGTGAGATTATACCTTGATTTTATAGTTAGTTACGCCATTACCGTGAGGTAACTAGTTATTAAACGAGGCAGTATATCTTTTGATTCTACAGCTAGTAACCACATTCATCCTGGGGCAACTACCTGTACAGCTAGATAATCCATTCACCTGGGCTAACTAGCTGTGGCATGAGGCAAGGATATCCCTTGGTTCTTCAGCTAGTTTCCACATTTCTCTTGGGTAGCTGTAAAACCAAGGATTATCCACGTTGCATCGCGGTATCCGGTTACCGAGTTGACCCATCTGTAAAGCAATTTTTACCTTGTCGATGACAGTTTCCGATGGCAAGGTGTCCATTTTGGATAGAACTGGCGTTGTTCTACCGGACGTGCGGCCCGTCGACTGCAGGATCTGGTCATGGAAATATAATAGTCTAATACAGTACTTTAAAAAAAAGAAAAAAAAATTAAAACGTGGAAGGATGTAGGAGCCGAGGAAGACCGAAACTAACCTACCATGACCAAATTGGTCGTGTTTTAACAGAAGGTGATGTCAGGAGCCCCAGGAACCGGCAATCGTGCATGAAAAGAGTTATGAATGTCAGAGAAGCGAGTGAAGTGTGTAAGGACCGCGTCTTATGGCGCTCGCATCTCTCTGCCTACCCCGCAAGGGACTTGGCGTGAAGATATACAGTACTTTTATTGTGTTATCTATTTTACACACAAAGTTTGGGACAAGATCTCGCAGTAGTCGTATATAGAAGTATAAGCGTCCTGCTCACGTTTGCTCTCAATTGTAAATAATTTATAGTCTATAAATAAATTTCAAAATCTAGCACCACCTAGTGATGTATTTTACTCTAAATTTTAACTTTTTAGCGGGATATCGACAAGCGAAGTCTCGCATTAATATCACGTTTAAAATTAAACACAAAATTGTGTATTTAATACACATGAAATACAAAGTAAAATTATCTTAAAATAAATAAACAATAAATATAGAATGAAACTAAAACTAAATTAAATTTAAACTTTTTAAAATCTAAACTTCTTTGGAGTGCTTTGTAATAGCGTGTTATTATAAAAGTGGAGAATACACAGTGATGTGATGGTATCAAGTTAAATAAAGTAACTACCTTGACATAGCTGGCGGGGAACCAGCCCACCTGCCTGTTCCTGCCCTTGGCCTGCAACTCGCCCTCCCACCACCCGCTGTCTGCCTTCTTCCGCACCACCAGGAGCTGACCTTTCTGGAGGGAGAGCTGCTCGGTGCTGGAATTATACGAACATTATCTCAGATATAAGATATATCGCCATTTGCTTCTCTATTTTCCAAAAAAAAAAACACAAGCGGTAAGTACCAACACGTTATACATCGTCGGGAGGTATACAAGCATTCGGCCCATCTGATGTAGTGCTTATCATAGACCGAACGCTTGCAATACATTAAGCATCACTTTCGCGATGCCAGCTCTGCTGTTAACACAACAACTCTTTAGGAGCTAGTAGTGATCTCACTCATCCTCTAGGGAGTCATTATTTGGTTGCGGTTTTCTGTGAGGTAGAGGTACTTCCCCAGATGGGCTGCTTTGATGCGCCCTGCCTAGAAGTGTTAGATTTTCTCCACCATAATCAAGAGTTGGTATGACTGACCTCGTGGCAGTGTAGCTCGCTATAGCCTGTGCTATCTCGTTCTTTCGTCGTCCGGTGACGGAGTCCCTGCCGGAGTCTCTGCGAGCCGCCGACGGAGGCCGACCGCCCTCCGTTATAGAGGCCACCTCGGACGATATCGGCGTTGAGGACTTTTGTTCCTGGCAAACAAGTTTCCATTCTTAAGAGTTGCTCGAGCAAAACTATTAAAATATATTTTTTATACAACGTCGGGAGGTATACAAACATGCGGCCCACCTGATGTAAAGTGGTTACGTTAAGTATCACACAAGCGATGCCACTTCTACTGCTAACACAACAACTCCTTAGGAGTTTACTGGTGACCTCAGTCAGGAACACAACAACCTTTCGGAGAGTTGTTACTTGGCTGCGCTTTTCTGTGAGGTGGAGATACTTTCACAATTAAAATGCTTTGATACGTCCTACCTCTCTTGAAAACAGAGAGACCAACACACACAGACATGTTCATGCATACAAATATTTTTCGTGTGTGGGAATCGAAGCTACGAACGTTGGTGTCTATCGCGCCAACACGGAACGTGTTAATCATAACTCCATAAGCTCGGTGGCTCAGTCGTGAATAACGCGACTTTTTGGGGTTCGATTCCCACACAAGGCAAACATTTGTGTGCATGAACATGTCTGTTTGTCTTGATCTGGATGTTTTAAGAGAGGTAGGGCGCATCAAAGCAGCCCGCCTGGGGAAGTACCTCCACCTCACAGAAAACCGCAGCCAAATAACAACTCCCTAGAGGGTTGTTGTGTTCCTGCGTGTGAGTGAGGTCACCAGTAAGCTCCTGAAGAGTTGCTGTGTAAGCAGCAGAGAAGGCATCGCGGGAGTGATTATTAATATATCGCAAGCGTTAATAGGCTACGGTACCCACTTTAGATGAGGCGGGCCGTACGCTAATATGCCTCCTGACGTAGTATTAAAAAATATATATATAAGTAGTATAAGTAGATAAGCTTCGTGTTTAGATAGAAGAATGTTACAGAGATAACACTTGTTTAATATAAAATATCTAGTATATAATAGAGTTATTAAGAAATCAGTTGTTCAGTTGTTAATAGACACTCGTTAAAATGTAATAAATATATTCGTCGACATACTCCCGAGAGGTCATTCCATTACGGAAGAATCGACTTTTTGAAGTTATACTTCTTTAGGAGCGTTATGAAAAAATGATGAGAGTGAAATTTTAAGATACTGTAACACAAAAGTAACAGGTTGAAGCTGCTAAATGTTACACGGTATTACCGGTAGATGGCGCTATATTTAAAAATGTATAACATTTGTACTTGGCATTTGACTTGTATGTAATACACTCCATTAACATCGCCGCTACTACTTGAAAGACGTTTTTTAATTTTACTCCAACAACCCTACTTATAAATTAAAATAATATTATTTAATATAATTAATACTAAATATTATTAAATTATTAATGTTAAATATTTATTATTTTAACCAAGTCCGCAGGACGTAACAGTGTCAAAGTAGCGTTATTAACCACTGCGCTACCGGGTACGTTTACTAGGTAAACAACTGTTCGGCTGTGTAACGAGTTCGGCGGCGCTTCAGATATATAACTTCAAAAACAAAATATAAATAAGACGCAATTTAATTAATACCTGTATCGGTTCGTTGGCGAGTGGTGCTGCAGACGTAGTAGCGGCGGGGGTGGCGACCGGTGCGGGGGCCGGGGCGGGTGCGGGGGTCGGCGCCGGCGCGGGCGCCGCCTCGGGCGCGGGCTCGGCCGCCTCCGGGATGGACGTTATTGTGTCCGTACCGGACGTTGTCGCGTCTTTCGTTACGTAATTCGACGGGAATATACCCGTTCTGAAGAAAGAAAAGGGAAAAACATGTTTTTTTTTATATTAGAGGGGGACAAACGACCCTTTGGTGTTGTTAGAGAGAACCGAGCGCCACGTGACTCGATCCTTACATATCTCACTCGCTTCTTTAACATTCATTGCTCTTCTCATGCACGCTCGCCGGTTTCTAGGGCTCCTGACATCACCTTCTGATAGAATACGACTAATTTGGTATGCAAAAGTGGAAGGATGTAGGAGCCGAGGAAGGCCAAGACTTACGCCTTCCTCGGCTCCTACATCCTTCCACTTTTGCATTGTATATCTGCTTCGTCATTCTTTCATCCTGCATTCTTTCTACATATCCGAACCAACGGAGCATGCCTCTTCTTATTTTAACACCGACGTTCTCTTTCAGACCAACTCGGTTCTAACATCATCATTGCGAATGCGGTCTACAAGCCTTACGCCACAAATTTTGCGCAGCGCTCGCATTTCGACCGCGTTTATTCTACTTTCATGCTCTTTCTGCCATACACAGCTCTCGCTTCCATAAGTTAGCGTAGGGACCAGCACTGCATTGTGTATAGCGAGTTGGTCGATTTTTACTACCAAGAAGTTTTCCCACCGCTCCATTCACACTACTCCCAGCACTCACTCGTCTTTCCACATCTGCGGTGTACCTTCCATCCCTGCTGAAAGCGCATCCAAGATACACAATCTCATCCACTTGTTTCAACACTTCATCATCAACCGTAATCTTTACATTATTGCTGACATCTATTATATATTATGTGATGTGACGTCTATTATATATGAGTGACCCTTTATATTATATCTATATTGGTGGTGACCCACCAATATAGATATAATATAAAGGGTCACTGATCTGTTGCCAGCCTTTTTATGAAAACACAAACACACACTTTTCTTGAAGGCAGGGGGTTATTTATTTCACAATTTCACCGTACGTGGCAGAAAATGACTCAAAAAGCGTTTGACACTGTTAAGAAGTAATAGTCACCAATGATAAGAAGTAACAGAGGGTCACCACTTTAGAGTTTACGGGTTTAGGAGTAGCGTGTGTTCAATTAAATATAATTAGTGAGTTGAAAAAAGAAAAGTTTCAATGTAGCAGTAGTTATGGCCGGACTGGTTATAATACAAAACAATGAACATTATGTACACATAGTATTGTCTTAGGTTATCGCGATTGTTACACATTGAATTAAACAATTTTTAACGGAAGTATCGCGTGTTTTATTTATTTTGTTGAACCTGACGTTTCCAACGCCTTGCAGCGTCCGTGGTCGCAGGAAGACATTATGTACACATGCATATACATATATCCAGTCACACTCACATACACCATCCGAATACTTCAGCTTATGGTATTCAGAAAAATCTCGGAATCCTGATATGTCCAGTTCAGTAAATTCTTCGACCAGTATTTGAACATTCACACATTGAGTACTCGAATTGCAAAACATTGAGTGGTAATTTTGTTGAACTCATTGAGTGAGCGTTCGCTCGATTGAGTCAGATCAATGTATTACGTATTAATGGTTGAGCTCACCTGATGCCGATCCGTCCGGCATCAGTGAGTGTCCGTTGGATTGAGTCAGATCAATTGTATTCCGTATTAGTGGTTAAGCTCACCTGATGCCGATCCGTCCGGCATCAGTGAGTGTTCGTTGGATTGAGTCAGATCAATGTATTACGTATTAATGGTTGAGCTCACCTGATGTCGATCCGTCCGGCATCAGTGAGTGTTCGTTGGATTGAGTCAGATCAATGTATTACGTATTAATGGTTGAGCTCACCTGATGCCGATCCGTCCGGCATCAGTGAGTGTTCGTTGGATTGAGTCAGATCAATGTTTTACGTATTAATGGTTGAGCTCACCTGATGTCGATCCGTCCGGCATCAGTGAGTGTTCGTTGGATTGAGTCAGATCAATGTATTACGTATTAATGGTTGAGCTCACCTGATGCCGATCCGTCCGGCATCAGTGAGTGTTCGTTGGATTGAGTCAGATCAATTGTATTCCGTATTAGTGGTTAAGCTCACCTGATGCCGATCCGTCCGGCATCAGTGAGTGTTCGTTCGATTGAGTCAGAGCAATTTTATTCCGTATTACTGGTTGAGCTCACCTGCTGCCGATCCGTCCGGTCCACCAGTCGCCGTCGCGCCTGGTGACCTCGATCCTCTCGCCGGCCTCGAAGGTCAGGTCGCCGGGCTCGCTCGACACGTACGGATAAGCCGCTATGTAGAAGTCTCCGCCTTCTGCAAACACATAGCATCCGGTGTTCTTATGGATTACCTTCCAGAAGAATGATGAACGAAAGAAGTGGTTTCACTTATTACCATGAAAAATTACATCGCCGGAAGTGCTCATGCCAAAATGAACAAGTCTGTAAGTTATTGTCAATTTATTTATTTATTATATTCACATTAGATAAGATAAAGCGATGGCAAATAAAAATGTCATTGGGCCCTCGTGGGCACTTAGACACGTCTCACATTATTTTTAAATATAATTTTATTGTATCTCATTCAATTCTTTGGCTAAGGATTTAGCGAAGATACTGATTTTGACTAGGAGCCACTGCCTTCAGATATCCTCAACCTAACGGGATTTTTTTTCTGTCTTCGTTATGTATGTATATCATCGCGCCAGTAGGCCGATTCTACTAAAAAACTGCAACTGCACTGCAGCGCGGCGTGTGTCTAAATGCGTACATTTTGACGTTTCGTCAAGCGATCTGACAGCAGCGACGTGTAAGCCTTCAGAACCCGTTATATACCTTTTCCCATACATTTCGCGGTCATATATGACCACACGGGTTTCGAAGGGTCGGTGTTAAGATAAGAAAATGAAGTGTTAAGAAGAACATGTAAAAATAATGTAGGATGAAAGAATGACGAAACACATATATAATACGAAAGTGGAAGAATGTAGGTGCCGCGAAAGACTAAGACTTATCTACCGTGCAAAAGCGAAACAAAATGTACGCATTTTGACACACGCCGCGCTGCAGTGCAGTCGCAGTTTTTTAGTAGAATCGGCCTACAGGTCCCTTGCAAGGTAGGCAGAGAGAACCGAGCGCCATAAGACGCGGTTCTTACACACTTCACTCGCGTAATTAACATTCATAGCTCTTTCCATGCACGCTCATCGATTCCTAGGGCTCCTGACATCAATTTCTGATAAAACACGACCAATTTGGTCATGGTAGGTTAAGCTTGGTCTTCCTCGGCACCTACATCCTTCTACTTTCGCATTGTATTTGGTCATTCTTTTATCGTGCATTCGTTCAACATGACAGAACTGTCTTTGTCTTCTTTGTATAGTGAGAAGGGACTCACCTACAGTAGGCATCGCGCCACCCAAATCATTCGTGATCTCCGCCTCTGGCACTTCAGCTATACCTGTCAACAGACGAACGAACTCTGTTTTATATATACTTCATTTGTAAGTCCCTTTCATCTTCACAATTTTTGAGGAGCTCGGTGGCGCAGCGGTTAAGAGAGGTAAGGCGACCTCACAGAAAACCGCAGATTCTTTATTTTGACGAGCCCGGTGGCGCACTGGTGAAACGCGCTGTTACGTTACTTTGACACCAACGCTCGTGGGTTCGATTCCCGCACAGGACAAACATTTGTGTGCATATGAATATGCACAGACAGAGACTCTAAGCAGCACCATGTCGACAGCGTAGCTAATATTATTAATACATATCTTGTTAATATGGTAGCCGACATGAATGGTGCTCAGCTACTCTATCAGCACATTAATATACAGATGGAATAGCTTAGGTGAAGCGAGTCCTCCTTGCTGCATCCTCATCATGAACATCATACACAGTGAATTGCTTTTACCTTCGAGCTGCGTCTTGATTTCCATGGGTTCGATGACTTCAGCTGCATAGGCTGCAGCAGCGTTGATATCCTCCACGTAGGACTCCGGGAACCAGCCCGACTGACCTGTACATAATTATATCTATAACTTCGCGCCAAATCTTCATATTATATCTCTTCTCATGCACGCTCGCCAGTTTCCAAGGCTCCTGACATCACCTTCTGATAAAACACGATAAGAAAAATATAATAACATAGTATATTTTGTAATCTATGAAAACAAATAAACATTATTACCTCGCGCTGTGCCCCATCTCCAGCCGGGCTCCGCGTCGCCCCTGGGCGCTGTGGCATCGCTGACCTGCAAATAAAAGCCAGTCAAATACAAGTCATCTTCTTCGTTAGCCCGTTTCACAATCCATTACGATTGCCGGCTTCGCTACCTAAGCTTAAGGACTTGGCGAAGAAACTAATTTTTACATGGAGCGACTGCTATCAGACCTTCACAGACCAGAGGGAAAACCACGTCTTTCTTAAGTTAGATCACACATTTCGTTCAAGAAAGTCAAATACAAGTCATATTTACATGCAATTTGATCTAACCCGTTTTGTGTGCTTCCGCCACCAATTAGTTCATGCCAACTAGCGCCGGCCGGCTACCGTTAGTAGATGCAGTAGTGGGTGGGGGTCGGTGTAAATTTGACTTTCCCAAAATAACGCCTGAATATACTACGTCGGATAGCAAACAAGCATACGGTACGCATGATGTAAAGTGCCGCAGTCTATGAATTCTGGCAACAAAAAGAATAACGCTAGCGCGTTGCCATCCTCGCTGTCAACACAGCAACTCCCCATCTTCTGGTGAGCTCACTCACTCGACTCACACAACGACCCTCCAGGGAGTTGTTATTTGGCTGCCGTCTACTGTGAGGTGGAGGTACTTCGCCAGTCGGGCTAACATCATGCCCTACCTCCATTTCCTGTTTCCTTACCAGGTCCCCGGGTTGAAGGCTGAGCTCGTCCACAGTCCTCGCTGTGAACTCATACACGCATCGCCATTTCGGCGCGCTCGATGCGACCGGAGCCGCCGCAGATACTGGCTCCGTCGCTGAAATTTCAAAAAATATATATATTAAAGCTAGCTTCCCTGTATCCCACGGGAACCGCCCGCCATGTCAGCGTATTACGCAATGTCAGCGTACTACGTAATGTCAGCGTACTACGCCACGTCAGCGTACTACGCAATGTCAGCGTACCACGCCATGTCGAAATTTCAAAAAATATATATATATTAAAGCTAGCTTCCCTGTATCCCGCGGGAACCGTCCGCCATGTCAGCATATTACGCAATGTCAGCGTACTACGCAATGTCAGTGCACTACGCCATGTCAGCGTACTACGCAATATCAGCGTACTACGCCATATCAGCGCACTACGCCATGTCAGCGTACTACGCAATGTCTGCGCACTACGCCATGTCAGCGTACTACGCAATGTGAGCGTACTACGCAATGTGAGCGTACTACGCAATGTCAGCGTACTACGCCATGTCAGCGTACTATACGTACGAGCATGCTTGGCTCAACTACGGAGTGATATTATGGGCCAATAGTGTTAACATGCAAAGTCTCGTCAGAAAACAAAAAAACATACGAATATAGACTCATCCGAGAGCTGCAACCCGCATTTCATTAAATTTACTGACACTATATAGCATATATATATTAGAAATTAGTGTGCTTGGAAACAAAAATTACCACATATTTCCCCTTGCGAGGGCCAATTATGCCCGCAGCCTAAGACAACAATATAGATTGGCGACCCCAGATCTAGACTAAAAATACAGTCAGGACCCCATGTGAGCGCAACAAAAAAAATATAATAAAATCCCACTCGACATTAAAAATGAAAATAAAATTACATTCGTTTTCATGAAAATCGAAAAAATATTTAATACAAAAGAGCTTTTATAATTATTATTTGCAAGTTTCTCGATTAGTACTGTACAAAATAGATTATTTACTAGATATTAAATACAGCCATTAATATTACTTAAAAATCACCTATGCACCTATTGTAATTGGAAGAAAATATATTCATTGCATCGTAATTTAGTCAAACGCTATATATAAATAATTTTCCATGTAAGTTTGCCGCGCCCTGCCAGTGTTCATGTTTGATACCTACATACTTCACACTATAACAACTACTATGTACAACATGAAACGGAAATAAACAAGTTGAACTAAAGATCTAAAACTTTCTTTTTCCTCAGCTTTTAAGGGTCGTATCGTGATGTAAATAGCCTAGAACCTTCCTCAAGGATTGGGCTGTCAAATGCAAAAAGAAATCAAACAACCCCGACACTCTCCTTCATACCAACTTTCTTTTCTCATTCCACACTTCTTTCAACATTTCTTGTCTACGTCACGGGTACTGAAATATTATTTTGACGATGTACAAAGCGGGCAATGTGAATGTGCCTCTTATACTGCAAGCGGAAATGTATTTAAAGGCTCGCGCATAGAGCTTAATATTGTAGTAATGGTGTGTGCCGTCAATGCATGCAAGTACATAAAGTGTACGAGGGCTGACTGTGCCTTACCGGTGGTAGCGGGCGCGTCGCCCCAGGCGTCGTCGGCGGCTCCGCTGTCGCCCCACGCCGCTTCTGCAGTACCCCACGCTGCTTCTGTATACCACACAAAATATTAAAAGAAGATTGCTTATTATGCATGCATCTTCTCAAAGCGATCTCAACGTGTTGGATCCATGTAGGTGACAATCAAACTAGCATACCTTTAATTCTGTTGTACATGTGTACGTCGCTGAACTCCTAAATGGGTGAACAGATTTTGATAATTTTATTGTATGTGTTTGAATTAGTTTTAGGATAGTTTAGATTTACAATTGGACCCGGAAGGTTGCGCTACAATCGGGTTCTATGTTTTTTTATAACTTTTGAGCAATGTTTGTAGTGCCGCTAGTATATATTTATATACATACACTAGCTGTGGCGGTGACTTCGTCCGCGTGGGTTTTTAACAAAAAAAAGTTATTGTTCAGTTCGCAGAGTTTACGATAACTTATTAATAAGGAGAGTAAAATAGCGAACAGCAAAATAATAATAGATGTGTATTATGTACTTTGTCCGCGCGGAATACTTATTTTTGTATTATTTATTCATATTAATAAAAATAAATAAATTTTCTAAAATAAAAGTAGCCTAAGTTACTCCTTATCGTCAGTTATCTGCCAGTGAAAGTCCCGTCAAAATCGGTCCAGCCGTTTCAGAGATTAGCCAGAACAAACAGACAGACAGCCAAAAATTGTAAAAATATTCATTTTGGTATATGTACCGTATACATCCATATGCATTTAGTAAAACGCGGTTATTTTAATATTACATATAATAAAATTGGAGTGTCTGTCCAACTTTATTTATCTGTATAGATTTATGTCTATATATATGTAGTAAATATATGCATTTCATAGATTTCAGCGGGCTTAACATTTACCAGAGTCGGTCCAAGCAGATTCTGCCGGAGCGGTGCTTCGCCTTGCTTCGTACTCGCTGCGGCGCGCTTCGTATAACTTCCATACCGCTTCGCACTTATCACCCAAGGTCGTCACCGTTTCCGTTAACTCTGACAGCTGCTTCTTGTTGGATTCTAAGTCGCATTTCTTCGATTCCACTATTGCTTTAGCAGCTTCAACCTGATAAAAAAAGATGATAAAATCTAATATCTACCGCGGGCACTTAGACACGTCTTACATTTTTTAAATAAAATATTATTGTATCATATTCATTTCTCATCGTTCATATTTTTATTCTAGGATAATTTTTGAAGTTTGGCGGGTACATGACAGATTCCGTACCTGAGACCAGTTGATCAGAAGGTCCAAGAAGCTATACTTCTTTTGCGTAACAAAACAAAAACAATTCTCCAAGTTTCACCCCGCCAGTACTCTACGCTTGTAAAACAAAATGATAATATAATAAATTATTCCATATGATTGATATCAAATTATCAATCATCACCTAAATAATCATTCATCACATAATTTAAAGATACCACATCAACCCTTACTCATCCTACTGCAGGGATACGGGTCTCCCTTCAACCGAAGGGGTTTAGAGCAGTGGCGGCTGGTGGGTTATCGAACTGGTGGTGCACTTTACTTGCTCACCAAGTATTAATATTAGAAATTGCAACAAATCAACAATTTACATAAAAGATGTAAATTAAAAAAAAAAAACAATTACTTAATATAAACAAACAATAATTAACGCGTCACAGATACAGCGAAACTATACTGATAGAGAGAGGTCCATGATGGCCGCCGTCGAACTCAAATTTCAAATTTCGTCAAACATCGGGTGCTCTCGGTAATCTTCGATTCGCACGTGCGGCGCACGAGAACCGACTCATTGCTCGGTACATTTCTATGAACTATCTTTTGTTTCACGCGTCAGGCATATTAGCTCGTAACTCATACAAGTTATACTAGCAGTCCTCGTGCGCTCGCCGAAGCGCACGAGAATTTTTCTTTACAGGGAAAATAAGTCTTAATAGTTTAGTAAAGCGCTTAAATTGTTTTGTCTTTTATTTGTTATAATTTTAAACTTTATTTGTTATATTATGTTTGTAATTTTTAAATCTTTTGAATTGGTGGTTCAGCGCACGAGCGCACTTAAGGTACAGCCGCCACTGGTTTAGAGCATACTCCACCACGCTGCTCAAATGCGGATTGGCCAGTGTTTTCAAGCCGCCCGAGGGCCACTGACATAGTTTAACGACTGTCATCTATCGACAACAGCCGGGACCGACGGCTTAACGTACCCTCCGAAACACGAAGAAACTCGAGATAGATAAACCCATCCATAGACAGGCTGCGGTGGACGTTACTTAACCCGCGTGTTCGATTAAAATGAGACGCGCAGCGACGCAATCGAGCTCTCTATTTTATCTCAATTTAAAGATACATACTTATATATTTATATCTAAATATATTTTATCTGTACTGACATAAAACAAATGTTGTAGATAATAAATAAGTATTTGAACAACTACCTTGAATATAGTCACGAACAAAACTTGAGCGACATTTACCAACCAACTTCGTGGTGTCGATTTTAGATGTCGGTGTCGCGAAAATTAACTCTCATCGATTTTACCTTTTGCGCCAAAAGAAGAATAACTTCAAAAATAGAGATTTTTGTCTTTTCTACGTAAAACAATTATTGTTTAGAATAAACATACCTTGTCTCGTAATTGTTTGAGTGTCACTTCCATCATGCTGAGCTTGCCGTCCTCGCCAGCGCCCTCTGACGCTTTAGCCTAAAACAACATAGAGGGAGATGAGAAGAGATTTTAGGAACGCTCGTGATGGATGCGAAGAAGAAATGCCAATAGAAACTTGCCAATATATGTCTTTTATCTATCGATCTATATCTTCACGCCAAATCCCTTGCAGGGTAGGCAGAGATAACCGAGCGCCACATGACTCGATCCTTACATATCTCACTCGCTTCTTTAACATTCATCACTGTTCTCGTGCACGCTCGCCGGTTTCTAAGGCTCTTGACATCACCTTCTGATAGAACACGACCAATTTGGTCAAGGTAGGTAAGTCTTGGCCTTCCTCGGCTCCTACATCCTTCCACTTTTGCATTGTATGAATATATCTGCTTCGTCATTCTTTCATCCTGCATTCATTTTTCTTTCAGGTCTTTTATCAAATTGTCAATTTCTACTACAATAAATTTATGTCAAATATATATTAATACATGTGCTGAATAATTTCCAGACACCCTTGTCACTCAGATATTCAATTCTGTAATGATTTACAAACTAGTAAACATTATTTTTGAGTTTTATATTTATTAACAATAATTTTTTTTTTTTAAATATATATATATATATATCTATATATACAAACATACGTCTATATACAACGACGTGACGTGATGGTCACGCGAGTTCAATGCTTTTTCCCTATACCAAAAGTGTCCACCGTGCCGTGCGTAAAGAAGTTTTCACTTCAATAATGAGTAATCTATCTTTATATAGAGAGCACTGCGATGAGCGAATGAATACAGTCTCATTCCGCTCAATACAGTCACCAATACGTTAATTCGTCATCAATCCGCCAACTAATAGTCAAGTGGGGCGGAATTGGTTCAATATTGGTAACCGATTAACGAATTAACCACTACTATTCAAACAAAATTATTGTCAGGATTATTGAATATTTCTCAAATCTTTCGACACCAGAATTTATTGGATTTAGTTGCAATAATAACCATGAGTTAGTGATAGCACCGTTTGGTGACGTGACGAGCTCGGTCGCGCAGTGGTTAGTAACGCGACTTGAAACCAACGCTCGTGGGTTCGATTCCCACACAGTTCAAACATTTGTGTGCATGAACATGTCTGTTGGTCTCGGTCTGGGTATTTTCTATGTATAATAAGTATGTATTTACAAAATAAAAATGTATTTACGTATGTTTATCAGTTGTCTAGTACCAACAACACAAGTTTCGCTTACTTTGGCGCTAGATGGCGCTGGGTGATATGTCTGACAACATTTATTTTATTATTGTTGAGGTCTACTGAGAAATCTGCGCTAATATTCCATACATTCAAATATCTGTCATACATATAAGTTCCGGCGTTTCTATTTTTGTTTACAATTACCTGCATTAATTGATTTATATTCTTAAACTCACCCGCTACAAAATCTTCTACGCATCAACATCAAAAGCAAATCTTTCGAAAACAGAAATTTGAACATTACACGACGTTCCAAGAATTTCAAGAGTTTTGATTGACTTCATGGTGTTCGCTGAGACAATTATTACTCATTTGTTTTACCAACCTTAGCGTCCAACTCAGCTTTCTCCTTGTTCAGTGATATTTGCTTCGCGTTCAGTTCTTTCACCTTAGCTTTCAGCTGTTGCATTTCAGCCATGCTGGTGTCTCGATCGGACCTGGAGTGAGAAAAGGGCCATCATGGATTCAATATTTTTAAGAATGATTCTCTATAACACCGATCTGTTATAATATTTATTGTATTAGCATAAGTACCGCAAGTTACTTTTTTTGGAAATGTCATTAAGTTCCCACAGGACAGGCTTAGCCTAGTGTGGGTAAGGCTTAGCCTAGTGTGGGTAATTGGGAAAATTGTAAGATGCAAGAGTTTTTGTGAACAAAAGTATTTTGTATATTTTTAAATGTAATTTATTGTGTATTTTAAAAATGTATGATGAAAATAAATGAATAAGTATATGAAAAAAAAAATGGTTTCCACCTTGCTTGAAAGAGTCATAAGAATACTTTGTAACAAAATTGTAACTCTATCTTGCTTGAAGAGCAGTCAGTTTTTTTTGAGCAGTCATAGCCCAGAGGATAAGGAACCGGCCTGTTGATCAACAGGTCTCCAGTTCAAACCCTGGCGGGAGGATGTGCCACTACATTCGTATTTTCGGATTATCACTTAAGAGAGGTAGGGCGCACCAAAGCAGCCCGTCTGGGGAAGTACCTCCACCTCACAGAAAGCCGCAGCCAAATAACAACTCCCTAGAGGGTTGTTGTGTTTCTGCGTGTGAGAGAGGTCACCAGTAAGCTCCCAAGGAGTTGCTGTGTAAGCAGCAGAGGAGGCATCGCACGAGTGATACTTAATATATCGCAAGCGTTAATAGGCTACGGTACCCGCTTTACATCAGGTGGGCCGTATGCTTGTATGCCTCCCGACGTAGTACATAAAAAAAAACAGCCCATGAAGAAAGTGACCTATTCATCTATATTCACCTATATTCATCTCATTGGTTCTCCATAGATTATTTCCTTAATGTCCTATTTACACCCACCTCATCCCATCTATGGTGCATTTCGCAGCGGCCACGGCTGTCCTCGTCTCCCTTATGTCCTTGGCCAAGTTACTGGCCCTCAGGGTGACGGTGTTCAAGTCTCCTGACAGAGCTTGGCTCTTGGCTTTGAGGCTCAAAACTTTGGTCTGCTCTTCTGTGCGCATAGCTTCTAGCTCCCTGATCCTGTGGAGGAAATATTAGAATTAACTTCTCAAAGAGGATTTCCGACGAGACTGCTGTACTACATCATCACGCCAAGTTCCTTGCTGGGTAGATAGAGAGAATCGAGCGTCACATGACTCACTCCGGCGAGCTGTATAATTAATTGTCAAAAGACTCATACATACTCATACTCACACACAAGCCCCAGGAACAGAAGAGCGTGCATGAAAAGAGCTATGAATATCACAGAAGCGAGTGAAGTATGTAAGGACCGCATCTTATGGCGCTCGGTTCTCTCTGCCTACCCCGCAAGGGACCTGGCGTGAAGATATACTCGTAAAGATAAAGATAAAAATTCTTTATTTGCCATTGGGCCCTCGCGGGCACTTAGACACGTCTTACATTTTTTTTTAAATATAATCTTATTGTAACTTGTTTAATTCTCTTATTTAACTTTTTTCCTTTTTTTTTTTTAATGTACTAGCATTTCGGAAGTGACCATTGGCTAAGAAGAAATGCCGAAAGAAACTTGCCAATATAGGTCTCTTTTAAAATTGTCAATTATGTATTACAAAATAAAATTACATAAGCATATTGGTACAATAATGATATCATATCGTAAAATTAACGATTATTAAGGACAGATAGTCTGTGCTGAATTATTTCCAGACATCTTTGTCAGTTAAATATTCATCAATTCTATAATAAGCCCTTCTACAGAGAGTATTTTTAATGTGTTTTTTGAATACATTGTCAGGAAAGGACAGAACTGTTTCAGGCAATTTATTATAAAATCGAATACAATTTACAAGAAAAGATCTACCAGTCCTAGCAAGCCGATGTACCGGCATACACAACTTATTTCTACTTCTAAGTTTTTCACTGAAATTTACAAACGACTTTAAATTTTTACGGGCATACATTATGTTTTCATAAATATATTGAGAAGTAATAGTGAGGATATTTATTTCTTTGAACAGTTCCCTGAGGGATTCTCTGGAGCCCATGTTATAAATAGAGCGAATAGCTCTTTTTTGTAAGATAAAAATTGTCTCAATGTCAGCCGCCGTTCCCCACAACAGTATACCATACGACATAATGCTGTGAACGTAGCTGAAATAGACTAAGCGCGCAGTAGCCACATCCGTCAATTGCCTGATTCTCCTAACTGCATATGCAGCAGAGCTGAGCTTACCGGCAAGTTTATTTATGTGGGGGCCCCATTGTAATTTGGAGTCTACTGTAATTCCAAGAAATACAGTGTTATTAACAAATTCTAATTTATTATTCCCAATGAGAACTTCTGTATTGGCAGAACTCACATTTGGAAGACTAAATTTGATGCATTTGGTTTTTGCTGAGTTTAGCAACAGATTATTACATGTGAACCAGTTTAAAATAGCAGACACAACACCATTTACCTTGTCAATATTTTCACAACGGCGGGTCACATTAAAAATAAGAGAGGTATCATCAGCAAATAGTACTATATCCGCCATTTTCTGCACCATGTAGGGCAGATCATTTGCATATACTAAAAATAAAAATACATACATACAAAAGACTCATGGTGAACAAACCTCTTTTTCTCCCACTCCAACTGACACTGTCTCTCCATCTCTTTCCTGGCAGCTTCACGTTTCTCCTGAAAAGAAAAGTAAAAACAAGCTAACTAAAACAAGTTAAACGAGCCCGAACTACATGGAATTACTGGTAATATTTTTTATACTACGACGTATGGAAAATAGGTATAGAGACCTGCTTGAAATGAAGCAGTTACCACACTGTATGATCGCTTGCAATACAAAGAGCAGTAAGGACCTTAGAGGGAAGTAGCCTTAGGAGCTTACTGGCACTCTTTAGATAAAATGCTGAATTTCCGAACAAAATTTAACCCACACAATATAATTTAATTAAAAACATGTAACAATCCTACCTGTTCTTCTTTTTGCTTTCTCATCAGTTCCTCCTGTTCTCTCTTCTGTGCCTCCAGGCGTGCCTTCTCCCTCTTCTCTAAGTCTTCTCTTTCCTTCCTTTCTCGTTCAGCCTATAAATAATAATTTTGTCACTGATCTATTAATTTTTATCAGGGTTTGTTCACTCGAGTAATTCGATGGTATGATTGCCTGTCTCAGTCTAAACGAACACCCTAGTTAAGCAACGTAGACCACAGTCAGTCAGTCGCTCGATGGATTTATTTATCTGAGGCTCTTGTTGGAGGTCTCGTTAAACTGTTGGTCTTAGAGGTTGTTGATGGAAAAAATAGATAAAACAAGTCTTCTTTGGCCGGCTTGAAAACACTATCTTCCGCCAATCCGTAGTGGAGCGACGTTGCGTGGTAGGCTTTCCTTTCGGTTGAGACCTACCCCAGTAGTAGGATGAGCATGATTGGTGTGAGATTATTCACTGTTGTTAGCGGTCTTTAGGTGACATCACCCATGACTAATATTTGAGAAGTGGTAGTTCCCCATCGTCCTTATAGTAAAGACAACCTAGTTTGCACCCTGTGTACATGGTGAAAACGCCGAGTAGCAAACAGGAGTGCTAAGTTAGTCAGCGTACGGAACAGGAATTTTTTTGTAGTTTACACTATATTCACCTCGGCTTCCTTGACAGCATGGAGAAAATAAAAATATCATTACAACTATTTTATATATTAATAATTTTAGAACCAATAAATTTAATAACTATGTTTTATAATTTCTGTGATGTGAATACAAAATTTGTATTTTATGCATTGCGGGTCGGATCAACTGGACATAACAAACAAGTGAATGCAACACATACCGACATTAGCAAAGCATTCGACTCTGTTAAGTTCCCTTTTTTGGTCAGAAGAGTGGAAAGTTTTGGCGTTAACAGGAATTTGACCGCATTGCTGTCATTATATTTGACAGGTTGATAGCAAAGTGTAACTGCTTGCAAATATGAACTTTATCGCAGATATGAAACACTTATTAACATCTCAGGTGTTCCGCTAGGCCCGCATTGGGACCCTTGTTAACTTCTTGGCGTAAATTGATAATTTATGATCTCAAGTTATTACATATGATATGAAAATAATTCAGTGGCTGTATGTTATCCTAGACATTATCACATTATTGGAGCCTTTGAGTAAGTTGCAAAGTGGTTTCATAACATATGTAAACCCAGCGTCTTGATCACTTTGTAACCATGGTAACCCCGTGTCTATCCGTCTTCACACATGTTTCTTGTGGGTAGGAAGAGAGCGGGTACAGTTTTTACATATCACTCTTGCGTCTTCAACATTTACATCTCCATTCATGCTCGCTCGCAGCTATTTAGGCATCTTGACATCACCTTCTTACAAAATATATAAGTAGGCGACTCCTGGTTTGGAATTCCTCGACTCCTATATTATTTTAATATTACATTGTGTTTGGCCATGATCGAGTCACGTGGCGCTCGGTTCCCTCTGCCCACCCCACAAAGGATTTATCGTGAGGTTATACATACATGTTGTATTTCTTTCCTGCTTCGTAATTATTTCCTCTCGCATACGTTCTCCATATACAAACCAATGGAACATGCCTTTTCTGATCTTAAGACCTACACTGTCTTTCAAATCAACTCTCCTTTTTACATCGTCATTCCACTGCAAACATTATTATACAGATATTGCGCAACGCTCGCATCTCGACCGCCTTTATTTTACTTTTAGACTCTCTGCCGTTGTCACCTCTTGCATGCGTAGGTTAGCGTTGGGATCAGCACCGTGTTTCCAAGGGAGCTGTCTTATAATGAATGTCAAAACTGACCTTTTCTTTCATATGCGCATCAGCCAGCTGGGTGCGCCGCCTCTCCAGCTCGGCTTGTCCGCGGGCCATGTTCTCCCTGCGGCGCTCCTCGTATGATGCGGCGCTTGTCGTCGAAGTCACCGACTCACGTCTGTAACACATTCAACAGTTATCTACACTAATATATAAAGTGGAGTATATATATATATATAATAGTATAGTGAGTAGGTCTGAAAGAGAGCGTCGGTGTTAAAGTAAGAAGAGGCATGCTCCGTTGGTTCGGACATGTAGAAAGAATGCAGGATGAAAGAATGACGAAGCAGATATACAATGCAAAAGTGGAAGGACGTAGGAGCCGGGGAAGGCCAAGACTTACCTACCGTGACCAAATTGGTCGTGTTCAATCAGAAGGTGATGTCAGGAGACCTAGAACCGGCGAGCGTGCATGAGAAGAGCAATGAATGTTAAAGAAGCGAGTGAGATATGTAAGGATCGAGTCATGTGGCGCTCGGTTCTCTCTGCCTACTCCGCAAGGGATTTGGCGTGAAGTTATAGATAGATAGATATATAAAATGGATCAGTTTGTTTGTTCGTTTGAACGTGCCAAACTCTGGAACTACCGTACGGATTTCAAATATTCTTTTTGCATTCGATAGCCCATCACGAGATTCACCACCACGATACGACCTTTAGAAAAAAAAAAGTAGAAAAAGCAATCCCTACTGGATCAAACAGGATCGTACTAGAGGTTTTCAACAATAGCATGACCATGAAAGAGCAATGCTATTATGGTACTAAACGCTACACTCGGTCCTGACATATCTCACTCGCTTCTTTAACATTCAACTTTGCACGTTAACGAACGCTGTTCTCATGCTCGTCGATTCCTAAGGCTCCTGACTCAACTTTCTGTGTCTTATACGCGACTAATTTGATCATGGTAGGTCAATCTTGGTGTTCATCGGCTCCATCTTCTTTTGCGTTGCAATGTTTTATCGTTATTTATTTTTATACCACTAAGGTGGCAAAAATACACAAAAACATGCATACGGCCTGCCTGATGGTAAGCAGTTATCGTAGCCTATGTACATTTGCAACACCAGGGGTGTCCCTCTTGCGTTGCCGACCCTGTAAGAACCTCTTCACGCCTTTCTCGAAGAACCCCATACTGTAGTCCCCTGGGAAAACCTCGGCAGGGAAGCTCATTATTTCTACATGCCCCAACCAACGGACAATGCTTCTTCTATCTTAACACCGACATCTTTTTCAAACCAGTGTTACGTTGCATATTTTGCGCAAAGCTTGCATCTCTACCGCGTTTGTTCTACTTTCATGCTCTCTCTGCTATACCCAACTATCGTTTCGATAAGTTAGAGTTGGTACCAGCACCACGTTGTGTACAGTGAGCCCTGCTTTAGGTATTGGTATTGGTTTTAGGGCTCCATTCACACTACTCCCAGCGCCCTCATTCATTTCTCCGAATCAGCTGTGTATTATCCATCCCTGCTAGAAGGATATCTAAGACATACAATCTCATTCACTTGTTCCAACACCACATCATCAACCGCATTGTTAAATTTACCTGAACGTGGGTGGTATCAGTTCGAGAGGCAGTTTGGCTGGCACCGGTTCTCCTTGGGTTGCCTTTTCGCAGAGATACATAGCCAGCACAAATTCCTCGCAACCTTGGATAAATATTTTTAATATTACTAGGAGGAAGTGGCTCAAAGAAACCATCGGAGTTGAAAGCAGACTTCGTCCGCCATATTTCTTGATTTTTACGATCTGATTACATGACGAGTTCGGTGGCGCAGTGGCGAAACACGTTGGTACGCTACTTTGATACCAACGCTCATGGGTTCGATTCCCACACAACACAAACATTTGTGTGCATGAACATGTCTGTTTGTCTCGGTCTGGGTGTTTTTAAGAGAGGTAGGGCGCATAAAAGCAACCCGTCTAGGGAAGTACCTCCACCTTACAGAAAACCGCAGCCAAATACCAACTGCCTGGAGGGTTGTTGTGTTCTTGCGTGGGAGTGAGGCCACCAGTAAGTGCCTATGGAGTTGCTGTTTGCAGCGCGCGAGTGATACCGCTTTACATCAGGTGGGCCGTATGTTTGTATGCCTCCCGACGTTGTATACAGCAACTCCTTAGGAGCTTACTGGTGGCCTCACTCACACGCAGGAACACAGCAACCCTCTAGGGAGCTGTTATTTGGCTGCGGTTTTCTGTGAGGTGGAGGTATTTCCCTAGACGGGTTGCTTTGATTCGCCCTACCTCTCTTAAAAACACCCAGACCGAGATAAACGGACATGTTCGTGCACACAAATGTTTGTCTTGTGTGGGAAACGAACCCACGAGCGTTGGTGTCAAAGTAGCGTAACTGCGCGTTTCGCCACTCCGCCACCGATCTCGTCACGTGAGCTGGACTTTGACTCTAAAGATAGTAAGCTACGGTAACCATTTTTCATCAGGTGGGATTCAAAGATGTATAGAAAAAATTCAGCACAGGCAACCATTTCTTAATAAATCTTTAACTGCACCATTTGACACTATTATTGAACCAATATGCCGAAATGAATTTATTGTTACTATATTTAATTGTTAATTTTAAAAGAGACCTATATTGACAAAATTTTTTAAGAGAGGTAAAACGCATCAAAGCAGCCCTTCTGGGGAAGTACCTCCACCTAGTTGCTGTGTAAGCTGCATGAGGAGGCATCGCGCGAGTGATACTTAATATATCGCAAGCGTTAATAGGCTACGGTACTCGCGTCACATCAGGTGAGCCGTATGCTTGTATACTTCCCGACGTAGTATAAAAAAAAAGTTTCTTTCGGCATTTGTTCTTCGCCAATGGTTATTTCCGAATTTTTTTTTAACATTGGTTGTCTGTAAAGTCTGTTTACGGACGATAATTTTACGTGATAACGTCATAAGAAAACATTCAACAGTTGACAAAACAGTTCACGTGTAGGTTGTGTGCCGCCGCTGTCTCTCTTCTACTCGGGACGATGGAGAGATAGATGCGTCACAAGGCCGATCGTGCCTCTCTATCGCTTGTTCCGCGCTTTCGCTTGCACGCTCGGCTGAGGCGAAACGTGACAAAGAGTAATGCTTTTTCGTGCGTGCAGCCGGCGTTCATCGATTTATAAGACATTATCACGTCAAAAGTAAAATAGTAACGTGAAAGAATTGATAATATACAATTAAGAGTATATTTAAAAATATATTTTACATGTTTAAGTACTCGCGAAGGCCCAATGGCAAATTCACCGAGCTTTCGCGGGCACTTAAACCCGTCCTACATATTTTTAAACAAAGAATGTTAATCTTTACGGGCCGTATGTCTCCCAAACTTATATAAAAACAACTCACCAAGTTTCCCGTCGGAGTCCAAGTCAGCCAGGGCCCATATCTGGGCGAGCGCTTGCTGCGGCAACCTCGACTGTAACATGATGGACCGGGCCTGGATCCCGGACACTGCCCCGCTCTTCGTTCGGTCTGTTGCATTGAAGAGTTGGGTGTACCTGTGGGAATAGGGTGTACCTTCAATAGCATAGAACTTTAGCATGGCATAACAGGTAAAGCAGAAAGATTTTTCGCATAATTGGTTACTAGCAGTCACTTTTGGGCCGAGCACGCCCTACCTTTCTTAGGGCGGAGGCGAACAGACATGTTCATGCACACAAATGTTTGCCTTGTGTGGGAATCGAACCCACGAGCGTTAGTGGCAAAGTAAAGAAACAGCGCGTTTCGGCACTGCGTCACCGAGCTTGTCAAAATACACAAGATCGGGAGACAAGCAAGCATGCGGTTTCCGCTTATGTAACTTAAAATCGCTTGCAATACGTGAAATGCCACGTGTCACCGCCGCCGCTGCTAATACAGTAACGCCTCATGAGCTTGTATAAATTAGTTAGAAGTCAAAGTACTAACTTGAGTTTCTGAGGCTGCGGTATGCCCCACTCCACCGGCGGAGGGCTCACCACGCCCATCGGCATGTCTGTTGGACTCGTCACCAGCGAACCTGAAATACCGACATTTAAAACTTCAATGAAGCCAAGTCATGAAATATAGAACTTCACTAAAAACTTCTCAATAAGAATAAAATATATTAAATATTGTCATACATTCGTGTCTGGCGTCAATTGAAATTGCTATAATAGCTTACCATGGATATGTATCATCGTTGCTTAGATATGGGGTAACTCCGTCGAGGTGTCAAGAATATTTATCTGTCAAAAAAGTGTATTCGTGCCATATATAATGTAGATCCAATGAACAGCTGTAAGCCTTTGTTCATAAAATCGAATATTTTACCTCTTTCGTGTCTTTATATCTATGAAATGTGTATTTTTGTTCAAAAATATCAATATTTGTTCATTAGACATGGTCATTGTATATCTTCCAGAAGTAGACATAAGGATAGATTACTTGTAGCTAAGCAGAGGCTTGAATTATATTCTACCAATGTACATTGCATGGCCATAAAAAATTTTAACCATTTACCGGACAATTACAAAAGCTTAAGAACTACATTATTTAAAAAAAAATTACATAAATGGCTTCTAAATAAATGTTATTATACTGTGAGTGAATATCTGAATGAGAAATTTATCAATGATTAATTAATTACATTTTCTTAATTTTAGAATCAATAACTATTTAAGTTGACTACCAAAACATTTGCACACGCCCTCACGACGGTAGAATAAGTTGGATTTGTAATTTTGTAACGTCTTTTGTACCTTATTTTTGCAAATAAATTATCTTATCTTATTAATTGCTCTTCTCATGCACGCTCGCCGGTTTCCAAGGCTCCTGACATCACCTTCTGATAGAACATGACCAATTTGTCATGTCATAATAATAATAATAATGTTTATTCAGAATCAGTTTACATATTTAGAAACAAGTGATTGGCGCTTCCTTTTAGGTGATGTAACACCTGTGCCAGGATGCACCGCTCTTCCATAACACGTTTTACATTGACTATATTTAAATAAAATTAGGTAACTTAATTATACATTATTAGAGTGACAAAAAGATTGTAGTTTGTGCGGATATTGTGTGTGTACCTGTGGGTGTGTGTGTGTACCTGTGTGTGTGTGTGTGTGTGCGTGTGTGTGTGTCTGTCTATGGGTGTAGGTGTATGCGTTTGTGTGGGTGCGTATTTGTGTCATATGCTCTAATATCCGTAAAAACACATAGTTTGTATACTCAACTAATTAAATAAAGGCAAGTCTATCTATTTCTGTATTTCTATTAAGTCTTACTTTCCAGGAGATCTTCTGTGTTGTCATAATTAAGGGTCATCAGCCAATCGATTGTACATTTTTTGCAGTCATATATGTTCAGTGAGTGTATGCTAAGTTTTTTATTCACATAATTATACAGGTGTACCGATGTTTAGGTAGTTGACGGTTGGCAAAAGAAGTATTTATTATTGGTACCTTTGCTACAATATCCTTCCGACGTCGCCTCAAAAGTTGAGTATTGTACGGAAGATATTTATGCTTATATGTGATGGTTTGCAAAATATATAACTTGCGCACGCTAAGCAGGTCGGCAATAGAGTAAAGTTCTTGTGTTGGGAATATGCGGGGTTTAAAGTGCATCACTTTAATTAAGGCTCGTTGAGCTCTTTCTATTTCGAGAAACTTCATTTTGGTCGCCCCGCCCCAGATTGGAATGCAGTACGCTAAAAGTGATTGTGCCAGTATAATATAAACATTCTTTATAAGGTTCTTAGTTGCCACATGCCTAAGAGTCTTGAAAACCCAAATAAGTTTCCTAACTCTAGTGGATGTGAGATCAATTTGCATATGCCATGAAAGCCTCTGATCAATCATAACTCCCAGATATTTAGTATGAGGTACTTTGTTAATGACTGGACAATTGCAGTTACTAGTAGAGGTACGGTCGCATAGGTGTAGTTTCAATTTAAGATCCGTCCTCGGTTGCGTTCTTTTGTTTATACTGAAGCATATATAATTTGTTTTAGAGATATTGAGAGTGAGGAGATTAGAAGATAACCATTGTGAAACCTTAGCAAGTCCAATTTCTGCGTCACTTTTAAGGCTCTCCCAGTCTCTACCAGTAAATACTATAGCCGTGTCATCGGCATAGGAAAAAACTTTAGCATTATTTATTTCAGCTTTACACAGATCGTTAATATAGATCAAAAACAGAGTGGGTCCAAGTACGCTTCCCTGAGGGACACCGTAGGTAACGTTGAGATCTTTGCTAATACTTGCACCGATCTTGACTCTCTGTTTTCGACCTTGCAAATAGTCGGTAAACAATTTCAACGGGGTATCTCTAATGCCAATTTGTTCCAATTTGCGTAACATAATGGGAACAGAGACGGTGTCAAAGGCTTTTTTAAGATCTAGAAAAACAGTAAGGCATTTCCCACCACTATCTAACTGAGTCACAAGTCTTTCAGTTAGGGCTGTCACTGCGTCTTGCGTAGATTTATTGGATCTGAATCCGTACTGAGTTTCCGATAAAATTTCAAATTTATTTAAGAAACTCATCAATCTCTTATTGATGAGCTTTTCTAGGATCTTAGATATAGATGTCAGCACGGAAATAGGCCTATAGTTACTGACATCGTCTCTGTCTCCAGATTTGTGCACCGGCGTGATGATAGACAGTTTGAGAGGAGGTGGAAAGGTTCCCATATGGAAGCAAAGGTTAGCGAGATGACATATTATAGGAGTCACTAAATGATCAGCTTTCTTTAAAAAAGCAGTCGGAATATTGTCCCATCCAGCAGCACTTTTGGACTTAAGGCTCATTAGCACGTTACGTACTTCATCTACATCAGTGTCTAGTAGAGTAAATGATGACAATTGGCTGGTATTGTACTTACTTCCTATAGTTGGACACATTGGAGCTGCGTAAGTAGAAATGTCAGCAGCAAGGTTACTACCAATATTTGCAAAAAAATCATTAACAAAGTTGATCGATTCTGTAGAAGTTGGCTTAATATCTAAGAGTTTTGTGTTGTCCGTTTTAGTTTGATTGGAAAATGTTATTTTTTTTATATTGTCCCATAGACTTTTTGAGTCTTTAGCAGATTCACTTAAAAGTTGTCTTTCATAATTCCGTTTAAGCTTTTTAATTAGTGTGTTGCAGAAATTTCGATATCGTTTGTAGGTGATGCGTAGGATTGAATTGTGAGGATCATTACGTACTTGTTTTTGTATTTTGTTCCTATTATTTATGCATCGTACAATGCCAGGAGTAATCCACGGTTTGATTACACGTCTATTTTTTGAGATTACTTTTATTTGGGTACTTTCCTTGAGCGATTCCGTTATTTTACTAGTTAATTCCTTAATAACGGTATTAGGATCACTACACAAAAGTAGTTCCGGAAGATTCTCTCTACTTAAACTTAAAAGTGCTTTATCAAAATCTGTGACAGTACTGGTTTTACTAACCTTGTGCGAAGGTTTTAATTTTGATAGCTGTAAAAATATCATTGAATGATCCGTAATAGATGTATTTAATACAGCGATGTGAGCAGTCTTTTTGTTTTGCAGTTTAAGCATAAAGTGATCGAGGCAACTCTGTTCTCTAGTCGGAATAGAGTGACCAGGTAGTAATCCATGCAAGGAAAGCATATTCAGGTAGTTCAATCGATTATTACGTTCTTGGGTTTGTTCGTTATTCTTTGGTGCTATATTTATGTTGATGTCGCCGGTAAGAATGATCGATTTATGAGATTTTATAGTTTCTAGGTATAAATCCAAAGAGTTTATGAAATCATCTGCTTTATTATTTGATGGTGAACGGTAGATTCCCAGAATAGTGTTATTTAAAACCTTGATTTGAAGACACGATGCGTGAACAAGATTTATTTCAGAAACCTTGGCAATGAGTGAGCTTTTGACGTACACAACAACACCATCGTTTTGGTTTATATGATGAGTTGTGGCATAGCTAGTGTAATCTATTATATCAGGTATAGGCTTACCTAAAGTAAGGCGACATTCTGTTAGAATGATAATGTCAGGGCAAAAGCTTAGCTGAGAGAGAGTCACATTTAGGTCATTTATATTGCTGAGAACACTTCTTATATTTTGTGATATTATTGTTAAGTCATTTATTTTTATGTTGGCTGTTTTACTCAAATCTATTAAGTCACATTGAGAATTATGAGCTACTTCCGAGCAGTCTATTTCATTTAAAGTATTTAAGGAACTATCCATTTTGTGATGAGTAATTATGTTTGCGATCATTGACAATATATCGTCCAATTTGTGAGTCTAGATAGAATATAGTATTACGAATATTATAATTGACATGAGTTAATATGTTAATGATATGAAATGGTATGTAAAGCTGTGTAATACGAGTAATTTTAGGTGTGAAAGAGTAGTGTGAATGTGTTTTTGTGTGTGAAAGTGTATTGGTTGAATGGTGTGTAAGAAAATCTGTAGGTTTTGTTTGTATATCCTGACACATATGACCTATCATATTCAAAGAGTAAGACAAACAAAATAAGAATAATAAATCTAAGTGCTTATATAGTGAAAAATATACTAATATCAATAAAAATACTACATTTTTTATAAAATAAGATAGTCATGCAGTATTTAAAAGTTTTTGTACTTGCTCTTCAGTTTTTAATTGAATTATAGGCGAATTTTCGTCTTTTCTTATATATACCTTTCCATATGAGGTCCAGCAATATTTCATTTTTTTCGATTTAACTAGGTCTCTTCCAAGGAAGTGCAGTCGAGAGAATCTTGCCGTGAGCTGTTCCGCGATAAAAATTGGAGTATCCTCGGATGTTTTAAAGCCCAAATGTTTAGCACAAAGCTTAGCCTTGTGCTTGATGTTAAAAGCTTTGCACATTTTAAGCGTCCCTGTTTTAACTATGGTTGACGAGGTCTCTACTACAATGGGAGAATTTTGACTGTCCTTTTTACCTCGAACTCTATATATGTCTACTATATTGGTTTTACTTAGACTCCCACCGATGCTCGTCGATAAGCAATCAACGATATCAATCAAGTCTTCCTTAGTTTCATTCTGCTTCCTAGGTACATTTTTAATCTCAAAATTGGTTTTCCTGCTGCCTATTTGCATGTTTTCGATCTTGTCCTCCAACAGTGCTATATATTCTCTGTCTTCTTTGCCTTGTTGCTCCAATTGGAGAATCTTCTTCTTGAACTCCTCGTTCTGCGCTGTTACCATAGAAATTGACTTTTCTATATTTGTATTACTACACTGGATGTCCTTGAGAGCAAGCGCAATTTTTTTGATTTCGTGATCATGGGCAGTCAGCATTGACGTCATCATTTCCCTTATTTCTTCTTTGAATTTATTAAAATCCGCGCTGTCTATCGGTTTTGTGCGAGTGAACACGTAATTTGGTGGCGTTAAGTCAGTTTGCGAAGCACTCGTGTCTTGATGTGAAAATGACATGTCCATCTCACTATCCATTCCAGACAGCAGCACACAGCCAAGTGCGTTTATCGAGCACTGCGTCTGCTGCGCAACGCACTGTGTATAGTCTTTAAGGCGATTAAAATAAATAGTATTTTTGTTTACCGATGTCGTAGCACACGATGTGTCGCTGCCGCCGTAGCCGACTTTGTATGCGTAGTCCGCAGTCGCGGTAGCACCAGCGTAGCCGGTGCGTCGAGTCGTAGCGTGGCCGTGGCGCGATGACGTTGATGCAGTTCGTAGCAACGTAGCGACAAGTAGTTGTAGATTTCGTCGCGATAGTTTGCTTGATCGATGGCTCAGCGGTCAGCAACCGGTCACTCAACGCCTCAGCTCCGCGATCGATTCCAGTTCGCACCACAATTTTTGAGCACTTTATTTGATTTTAAAATTTATTTCATTAATTTTCAAATAACACACGACAACAGACAGTGGGCACGTCCACGCTTCACAGCGGTCCGGGGGGAAGAATGGCAGGTAAGTCTTGGTCTTCCTCGACTCCTACATCCTTCTACTTTCGCGTTGTATATCTTCCTCGTAATTCTTTCTTCCTGCGTTCTTTCTACATGTCCGAACCAACGGAGCATGCCTTTTCTTATTTTTTAAACCGACACTCTCTTTCAGACCAGCTCTGTTTCTAACATCATCATTGCAAATACGATCACAAATTTTGCGCAACGTTCGTATTTCGACCGCAATTACTATACTTTTATGGTCTCTCTGCCATATCCGGCTCTCGTTTCCATCAGTAAGCTTTGAGACCAGCACTGCATTGTGTATAGCGAGCTGTGCCTTCTGGCTCAAATTTTTACTGCTAAGAAGTTGCAGTTGCAGTTACTTCTTATGCATCGGCGAGCGTGCATGAAAAGAGCAATGAATGTTAAAGAAGCGAGTGAGGTGTGCAAGGATCGAGTCATGTGGCGTTCGGTTTTCTCTGCCTACTCCGCAAGGGATGTTGGCGTGAAGTTATAGATAGACATACATACGTCGTACGTCATCTTAATGTCGTATTACATCTTCGCCCCAAGTTCTTCTAACCGAACACGCAGGTTAAGCAACGTCGACCGCAGCCTGTCTATGGATGGGTTTATCTATCTCGAGTTTCTCCGTGCTTCGGAGGGCACGTTATGCCGTCGGTCCCGGCTGTTGTCAATAGATGACAGTCGTTGAGCTAAGTCAGTGGCTCTCGGGCGGCTTGAAAACACTGGCCTTCATCAATCCGCATTTGAGCAGCGTGGTGGAGTATGCTCTAAACCCCTTCGGTTGAAGGGTGACCCGTATCCCGACAGTGGGATGAGTAAGGGTGATGTGGTGGTTAGTTACAATTTATAGACAGCATGTTGATCGGTAATAGAGTCATTAGATATGAAATAATAAAATAACAAACAGGCTTACCGGGCTTTGACATAGCGTCATTCTTCACGGCAGTAATAGGGGTTGAAGTAATCGGTTGGCTCGAAATCGAACCCGCTACACTCGTCACCGCATGCGGTGGACTACTGATCAACGAACCCACAGTTGTACCAGTCGGAATCAAGGGTTGGGGTTGAGATGATGGTACCAATGGAGTCGGACCCACCAATGGTTGGGATGACGGAATAAGAGGTTGAGATGCACCGATCAAAGGCTGTGTTGAACCTACTAAAGGCTGAGAAGTCATTAATGGCTGCGTGGAACCCATTAAAGGTGGACCCGACGGGGCTAAGGGTTGGGTTGGTGGTATCATAGGTTGTGTTCCAATCAACGGCTGTGTTGCAGCGTTTGGAGTTGAATTTATCAAAGGTTGTGTACTGATCAACTGCTGAGAAGCCATTAACGGTTGATTGTTTATTAAATGCTGGTTAGCTATCAAAGGTTGAGTATCAATTAAGGGTTGAGTGCCTGATAAATGCTGAGAACCCATTACGGGTTGAGTTGAACCTGTTAAAGACTGGGTCGTGGGAGGTTTTACACCTGGAATTAAGTCTGGGATGTTCGAGGGCATAGATTTGACTGGTGGTATTAGAGGTGCGGTTGCAACCATTGGTTGACTAGGACTCGCGCCAAAATCTCCAAGCAATGATTGATTATTGGTTGCCATCGGTTGGGGTTGGGACGTCAATCCTGCTATTAATTGGGTTGCTGGCATGGCTGGCATCGGAGGTATGGGGGGTTTAGCCGGCGGTGTCAACTGTTTCTGTTGAGCTGAAAAGAAATTGTCAGAGATTATTCTCATGTGCGTTACCTCACAAAAAACTGCTGCCAAATAATAACTCCCTAAACGGTTGTTTTGTTCCAAGGAGTGAGTGAAGTTAGCAGTAAGCTCCTAAGGAATTGTTGTGTTAGCAACAGAGGTGGTATCGCGCGAGCGACGCTTAATGTATTGCTGGCGTTCATAGGCTGTGGTAACCACTTAAGATCAGGAAGGGCGTATACTTGTATGACTACCTGATTGGCGGGGTCCGCTACCTAAGAGTACGCATCTGGCGAAGATGCTGATTTTAATATGAACCGACTCCCTTTAGACCTCCACACAACCCAGAGGAAAAACAAGACCTCTGTTACTTAGGTCACATGTCTCCTTTTCCTCACGTTGTTTACTTCTTCGTCGAGCGAGTGATAATTATAAACCTTTAGTTAATAGATTCAGGCGTTATTTTGCGAAAGTCAAATTTACATGCAATTTGATCTAACCTGCTTTGTGTGCTTCCGCCACCAAAACCAATTACATTTGTTACGGTATATATAGCAATACACAGCCCACCCAAAACTTTGATATAAAAATACATTCATGTGACAAATTCCCAAACAATGACTGCAATTGCCCCTCAATAGCAAAAGTCAATAACACTAAATACCTAGGTATAGTAATAGACGAAAGACTAACTTGGTACCCTCAGATCGAGCAAATGTCTAGTAGGATACGTAAATTCATATATATGTTCAAGACCCTAAGATATATAGTCCCAAAAACCCTTTTAAACAAAATTTATATTTCCCTTGTACAATCAATCATTACATACTGCATTCCTGTTTGGGGTGGCGCATTAAAAACGCGTTTCCTAGAGATTGAAAGAGCTCAAAGAGCCCTCCTTAAGATAATGTATTTTAAAAAAAGAACTTTTTCCACTACTCTCTTATATCAGATTTGTGATCTGCTATCAATAAGGAAACTATACATTGTACAAATGATATTAAAGAAACACAAATCCCTACCATATAATCCTGAGACTGTAAGCAGAAGAAGACGGCATGTTGTAGCTCACGTTCCCTTCGTTAAGACTGATTTTGCAAGAGTGCAACTTAACCTACGCTCTGCCTTCCTATATAATAAAGTAAATAAAGAAATATACATATATAATAAACCCTATTACGAGTGTAAAGCAATATTAACAACCTGGTTAAAAGAACTATGTTATGATGAAGTGGAGACTCTAATTAATAAAACTTTTATATAGCTGTATTGTACCATTTCTACCAGCTCTCTTCCTAAATTGTCATACGCACAAACATACACCCACATTTTGCTACACTACACAATTTACCACACACAAATACACATACCCACATGCACACACTCACGCATATACACACACTCATACACACACACACACACACACACACACACTCGAATACACACTAAGTAATTTAGTTAGTCGTATAAAATTATGTTTTTGTTTGTATTAGTATTGTTTTAAATTTTCGTTGTTTTACTGTACATAGTTCTAAAAAATTGTTTTAGTACCTATCATAAAAATATTAGCGCTAAGAAAGAGCGGAGCCTCCTGGCACAAGCATACTTTTTGCTTAAAAGGAGACTCCAGCAACTACCATTGTTTTTGTATCTCAAGTTATTGAAATAAAGTATTTTGTATTGTATTTTGTATTTGTATTAGTTCATGCGGCCTAGCGCCGGCCGGCACCCACTACTGTTAGTGCGTGCTACATGCCGACGCTGCCATGGCTGCTCCGGTAGTCTCTGCCTCGGCTGCTGCGGTCGTCCGCCATCTGGAACAGAATCCGCATGCCCCCACCACCACCGTCGCTGCCACGACTGGCCTGGTCGTCGCTGCGACACGTGTTTCGCCTCTCCACGAGGCATCATCAGGCGTTGTAGACGTTAATCGTAAGAATAACATGCTACAAGTGACAAATCCATCGCAGTGCCGTCCCTTATATTGAAGTGGGGGTGGATGGTGTGAGTGAAAAGATATTTAATAGTGGGGACTTGTTTACGTTATTTAATTATTAATTATGAATAGTTCACTTCACTTTTTAGATTTAACCATAACTAAAAATCAATCCCTCCATCAATTTTCGATATATCGTAAACCAACTCATACCGATACCACGATTCCCGCGTCATCCAGCCATCCTTGGCAACACAAGCTCGCAGCGTATAAAACTATGATACACCGTTTGATGAGCGTTCCATTAAGTAAGGATAATTACAACAAAGAACTTGATGTAATATATCAGATCGCGAAGTCAAACGGTTATTCCAAATCTACCATCGATAAATTATTGCGTAAAAAGACGAGTAGTATCGTTAACAGACTGTTGTACGCGGTTCCAAATATTTCGACAAATAAATACACTGCGAGTTTGTCATACCTGGGTAAAATCACTGACAAAATAGTTCACATATTTAGAAAAAATAACATACATGTTGCTCTCAAATCCCATAATTCACTCAGGTCACTTTGTAACACTAAAGATAAAATCCCGCCCAATAAAAAATCCGGCGTCTATAAGCTGTTCTGCGATGAATGTGAACACGTTTATATCGGGCAAACTGGTCGTAACTTTATAACACGATTTCACGAACACGTATCGGCGTATAAAAACAATCGCCCAGAAAGGTCACACTTCGCCGAGCATCTTATAGACAAAGGACATAACTTATCCCCCACTAATACATATCAAATTTTACACACCATAGACAAAGGTTTAAAACTAAATATTAGGGAACAATTAGAAATTAATAAACATAAAAATTCTAAAATTACTCTCATGAACAAACAGACTGACGTAAACCATTCCCCACTATTAAATATCTTTTCACTCACACCATCCACCCTCACCCTCAATTCAATATAAGGGACGGCACTTGTCACTTGTAGCATGTTATTCTTACGATTAACGTCTACAACGCCTGATGATGCCTCGTGGAGAGGCGAAACACGTGTCGCAGCGACGACCAGGCCAGTCGTGGCAGCGACGGTGGTGGTGGGGGCATGCGGATTCTGTTCCAGATGGCGGACGACCGCAGCAGCCGAAGCAGAGACTACCGGAGCAGCCATGGCAGCGTCGGCATGTAGCACGCACTAACAGTAGTGGGTGGGTGCCGGCCGGCGCTAGGCCGCATGAACTAATTGGTGGCGGAAGCACACAAAGCAGGTTAGATCAAATTGCATGTAAATTATAAACCTGTACATAAATTTGAAAACATGATGTTTGCCTTTACATAGTATTAAAAAATGTAGTTGTTTTTGGGGAAAGAGCTAAAAACTATACTTTTTGGTGACGCTAGTTCCCGTGTGCAAGTCTTAAACAATAATTTACCTGACGGACTCAAAGAGGCAAGCAGCGATGGCGGCAACACTTTGGGTATTTCAATACCATGCAGTTTCAAATTAATGATCTGAAAAAAGCAATATGACAATGTAGATTTAATTTGATGGTTATATTATATCATACCAGTATTAACATAAATATGAATCCATCAAAAATAATTTTAAAACTAATGGTTAAAAAGATAACGGTTCAGTTAAAAAAATCGTTTTTTTTTCAAGGGACTATATATAATCTAGACAAAAATCTAGATTAAAAAAAAATACGGTGAAGTTTTCAGCCAGGGTTGACTACGAGCGAGTGACTTTTTGTATTGATGATAATTGGACCTTAGGTCCACCAGGCATTACCAGTTCAAGGTCAATAAGATATTATTATGCGTACTTCCATATTTCAGTTGCCAATCACCAAAAATAAATAACTAAATATACAATATTAACAATCCATTTCGTCTGACATGTTTGCACAATGGCAAATTTGTATTTTTTGACACTAACATTTTAATGACTTTTATTTCACGAAGGATATATCATATCTTTTAATGAAATCTAGGAATAGGATAGTCACTTTACTGGCCTTAATAGCATAAACAGTTTACAATGTAAACTACACAGTAATTGTATAGATTTAACTGCAGATTTAAACTACACAACAAAAGGAAAGCAAAATCTAAATTTTGTACACCAAAATATGAACAAGGCTTTCCTGACTGTGAACAAATAGTACAAAAATATAATATTGATATTTTATGTTTAACTGAACATTGGTAAACAAATGTGAAATATTATTTGGAATTAATAATTATAAAATAATTGCTTTATAGTCTTCGATTAGAGGCGGTTCAATGATTATTACAAAAAGTTGCCATAAAGCTAAAGAACGTAAGGATCAATTGAGAGCTTAATAATGAAGCTCTCAATTGAATGCACTATTGAAATGTCATGTGCTGAATTATATTATTACATAATTATTTGTGTATACAGACCTCCTAGCGGTGACTTTACACAAATTGAACAGGTAATGGAGGATACATTAAGAAAAGTTTTCATAGGTAAAAAAGACATTACAATATGTGGTGATTTTAATATAGACATTCTAGTAAATAAACAGATAACCCTTAGATTTTTAAATTTATATAAATCATTTAATTTACAAAATGTCTTCCTGGAACCTACAACGTATAACAGCCACATCTACAACTTGTCTAGATAATATCTTTTGTAATTGTGAACATATCAATAAATCAATAATTGGCGACTTGCCTTCAGATAATTGCGGTCAGTTGGCGGTATATCAATTCGAAGTTCGAAGAACACAGTTTTAATAAGTAATGTATTGAATAGACCACTGATTACAAACAAACTTATTAAGAACAACCTGACTTGTTATACACAAACTTGTTTCATATTATTTCCAGTGAATACCAAAAAATATTAAAACGTAAACAGATTAATACCACAAATAAATTTAAGTTTAATGATTGGGCAACTACAGGTATATTAATAAGTAGAAACAAAATATATGGAGAAAAGCCATAGATTTGACCCAGACTTTGTTAAATATGTTAAAAGTTATTTCAAAATATTTGCAAAGTTGGAAATCTATGTATATTAAAAACAAAATTAAGCAGTCGACAAATAAAATAAAGGCAGTATGGGATATTGTTAAAAAAGAAACAGGTAAAGATAAACCATTCGACAATGAGTATTCTATTAAACATAATATTCAAACTGTAACAGCTGTTAAACAAGCAGCAAATCTATTTGATGACTATTTCACTATATTCTTCTCTCTTCTGTGATATCTTCAAAGCTTTTGTTTGTGTGAACCAACGGGCATTACTGATCAAGCTGTGCCATTATGGAGTTAGAGGTAAAGCCCATAATTTGATTGCAACTTACTTAAGTAACAGAATACAGATTGTCTATATAAATGGGGTCAAATCTAAAGGCAGCACTGTTAATGTTGGGGTGCCCCAGGGCTCTATATTGGGCCCCTTTTTATTTTTAGTATTATGTGAATGATCTGCCCTACATGGTACAGAAAATGCCAGATACACTACTGTTTGCTGATGACACATCTTTAATTTTTAATGTTACTCGCCGGTGCGAAAATATTGACAAGGTTAATAGTCTTCTATCTGTCATCCTAAATTGGTTCACATGTAATAATTTTATTAAACTTAACTAAAACCAATGTTTAAAATTTAGTCTACCAAATGTGGCTTCTGCCAATACAGTAGTTCTCATTGACAATAATGTACCAGAATTTATTAAGCCCCCACATAAAAAATTTACAGATGGGGCTACTGCGAGTTTTGTCTATTTCAGCTACTTTCACAGTATTATGTCGTATGGTGGATGGTAATCTGTTGTGGAGAAAAGCGGCTGATATTTAAACTATTTTTAAATTACAATAACAGAGAGCCATCCGCTCTATTTATAACATGGGCTCCAGGGACTCACTTAGAGAACTATTTAAAGAAATAAATATCTTACGGGTACCTCTCAGTATATTTATGAGAACTTAATGTATGCTTGTAAGAATATAGTCATTTTCACAATTCAGTGAAAATGTTAGAAGCAGGAATCGTAGATTGTGTATGCCGGTACATCAGCTTGCTAAGACTAGTAGATCTTTTGTAAATTGTATTTGATTCTATAATAAATGACCTGAAACAGTCCTTGCCTGACAATATGTTCAAAAGGTACATCAAAAATACTCAGTGTAAGAAGGGTTATTACAGAATCGATGAATATCTAACTGACAGAGATGTTTGAAAATGATTCAGCACATGTATTAATATATCTTTAGTTGTACCACGTGATATCACTATATGTACATACACTCACATATATTTATTGTAATATATACTGATGATGAAAAAAAGAGCCATATATGCAAGTTTCTTTTGGCACTTCTTTGCCAATGGCCATTTTCGAAATGCTGGTAGATTAAAAAATAGAGATTAAAACTATGAAAAATTGATAAGTTACAATATGATCAAATTTAAAGAATGTAAGACGTGTCTAAGTGCCCGTAAGGGCCTAATGGCAAATAAATGATTTTTATCTTTATCGTATCTCTTCATTGCCACCACCATCCTGTTGATCTAAGATTAATATTATATTCTTCTTCTAATCCAATAGGATGGTTGGGGTCTGTTGCCTAACATGGAGAGACTGCCGGTAGTCCACCACAACCTAGAGGAAAACCAGACCTTTCGTAGAAGCTTTTGAAATATATTTTCTTAGATGTGCATCCTCACAATGTTCTCCTTCACCGGTGAGCAAGTGTTAATTACTAATATGTACATAAATCTGAAGACACGAAACTAGTGGTACATGCCAGGATTCAAACTGGGTAACAGTTGGTCAAATAGGGTGATTCTTTATATACTAAGCTATCACTGCTCCTAAACTGTTGTGTTCATGAGAGGGAATGAGTTTATCTGTAATTGCCTGAGAAGCGTCTCAGCAAGAGGTTTGTATGGTAGGTTGCTACCTGACACCAAAAGACATACCAAAAAAGGGATGCCTGAGTTTTTTGGCAGTATTTTTATCAGTGCTCACCTAGTCATAAACTGCACGGTAGGGAAAAAAATTGTGACGATTCCAAACAAATGTAGCCATTTTTACGGAATAAAAAGATTTTGACTTTGACATTGAAAAAATACAATACCTTGCAAGCTATGGAGAATTCACGAAGATCTAGCTTGCCGTCCGAGTTGGTGTCTGCTAAAGACCAGATGTGCCCCAAGATCGGAGGAGGAAGTTGAGACTGAAAATAAAGTTGCATAGGTTAGTTCATAAAAACCAGATATCAAGATATTTCCTTTCTATGAAATTCTATACAATGAAGTTTGGCTCATGGATGTATAGAACGGATCAAATTGAAATTTTGCTAAGATATAATCCAGATTTTAGCTATCTATTGATTTATATATTCACACAAAGTTCCTAGTGGAGTAGGCAGAAATCTGAGGGCCACCTGAAGGAAAGCACGTTGTTCACAAGTCTTGACGATGCAGCTTGCAGAACAATAAATAGTAATATAATGCATTCTTCGAGAGTTGCACTGTTCACCATCAGCAGGGAATTTATCCACATACACTGGACAATAGTTCCATACTGTGTCAGTCTAAAGATTTTTTTACATATGCTATGATGACTGGTTACTATCAGGCATACTTTTTTTTTAATACAACGTCGGGAGGCATGCAAGCATACGGCCCACCTGATGTCAAGTGGTTACCATAGCCTATAAACGCTTGCAATACATAAGTACCACTCGCACAATGCCACCTCTGCTATTAGCTAACACAGCAACTCCTTAGGAGCTTATTGGAGCTACAACAACCTTCTAAGAAGTTGTTATTTCGCTGCGCTTTTCTGTGAGATGGAGGTACTTCCCCAAACAGGCTGCTTTGATGCAGCCTGCCTCTGTTAAAAACATCCATACCAAGACAAACAGATGTGTTCATGTACACATGTTTCATCTTTGTCCTGTGTGGAAATCAAACCCACGAGCATTGATGTCAAAGTAGCTTAACAGCATATTTCCACACAGCTCTGCCGAGCTCGTTAGAGAAACTGTATGTTTGTTTGACAATTAGTGGCACAAAAAAAGTGAAAATTATATTTACCTGCAGCATGAATCTCTTAGCCTGCTCTCCAGTTAGTGTTCCGTTTACTGGTCCAAGGTTGCGGAAGTGTTCTGCAAACTTGGCATGCTCATGAGCCTGCACCACCCACGGATCACCTGCCATTGCGGTGTTTACTGGAATGGAAACATTAGTTTTAGTTTACTATCTTTATTTACATAATTTTCTGTACTTAAATCCCAGCAAACCCGATGGCAAAGGTTCTACAATCATTCAGCTTAATGTTCACATATCACGCTTTCATTTTATACGACATTATCTTATAATAAGTTATGACATGTGACAATCAACTCAATTGTCACAAGATTACTAAATATTGTCATCTTGTTTCTAAGTTTCTGTTTAAACAACATAGATTTTACTCCATGCTCAGTGGTACCTCACAGTGACCGATTCCAAGAACATGTTCATAGGGCTAGGCACGGTACTCAAGTAACACATTTCCAATGTAATTATATCATAGTGTTTATCATTATGGGATTTTATTTATTATGTGTGTATGTTCCTGAAATCCTCCCAAACGGTTCAACCAATTGTGATTATTGTCTTAGGTTTTCTCAATTGTTACACATTGAATTAAACATTTTTTAACAGAAGTATCGCATGTTTTACTTATTTTGTTGAACTTGACGTTTCGAATCTGTCGCAGGAAGACTGACCACGACCATCGGTGCTGCAAAGCATTTGAAACGTCAGGTTCAACAAAATAAATAAAACAAGCGATACTTCCGTTAAAAATTGTTTAGTTCAATTGTGATTAATTTTTTTGTGTGTATTTGAGTGGTTCCCTGGTTTTGATACACAGTTAGACCCAATAGGCAGTGCCGCAACCGGTTTACATGATTTTGTTTCTATTTTTTTTTTTTTATATTAGTTCAGCATAGTGGCCCCTCGTTGCCTGATGGTAAGCGAAAGAGGAGCCCAAATCGCAACTGCAACTGACAACATACTACATCCCGTATCCTATCAGTTGACGCTGCCATGCTGACCCGCAAAATGCTTCTTCACGCTTCGTTTGAAGGATCCCATATTGTAGGAAGGAGGGAACACATGTGCGGGCAAGGCGTTCCACTTTCTGATGGTACGACAAAGATAGGAGTTGCCGAACTTTTTGGTACGCGAAGAGATATTCTCAACCGTGAAACTATGACATTGCAAGCCCGCACGTGTGGTTCTATGACGGAAGGGTGAGGGTGGGATAAGGGAAAACAGTTCTTCAGAGCACTCGCCATGTTAAAGGCGGTAAAATACGCTTAGAGAGCCTATGTCCCTACGGAGTTGAAGAGGTTCTGGGTATAGATAATGTCTATTGTGTCCACTAGTATCATAATAAAATTAATTATGTATATATATATATATTTGGTTATTCATCATCATCCAAATGTTAATTTCGGACTGTTAAAACGTTTGCTTCCGAACCAGGGAGTGTCGGACTCAGATATTTTTCCTGATTATTATTATACTGACTCGTTAATATCAATACATAAATGTTTCGTGATTCAGATATCTTTAATTTAGTGTTAATGTGCGAAAAGTTGCAGAAAAATAGTGCAAATAACATGTAGTTTCCAACTAGAAACCATTAACTTTCTATTAACAGAAACCCATTGAAATGCAAGCCTGTGTAATTGTAAATCAATTTTAAAACTTGTACTTACGTTTATGAAGATTGTAGTGTAATTAAAGAATTTAACGCCCCTAAAAATATAAGTATTTGAAAAACAATTCTTTATTTCAAAGACGATGTGAAGTATTGATCGAAATCCAATCTGTCATTGTCATCATATGTCAAAGTCAATTAGGGATGTATAAAATAATATTTTTTTTAATAATGACAATTTATTTTATTCAATTTTCTTATAATATAATACACAATAAAACTAAAACTAAATTACATCTAAAATTTAATAAATCTAAAATAATAATAATAACCTAAAATAAATCTAAAAAATGTGGCCCCCGCGGCATTGTACCAACGATGCTGGCAGCATTCCCGCGCTGAATCGCAATACTAATGCGCTGAGCGAGAAAGCTACCAGCTCTTTGGTCGCCAGTGACGTCGATCAGACGTCTCGCTAGTTCTTGAAAAAGCGACTGCGCGTTTGGACCCCACGGACCAAGGGTCTCTACTCCGAAAGGAACAAAGTTGTACTCGGAGCCAAGACCCTTGTATTTATTAATTTTTAAATGTTCCGCAGCCTCAGCCGCCCCGCCTGCCTTGATGGTAGTGCGATGAAGATGAGAAGAGGCCAGTGTGTCAACGCAAGTTGCGTCCCACACTAAAACTCTCCCCATCTTCCATGGAATCAACGACATTCCATCGGGTCGCTTACCATCGTCCCTGGCTAGTCCAGTGGGTTCCAGAATAGCTGGAACGTTGACAGAGGCGAGGGCCCGACGTATAATGTCGTTGAGTGCGGCATGACGGGAGAAACGACCTGCACTTTTTTGACAAGAAAGTCCGTGGTGTCCAAACTGATCGACATCACTGCCGCAGGGGCACTTGTGTGGAGCACATATTGGGATTCCAAGGCGCAGACAGACAGCCAGCCTGAGGGTGTCAGGGTCTAAAAACGTGCCGGTATTAGACGACGGGTAGGCTTGTAGCCAGTGGCCAGCATCCTTACACTCTGCCGCCCTCAGTCTCGCTTGTTCAAAGTCTGAAACTCTGTGAAACAAATCATTATAATGAATTTTGCAGATGGCATCGTCCCAGCTCCTTTGCGAGTTGGGATCTGATGGAAATTTTTGACCCGGGCAGGCAATCGACCAAGCATTTCTTGCATCTACCAGTCCAGCCGTCTCATAGTTTAAAGGGAATTCCTTGAGGATTTTACCTATGAGAAGACTAGATCTGTGAACAGACGAGAGAAAAGCCGGTAGAGCTACACTGGAAATTTTGCGCAACCCTAAACCACCGTGGCGAATGGGTAGGGAAGCTTGTAACCAAGATTCTTCGCTTAGCTGTATGTTAAAAATACGTTCTACGGTAGATTTTAAAATAGTGTCTAAAGGAGTGAGTAAATTTGCATATTTCCAAATGTCGCAGCTACGAAGTACATAAGTTAATTTTGGAACGAATAGACAAAATTTTAAAATGAATAAAGCTGAATGGGAATTAATTTCCAATAGGCGTTCAGTACATGTTTCAAATTTTGTAATCATATTATTGATAAAATCCGGAAATGCTTCTTGGAAAATCGGGGACCCTAGGAGGCAGAGGGATGTTTTATTAACAATTTTTATATTAGGAGCCAAGTTATTAAAATTTTTAATAATTTTGTCAATGTTCTTATTTCTATTTTGAATATATAGTTCACATTTATCAAAATTTAGTTCTAGACCGATTGATTGAAATTTATTTTTGATTTCCAACAGGTCAGAGAGCACAATGTCTACGTCGTCTCCTAAAGTCCCGTCGTCCAAGTACCACGTATTAAATTTGGACTTTAAATTTTGAATAATTGGATTAATGGCTAGACTAAAAATTGCCGGCCCGAGGGGATTACCTTGCTGACAACCAACTTCAGAAGATAATATGTTGGTTCGGTACATTAATTTTGTGGGCTCAGAGTAACAATGTAAAAGATAATTATAAATTTCTGGAATATTGTGCCTGATTTCTGTCAGCAATGTGTCTCTATTTACCGAATTAAATGCATTTTTAACATCAATTTTGAGCAACACCTCACACTGGTCACTATTTAAATGAGTACGCAAGGCGTGGACTGCGGCTTCGCAACCACCCTTTGTACCGAAACCAAGTTGTTTGGGTTCAAAATTTGGTTTTAATTTTGACAAAATATGTTTCACTGCAATTTTAGATGCCAAACGACGAAAAATGGAACCCACAGCAATTGGTCTCACCCCACCGTCTTTTTTGGACAGGGCAATGAGGTTTGCGCCATACAAAATAGGTACTATGGTGGTATTAACGTTTCCTGCTAGCATTTGGTTAAGTAATTTCGTAATAGCCAAAAGTAATTTAAATAATATTTTGAAAATAACAGCAATCTAATTGTTAAACTGAAATTCATGTGTTCGATGTTTTTATTTTTGCTTCGATTCTCGTCATTAAGTCGACGTTTACTCAGTTAAATTTTGCGTTTTCTCGAGTTTCTCGTCTTTAGAGATAATTGTATATAATCTTCATAATGAATTGTAAACGAATAAAGAACGCAATTCTGCCAAATTTAAGGGCGCAAATATATATTGGTATATTATTATATGTTATGGACTACGGTCATTGCCGACTAATCGAAAAAACTACCTAATCACCGCCACAGACATATGATGTACACACATCGTGAAAGCATGCACTGATATTCATAAGTACAAAGATAAATTATGTAAGGCTTTGGCATTTCCAAACGGAAAATAAGAAGAGTCATTTCACATCACGTCACGTCAGACTTCTTCCCGCGCTTTTGACTAGTTACATTGTTGTTGTACTTGAATTTTTTACAATGCAGTATAAAATTAGTTTTGTGTGACAATTTCGATAGTATTTTGTAACATAAGTGCTAGTGAAATTATACAGTAATGAAAAAACTCAAATATAACACGTTTATGCACTTTTTGGAAGACGTGAATAAGTTCATCAAGAAAACCTTGTAAAAATCACTATCGTTTTACGGGTGGTATTTAAATTGGGTTGATTGGGTCTAGGTACCCTTCCCAAGTATTTTTTCAGCACAGTTCCTGAAGCTGGAACATAGAATTAAGATTTTCAAATGGTTCTAAACTGATGACTTGGCTGTATGGGCTAGATCCCTTTGCCTTTCCCCTCGGGGATAAAAAGAACCAAAAAAAAAAAATCATGTCACGTCAACGTCAATCAACCAATGTTGTTTTGGTTTTTCTCTAATCTAAATTAAATAGAACGTAATTTATAAAAATGACGAAAATTGCAGATAACGTGAATCCTAACGTCTACGAGAAGGGTTCAGAGCGAGAGATCACTTTTGCAGACCACAACGAAGATGTTGCTGATGATTTTGACGAACGAGAGATTTTCGATTTAATACGTAATATTAATGACCCTGAGCACCCTTTGACTCTGGAAGAGCTAAGAGTGGTGGAAGAGAAGAACATATCCGTGAACAACAAAGATAATACAGTGCTTGTCAATTTTACGCCCACAATTCCTCATTGCAGTATGGCCACTCTAATTGGTTAGTTCTTGTTCCTTTCCTTCTGGTCATGGCCACCTCACGACGAGTAAAATATCACTAGTGTTGCCACGTCTGCTGCTAATGGGCTAATGGTGTTGCCACGTCTGCTGCTATAGCTTTATTAACCTTAAGAAATATAACATTCCTTTAAGTTTTTTTATTGTTGTATCTACTAAAGGGTCTAAAGGGTCAGAAAGTCCCGTAATGGCATCGTTTTCTATCAGACAATCTTTATTTTATTATTCAGATTACTGCTTATATCTTCACGCAAATCCCTTGCGTGGTAGGCAGAGCGAATGTGCAGCCCATGACTAGGTCTTTACACACCTCATACTCTTTAACATTCATAGATCTTTTCATGCACGCTCGCCAGTTCCTAGGGCTCTGATATTACTATTGTCTTCTTGTTAGTGTTGTACCATTTCCTAATCTATTAGGATTGGATTTGGCGAAGATACTAATTTTGACATGGAGGGACTGCCGTCAGACCTCCACAACCCAGAGGGAAAATCAAACCTTTATTAGGTTATGTCATACATATTATGAAATATTTTGAATTATGAGCAATGTTTGTAAAAAAAAAATTAAAAAAATTGTCTATATATCTCAGAAATGATTGGGATCCAATTTTGGTGGACTTTTCCAAAAGATTTTTAGGTCTATTTCCTGAGAAAAGGTGATTGTATATAAATATATATATATATATGTGCAGTTCACATGCAATGGAAGTGAAACATTAAAAAAAGTGAAGATACATGCACAAAATTCAAAGGCAGGTTCCATTGAATTTTTTGTGGTCTTTTTAGTTTTCTTTTCTTGCCTTCTATCTCATTCTCTGATAATTGTGATAATTGTAAAAAATCTCATTGATGTGATACTCCTATCTTTTTCTCTTGCACGTTAAATCCTATAGATCTATGTGGTTGTCTCATTTTACTGTCGTTTTTCTTTTTGTCAAGTTTCAAATCACAAATGATGCTAAAGAAGTTTTTGTTTCAATATTAAACATCTGAGCATTGGTCAGTAGCACAGGTACTAATAATGAATTTTATGTATTTATACATAGAGGGAGAATTTATAAAACAATATTTTAAAATGCTCCAACTTTTAAACTAATGGACTCCTGACACTACCTTCCGATGATACACAACCAATTTGGTTGTGGCAGGTGAGTGTTGACCAGTCTCAACTCCTTCCACTTTAGCACTATATTCCTATTTATATTACCTAAGACAGTAGGTACAAGTACAAGTCAATCAATCACATCAATTCCTTTCAGGTCTATCCATTCGTGTGCTGCTCCTCCGAGCGCTGCCCAGTCGTTTCAAGGTGACGGTGTCAGTGACTGAAGGCACACACATGTCCGAGCATGCCGTCAACAAGCAGCTCGCCGACAAGGAGCGAGTGGCAGCCGCCCTTGAGAATAACAACTTAGTTCAGATCATCAATCAATGTATTGCCACAGTATAGTGAAATGCCCAACACTGTAGGTATCCACAGTACAGTGGAGTGCTGAATGCTCACTAATGAAGAGCATTAGTAAAGCTAATTTAAGTTATCTGGCGCCTAGGCGGCAGCGGCACGATGCGGGCGCGAACCAATACACCACTTGACTGCTCATGAAGACGTTCACAAAAATGTAGTTAGTCTTAGCGCCTACATGATTCACGCCTACTGAGCAATGAAAGGATATTTTAACCAATAATCCAATACGAGCAGCGATCTTAATCCATAAAGTTGCCAATAAGAGTTGCAGGTTCTACTTTTATCCCCTGATCTGTAGCGGTGAATTGAGTTACTAGGCAAAATTTGTCTCATCAGTTCTCCATACGCTATTTATTTCATAGCAATGATTGACGCCTGCATCGCTGCTCTATCGCGACCCCACTTGTCGTCGCTCTTTTGTGACGTCTTAAGTTAGTTTAGCGACCAGTGGTCAAATAATCACTTGATTTTTGGAATACCTTATATATTAACTTTTAAACGCTACGTTCTTAGATATGAGACACAAAACATCAAGATTACGACGCCACTGTCTTGTATATAAGACTATTTTCTGACTGATTAATTGGTATATTAGTTTTTGTATTTAACTGTCTTGTATGGACTGGCAGTTCACCATCACCCTCTCATTTGGTCTCAGGGCGTCCCCACCCCCTTCGGAAGAACGTCTAATGCACGATTTCAGTGGATTAGTCCTCCTTTAGTGGCCATCTTTAACTTTAGGGATAAACACAAAAAAAAAGACAGTGATGGGACAATGTTTATTGCACAGTAAGACAAATTATCAAAGCATATCGATTGTAGTGTATTTTGCAAACACTAATCGAGATTATTTTTGATGATTGCTAGTGGAGCACGGCTAAAGAAAAAATCTTTGCCGGTTAAAATGTTAAAATTATAGCTTGCAGTATACTTCACCACGTTGATACCTGATACACTAGGAATCGGCGCAGACTTGCCTTAACAACTGTCATCTATCGACAACAGCCGGGACCGACGGGTTAACGCTTGTAACGGGTTGATATCAACGTTGCTTATTTTCATTCTATTAGAACCATAAGCGCAAAGGCACCAGCCTTCGATTTGAAGTAAAGAACTTCAAAAAATTAAAAAACATGTATTTTTTTAATTATCCTCACTTCTGCACAAAAAAATAGCAGAAAATGTAATTTTTCTTAGTTACCTTCTCTCCTGCACAAGAAAATAGTAGAAAATGTAATGTTACCTTCACTCCTGCACAAAAAAATTGTAGAAAATGTAATTTTTCTGAATTGTCCCTTGCCTGCTCAAAGTAAAAAAATATTTATTTTTCAAATTTTTAAAGTTCATTTCTTTTATTTTTTACTAATTTTTAAAGTTCAAGGAGAAAGTTTGTGAATAAATAACAGACAATTAATGTTTAATGTTGTTTATATAAAATATAAATAAAGTTACAAAGTACGAACATTTTGTCATTCGGCCTTCCTTCATTTGGAGTTGGAGGCCTTCGTTTCGTTTTTGATGTCTTCATATGACGTTTGGTTCTGTAACAATGTCAAATATTTGTTATATTTTGTTGACTACCTTCAGTCGGACATTTAAAAGCAACGAAGGAGTAAGAGTCTTGTATGCCACCAGTGACCAGCCGTTGTTCTATGTGTAACGTGTGGAGGCAAGCTGATGGCCGGCCTGTGGGGGAAACTTGATTCCGATTCGGACATGACGTTTCAAGGCAATCTGAATACGCCTACTGTTCTAAAGTGGTAACCGGAGCCAATGAAAGCTTGCAATACATTAAGTTCGCCCTTAGAAGGTTACTAACACTCCAGGGAGTAGTTATTTGGCTGCGATACTTAATGTATTTTAAATGTTCGTAGACTGCGGTAACCACTTTACATCAGGTGGGCCGTATGCCACCCGACATTTTATAAAAAAAAGGATCATTCGGAATGCCGAAGTCACGAAATGTGAAAGTTTCAGATTGTCTCGCGTAAAGACTTTTGCCAGTCAAAATTTGATCATAATTATTAAAGAAAATTTGCATTCCGTTCTTTTTTCTATGTTTTCCAGATTTACAAGATTTTTTTCATTGACAACACCAAATTTGCTCTTCTACAGCTACTAATTAAAGGGGGGAAAAGCAAATCAGTTGATAAAGATAGAGAATCTTTTAAGTTTCTGTTACCCTACTAACTATGGACGATTAATACATAGAAATGCACAAAAATTAATTACAACCAACCGAATGTCGCCGCATATCAGAAGATATATCTGTATAAAAACCGGCGAGCGTGCACGAAAAGAGCTATGGTTGTTAAAGAAGCGAGAGATTAGTTGTGTAAGGATTAAGTCGTTTAGTTCTCTCTGCCTACCAAATAAGTGGTTTGCCGTTATCTATTGGTTTAAGTTCATACAAGCAGGTACATTTAAGGATTTACTTACACTCCACATATCGGCGTCCCATGTAGGGAACAGCTTCTGGAACACCTTGGGCTCGATGCCCTGCTTCACAGACACAACCAGCGCGCTGTCCACAGTACGCTCCAATCCATCGTCCTCTATGTACTCCTGTAATTTCATATTACCCTGGTACATTACTCGAACGAGCTCGTCCCGGTATACCGTATAATATGGTTCAACACGATGGAGCCAAAGGTATCCTCATCTGCAAATGGTGCATCCTGTCAATTAGCAGACGAGACTCTTGACGAAAGGAAGAGACTCTTGACGAGAATGTTTACCAGCGCCTGAGAAGTTACTACGTTAGCATTAGAGGTGGTGGTAACAGGCGATTGATTCACCTTGTATTGCAAGAGAGATAAGCACCGGTAATTGCTTCATATGAGGCGAGCCGTATGCTGGTTTTCTACCAGACGTTCTTGCCATATACGTGAAATATGTATCAGGAATTCTTCAACTATCATTCGTCATTGTGATCGATCATTATTTCGTAGCGACGTATGCTAATAGGGTGTACCTCGTGCAGGCGACTTTGGTTTAAAAGATGATCGCCAGCCATTAAGGTACATCCAGAAAAAACCCACTTAATCCAAATCCTGTTGGGCTCATCGAGTTCACAAGTCCGTGCTTACCTGTATGATCTTAGTTCTGGCCGCCTTCACCCTTTCAGGAATGTTTGAGCCCTGCCACATGTACAACTCTTCACCGGTATCCAACACGTAGACTCCGTCGTCAGACAGATCCTGGAACAAAAGACATGGTTAGAAATATATAACTATCATGGGTGACGAGAAGTAGACAGCATCAAAGGACGGCTGGAGAAGTGTCTCCACCTCGCTGAAGATTACAGTCAAATGTGTATCAGTGGTTCCCTTGAAGGTTTAGATTCATAGTTGGACCTGCTAGGTGGCGCTGCAATCGGTTTCTAGGTTTTTAACGCGAATACGTGTTTTGCTTCATAGTAGGAGGCAATTCTTTTTTTTTTTATACTACGTCGGAAGGCATACAAGCATACGGCCCACCTGATGTAAAGCGGGTACCGTAGCCTATTAACGCTTGCGATATATTAAGTGTCACTCGCGCGATGCCTCCTACCTGCTGTTATTTTATTTTATTCACGACTGAGCCACTGAGCTCGTAAACTGATAACAAAATCGGGGAATACAGTTAGCCTATGGATGCTTGAAATACATTAAATAGCAATACCAGTTCTGCAGCTAACACAGCAACTCCTTATGACGCTAATGATAATTTCACTCACACGTAGGAACACAACAACCCTCGCGGAAGTTTTTATTTGGCTGCGATTTTCTGTAAGGTGGAGGTACTTCCCCAGACGGGCTGCTTTGATACACCCCATCTCTCTTAAAAGCAGCCAGACCAACACAAACGGACTTGTTCATGCACACAAATGTTTTGTCTTAGGTTTTCGCGATTGTTACACATTGAATTAAACAATTTTTAACGGAAGTATCGCGTGTTTTATTTATTTTATTGAACCCGACGTTTCGAATGCTTTGCAGCGTCCGTGGTCGCAGGAAGATAATAAATAAAACACGCGATACTTCCGTTAAAAATTGTTTAATTCCACACAAATGTTTGTCCTGTGTGGGAATCGAACATATTATACAAAATTGTAAATAAACCCCTTCGTTCCTTATAAACTTTATAGGCCATTTATTTCAATTGTGCTAATTGTCTATGAGCAAAATATAATAATAATTAACAATTAATTTTATTATGAGTTGTAATCATTTGATGGAACTTTAATGACATTGTAGAGAACAAAAAAAAAAAAAAACAAAGGCGGTAGAATTAAAGTTTTACCTACTCTATAAATAATTATATCCCACATCAACCCTTACTCGTCCCATTGCAGGGATACGGGTCTCCCTTCAACTGAAGGGGGTTTTATTTTTCTTTTTTTTTTGTTTCTCTTTTATCGTACACCCCTGCCGTGGGCAAGGCACTTATTGCTACAATATATATGTATTTATACAAAAATATTTTTTTACAATCGCTACTATACACATAAATAACACATCACACACTTTCGTTCCTCAATTCATTCCTCCATTCATCTTTCAGTTTTATTGTCAAAAATTTTCTGATTTGCCCGTTTTAGAACGCCGGTGAAACGTTTGTACCTATTGCCAAACTTCCCTCCCCATAATGCGTCAGTCCATTCACGGGCGACAGCGAGCTTCACAGCTCCACCTGGCCACCGCGATCTCATCTATGCAACATTAGTCCTAGGTGGAGCTGCTCTGCTTATTACGATCTATAACGGCCGTGGCTAGACCGACGCAGTATTTTAAAAATTTCGACCTACTTCTCCCCGTTACCACTTCGGAGATTGTGTTTTCGGTGACCCGCATTCCCAACTCCTGCTTCAAATCGTACCTCTGTTTGGAGAATGCGGGACACCGAAACAATATGTGCTGCACTGTCTGGTCTACGCCGGGCTCGCAGAAGCACGATGGGTCATCCGTGCACTTGAATCTGTGCAAGTACGCGGAGAATCCAACATGCCCCGTGAGGACCTGCGTACTGATGCTCGACGGCACTATTTTACCCACGATGCCGTACGTACGTGTATCACTAAAACTGAAGGGGTTTAGACCATACTCCACCACGCTGCTCAACTGCGGATTGGAGGAGGCCAGTGTTTTTAAGCCGCCCGAGGTCCACTGACTTAGCTTAATGACCGTCATCTATCGACAACAGCCGGGACCGACGGCTTAACGTTTCCGAAGCACGGAGAAACTCGAGATAGATAAACCCATCCATAGACAGGCTGCGGTCGACGTTGCTTAACCTGCGTGTATGTTTAGAATGACACGCGCAACGACACCATCGCGCTCTCACTCTATAAATAATTATATAGTTAAAGTTTATGGCTGTCCGAGGCAGGTGAATACTCCAGCAGGTCTTACCTGCTGGGTGAATTTGGGCGGTAGTTCCTCGAACTTGATTTTGCCGTTAACTTTGACGGTGACTGACGTCAGACTGTGGGGCGTGGTCATACGGCGGTTGATGGTCATCTTCCATCCTGACGGGTCCTCCTTCTCATCAGAAGCCCCGCCTGTACCATATAAATAAATAAAATTAATAATAAGTCATTGTCTTCGAGCGCTGATGGCCCGTTGGACAACGAACCGGCCTAGTGAATAACAGGTCACCGGTTCCAATCCTGGCGTGTATCACTAAATTCGTGTTGTCGGATTTATGTACATATTTGTAATGATCACTCGCTCGGCGGTGAAGGAAAACATCGAGAGGAAACCAGCACGAACCCCAATCTATACATACAGACAAATAAAATTGGAGTGTCTGTTTGTAATATTAAAATAATCGCTTTTTACTAAATGCATGTGGATCTATACACATACGTATACCAAAATGAATATTTTTACAATCTTTGTCTGTCTGTGTGTCTGTCTGTTTGTTCCGGCTAATCTCTGAAACGGCTGGACCGATTTTGACGGGACATTCACTGGCAGATAGCTGATGTAATAAGGAGTAACTTAGGCTACTTTTATTTTAGAAATTTTATTTATTTTTATTATTTTAAAATAAATAAAAAAAAAATACTATTCCGCGCGGACGAAGTCGCGGGCACAGCTAGTTCGAAATATAATATCTTAGACTTCTTAGACGTGCGTGTTTCCTCACAATGTTTACCTTCACCGCCGAACAAGTGATAATTATAAATATGTATATAAATCTGAAAACACGAGTTTAGTGGTCCCGTCATGGAAGACGTTTCACGTCAAAAATGATATTTTTAATTTAAGTTGGTTAAACTTTGGAAACCACTGACCGATGGCGTTCCAAAACTCGTCTGTCTCGCTGCCCTGCTCTAGGACAGTGACTTCTCTCTCGTCTCCAACAATCATGGTCACAAAGTTCTTGGCGGCCTCCAATTCCTTCTCATCGGACTCCTGCAAAAAAAGAGATCCTTAAAAATCCCTCCATGGTTGCGTATGCTATAAAGGTTTTTTTGTATACAACGTCGGGAGGCATTCAAGCATACGGCCCACCTGATGTAAAGCAGTTACCCTACTCTATTAACACTTGTAATATATTAAGTATTACTCGCGCGATGCCTCCTCTGCTGCTTACACAGCAACTCCTTAGGCTTACTCACACACAGGAACACAACAACCCTCTAGGGAGTTGTTATTTGGCTGCGGTTTTCTGTGAGGTGGAGGTAGTTCTCCAGACGGCTGCTTTGATACGCCCTACCTCTCATAAAAACACGTAGACCGAGACAAACAGACATGTTCATGCACACAAATGTTTGTCCTGTGAGGGAATCGAACTCACGAGTGTCGGTGTCAAAGTAGCAGAATAGCAGAAGAGTTTGTTTGTTTGAATGCGCTCTGGAACTATCAATTGCATTGGATTTTTTTTTTTTTACATTTGATAGCCCAATTCCTGAGGAAGACGACACGACCCTTACTAGACCAGGAAAAAGAAATTAAGAAAACGTGGTTCCGCGGGATACCGCTATAGACAGCTATGTCTGTCGTCGAGGCCAACATTTCTGTCTAGATGTAGAGGCTACGCACCTTGCCTGCCCTCAGGAATATGACGTCGGGTGTCTCCAGCACGAACACGTCGTCATCTTCCAGGACACTTGATGTTTCTTCCACTTGGACAGCTCGCATGTCCACGCCGAGTTCTGTGCCTTCCACCTGAAGGTAATAGCACTCTCTCTATACTGCTCTGGTGGAAATTAACTAATTCTAAACAGCAGTAACAACATGTGATAATAAAACCCATTACTATGTTAAAATAGTCTGTAAAGAAGTTTTTAAGCAAAATTTGTGTCGTAACGCTTGTAGACCGTATTCGCAATGATGATGTTAGAAACAGAGTTGGTCTGAAAGAGAGCGTTGGTGTTAAAATAAGAAGAGGCATGCTCCGTTGGTTCGGACATGTAGAAATAATGCAGGATGAAAGAATGACGAAGCAGATATACAATGCAAAAGTGGAAGGATGTAGGAGCAGAGGAAGGCCAAGACTTACCTACCATGATCAAATTGGTCGTGTTCTATCAGAAGGTGATGTCAGGAGCCTTTGAAACCGGCGAGCGTGCATGAGAAGAGCAATGAATGTTAAAGAAGCGAGTGAGATATGTAAGGATCGAGTCACGTGGCGCTCGGTTCTCTTTTTTAGATAAATACTCTTACATTGCGAAAGAAGCATGAATTTTTTTATTTTACACCACTAAGGTGGGAAACAAGCATACGGCCTGCTTGAAGGTAATCAGTCACCGTAAACTACGGACATTTGCAACACCAGGGGCGTCGCTCATGCGTTGCCGACCCTATAACTATACTTGGAGTGACTGCCGTCAGACCTTCCATAACCCGGAGGCAAAATCAGACCTTGCTTAGGTAAGATCACGCGTCTTCCGAAATATATTTTCTTGGACATGTGGGTTCCCTCACGATGTTTTCCTTCACCGCCGAGCGAGTGATCATTACAAATATGTACATCAATACGAAAACACGAATTTAGTGATACACGCCGGGACTCGAACCGGGGACCTGTTGGTCAATGGGCCGGTTATATTGTCGATTGGTGCTATATTGATCATCACGATGATATTCAAATGCAAGTTTTTTTTATACGGCGTCGGGGGGCACACCGGCAATACGGTCTACCTGATGTAAAACAGTTACCGTAGCCTATTAACGCTTGTAACATATATCACTCGCGCGATGCCTCCTCTGCTGCTTACACAGCAACTCCTTAGGAGCTTCCTGGTGACCTCACTCACACGCAGGAACACAACAACCCTCTAGGGAGCCGTTATTTGGCTGCGGTTTTCTGTGAGGTGGAGGTACTTCCCGAGACGGGCTGCTTTGATACCCCATCTCTCTTAAAACATCCAGACCAAGACAAACAGACATGTTCATGCACACAAATGTTTGTCTTGTGTGGGAATCGACCCACGAGCGTTGATGTCAAAGTCGCGTCTTTCACGGCTGAGCCACCGAGCTCGTCAGAAGTAGAACTCATGATGGGCACATTTCATTCACTCAGTGTGCTTACCCTGAACAAGCGGACTTTCTCGTCGTCGTAAGAGTTCTTGGAGTTTGTGGGTTTGTACTCATCGTCCTTGTTGCCGAACAGTACCGCCAGGTTTCCTGAAATAATTGAAACATGTTTGATGTGTAACATCTCTCCTCTCGCTTTCTTGCAATCTGTGAGAGTGATTTCGTTAAAGTGACGGAAAGCCGGGAAAACGCCGCTGTTTGATTTGACCAATGAGCGCGCGCATTGGTAGAGTTGACCATCAGGTGGTACCAACCCATTTTCCGAGAGGTTGGTACTATTGATAATATAATTTACAGTGTGACCAATAAAAAACACATTCACATAACTTATTACAAAGTCAATTTAATTATTGTCATATTATTTTTTATACAACATCGGGAGGGATACTAAAATACAGACATAAGGTGGGTCATATGCTTGTATGTCTTCCGACGTTGTAACAAATAATAGAAGGCCATGCTGACTTTTTTTTATACAACGTCGAGAGGCATACAAGCATACGGTCCACCTGATGTATAGCGGTTACCGTAGCCTTTGAACGCCTGTAGTACATTAAGTGTTATTCGCGCGATGCCACTTCTGATGCTAACACAGCAACTCCTCAGGAGCTTACTGGAGTATTACAAATGTTTATAGGCTACGTTAACCGCTTCACATCAGGTGGACCGTATGCTTGTATGCCTCTCGACGTTGTATAAAAAAAAGTCGGCTTGTAACACAGTACACTGTGTTTGCAACGTTGGTCGTAACCCACCTAGGACTACTCACACCAGCCGAGCATCTCTGCACTAAACCTGATGTGGTGGCCAGCATATAAAAAGCTTACCCTTGAAGATGTTCAGGAAGTGCTTGGGCTCCTTCCCGTGCGGAACTTTCACTACAGTCACGTTTGTAGCCAGTTCCTCCTCCAACTCGGCGACGAGCGCGTACGCTGCTGTCTTGTCATCGGCCGTCGCGTCTGAACCCTGACAATGGAAACACGTACTAAATAACTGACGTACAAATCATTAGTATTTTATTTCATCTTAGAGATAATGAGATGAAAGTCCTTTATTTTCATCCTAGCTTCTGTAATGAAATGAAAGTCCTTTATTTCCATCCTAGCTTCTGTAATGAAATTAAAGTCCTTTATTTCCATCCAAGCTTCTGTAATGAAATGAAAGTCCTTTACTTCCATCCTAGCTTCTGTAATGAAATGGAAGTCCTTTACTTCCATCCTAGCTTCTGTAATGAAATGAAAGTTCTTTACTTCCATCCTAGCTTCTGTAATGAAATGAAAGTCCTTTACTTCCATCCTAGCTTCTGTAATAAGATGAAAGTCCTTTATTTTCATCCTAGCTTCTGTAATGAAATGAAAGTCCTTTATTTTCATCCTAGCTTCTGTAATGAAATTAAAGTCTTTTATTTCCATTCTAGCTTCTGTAATGAAATTAAAGTCCTTTATTTTCATCCTAGCTTCTGTAATGAAATTAAAGTCCTTTATTTCCATTCTAGCTTCTGTAATGAAATAAAAGTCCTTTATTTCCATCCTAGCTTCTGTAATGAAATTAAAGTCCTTTATTTCCATTCTAGCTTCTGTAATGAAATTAAAGTCCTTTATTTCCATCCTAGCTTCTGTAATGAAATTAAAGTCCTTTATTTTCATCCTAGCTTCTGTAATGAAATTAAAGTCCTTTATTTCCATTCTAGCTTCTGTAATGAAATTAAAGTCCTTTATTTCCATTCTAGCTTCTGTAATGAAATTAAAGTCCTTTATTTCCATCCTAGCTTCTGTAATGAAATTAAAGTCCTTTATTTCCATTCTAGCTTCTGTAATGAAATTAAAGTCCTTTATTTCCATTCTAGCTTCTGTAATGAAATAAAAGTCCTTTATTCATTCGTCCAATCTAGACGAGTTCCGTGGCGCAGTGGTGAAACGCGCTGTTACAGAATTTTGACATCAACGCTCGTAGGTTCGATTCCCACACTGGACAAACATTTGTATGCATGAACATGTCTGTTTGTCTTGGTCTGGGTATTTTCTATGTATGTAAATTAAAATGTATTTACGCATGTTTATCAGTTGTTTCGTAGCCATAACACAAGCTTCGCTTACTTTGGGGCTAGATGACGCTGTGTAATTCGTCCTACAATATTCATTTATTTATTTATCTTATTTTCTGTAATGATACTTAGCTGAGACCTGCAAGTATAAACTACCTACCTACAAAAGTCAGTAATTCGTCAGGGAATGAATAAAGCTATATAATTATTCCGACATGCCGTCAACCGGTTTATTGTAGAATACTTAGACTAAGACAAATAGACATGTTCGTACACACAGAAGTTTGTCTTGCACGGGATCAAACCACGAACTTGGTTTTAAAATATACGTTGCTAAACTTCCGGGCGTTTTATCTAAAAACTAAATCTTGTATATAGCGGGGTGCGCACATAGTATCCGGAAGTAATAAGTACTCACGATCCACCAATAGATGATGTAAGCATCCTCCCCGTCGCTGCTGTACTGGTACTTGACGACGTACACGTCGCCCTGGTAGAACACGGACACGCCTGATGCAAATTGCTCGGAGATATCTTCTTGGTCTCCTGCGATCCTGGTACAAGAGCATAGTCGAGTTTGGTGGAAAGATTCCACGAGAGTAAATGATGACAGAGAGTGAAAAAGAGAAAGAGATTTATTTAGCTGAAGGATGACGGCGATGAGAGAGAAGCTCCGTAGACTAACCGTAACCTAACCTAACCTCAAGGCTCAGAATACAGAATAAACCAGAAACCGCAAACACGCCCAAAACTGAAGCCATACAAACTACTCTCAATGAGAGTAGTTTGACATTTGGACGACTAGTATATATTTGGACACCGTGTCTATTACGCGTAAAAATTTCTCGATAGTTTTTATTAAATAATGCCGTCTTGTGCGGTTCTCACCTGCAAGAATGCAGTTATAAGCATAAAAAAACAAGATGGGATCACATTTCATGTGTAACTAGCGCATTTACATCTCATTTTATTTAAATAATGAATTTCTTTTACTCGTTGATAGTGGTAAACAATTTGGGCGAGTCCATTTTGTTCATGTTGCCAGTTTTACTGGTTTCTTTTCCCTACTTTTTTATAAAGTTGACATTGATGAAATAAATAATAAATGCATGTTAAGTAATTAACAAATAGTTTGATTAATATAAAATATGTAAATACATTTATTTAATTTTAAGGTATTTACGATATGAGCCTATGTTTACATTATTTGAGATCTTTTAATATAAATATTGCCTGAAATAAATAATAATTATTGACTTAATAATAATGATTGAAATACTAAACTAATGTTTTGGTATATAGTCTGCATATGTGAAATTGTGTAAATAGTAGTTTTTTTACAAAAATGTTTTGTGTAAAACTATTCTAATTATTATATATGGAATTTCAGTTCCCCACTGATGAAATTATAAAAGCAAAGAGCAAGACTTCTTCATTTGTCAAAATGTATTGATTACCTCAGAATCAAAACGGTAATATTATTAGTACAATAAAATGTACCTAAGTAAAGACATATTTTTTTGTAAATTACTTGTGTTTTATTTTACTAAAGCATTTTTTTATGCATAACAGTATATCAATATAACATCTTTTATATTAATATAACACTTTTAATTTACCCTAAAAGAGGCGAACTCTCACTGAGCTAGCAATACTGTACGGGTGGGAAGTATGAGGAGTGCGGGGGATTGCGAAATGTTTCTGGACACAGCGGACCGCATGTATTATCGGCTGTAGGCTCCTTCTGGTTTATTCTGTATTCTGAGCCTCAAGGTGACTTATGGCTTTTCTTTTATCTCCAAATGAGAAAAACATGATGTAGTTATTATGACCGTAATGGATATATTTTGAGATGCGTTAGTAAGAGAAGTAATAGCTCAGTGGATAAAGAACCGTCCTTTTGACCAGCAAGTCCCCGGTTCGAATCACGGCATGTACCACTAAATTCGTGTTATCGGATTTAGGTACATATTTGTGATTATCACTAGCTCGGCGGTGAAGAAAAACATCTTGAGGAAAACCGCAAGGTCAAGAAATTACATTTCAAAAACATATGGCCTTACCTAATAAAAGGCTTAGCTTTCTCTGAGTTGCTGAGGTCTGACGGCAGAGGACTTTTGACGAGCTCGGTGGCTCAGTCGTGAATGACGCGACTTTGACACCAACGCTCGTGGGTTCGATTCCCACACAAGGCAAACATTTGTGTGCATGAACATGTCTGTTTGTCTTGGTCTGGATGTTTTAAGAGAGGTAGGGCGCATCAAAGCAGCCCGTCTGGGGAAGTACCTCCACCTCACAGAAAACCGCAGCCAAATAACAACTATCTAGAGGGATGTTGTGACACCAGTAAGCTCCCAAGGAGTTGCTGTGTAAGCAGCAGAGGAGACATCGCGCGACTGATACTTAATATATCGCAAGCGTTAATAGTCTACGGTACCCGCTTTACATCAGGTGGGCCCAGTGGCGTAGCGTAGTGGGGGCGGCAGGGGCGGCCCGCCCCGGGCGGCACTTTTTAGGGGGCGGCAAAATTTCTCAATAAATAATAAAAATATTTGAACCATTTCATATTTTTATCGCAACTACAAATTCGGTTCGGTTCGGACCAATTGAAAAGAGCACGGAATTTTTCATTACTTATTCTGTGACGACTTCGGGGAATCCCCTTTCTTTAAATATTTTGTAGCAACTGCTGACAACAGTGTCTATACTGACTTGCGGGGATTCCCCGTTGGTATTTTATTTTAAAAACTAAAGGTACGGGTAAGTCCCTTCAAGGAAGTACTTGTTGCTTTGACAATTCAAAGAAAGTTTTATTGATGGATCGTCTGTTGTCCATTTCACATTGTCTCGTATCGTAATTTATGTTACGCTTTAAAAACTGTATTTTCTGTGCAAACAAGTACGTGTAGTGGTTGTGAAATTATTGAGCTTTGTGAAAAATTGAATTTTTCCGTTACGTGTACCTACATTCAACAGAGTGAACTGTAACTTTTTAATTTAAAATCTAACCCGAATAATGCAAAATAATGATGATTGTTCTTGCCGAAAAGTTCTCTGGAATTGTATGTAATGTATAGTATACATTAAATTGAAATATCTAAATAAGAGGGCGGCAAAATTATCTTCCGCCCCGGGCGGCCGACACCCACGCTACGCCGCTGGGTGGGCCGTATGCTTGTATGCCTCCCGACGTAGTATAAAAAAAGAGGCTCCACGTCAAGCTCAGTATCTTCGCCAAATTCTTAGTTTCAGCTAGCGGAGCTCGTAAATTCTAATGGATTCGAGAACGGGAAGGTGACTAACCTAACAGGTCATATACCTATGGCCTTTTTACTTTCAAGCGTGTGAAAATCATAATGTAGTGCAAGAAAAATATTTTCAGGGTATTTCAGGGAAATATTTTAAAATTTTTAATTATTTTAAAATGAGGTTGTGGAGTCCGTAAAAAAAAACGTGTGCGTCTTGGGACGCCCGACAGAAGTGATAACACTAATCCGGTGCCGTATGCGCGAGAGAAAGGGAAGCCAGACAGACTGGCGCCGTAACGCGTTACGTAACGAAGCGGTTTCCCATAAGAAGTTATCACTTCAAAAATCCCTCCGTCTATTTGTGAGCCATCCCAGCTTCTGTAATGAGATGAAAGTCCTTTACGCTCACTGAAAACTTCAGCCGAGTGATTCTCTCAGCTCCCTGGAGGGTTGCTGTGTACCCGAGTGAAAATGAGGTTACCAGTAAGCTCCTGAAGAGATGCTGTGTTAGCAGTGACTTCTTGTATTGCAAACCTTGGTATATGAGACAAATAACTTGTGTGTCATTATCATCGTTAGGTACTAATCTAGGAATTACATGCAATTTCATCTAAGCTGCAATGTGTGCTTCCGCCACCAATTACAACATTAAGTTGTGGAATGAGCTCCCTGCCGAGGTTTTCCGAAGAGGGGTTGTCCGCAAGAGCAACGCAAGAGTGACACCCCTGGTGTTGCAAATGTCCATAAGCTACGGTATCTGCTTGCTATTAGACAGGCCGTACGCTTCTTTGCCACCTTAGTGGAATAAAAAAAAATTGCCGTATAGCGGCCGGCACCCACCCACTACCATTAGTAGATGCAACATGCCATCGCTGCCAGGAGTCATCAGGAGTTTGTAAATCGCAAGCACACAGCAAACTTTCAGGAAATTGATTTGAGTAGAGAGAATGTTTGACTTGATATACCTGGTGACGGTGAGGTTTCCGTCGCCCTGGTCAGGCATGTATCCCCTGGCAGGAGCACTCTTGCCGATCAGCTTGGCGGTGGTCGCTGCTTCGTCAGCGTCACCAGAATAGTAGCCGGCGTCTGAAATTATTGCGAAATTAGGAGTTTCTTGAAGGAAGAATTTAAAGAACAATGTTTCAAATACTTGGCAGTGAGATAGACAACTTTGTAGTAATGAACAAGGCTATTAACCCACTGGTTCCTGTTTTGTATGTGGTGTGGACATGTACCGAAATTCGGGGTATTTTGGATTTATGTACGTGTTTGTAATTATCGCTTGCTCAGCGGTAAAGAAACCAGCATGCCCAGAAAATTATATTTGGAAATACTTCAGACCTAATAAAGATAAAGATAAAAACCATTTATTTGCCATTAGGCCCTTACTTAGACACGACTTACATTCTTTAAATTAAATCATATTGTATCTTAATAATTTTTCAGTTTTTTTTTTACTTTTAATCTCTCTTTTTTAATCTACCAGCATTTCGGAAATGACCATTTGCGAAGAAGAAATGCCAAAAGAAACTTGCCAATATGGGTCTTTTTTTTCATCGTTAATACATATTACAATAAATATATGTGAGTGTACATATAGTGAAATCAAGTGGTACAATTAAAGATATATTAATACATGTGCGAATCATTTCCAAACATTTCTATCAGTTAGATATTCATAGATTCTGTAATAACCCTTCTTGCACAGAGTATTTTTGATGTACCTTTTGAACATATTGTCAGGCAAGGACAGAACTGTTTCAGGTAATGTATTATAGAATCGAATATAATTTATTATAGAATCGAATACAATTTACAATAAAAGATCTACTAGTCTTAGCAAGCCGATGTATATCTATTCTTGCTTCTAAGATTTTCACTAAAACGGAAAATAACTCTATATTTTTACGAGCATACCTACATTATGTTCTCATAAATATACTGAGAGGGAACCGTGAGAATATTTATTTCTTTTAAATAGTTCTCTAAGTGATTCCCTGGCGCCCATGGTATAAATAGAGCGGATGGCTCTCTTTTGTAATATAAAAATAGTTTCAATGTCAGCCGATTTTCCCCACAATAGTATACCATACGACATAACGCTATGAAAGTAGCTGAAATAGACTAAGCGCGCAGTAGCCACATCCGTCAATTGTCTAATTCTCCTAACCGCATATGCGGCGGAGCTGAGCTTACTTGTCAGTTTTTTTATGTGGAATTTAATCTAAGAATTACTGCAATTTAATCTAAGAATGGCTTAGTTCTCCCTCAGGGTTTTGGAGATCTCAAGGCGTCGCTCCATATCAAAATAAATATCTTCGTCAAATCCTTAAGTTTTAATAGCAGCCACCCAATCCTAATGAAATAGGAAAAAAGAATTGGTAGGAAGAACAAGTATAGCTCCGGCGGCAAACGGCACAGAGGCAAGCCGGTAGTACTCGTACATACGAGGAGTCTAATGAATTTAATAGTATGTTAACTCGACGCTTGTGTGCGTACCAGTAGTACCTAACAATAGGGTTGTGAATATATAAATTTCAAGCTGCAAGCAAAAAAGTCTGATCGTTGATCTGTCAGTTCGTATCAGTACATGTTTTTTTTTATATTTTTACCGGTTTCCGAGAATTGATTGACAGCCTTCGCGTTGACCGTGTCCCAGTTGTGGAAGTACTGTTTGAAGTTTGAACACTCCTTGCCTTCTGTCACCCTGGTAACAGGCACCTGCGAAAAGTAAGAAAAGTGAACATTTCGTGAATTCAGAAAAAGTACGATATTTATATTTTATATTTATTTATAATCACTTCAATTTATAACATTAATTTAGTACTATTGTGTAAAAGTGGTATACGGGATGGTCAATATGTTATAAATTACCTTGTCAAGGCACACGTGATTTGACCTTACAATAATTACTATTTGTATCAAATTTATGACAATTTACGATATTTTACTTATGACAATTTACATTATACTATGAGAATTTACAATATAATTTGCTTCCATTATAACATTTATCTATTCATTATTATTCTAAAGAGGTTATATTATATTATTTATTATGATATGTCATTCATTTATTAATTATGTAAACTATGTCAATTTCAAATTTTGATTCATAATAGTTTTTTAACAATTTATTTATACAACAATTTAAATACTTTATATTTTTACAATTTATCCTCTAGGTATTCTTTAACTGAATAATAAGCTTTTGCCAGAAGTAGTCTTTTCACAGTTCTATCAAATTTACTACTTTGGTTTTGATACCAAAATCGGTTTGGTAGTTTGGTGTTGTAGTTACATAATATCTATCGTTTACATCCAAAATTTAATTACACCCCTTGATAGCTAAAGAATCAAAGAATTCGCTGCGTTGAGTGAGGACTGTGATCATTGATCACTTATGTGATAGGTACATGGCGCGTGGCGCGGGGGAAAACGCCGCCATTTTGAGATCACTTCGCTGCATCACTTTACATTTAGTATACGTATAACTAACTAAAAGAAGAACAAAGAAAGTAGAAGTATAGTATTGTCTTAGGTTTTCGCGATTGTTACACGTTGAATTAAACAATTTTTAACGGAAGTATCGCATGTTTTATTTATTTTGTTGAACCTGACGTTTCGAATGCTTTATGTCCGTGGTCGCAGGAAGATATGTCTTCCTGCGACCACTTCAAAGTAGAAGTAGTATGAAAGTTAGTTAGTTGAAATTGGTTCCTAGAAGTATGAAAGTAGGGGCAACGCTGTTGAAATGAGAGCGCTAATGCATTTGTAGAGTTAGAATGATTGATAGAGTATGAAATAGCACGATACGAGAACAATGTGCAAAGAAAGATTCGTTCGGACATTTTGAAAAAATGGATGACAAAAGAGTTACGAAAGAGGTATATAGGGCAAGAGTGAATGGAGATGTCGGCAGGGGCCGCCCTAGACGCACGAATATAGATCAAATAGCTGATGTCCTGAAAAAGGGCCAAATCAAAAGCCTCCGTAACCGAAGAGCATGCATGAATAGGTAGATGAGTGTGGAAGAGGCGAGAGAGGTATGTTTGCATCTGTGCACCTGGCGTTCTATAGTCTCTGCCTACCGCAATGGGAGACAGGCGTGATGATATGTATAACTTACTTCCGTTTCCCGTTACCTGACGTATTCACGTAAAACTCAGGGCGTGTCCACGAACACAGACACACCCCGTTTTTTTTTCATTCGAATAACAAACTAAATGTAAAATATTGCCTTGTGAAGCACAGCAGGAGTCTGGCAAGATACGCAGGATCGGGTCAGGGCCAAGACTGGTATGCAAGACCAAGGAAAACCAGAGGGAGACTTTGTACAAAAGTCGTCTGCATAGGTACCTCGGTCTCACCTATTTCTACCGCCAACTAGCTATATTTATATAGCTGTGTTCCGGTTTGAAGCGTGAGATATGGCAGAGAAATTACTGGGTACTGTGACGAAACATCTTTAGGTCACAAGATTGGCAGCGCGCAAGTAACATCCCCGTGGTGTTGCGAGCGTCAATAGGCTGCGGTGACTGTTTAACTGATGCATGTCGCATGCTTGTTTGCCAATCTAGTTGTATATAAAAAAAGCAATTGGCAATACTGAAAGGAAGATATGTTTTTACATCACAAGTTAAGGAATTGTGTATGGCATTAAAACAACATCTTACCCAGGAGGGATACCCCTTCAAATCCAAGTATTTCTGGACAATGTCATAGTAGTTCTTCTTGGTGTCTCCGTCGATACTGTTCCCCAGCCATATGTAGATGCCGCTGCAGGGAGTGTCCAGCACGTAAACTTCCTGGAAATTCAAGATTTAATCAGCAACTTTATAAAGGCTATACCTACTCTTCAAAATATGGATGAGGATGTGACATGACTGGTCTTCATCGTGCTTTTAGGAAACCCATAGTACATAATCAGTTAGGTATTCATAATTTATTTATTCATTTATAAACGTAGGTGGATACATTGGTGTTAAATAAGTTAAAAGTGCAGCCAAGATGCGAAGAATTTTTTTTTGAAGTAAATCTTTACGCACGCTTGACTTGGGGAGTACGCTGGTGAATGCGTGACGAGAGCGTTACGAAAAGTGTGATCGGTCGAGGCGAACAAAAGTCGAGAGGGAGATATAATTAGTGAAAATAGAAAGAGAGAGAGAGTTACGTTTTGTATATTACTGTAGGGGCAAGAGAGAGGTGCGAGCACGAGAGGGGGGGGGGGGCGAACAGAAGTCGAGACGGAAATTTAAATTAGTGAAGATAGAAAGAGAGAGAGAGTTACGTTTTGTATATTACTGTAGGGGCAAGAGAGAGGTGCGAGCACGAGAGGGGGGGGGGGGCGAACAGAAGTCGAGACGGAAATTTAAATTAGTGAAGATAGAAAGAGAGAGAGAGTTACGTTTTGTATATTACTGTAGGGGCAAGAGAGAGGTGCGAGCACGAGAGGGGGGGGGGGGGGGGGGGGGGGGAGGCGAACAGAAGTCGAGAGGGAGATGTAAGTTAGTGAAGATAGAAAGAGAGAGAGAGTTACGTTTTGTATATTACTGTAGGGGCAAGAGAGAGGTGCGAGCACGAGAGGGGGGGGGGGGGAGGCGAACAGAAGTCGAGAGGGAGATGTAAGTTAGTGAAGATAGAAAGAGAGAGAGTTATGTTTCGTATATTACTGTAGGGGCAAGAGAGAGAGAGGTGCGAGCACGGGGGTGGGGGAGGCGAACAGAAGTCGAGAGGGAGATATAACTTAGTGACTTTTGGCAACCACTATAATAATGTGAATGCGAAAAAAGTGCTTCAGCCCAGCCAGCCCAGCCCATGGATTTTTAGGAAAACTCTTTTCTTGAAGGCACCCATATCGTATTTGTTCGGGAACACCGCTGAGGGTAATTTATTACACAATTTCACCGTACGTGGTAGAAAATGCCTCAAAAAGCGTACTGTAGTGGATTGCCTCTCATCAAGATGGTGAGGGAGAAATTTAAGTTTGCGAGTGGTATGGTAGTGAAACTCAGCGGCTGGTATTAAGTTGAACAGCTCCTCCAAACACTCCCCATGACACAATTAATGATGTTATTAATAATCAGTAGGTATTACTAAATTAAATTAAAATTAAACATCAAACAGATATAAAAGTACTAAATACCTATGTCAACAAAATAGCAAATTACACTATACTGTTACCAGAGGTAGGGCGCATCAAAGGGAAAGTACCTCACAAAAAATATTTTGTATGGTATATTTATTTATGCCTAAGGAATTACTGTATTAGCAGAAGTGGTATCCCGCGAACCGTTTTACGTCAGGTGGGACGTAGTACAAAAAAAGGGACTTTGACACCAACGCTCGTGAGGTCGATTCCCACACAAGACAAACATTTGTGTGCATGTACATGTCTGTTTGTCTTGATCTGGATGTTTTAAGAGAGGTCGGGCGCATCAAAGCAGCCCGTCTGCGGAAGTACCTCCACCTCACAGAAACGATCGACGAATCGATATTGCAGGGCAAGGCAGTCACAGTATTACCCCCGGAATTGCAATGTTCAATGCCGCCGCTGTTAACCCTGGATACACAAAACTGCGATGGGAAAATCTCTTTTGGGTATCGAGGCTCACTCTACACAAACATTACTTATGAGCAGTGAGGGCCAGTGGATATAGCACCGGCCTCTTAACCAACTGGTTAATTATTTTGTTTCTTTTTATCCCCGAGGGGAAAGGCAAAGGGACCTAGCCCATACAGACATGTCTTCAGTTTAGAACCATTTGAAAATCTTAATTCTATGTTCCAGCTTCAGGAACTGTGCTGAAAAAATACTTGGGAAGGGTACCTCGACCCAATCAACCCAGTTTAAATACCACCCGTAAAACGATAGTGATTTTTACAAGGTTTCCTTGATGAACTTATTCCAAAAAGTGCATAAACGTGTTATATTTGAGTTTTTTCATTACTGTATAATTTCACTAGCCCTTATGTTACAAAATACTATCGAAATTGTCACATAAAACTAATTTTATACTGAATTGTAAAAATTTCAAGTAGAACAACAATGTCAAGCGCGGAAAGAAGTCCCAACTGGTTAATTCAAATTCTGACGTGTACCACCAAATTCGTGTGTTCGGATTTAAGTACATTTTTACAATAATCACTCGCTCGGCGATGAATAAAAACTTCGTGAGGAAAGCCGTACGTCCAACAAATTATATTTCGAAAGCGCGTGACTTAATCAAAAAAAGGCCTGGTTCCCCTGTGTGTTGTAGAGGTCAGACGGCGGTAGCTCCAAAAAAAAAATTAAATCAGTATCTCCGTCGAATCCTTAGTCTTAGGTAGTGGACTCCGCCAATCCTAATGGACTAGGAAACGTGATGACGCTAAGAGGAAGAAGAAAACAGTGCATATGCCGATCTACCGATGTTTTTCCAAGGGACTACACCATGGAATTCTTCAAGAAGTGCGTGAAGAGGTTTTTAGAGGGTCGGCAACGCATGAGTGACACCCCTGGTGTTGCAAATGTCCATAGGCTACGGTGACTGTTTACCGTCAGGCAGGCCGTATGCTTGATTGCCAGCTTAGTGGTATAAAAATAAACATAAACATAAGTACTTACACTAGATGACAAATGCTTCTGCTTGAACGGTTTGTTCAAGGTATCCAGATCCAAGTCATCTCCTAGCTGGATTCGATACAGGTACACTGCAGACACATTCTCACGGGAGTAACCCTGGAAGACACATGTCAACATACTGTCATAGATTCTCTCAAGTGCACCCACTACATACTCGTAATCTGTACTAATATATAAAGAAAACACTAACATATAAAGTGTATGTTTGTTTGATCACGCTAATCTTTGAAACTACCAATTGAATTTGAAAAATTCTTTTTGCATTTGATAGACCAGTTCTTGAGAAAGATTATAGGCTATTCAACATCACTGTACGACCCTTAGAAGTAGATGAAATATAGGGCTTTCAGATACAACCATTCATGAATGATCGTATCTGAAAACCCTATATTTCGTTAAGTCAGATACAGGTATCTGACTTTCCTATTATTCAATATTCAGAATGGTGAATATTCAATATCATTATTATTTTATCTGCGTTTCTCGACAGTCATCAGATTGATAGACATCATGAAATATTTTCTATATCCAGAATTCAGGACTATGAAGATCTATGTTACATATTTTTCTTAGCTGTTCCTTCTCATCTCTATTCATCATCGTCATCAATTCACCATTCTTAATATTCATAAATACAGGCATAATACAGGTATCTGACTTCCCTATAATAATAATAATAATTTATTTATTTCAGACACATAGATCCATATGCAATGTACAATAATGACATACAATAAATGTTAATTTATATTAAGATAATAAATGTTACACTTAAATTCATAATTATAAAATTAAAAATTGTAAACGGCTAAGATGATTCACAGACGGTGACATGCAGCCAATGCCTGTAAACCAAGGTCGTTACAACTATATTTCATCTACTTTTTGAAGTTGAGAAAAAAGAAAGAAAGTAGAATAAGCTGTTTCCACGGGATTCAAGTTACGTGCTGCAGCTAGTCTAACCTGAACTAATATTATGAACAGAAAAAATTGATGATTTTTGTATGTTTCTTCATAATGAGTAAACTCAAAATATACTTAACAGATTTTCCAAATTCTTTCACATGTACAAAGCTTCATTATCAGCGAGTAACATAGGCTATATTTTATGATGTTAATCCTTGTTCAAATAAAAAGTTTCATATGGAATTGTTGTTATTTTCTATTTGGAAAGGACTACTACATCAAAGGGTTGATAGCTAAAAAAACCCCTGAAATGATTACCTCTGAGGAGCTGTCATCGACAAGTTCATCTTTCGATCCAGATCCAAGTGCTTCGAAGAACAGAGCGAAGTCTTCATCCGAAGAGAAGTCATCTGAAAAATGGTTGCAGGTTTTATAGTACTGTAAACATTTGCGTAGCAAATATTTGTGTTTTTAGAGATGTAGGGTGCATCAAAGCAGCCCGTCTGGGCAAGTACCTCCACCTCACAGAAAACTTCAGCCAAATTACAACTCCCTGGAGGGTTGTTGTGTACCAGGTACACAACAACCCTCCATACACATACACATACACCGGTAACCTCCTAAGGGGTAGCTGTGTTAGCAGCAGAGGTGGCATCGCGCGAGTGAAAAATCCTTGACATCTCATGTAGGCACCATGCGCTCACAAAACGTTGTGTATTAACCTTAATATCTCAGCGATTGGAGCCTACGACCAATTATAAAATTATATATGTCGTGGAGTGTAGAAATGGAACGTCAAGTCACAACCGACTTGGGTGTATTCGGGAGCTGCGGTTGGCAACATCGAACTGTCAATGTCAAAAAAGGGCGGGCTGAGTGGCGACAGCACTACAGCGGCCACCTTTGGAACGAGACGTCAAGCAGCGTGACCAGATTTAGTAGATTTCTACTTTTTTGGTAGATTTCGAGTTACCGGCAACAGTATCTAGTAGGTAAAAATTATTTGGTATATTTTGGTAGAATTCACGCTTTCTAATTATTCTGGTACATTTTTTGCCTGAATATGGCAAATCTGTCGGAAAAATACGGGGTATACCCCTTTTCATCGAATGGATTGCAACTATCTCTTTCTAATATTAATTATTCGAGAGGGAAAGCTGTTGGGGGAATTACACATGTATTGAAAAAAATTGATTCGGTAGGTTTGTCTTTGTTTTTAATTTAAATTCTTTTCGTAACAATCGTAATCATTCGTGCCGTGAGCATGGAGTATCACACTCTATGCTCACGACACGATTACACGGATTAGTGGGAATTTCTTTTTTGAAAGTTTTTATCTACGTATTTAATATGTAACGTAAATATACACAAGGATATCGCGATGAATGGGAGCAAGATCTCTCATTCCAAAGTTGGTTATGTAAATCTAAGGTAAACACTACGAGTGCTCATTGTAAAGCATGCAACTGTGAAGTAGTATAATAAATATGAAAGGATATTCCAGCACCTCACAGGTATGCAAGTTACTTACGTTAATATGTGTAATGTAATTCCTAGTATTTTCTCGTTCTCTTTTGGTAGAATTTAGTAGTTTTTAACCTCCACAAGCAGTAGATTCGTCAAATGAAATCTGGTCACACTGACGTCAAGTCGTGCGCACGTACAACCAACCTTAATCCCATTTCACTGCGTTCCTATAATTAATCCGGCTACATCCGATCCGGGTACATACATTTCGCGAGAGTTTAATTGTAATCAGGACTGATTACACCTACTGAGCGTACCACGCGTTTAATTTTCGTTTTCTACGGCAATCACAATGGTTGAAGAGCAATAGGCCGATTCTACTAAAAACTGCAACTGCACTGCAGTGCGGCGGCGTGTGTCAAATTGGCGTTCATTTTGACGTTTCGTTACTTGATCTGACAGCAGCGACGTTTAACGAAACGTCAAAATGTACGCATTTTGACACACGCCGCGCTGCAGTTCAGTTGCAGTTTTTTAGTAGAATCGGCCTACAGATAACTCCTGAGCCCACACATCCCTCCGACATATAAAATAAGTGCCGCGATGATGATCTGTCAATTTAGCTGATAAGAGCTGCTACGTTATACTTTACAAGCCGGCCCGTAGCGATGAGTTTAGTTACTATGTAATACCGGCCTCATTGGCTCCCTACATCGCGGCTGTTATCGACTTATTGGTTAAAATATTCTCCCATTGGTCAGTAGGCTCGAATAGATGAGATATATAGACGCTATAACACAACAATTTTGTGAACGCTGGGTGCATTTTTTTTATTTTATTTATTTATTTATTTATCAGGAACAATTTACATTGTGTTTGATACATTACTAAATTTACGTACATCATTATCCTACTAATATTATAAATACGAAAGTTTGTATGTATGGATATTTGTTGCTCTTTCACGCTTAAACGGCTGAATGGATTTGAATGAAATTTGGCACGTAGACAGATTATGATCTGGATTAACACATAGGCTACGTTATTTGACTCCACGCGGGCGGAGCCGCGGGCAGCAGCTAGTTATTAATATAAATTCCTAAAATGAACATGCAGCATATATAATAAAGAAACACAAAACTAGAAAATCGGAATATTAAATTACAGTTCGTCTATTGAGTATAGGTTTCTATCCAACAGAAATGCTCTGAGCTTAGCCTTAAAAGAGCCAGTGTTCAACAGAACTTTTTAAATCGGCAGTCTATTAAATATTTGTACAGCTTGGTAATGAGGGCTAAGCTTGACAATGTTAAAATTAGGAACAAATTTATTTTTGATGTCCTTTCTACGAGTGTTTTCTCTGACTTTTCTTTCTTCTTCAGACTCGTTCATGCGCAGTCGAGTGGTTTATTGATTTGTGATCGAGGCCTTGGTCGATCTTCGCCAGAGTGCTGCTCACCAATGAGCCTGGATTTGTCTACAATGATGGTGAGATTAGCATCACAAACTTACCAATGATTTCAATGGTAGCCCGTCCATTATGTTCCTCATCTCGAAGCTGGTTTGCCACGCTGATGATCTTGCGTCGCTGAGTCGCCTTGGCTCCTTCTGGCATCAGCACGAAGATGTCATGTTCCACTTCGAGTATGAAGCAGTTATCTTTGGACAGGGATGATGATTCTGCTGGCACCTGTATCATCGATAAAATCTCTATATTATATGTATTTTTATGTCATCAAACCAACTCCGCTGCGTTCATTATCCTTAACACCACCAGGTCTGTCAAGAGAATCACTATTCTCCGTGATACCACCTTAGTGATGTCCTGTTTACTTTTAATCACGAAGGAAGTAACCCCTGGAGACTCAATGCCACGTTTTTGCGTAGTAAATAAAAGCCGCTTGTGTTCGAGGGGTACAGTAGAATGCTCACCTCTTATTGGTTAGTTCACGAATCGGTATCGCGTGACTTTCACATCTGCCGTTGTTTCTGTTATCTATGGTGTCACCGATTAGGGACGTATGTTTATCTCTGGTTTCGGTTAATTCTGCTAAATAACTGCAACTGCACGTTTACGCCTGTCACTTGTGTCGTGCCGGAATAGTGCAGTGCCAATACGTGTATTCTATTAAAATTTCCTGCAATGCAACGGCACTGCAACTACGCTGCAACTGTGCGTATCCTGCAAATGAACTACTTAGCACCTGTCATGTTATCATATTTCAAGCTAATAAACTGGATTTTTATTTAATGTTGACTCCTATAGTTTCACACCTCAATGCCCTTGGTTGCCGCCGTGGAGGTATTTCTAACTGAAAAGAAGCTTTACCTAATTATATATTCCCATAAATATCTCTCAAAACAAAATAAATATTTTGCAATATAAATCACCGCTTCAGAATATTAATTTCTCTTCGCAAAAGTTGCTTGAGACTATCGTTAGCAAAACTGCAAATAAACTCCTTCACAACTTTTGTCATCGCTATACAAATGTCAAAACAACTTAACAGAATACGATTATATTGCAGGAAACGTGCAGGTGTAGTGCAGGTTTTTTAACAGAATAGCGAGCATTTACTGCAGCGCTGCTGCAACGTCGCTACTGTCAGTTCGCTTAACAGAATAACGAAGCGTCAAATGTACACATTTTGACACACGCCGCGCAGCAGTGCAGTTGCAGTTATTTAGCAGAATTGGCCTACTGGACGTGACCCATGCTGATTATCTAAAGGAGAGCGTAGATCCGCGGTTGATGGGAATTTTAATTTGGTTAGCCCGATAATGTCGGCTTATTGGTTAAAATTGCCTCTCATTGGTCAGTTGGCTCCTCAGATATTTGGGCGCATTTATATATTAAAGTTTACAGGCGCTTTAAATGCAGTCTAGTACTTGTTTGTACATCGACCGAACAAAGAATAGAAGAATCAGCCATTGTAAGTACTGCTTAAATTAAAAGATTCCATACCTTTGGTGACGTTTTGACTATTAGTGGTACCACCACGTGTTCCGTTGGTACCACTAGACAAGCCTCAGACCAAGTGCCGTGTGCAACTCCCGCGATCCGGCGCATACGACCGCAAAGTTGAGGTATGAGGAGAGGTATGTTGGGGTGTAAGAGGCTCAAAATCACCTTTAGAGTCAAAACCAACCTCACCTGCACCCTGCTTATCAACTATTCTGGCGAAAAAGAGGTAGGGCACGACGTTAACTTGACTGGGGAAGTAACCTCACAGAAGATAGCAGCCGAGTAACAATTTCCTGGTGGGTTGTTATGCTGCGGGTGAGTGAGGTCACCAGAAGGTGAGGAGTTGCTGTGCTGACAGCGGACAAAGCGCTAGTGATATTCTTTTTGTTGCTAGCGTTCATAGCTAACCGCTTTACATCAGGCGGACCGTAAGCTTGTTTGCTATCCGTCGTAGTACAAAAAAGCCGTCAAGTGCGAATTAGACTCGCGCACCGAGGGTTTCGTAAATAATATTTTCTCAAATTATATTCGCAAAAAAAGTTTTTTTTGTGATATAACTACACGGTTTTTAGATTTCTTCCTTTACTTGTGCTACATGACATTGGTTCTTACCAAATTTCATGATACTAGATCAAAGGGAAGTATCCTATAGGTTTTGATTCCCTTGCGAGTGTCAAATTATGCGCATAGACGAGACATAAACAGTCGTATCTTTTGATTGCGTTGCCTTAGTAGTTTGATTTTTTCACTGTTCGAAGGGATTACAGACCTGAGTATTTGACATTAATTTCAGCTTGATAGCTCCACCCGTCCCTTAGAAAAAGGGTCTTGACAGACGGAAAAAGTGATCCTATACGGGTTCCGTTTTTCGTTTTGAGGTATGGAACCCTAAACAGAGAAGTCGGTGGAGCCATGGAATTGTGGTGGTACAACTAGACTATTCTGTTGGTGGTATTAAGGGTAAGGGTCTCATTCCTTACGAACCTCCTCTATTCTCATATTTTCACATCCTGACAACCTCAGTAGTCGCTTTTCTGCACCAGCGTTGGTCTCCACGGCTGTGAATCCTGATTCGTTACCACCTTCCAAGTACCTGATAGCTGGAACAAATATGTAGATAAATTAATAATTTTAAGAGCTCGGTGGCGTAGTGGTTGCCAAGGGCTACTTCAATATCATGACACGTATGTTCGATTCCCACACGGGACATTTTTTTCTACAACTTCGGGAGTCATACGAGCGTAGTCCACCTGATGTTACCGTAGCCTATGAACGCTTGTGATACATTAAGTATAATATAACACCTGTGACGTTAACACAGCACCTCCTTCATAGTTTACTGGCGACCTCACTCCCACGGAAGAACATAAAAGCCCGCCAGGGAGTTATTCGGCTGCGGTGTTCTGCGAGGTGGAGGTACTTCCCCAGACGGACTGCTTTGATACACCCTACCTCTCTTTTATTTGTATGCATGAAAATGTATGTTTGTCTTGCTCTGGATGCTTTTAAGAGAAATAGGACACATCAAAACACAGATTGGTGAAGAACCTTCACCTCACAGAAAACAGCAGCCGAATAACAACTCCCTAGAAGGTTGTGTTTCTGCGTGTGAGTGAGGTCACCAGTAAACACCTAAGTAGTTGTTGTGTTATCAGTAGAGGTGGCATCGAGCGAGTGATACAATAGCGTAAAATAAGTGAGTAAAATAGCGAACAGCAAAATAATAATATATGTGTACTTCGTCCGCGCGAAATAGTTATTTTTTATTATATATTCATATTAATAAAAATAAATAAAAGTAGCCTAAGTTACTCCTTATTACATCAGCTATCTGCCAGTGAATGTCCCGTCAAAATCGGTCCAGCCGTTTCAGAGATTAGCCGGAACAAACAGACAGACAGACAGTTAAAAATTGTAAAAATATTAATTTTGGTATATGTACCGTGTATACATCCATATGCATTTAGTAAAAAGCGGTTATTTTAACATTACACACAGACACTCCAATTTTATTTATCTGTATGTATAGATGACCAGGACAGCATTGCATTCTTCCTACATGTAAATTTGACTTTTGCAAAACGACTTCTGAATTTATAACTAATTAATACAGAGTTTCCATCCTTACTCCTGAACTTATGTCACATGCTCACCGGGTTGAAAGTATCCAAGGAACAAGCTGGACTCGTGACCCTGGACTTCCCGGTGATGCACAGCCCTACCGCCCAGCATGTCGTCCAGGGTCACGGTGAGGATTGCCGCCGATCCTTTCTTGTCCTGGGTAGTGTTGCTGCCGATCCAGAAATGAGCGTCGTAGGTGAGAGAATCATCACCGGTGGTCTGCAATTTACGTAACTTTTACGTTTCACAAGTTTATTGTCGACGAGCTCGATGGCGCCGACTTCGACACCAACGCTCGCTGATTCGATTCCCACACAGCACAAACATTTGTGGGGATAAACATGTCTGTTTGTCTTGGTCTGGATGTTTTTAAGAGAGGTAGGGCTGGCTTGTTTGGTTAAGTACCTCCATCTCACAGAAAGCCGCGGCCAAATAACTCAACACAAACACTGGAGGGTTGTTGTGTTCCTGCGTGTAAGTGAGGTCCAGTAAGCTTCCAAGGAGTACCTGTGTTAGCAGCAGAGGTGGTTAGAGGTGGGGTTTATTGGCCACGAAAACCACTTAGTTACATCTTAAAGTGTTTAAATCATATTTTAGTGTATAGACAGAGAAAACCGAGCGATATAAGACGCGACCCTTTCACATCTCACTCGCTTCTTTAACGTTCATAGCTCTTTTCATGCACGTTCGCCGGTTCCTAGGGCTCTTGACATCACCTTCTGATAAACCACAACCAATTTAGTCATGGTTAGTCATGGTAGATGAGTCTCGGTCTTCCTCGACTCCTACATCCTTCCACTGTCGCGTTGTCCATCTGTTTCGTTATTCGTTCATTCTGTATTCATTCTACATGTCCGAACCAAAGAAGCATGCCTTTTCTTAACACCGACGCTCTCTTTCTTACGTCACCACTACGATCAGCAAGCGTTAGGTTCTATATTATTCATTTCTTCTTCTTCATTCTTCTTTGGTTTTATCTTATCCACATCAACCCTTACTCGTCCCACTGCAGGGATACGGGTCTCCCTTCAACCGAAGGGGATTTTTTTTTGTTTTTTTTTTATATACGTGGACTCCTGCCGTGGGCAAGGCTCTTTAATACGTGGACTCCTGCCGTGGGCAAGGCTCTTTATTATGCCAGTTACTTATTTACTAATTAAAACAATTTTATTTACACATTCATACATAATATTCCCTTTCATTCCGTAATTCGTTCGATCATTTTCTTTCGATTTTGCCCATTTTTGAACGCCGGTGAAATTACTACAATTCTTTCCAAACTTCCCTCCCCATACTGCGTCAGTCCAGCCACGGGCGACAGCGAGCTTCACAGCTCCACCTAGCCACCGCGATCCCATCGGCTATACAAAATATAGCCGAGGTATACTGCATTAGTCCTAGGTGGAGCTGCTCTGCTTGTTACGATCTATGGCAGCCGTGGCTAGAGTGACGCAGTATTTTAAAAATTTAGATCTATTGCTACTCACAACTATTTCGGAGACTGTATTAGGAGACTGGAACCGAAGGAGCATACTCCACCACGCTGCTCAAATGCGGATTGGCGGCCAGTGCTTTCAAGCCGCCAGAGGGCCACTGACTTAGCTTAACGACTGTCGTCTATCGACAACAGCCGGCACCGACGGCTTGACGTGCCCTCCGAAGCACGAAGAAACTCCAAATAGATAAACCCATCCATAGACAGGCTGCGGTCGACGTAGCTTAACCTGCGTGATCGGTTAGAATGACACGCGCTCATGGTTGGATGGTTTAATTTATATATTTGTTTAACATCGCAAATGGCGCAATCGCAATTGACGAGCTCGGTGGTTCGATTCCCACACAAGACAAACATTTGTGTGCATGAACATGTCTGTTTGTCTTGGTCTGGGTGTTTAAAGAGAGGTAGGGCGCATCGAAGCAGCCCGTCTGGGGAAGTACCTCCACCTCACAGAAAACCGCAGCCAAATAACAACTCACTAGAGGGTTGTTGTGTTCCTGCGTGTGAGTGAGGTCACCACCTAAGGAGTTGCTGTGTAAGCAGCAGAGGAGGCATCACGCGAGTGATACACAATATATTACAAGCGGTTAGGCTACGGTAACTGCTTTACATCAGGTGAGCCGTATGCTTGAATGCCTCCCGACTTTGTATAAAAAAAATGGTGTAATAAAAGCTTATTTCTCCTCATCAAAAAAATTGAATTTAAATTGTGTCACCTTGTTGATTTTACCGATTTTTATATTACCTATGTGATTGCATCGTGCCATGTTGATTTGATAAATTAATCAGCTTCCAATAAAATTTAAGGATAAGATAATAATTACAACCTAATATGAAATGAAACCGAGCGATGCAATCATTTTTTTAGCATCCAATTATCAGCAGATGCATAAAGGCTGATAATGATGGCAGCTGCTCTGATAACCAGCCCAGCGACAGTACATTTGTGTTATAAAAACTTTTTATCGGAAATAATAGGCACAAAATACAATTTGAAAATAACAATCACGTGTTTCACATCCCTTGCGAAATAAAAAGAAAGCCTGTATGTATATCTTCACGCCAGGTCCTTTGCGGGGTAGGCAGAGAGAACCGAGCGCCATAAGACGCGGTCCTTACACACATTCTTTCGCTTCTGTGACATTCATAGCTCTTTTCTTTTCTGATAAAACACGACCAATTTGGTCATGGTAGGTTAGACTCGGTCTTCCTCGGCAGTGGAGCATGCATCTTCTTATTTTAACAGCGACACTCCTTTTCAAACTTTCTCTTTTATCCCAGGGGTATAATTTAAAAAAAATCTTTCATGTTGTTCACTAAGGGGATAGATATTATATGACATCACTGGTATGATAGATATAGATAGAGTGACGCCCCTGGTATTGCAAATTTCCATAGGCTACGGTGAATGTTTACCATCAGGCAGGTCGTATGATTGAATGCCACCTTAGTGGTATAAAAACAAAAAAATATATAGTCGTAGACTGTCAACTGTCTCTCAATTAGTCAAGGACTTCCCCTTTCATATTAATTATTTTTGTATGAACTTACCTTGAGCACGATGTACGAGTCTCCATTGTAAAACTTTCCGTACAGTTTTCTCTCAATTGCAACTGGTTCGAATTTCTGAAATTAAAATTATGTATATATTCTTTATTGCACACAAAGAAAACAAAATAATAAGTGTCAAATACAGTGTACAAAGACGAGCTTATCTCTTCAAGAGATTTCTTCCAGCCATCCGTAATCAATGTGGAAACAAATTGTACAAGGGTTATAATGAATGGCGTGATCTAGACTTCGACATTTGTAATTCGAACCGTTTCCAATGCAGTTGTAAGTATACCATTCCGTTGCTGGGTGCTTTCCGAAAAGAAATACTTACCCGTTTGCCAATATAATGTTTCCCCTCTCCAAAGGGACATAGTAGAGAGATTTATCTCTTTCTTTTCTTATCTCTTTTTCTTGATTAAATATTTCTTTTACCAATGCTAACAAGAAAGCTTATTCTAACTAATCTGGCTCGAGATAGTTTAGTAAGAATAACTTTACTTTACTTTTTAACACTAGGATTATGGTTGATGATGTAGTGCTGGAGCAAGTGGATGAGTTTGTATATCTTGGAAGCGCTTTTAGCAGAGATTGAAGCTACACCGCTGATGTGGGAAACGAGTGACTGCAAGGAATATGAATGGAGCGTTGAGTAAACTGCTAGGCAGCCGAAATCTAAGCCAGAAGGCACAGCTGGCTGTACGAACCGTGGTGCCAATCCCAATGCTAACTTATGGAAGTGAGCGCTGGGTATGGCAGAGAGAGCATGAAAGTAAAATAAATGCGGTCGAGATGCGAGCAATGCGAAAAATTTGTGACATAACGCTTGCTGACGCGTTCGAAATGATGACGTACGAAAGAGAGTTGGTCCGAAAGAGAGTGTTGGTGTTAAGATAAGAAAGGGCATGCTCCGTTGGTTCGGACATGTAGAAAGAATGCATGATGAAAGAATGACGAAACAAATATACAATGCGAAAGTGGAAGGATGTAGGAGCCGAGGAAGACCGAGACTAACCTACCATGGTCAAGTTGATCGTATTTTATGAGTAGGTGATGTCAGGAGCCTTAGCAACCGGCGAGCGTGCATGAAGAAAGCTATGAATGTGAAGTATGTAAGGACCGCGTCTTATGGCGCTCGCATCTCTCTGCCTACCCTGCAAGGGACCTGGCGTGAAGATATACATACATCTATCTATCTATCTATAACTTCACGCCAAACCCCTTACGGGGTAGGCAGAGAGAACCGAGCGCCACGTGACTCGATCCTTACATACCTCACTCGCTTCTTTAACATTCATTGCTATTTTCATGCACGCTTGTTTCTAGGGCTCCTGACATCACCTTCTGATAGAACACGACCAATCTGATCATGGTAGGTAAGTCTTGGCCTTCCTCGGCTCCTACATCCTTCCACTTTTGCATTGTACGAGTATATCTGCTTCGTCATTCTTTCATCCTGCATTCTTTCTACATGTCCGAACCAACGGAGCATGCCTCTTCTTATTTTAACACCGACGCTCTCTTTCAGACCAACTCTGCTTCTAACCTCATCATTGCGGATACGGTCTGCAAGCGTTACACCACTGATTTTGCGCAACGCTCACATTTCAACCGCGTTTATCCTACTTTCATGCTCTCTCTGCCATACCCAGCTCTCGCTTCCATAAGTAAGCGTTGGGACCAGCACTGCATTGTGTATAGCCAGCTGCGCCTTCTGGCTCAGGTTTTTACTGCCAAGAAGTCTTCCCAACGCTCCATTCACACTATTCCCAGCACTCACTCGCCTTTCCACATCTGCGGTGTACCTTCCATCCCTGCTGAAAGCGCATCCAAGATATACAAACTCATCCACTTGTTCCAACACTTCATCATCTACCGTAATTCTTACATTGGTTCTGGTTTCTTCTCTTTCAAATACCATAATCTTGTTTTCTTCGCATTCAATAGTAAGCCTTCCTTCTGTATTCGGCTTTCATCATTGTGACTAGTGTTTGCAGCTCAGATCGTGTTTCTGCTAACAGGACGGCATCGTCTGCATACAGCAGACAGTTCACCACTAGGTCACCCATGCGTAATCCTACATTCGTCGATCTTATTCTCTGTAGACAACTATCGAGATACAGAATAAACAGCCTAGCAGACAACATGCAACCCTGTTTGACACCAATTTTGACATCAAACCAGGGTGACATGTTGCCATCTATTCGCACACATGCTGAGCAATCCTTGTAGGTGGACTGCACAGCACGCAGCAGTGAGCTGTCAATCCCATATCTCGGCAATATGCACCACAGTTCCTTTCGCACAACCCTATCAAATGCCTTCCGCTCCACAAAACCGCAGAAAACCTTCTGGTCTGTGGCCAGATGCTTCTCTACGATATTGCGGAGCGAGAAAACTTGATCCGTACATCCCCTTCCATTTCGGAATCCTCCTTGTGCCTCCCACAGCATTTCGTCAGATTTCACCCTCATTCTCCTTTCAATTATCTTTCCATATACTTTTGCTGCTAAACTGATCAAACTGATGGCCCTATAGTTGGCGCAGTCCATGCGTGATCCCTTGCCTTTATACAAGGGTACGATGACCGCGCGTCCCCAGTCCATTGGGACCCTTCCAGTTCTCCAGCATAGGTTGCATAAGTACCAGAAGGCGTCCCGGACGTAAGTGCCACCTAGTTTGATCATCTCAGCTGTAATCATATCAATTCCCGCAGACTTTCCATTTTTCAAACTTCGTATCGACCATTCTATCTCATCCATAGTTATACCTTCATCGGACGCCGTCAACGTGGAGTGAGCATCAGACTCACTCTCATTGTCAGCGTCACATCGTTAATAGGCTACGGTAACTGCTTGACATCAGGTGGTATACTTGTATGCCTCCCGACGTTGTATAAAACGGAGAAACTTGAGATATATAAACCCATCCACAGACAGGCTGCGGTCGACGTTGCTTTACCTGCGTGATCGGTTAGAATGACACGCGCAGCGACGCCATCGAGCTCTCAACTTTGTTATATACTGTGTAGAGATTATAATGTAAGTATCATCCTTGCTATCACATCAGTGATCTGTTATTCATTTGCGATTCTAATCTAACATTATACAATCTATTTATCTCATCTTTACGTCATATCTCTTGCGTGGTAGACAAACACCATCGAGCGCCATTTGACTCTGTTACACAACACACTCACGCCTCCCTCGCAGCCAGTCTGGGGAAGTTCACCTCGCTGAAAACCACAGCCAAATAAACAACTCCCTAGAGGGTTGTTGTGTTCCTGCGTGTGAGTGAGGTCACCGGTAAGCTCCCGAGGAGTTGCTGTGCTAGGAGCAGAGGTGGCATCGCGCGAGTGATACTTAATGTATTTCAAGCGTTTATAGGCTACGGTAACCTTTCGATGTTGTATAATAATAAAAAAAATCGGCCAAGTGCGAGTCGGACTCGCGCACGAAGGGTTCCGTACCATTATCTATAAAAACGAGCAAAAGAAATCACGTTTGTTGTATGGGAGCCCCCTTAAATATTTATTTTATTCTATTTTTTAGTATTTGCTCTTATAGCGGCAATAGAAATACATCATCTGTGAAAAATTCAACTGTCTAACTATCACGGTTCATGAGATACAGCCTGGTGACAGACGGACGGACGGACAGCGGAGTCTCAGTAATAGGGTTCCGTTTTACCCATTGGGAACGGAACCCTAAAAAAGACCCAAGACTAAACTTCTATGACCAAATTGGTCGTGTTTTATCAGAAGGTGTCAGGAGTCCTAGGGACCTGGCGTGAATATATAGATAAATACTATCTGTCTATAACTTCACGCCAAACCCTTGCGCGGTAGGCAGAGAGTACCGAGCGCCACGTGACTCGATCCTTACATACCTTACTCGCTTCTTTAACATTCATTGCTCTTTACCTGCACGCTCGCCGGTTTCTAGGGCTCCTGATATAAACAAATATCTCTTATACATAAATACATATTTAAAATACACTTCTTTTTTTTTATACAACTAGACGAACAAGCATGCGGCCTGCATCAGATGGTAAGCGGTCACCGCAGCCTATTGACGCTCGCAACACCACTGAGATGTTACTCGCGCGCTGCCAATCTTGTGACCTGAGGCTGTTTCGTCACAGTACCCAGTAATTTCTCTGTCATATATCACCCTTCAAACCGGAACACAGCTGTATAAATATGTCTGCTTGGCGGTAGAAATAGGTGAGACAGAGGTACACAAAGACGACTTTCGTACAAAGTCTCCCTCTGTTAGATAATTATCTTCACTATAATCATATCGTATAATCAGCGTTAAACACTTACGTCAATAGTCCATATTTCAACACCAGCAGCCCCTCCAGCACCTTCGAAAGCCGGGTGGGACATTGTTACTCGGAAGGTACGGTCGCGGACGATATTACGAATACACTGAATGCGTTGACCGAGAATGTAACACTATCGTCGAGTCACTATAATATCGTTATCAGATTGTGTACAGGATGAGTGACTTTGTACACAATACTCACTCGTTTGATGTACGACTTTAAACTTTCACGGTTGTTTATATCAGTATTGTGGATACGGGGTTTGTTTTGGTTTAGTTTTTCCCGATATATACATAGTATACATACAGATAAATAAAATTGGAGTGTCTGTTTGTAATATTAAAATAACCGCTTTTCAGGAACACCGTTCCTATATGAAATCTATATGTTTATCTGTGCGTTTGCCTGTGTGTGCGTTTTTTTCGAATATTCGAATTTTGACTTCAGATTCGAATTCAGCATAAAAAAGTAGAATAGGAATGTTCAGGAACACCGTTAGATAGGATCTCGTGACCTGTCAGAACCCGTTATATACGTTTTCCCATACATTTCGCGGTCGTATTCGAACATGATAATAAGGAACATGGTAAAAATAGCCGACAAATTAAAAAAAAAATTGAATTGTTATATATAACTATTCAATTTTTTTATTGACGAGCCAGGTGTTCCTCTGGCAATGCAAGCTTGTGCATTCTCAACTGGTTACTAAATGCATATGGATGTATACACGGTAGGTACATATACCAAAATATTAAAACTTCTTTAGCGGCGTTGTGCAGTTTTTGGGATGAGTAAAAATATTAAACTCGCATCAGGACATGCGACCCTGACCGTAAGACTTTGGTGAGAATTAGAACTTAAATTCGCTGCAGCGCTAAAATATTAGTTACCTCTAATTAAACAATTAAAACATGACCCGCTAGGTCGTTCATAGGGCATTATTTTCTCGCGACCAAAACGTTGTAAGCGCCATGAAATTCTTGGCGTTTACGCGTTTCATTCAACGTCGCTGTTTGGTTTGAGCGGCACAGGGCGCTTGCGCGAGTTTGCGTGTGTGTTTGAGTTTTAGAGATTGGCGATGATGAGGCTGGTAATGATGATGGTGAAAGAGTCGTTGAAATTATGGATGAAAGTTGATTTTTCTGACAGATAAACTTTTTAATGTAAAATAATTGTAATAGTTCGTAAGTGTTAAATTTTTAATGTAATATAAATTGTCATGTTTGTGTACGATAGCGCAATAAATGAATATTGTATTTTACCACATACATGATAGTACTTTTATACTGATAAATAAAGCAATTCGTGCGAAATGATTCCCTAACCATTCCAAAATATTCAAAAATGCACAACGTTAATGTTCAAGTTTTCACTTCTGCCGGCACTCCCGGAGTGCAACCCGTTTTTATTTATTTATTATTTATATAGCTACATGCTGTATATAACTCTCCAATAATAATACGTGTAATCGATCGATACCTTTTGGTTACTATCAAACAGATAAGATAATGTTCTGGGAATCACAATTTTATAACGGCAATTAAAAGAAATATGTATTATTGGGTATATATAACAATGTCCGATTACCAATAAAACGTTTCGTAAGTAGTTATTTTTAACCAGAGGGAGACTTTGTACGAAAGTCGTCTGCGTGGGTACCTCTGTATCACCAAGCAGATATATTTATATAGCTGTGTTCCGGTTTGAAGGGTGAGATATGGCAGAGAAATTACTGGGTACTGCCACGAAACAGTCTTAGGTCACAAGATTGACAACGCGCGAGTACCATCCCCGTGGTGTTGCGAGCGTAAATAGGCTGCGGTGACCGCTTGCTTACCATCTGATGCGGGCTTGATTGCCAATCAAGTTGTATAGTATACCTTTTTTATTTACGCTTTATGCACGCTCGCCGGTTTCTAGGGCTTCTGTAGTCGTATTTTTTTTATACAACGTTGGCAAGCATACGTGTGTACGGCCCACCTTTAAGTATCACTCACGCGATGTCACCTCTGCTGCTTACACACAGGCAGGAACACAACGCTCCAGGGAGTTGTTATTTGGTTGCGGTTTAGTGTGAGATTGGAGGCCATGGAGGTACTTCCCCAGAGGGACTGCTTCGATGCGGCATACCTTTCTTAAAAATACTCAGATCAAGACAAGCAGACTTGTTCATACACACAAATGTTTGTTCTGTGTGGGAATCGAACCTTCGAACATTTTTTTTTATATTAAGCATAAGTAAGCGAAAGAGGAGCCCAAATCGCAACTGCAACTGACAAAAGACTACACAGTATCCTGTCAGTTGACGCTGCCATGCTGTAGGCCGATTCTACAAAAAAACGGCAACTGACAAAAGACTACACAGTGTCCTGTCAGTTGACGCTGCCATGCTGACCCGCAAGGACGTCGGTGTCAAGGTAGTGTTACTAAACTACCACGCCGACGAGCTCGCAAATTTAATGAAGTCATGGGATATCTCCACTCTCTATGCTCGTGTCGCCTAACGCCGTGTTGTGGGACTAAACAAAAACAGTTTATAATGAACTATTCAATCTTTATTGACAATTTTTTATTTAAAATTAATAAAATAAAAATGTGAAAGCAGAGATCACAACAAATGCCGAATTCGTGTAGACGGGGCGTGCAGCGTCGGGGGTGGGGGTGGTAGACTGAAACAGAAATTAAAAATTGGTTGTCTGTAAAGTCGTTTTACGGACCATAATTTTACGTGATAAGAAAACATTCAACGGTTGACAAAACAGTTCACGTGTAGGTTGTGTCCTGCCGCTGTCTCTCTTCTACTCGGACGCATCGGCCGATGGAGTGGAAGAGAGAGAGATGCGTCACAAGCCGAACGCTTAGGCCGATCGTGCCTCTCTATCGCTTGTTCCGCGCTCTCGCTTGCACGCTCGGCTCAGGCGGAACGTGACAATGAGTCATGCCTTTTCGTGCGTGCAGCCGGCGTTCATCGATGTATAAGACGTTACCACGTCAAAAAATATTACAATATTTACCATTGAAGTACAATAACCAACTTAAGACACGCGTGTTGTTGTATTGCGATGTAAAGCGGGTACCGTAGCCTATAAACGCTTGCGATATATTAATTATCACTCGCACGATGCCTCCTCTACTGCTTACACAGCAACTCCTTGGGAGCTTACTAGTGTACTATATATATAGTATAACTTCATAGTATAACTTCACGCCAAATCTCTTGCGGGGTAGGCAGAGAGAACCGAGCGCCACGTCACTCGATCCTTACACACCTCACTCGCTTGAATAACATTAATTGCTCTTCTCATGCACGTTCGCCGGCTTCTAAGGCTCCTGACATCACCTTCTGATAAAACACGATCCATTTGGTAATGGCTGGTGAGTCTTGGCCTTCCTCGGCTCCTACATCTTTCTACTTTCGAATTGTATACCTGTTTAATCTCAAATATTGTTGTTTAATAAACAAACCACTTGCTTTGTTTGTATACAAGTGGATTTTTATAAGATTGTTGAGAAAAATAAAGAAATTTTGAATTTGAATTTGAGCAAGCAGATAAATAATTTTCCTTCTGTTACCCCGTTATCGTATTCCATTTTACGGAAACGGGACAACTATAGAAAGAAGAAGGTGTACGGAAGGTGTAACCTGATCTACCGCAAGTCGATGTTTGCAGCTGATCTCGTCGATAGAGGTGCGGAACTTTTCAATCTCAAAGTTATTCTTCATGTTATTGGGCTGGAACCTGAAACTGAAAACCAAGTAGAACGATTTAATGCTAACAACTTTAGGCACTAGGTTTATGGAACCCTAAAAATATATATATATAAAACAAAGTCGTGTTAGTTACACCATTTATAACTCAAGAACGGCTGGACCGATTTTTATGATTTTTGTGTTTTTGGATTTGTCTTCGTCCGAAATAGGATAGTAAGTATTAAAAAATTTATACCATCTAATAAGTTAACACACCATTTATTGAGGCGGTACAAAGTTCGCCGGGTCAGCTAGTGCTAGATAAAAAGAAATGTGGATACAAAATCTGGTATCTGACAACTTAAAAGGAGCCGTAAACAAAGAAATGGACTTATTGTTGTACGAGTATTATTGTTTGACTATCTCTTGTCGAGCTCGGTGGCTCAGTCGTGAATGACGCGACCGTGACACCAACGCTCGTGGGTTCGATTCCCACTCAAAGCAAACGTGAGGATTGTTGTGTTCCTGCGTGTGAGTGAGGTCGCAAAAAGCTCCCAAGGAGTTGCTGTGTAAGCAGCAGAGGAGGCATCGCGCGAGTGATACTTAATATATCGCAAGCGTTATTGGGCGTTAATGCGGTACTCGCTTTACATCAGGTGGGCCGTATGCTTGTGGCATACAAGCGTAGTATAAAAAAAGCTATTGTATTGTATTAACATTTATTGATACTTTAAAAGATGTGGCGAAAGTTTGGAACTGTAAAGTTTAATGACCATAACGAGAAAGTGTTACTTCATTGATTAAAAAGTCAAGGGATGAACTAGCTACGAAAATACGGACAAGGGAGGTTTGTTATTAAAGGGTCAACCGTGAACATCGTCGATTGTACGTTGTCAGCATTAGTTCCTGAAAGGGCAAGAAATAAATACAATGGTTTTCGAACATGTTACAAGAGATTTATGATGTCATGGTGTGTTAATAACATAATGCACTAGGACCCGCCGCGGCTTCGCACGTCTAGTAGAGCATATAGAATGCGCAAGCTTGCATAGCCAGAGGAACACCTGGCTCGTCAATTATATAACAATTCAATTTTTTATGCTGAATCCGAATCTGAAGTCAAAATTCGAATATTCGAAAAAAAGCGACAGACACACGCACAGACAAACACAGAGACAAACATATAGATTACATATAGGAACGGTGTTCCTGAAAAGATAAAGATAAATTTCTCTATTTGCCATTGGGCCTTCGCGGGCAGTTAGACACATTACGTCTTACATTGTTTGAAATATAGCCTTTAACTTATTCAATTCTCTTATTTTACTTTATTATTTTTTAATCTGCTAGCATTTCGGAAATGACCACTGGCGAAGAAGAAATGCCGAAAGAAACTTGTCAATATAGGTCAATTGTCTTAGATATTACAATAAATTCACGTTAGCATATTGGTACAATAATGATATCATATAAATAAATACATACATACATTAATATATCCTTATACTATCCGATGAAAGCTCCCAGGCGGATTGAATTTTTCCGACATTTTCAACAATTATCGTCATATTTCAACCGATTTACACAAAACCTTAACAAACTATATACCTGAACCTTCCTCAAGAATCACACTGTCTATTGGTAAAAACTGCATGAAAATCCGTTCAGTGGTTTTTGAGTTTATTGTCAACAGATAGATAGACAGACGCGGCGTGGTACTTTGTTTTATAATACATAGTGAAGATATATATATGTACGTTGGATCGGACATGTAGAAAGAAAGCAGGAAGAAAGAATTACGAAACAGATATACAACGCGACAGTAGAAGGATGTAGGAACCGCGGAAGGCCAAGACTTACCTACCAAATTGTTCAGATGAATCAGACGGTGATGTCAGGAGCCTCAGAAACCGACTAGCGTGCATGAGAAGCGCAATGAATGTTAAAGAAGCGAGTGAGGTGTGTAAAGATCGAGTTACGTGACACTCGGTTCTCTCCGTCTACCCCGGATGAGATTTGGTGTGAAGTTATATATATATATATATACACTAGCTTTTGCGAGCGGCTTCGCACGCGTAGATTTTGGCATTTCGGCAGTTTTACTTGTTTTTAATTTAGTTCTTAATCTTAAGTACTGTCAGCATTAAAACGTTGGTAAATCCTTTCTTATCTCTCATATGTATTACAAAAGGAACCTCTTGATGATCCAATGAATTAGTCAGGAAGTCTAAAGTAGCTCACTTTAAAAAAAAACAATTTCTTAACAATTGAATATTCAATTCAAGAAATACTTTTGACCCTACACCACCCTTTAAGGGCTGGAATTTTTGAAAACGCTGAAATTAATTTCTTTTTGATTCTAATAAAAAGTATCTGTACAAAGTCTCAAATCGTTAATTCACTTTTCACCCCCATAGGGGTTGAATTTCAAAAAATCCTTTCATATCTCTCGTGAGCATTACAAAAGTAACCTCTGTGCATAATTTCAGCTCTCTAGGTTCAAGGGTTTGGCCTGGCCGTTGATGAGTCAGTGAATTAGTCAGGAACTCCATTTGTATTGATATAGATTCTTGATTCATACTTACTTTCTAGATGTTACCGCCTGCCTTCTCCCACTGATTTCTTCTGCGTTAGTCTTTGATACGTTTAATTCTTTCTCAGAGCTGTCTGCTTTGTAATCTTCTGCAAATGTTATAGACAGGTGAAATGTACGACTTAGTTTATTCAAACGGGCTCGCGGCTCTGGACGCGCGTTGTTTCAAACAGCAACCCTACATATAATTTTGAGGGTTCGATTCTCACGCAGTACAAACATTTGTGTGCATTGTGCATGAACATGTCTGTTTTTCTTTATTCTGTAAACAACGTCGGGAGGCTTGCACGCATAAGGTCCACTTTATGTTAAGCGGTTACCGTAGCCTATTAACACCTGCGATATATTAAGTATCACTCGCGCGATGCCTCCTCTGCTGCTTACACAGCAACTCCTTGGGAGCTTACCGGTGACCTCACTCACACGCAAGAACACAACAACCTCTAGGGAGACTTCCTACCTCTCTTTAAAACAGCCATACTAGACAAACAGACATGTTCGTGCAAACAAATGTTTGCCTTGTGCTGGAATCGGACCCACGAGCAAAAACGGCGTAAAAACGGTTAAAAGGATTTGAATGATGGTTAACACACACATGGACTATGATTTTGATTAGCACATTACTTCGATGACATAGTTGCCGTTATCGCAGCCTATGGAACGCTTGAAATAAGAGGAGTATTACTCGCGCGTTGCAACACTTCTACCAGCTCAGCAACACCTCGGGAGCTTACTTACTGGTGATCTCACCGACTCTCAAAAACACAAGAATAATATTATTTATTTATTTGAAGAGATGAAGGGTGCATCAAAGTAGCCCATCTGGGGAAGTACTTCCACTTCAAAGAAAACCGCAGCCAAACAACAACTCCCTAGAGGTTGTTGTGTTTCTGCTTGTGAGTGAGGTCACCAGTAAGCTCCTAAGGGGTGCTGCTGTGTTAGCAGCAGAGGTGGCATCGCGCGAGTGATACCTAGCGTTTATAGGCTACAGTAAGTGCATTACATCAGGTGGGCCGTATGCTTGTATGCCTCTCTACTTGTATAAAAAAAACACTACACCTTCCCGAGTTGTCTGCGGTTTTCAGTGATATGGGGGTACGTATTTATACCGTTGAGGTTTAATCAAGCATACGACTTGCCTAATGGTAAGCAGCCACCATTTTCTATGGACAGTTGCAATACCAGGGGCAGTAACTCATTACCGAACCTGTAAAGTCTATTTATTCCTTTTTCGAAAACCTCATGCCTTAGTTACTTGAGAAAATCTTGTTAGAGAGTACATTTCCCAACTTGAGAGTTTACGGGAGGTAACATATCTGGAACACACAGTACGCGACCATTGCGGTTCCAGTGTGTGAGAAGGAATTCCTTGTCGTTGGCTTTATCTTCTGTGAGATGGGGTACTTTCTCAGCCCGACTCGTCTTTCGTCAGAGTCTCGTTAGTTACTGAGCAGGGAGCACCACGTGCAAACAAGGTTGGCATTGACTCTAAAGTAGATAGAGAGTTACTATCTATCTATCTATTACTTCACGCCAAATCCCTTACGGGGTAGGCAGAGAGCATCGTGCGCCACGTGACTCGATCCTCACACACCTCACTCGCTTCTTTAACATTCATTGCTCTTTTCATGCACGCTCGCCGGTTTCTAGGGCTCCTGACATTTACTAACACAGAGAGTTACTAACACCTCAAATTTGAAATTTTAAGGCCAACAGTTTCAAATCTTTGTTGCCATTGGTACACGGACCCCGGACGTATTCCCCACATGTCTTCCCCAGACATCTTCCCCACATGTCTTCCCCAGACATCTTCCCCGGATGTCTTACCCAAACATCTTCCCCAGACATCTACCCCAGATGTCTTACCCAGACATCTTCCCCACATGTCTTCCCCAGACATCTTCCCCGGACGTCTTACCCAGACATCTTCCCCACATGTCTTCCCCAGACATCTTCCCCGATTGTCTTACCCAGACATCTTCCCCACATGTCTTCCCTGGACATCTTCCCCGGATGTCTTACCCAGACATCTTCCTCACATGTCTTCCTCAGACGTCTTCCCCAGACATCCTCCCCGGATATCTTACCCAGACATCTTCCCTAGAAATCTTTCCCGGATGTCTTACCCAGACATCTTCCCCGGATGTCTTACCCAGACATCTTCCCCGGATGTCTTCCCCAGATATCTTACCCAGACATCTTCCCCACATGTCTTCCCCAGACATCTTCCGCGGATGTCTTCCCCAGACGCGTCCAGAACTTCACGAATAAATACGTTCTCATTTGCAAGCCACTTGCCATTTTTTCATGTAAACCTTTTCGGAGTTTCACCACGAAAGTTCAGTATTTACCTGTGTTGTCCTTGTACATTTCAGCCAACTCTTTCTCTATCCTCGCTTCTTCATCGTCCAGGGTCACTCCATTGATTTTATTTATGTCCTTGACTTTTTTTGAAGTCATCATTAGTACATCCTGTAATGACATAAAAAAGCATTTTAATTTTTTAATTTAATTGATTCAGCAGAATAATGTCTTCTAATAATAAAACCATAGAAGCTGATGATGAGTTGGTAGCTTTTTTTTATTTACCCAACTTCCTTACAAATCTTTCCAAAAACCTTGGTTGGTACTAGGATAACAGAAAAAACGTAGTTAATCAAAGGATATATATTCGTCGTTACCAATTTAATTTAAAATACTTCGTATAGCTACGATCTGAAATCCACATCTTAGTACCGGGATAACAGAAAATCTAATCTTCTGATATATTCAATAAAATACAACTCAAAAAAATTAAAGTTTTATTCAATAAAATCCACACCTTCTTTGTACCAGGATAAGAGAAGGTCGCAGCAATTGTGCTGAAATAAATATATATAATGTACCCAACATTTTGGTACTTTCGCTACGATCTATTCACACCTTGCTAACAGGATAACAGAAGAAGATAGGTAAAATTTGTAGGGCAATAAAATATATTTTGCTCGATTCATTGAATTATTATGTACTAGAACCGACACCTCGAACCAAATGTTTGCGCTATGCTTTGTTGCTGACCGGCAACAACTCATATAGTGGCTCGGCCACAATCGCGATCGTATTGTGACAAAACAAAAATGAAAAAATGCAATCGTGTATGTTAAAAACCTGCAAAAATCAATCAACAATAAAGAAAAAAGACGGCGGCGTGACATATCATCGGTAAGTAATCAAACATAATCAAATTATCAACTAAAACTGACTTTTGTTGGTTACTAACACTAATATGACATACTTGTTGATGCCCTCAGGTTAGCCCGTGATATTTGTTTTACACTTCTGTTACAAGTCTACCGTCTGTATGTCTGTCAAAGCGCTGTAAATATAGTATCTTTAAAGTCGTCAAAGCTAGGTAATTGAAATGTTCACAACATATGTGTGTTTTACTATGGCCTTTACATATATTCTTATTTAATTAAATCGTCATCTCAGCCCGATTCGTCCACTGCTGAACATACGCCTCCCCTCTAGAGTGCCATTCTTCTCGATCCTGTGCCACCTTCATCCATCGACTACCTACAAACCTTTTGAACCGTCGCTCCATGTAGTGGAGGGTCGTTCCACACTGCGTGTACTAAGGGGACGCCATTCAAGAACCTTTCTTCCCCAGAGCGTTTGTCGGTTCTACGAACTACGTGGCCGGCCCACTGCTACTTCAGCTTGCTTATCCTGTGGGCTATGTCGGTTACCTTAGTACCTAGTAGTTACCTCAGCGGATAGCCTCATTTCAGATTCTATCAGAAATGAGGGTATCATGAGATACCCCGAGCATAGCTTTTGAATCTGATTTGGAAGTTGAACGCAATTGCGAATTTTTTGCAAATATGCTAAATAATGAAAATGTCACGCAAGCTTTACGCCTAGTTCATCAAATTTCAATTTATTTTACTGTTTCTATGCTTAGTTTAACTAATAATAAATTATGAATTTTGTGATTTCTTTGTTAGGTACAATAGATATGTCCGTTCTGTAGAAATAAAACCTATAGAGGCGACATGTTGCTGCACTACGTTATGACTACGTTGGACGAAACGCGTAAGCGCCATGAAAATCACAGAGCTTTTGACCATGATAGTGCTGTATCTTCGAATCTTTGATACTTCGATAAACATCAAAATTATTTCAGCGCTGCAGCGGACATTAGTTATGATTATTACGAAAATGGAGCAAGACATTTACTTAGGATAGCAGCTGCTCCTCTAGTACATAATAAACTCAATGGCTAGATCAGTGGGCCGATTCTACTAAAAACTGCAACTGCACTGCTGCGCGGCGTGTTGCAGTGCAAGTTTTTTAACAGAATAGTGATTCATTTACTGCAACATTCCTGCAACGTCGCTGCTGTCAGATCGTTTAACAGAATACCGAAACGTCAAAATGTACGCATTTTGACACACGCCGCGCTGCAGTGCAGTTGCAGTTTTTAGTAGAATCGGCCCACTGTGGACCAATTCTGCTAAATAATTGCAACTGCACGTTTACGCCTGTCACAGTAGTCGTGCAGGAATAGTGCAGTGCCGATAGGTGTATTCTACTAAAATATCCTGCACTGCAACTGCGCTGGAACTGCGCGTATGCTGCACTGCAACGGCACTGCAACTACGTTGCAACTGTGCGTATCCTGCAAGTAAACTACTTAAAACCTGAAATGTTGCCATATTTCAATTTAATAAAATTGAATTTTTATTTAATGTTGACATTAAATAAAAATTTAATTTTATTAAATTGAAATATGGCAACATTGACTCCTATAGTTTCACTATTGACCTTGGTTGCCGGAGTGGAGGTATTTCTAACCGAAAAGAAGCTTTACTTAATTATTTTTATCCACAGACATCTCCCAAAACAAAGCAAATATAATTCACCGCCTCAGAATATTAATTCCACTTCGCAAAAGTTGCTCAAGAGTAACGTTAACAAAACTGCAAGTAAACTCCTTCAAAACGTCTGTCACCGGTATACAAATGTCAAAACAATTTATCAGAATACGATTATATTGCAGGAAACGTGCAGTTGCAGTGCAGGTTTTTTAACAGAATAGCGATTCATTTACTGCAACATTCCTGCAACGTCGGTGCTGTCAGATCGTTTAACAGAATACCGAAACGTCAAAATGTACACATTTTGACACACGCCGCGCTGCAGTGCAGTTGCAGTTTTTAGTAGAATCGGCCCACAGCATACGCGCAGTTGCAGTGCAGGATATTTTAGTAGAATACACCTATCGGCACTGCACTATTCCTGCACGACTCAAGTGACAGGCGTAAACGTGCAGTTGCAGTTATTTAGCAGAATTGGCCCACAGTAACGATCTAAAAGTCTCATCGTGATACCAGAATAACAGAAGATCCGTAGCAAATCTCCTGAAATATTCGTAATTTCGATATTTTGACCACGATCTAAAAATGTACATTTTGCTACCAGAATAACAGAACAACGTAGCTGATCTAACAAAATATTAGCGCCTAATAAAATAAATAACATTCCGATAGATTACTAAAATTCACACCTTGCTATTAGGATAACTGAAGAACATAAATAAATCTACCGAAATATTTGTGTTATATTTTGGTAGATTCCTTGCAATGTAAAATCCACACCTTCGTACCAGGGTAACATAAGACCGTAGCAAATCGGTAAAATATTCGTCGTACCCAAATATTGCGGTAGCTTCTGAAATATCAACGCCTTTTGGTACAAAGATAAACATAAGACGACAGCAGCAAATGTGCTGAAATATACGAATACGTACGGAATATATCTATATAATCCACCTTACTGCGGCCAAATAACAACTCCCTAGACTAGAGGGTTGTTGTGTTCCTGCGTGTGAGTGAGGTCACCAGTAAACTCCCAAGGAGTTGCTGTGTAAGCAGCAGATGGGGCATCGCGCGAGTGATAATTTATATATCGCAAGCGTTAATAGGCTACGGTACCCGCTTTACATCAGGTGGGCCGTATGCTTGTATGCCTCCCGACGTAGTATAAAAAAAACCTTGCTACCAGGATAAAAGCAGAACGTAGCTAATCTTTCATAGATCTTCTCATGCACGCTTCGAGGTTCCCAGTGCTCCTGACATCACCTTCTGATAATACCAATTTGGACGTGGTAGGTGAGTCTGGCCTTCTTCGGCTCCTACATCCTTCCACTTTCGCATTGTATATCTGATTCGGCATTTTTTCCTCTTGCATTCTTTCCAATTGTCCGAACCAACGGAGCATGCCTCTTATTATCTTTACACCGATAATCTCTTTGAGACCAACTCTCTTTTTTTCTATCTTCATTGCAAATTCGTTTTGCAACGTTTGATTTTGTTAAATGCTCGCATCTCTACGCACCCTAATTTCATGCTCTCTCTGCCAAAACCAGTTAACTCAAATTTTTGATAATGTTATACCAAATAGAACGTTCATCAAATTAGAATTTTCGTTTTAGAACTTAGATAGATTTATATTTATTATCATACACTAGCGACCAGCCCCGTATTCGCACGGGTAGTAGAGCATGTTACATGTATACATACATACATACAGTAAGGATTAATACTGTATATCCGCATAATATCCGATGAAAGCTCCCAGGCGGCTCGACTTTTTTCGACATTTTCAACAATTATCGTCATATTTCAACCGATTTACACAAAATAAATTATACACCTAAGCCTTCATCAAAAATCACTCTGTCTATTGGTGAAATTGCATGAACATCCGTACAGTAGTTGTATAGCGAATAGACAGATGCGGCGTGGGATATTTTTTTGTATTGTAATATGTGATACTAATGCAATAAAGCGGAATCGTTTGTTTGTTTGAATGCACTAATCTCTCGAGCTACCAGTCGGACTTGAAAGTATCCTTTTGCATTTGATAGTCCAATTCTTGATGTAGGTTTATTAGCTGTTCAACATTACGATACGACCGTTAGCGACCGAGCGGAAAGAAATAAAGTTCGAAAAAGCGGTTTCCATTGAACTACGGATATTCGTTGAATAAGAGTATTTCGGCAGATATGCTACTATCTTCTGTTACCTTGGTACTCCAGGGAGCTATTAATAGGCTACGGTTTTCTGTGAGGTTGTAGGTGTAAACGGGCTGCTTTGATGCGCCCTACCTCTCTTAAAAACACCCAGACCAAGACAAACAGGGATGTTCATGCACACAAATGTTTGTCTTGTGTGGGAATCGAACCCCCGAGCCACCGGGGTCGACTGCAGGTCAAAGTATATAAAATCGTACAAATCTCAGTTTTACCGGCTACGACATAAAATTCATGGATGTATAGCTAATTTATCGTTGTTGTATATCGAATTGTCTGAACTTTTCAGTTTTTTGGTTGTACACTGAGTTATATATTTTTCATATAACGTCCGGAGACATACAAGCATTCGACCCACCTCATGTAAAGTGCTTACCGTAGATTACGAACGCTTGCAATATAGGTTGAATCGTAATCGTCGTAATCGAACAGTAACTCTTTAGGAACTTACTGGTAACCCCCACTCACTCGCAGTACCACAACACTGCAGGGAGCCGGGCTGCTTTGACGCGCCCTACATCTCTTAAAACACCCAGACCAAAGCAAACGGTCACGTTTAAGAGAAGTAGGGCGCATCAGCCCGTCTGGGTAAGTACCTCCACCTCACAGAAAACCGCAGCCAAATAACAACTCCCTAGAGGGTTGTTGTGTTCCTGCGTGTGAGTGAGGTCACCAGTAAGCTCCCAAGGAGTTGCTGTGTAAGCAGCAGAGGAGGCATCGCGCGAGTGATACTTAATATATCGCAAATGCTAATAGGCTACGATACCCGATTAACATCAGGTGGGCCGTATGCTTGTACGCCTCTCGACGTAGTATAAAAAAAACGGACAAGTTCATACACACAAATGTTTATTCTGTGTGGGAATCGAACCCCGCGAGCGTCGGTGTTAAAGTAACATTGCTAACCACTCCGCCACTGGTCTTGTGTAATTTCTATCTATCTATAACTCCACGCCAAATCCCTAGCGGGGTAGGCAGAGACAACCGAGTGCCACGTGACTAGATCCTTTTTTTTTTTTTTTTTTTGTGACGCGGGGAAAAATGCATTACGCACACCACCGGTGCCTGGGTGGCCTCCGGTGGTAGTGTGGGACTCCCCGTCGGCTGTCCGACGGTATACCCACTAAACAACCCCGCGAAATGCCATCGGCCGCGTTGGTGTGGTGCCCCGGATCTGTCAGCAACAGGGCACACGTGACTAGATCCTATCCTCACGTGCTCCTTTAACATTTATTGCTCTTCTCATGTACTCTCGTCGGTTTCTATGGCTCCAGACATATGACATAAAACACAATCAATATGGTCATGGTAGGTAAGTCCTGGTCTTCCTCGGCTCCTACATCCTTCTACTTTCGCGTTGTAGACCCACAAAAGAAGGACTAACCCACACACGCGGGTGTGCATTAGTCATTCTTCCGTGAGAGGCACCCACCGGAAAATGGGAGGGAGGAGGTGAGATCTTGCATAAGATACCCTTTCGTGCGAACGAACTGGTGATGTCAGATTCCTACTGACTAAAACACCCCCTGGGACTGCCTTTAGCCGGGAAGGCTACAAAGGCTTCATCTGAAGCGATCACCCCAGGGAACGGGGTGACGCAATATCGCGTTGTTGTCTCAAGTTGTATTTATAGAAGTTTGAGGCTTACTGAGGTGGTCTTCCTCGGCTCCTTCTTGGCTGTGACCGGCTGCGTGGTGGAGACGTCATTGTCATCATTTTCAGCCGAAGGCTCTTCTTCCAGGTCTAGCGGCAGTTCTGCGATTTATAAATTGGTGTTATTAGATATTGCAAAAAACTGTATTTGTTTCTATGTTTCTTTGCTCTGTGTTCTGTATCTCTGCATAGTATATAAAACAAATTTGCTTCTCGTCGTCTGTAGGCGTAGATCTTTTAAACTACGCAACTGATTTTAATGCAATTTTCATCAATAGACAGAGTGATTAATGAGGAAGGAAATACATAACATGTTCATACTATAATAGAGAAAAACCAAGAACTTAAAAGATTTGTATTATGTTGAAAAAACATATTTATGTGCGCTTGCATTGCAAACGCTGGCTAACCTTATGAGATAGATCAACGGCTGTACTACGGAATTATATATATTAAAAAGATCTACAAAAAGTCCGCGATGGTATACTTTACCCTCTATTTATATTTTAAACGTTTGTAAATTTATTAGATAATATCCAAACTTTTATAAAACACTAGGAGACTAGGAGTTATGAATCGCGTTACAAAAATAACCTAAAAAATGTGAAATCTAAATTAGTACTAGATAGCTCAGGCCCCTATTCAATGTCAGTAAAGGTTTACAATAAGCTGCTTTATAACATCAAGTCTGAAAAGTCATTCGGTAGATTTGTTAAATTGATAAAACAATTACTCCATACAAAAGCGTATTATTCTATAAAGGAATACTTAGAAGACAGAACACTATAAAGAATCTGCCTCTCTCTCTCTCTTCCACCTTGCTGTGCCTGAAAAGGTTCATGTGTATATTTGTGCTGTGTATTATATAGTTACAATGTCACAATGTATACATGTATTGCAATAAATAAATATCTATCTCCTAATGATAACCGACACTAGCCATTATTATCTTTTACATATTACAAAGAAATATACGTTACGTTATTTACGAAGCTATATTAATAAATACTATTTTAAACAATGCAGTATCATTCATAAAATCAAAAGCCATCGGATTGATATAGTGAAAGCTCATGCAGAGAAGCAACTGAGTAGTTAATAGATTCAGGTGTTATTTTGCGAAAGTCAAATTTACATGGAATTTGATCGAACCTGCTTTGTGTGCTTCCGCCACCAATTAGTTCATGCGGCCTAGCGCCGGCCGGCACCCACCTACTACTGTTAGTAAGTGCAACATGCCGACGCTGCCATGGCTGCTCCGGTAGTCTCTGCCTCGGCTGCTGCGGTCGTCCGCCATCTGGAACAGAATCCGCATGCCCCCACCACCACCGTCGCTGCCACGACTGGCCTGGTCGTCGCTGCGACACGTGTTTCGCCTCTCCATGAGGCATCATCAGGCGTTGTAGACGTTAATCGTTAGAATAACATGCTACAAGTGACAAATCCATCGCAGTGCAGTGGGGGTGGATGATGTGAGCGAAAAGATAATATAAGATAATAATTAATAGTGGGGAATGGTTTACGTCAGTCTGTTTGTTCATGAGAGTAATTTTAGAATTTTTATGATTATTAATTTCTAATTGTTCCCTAATATTTAGTTTTAAACCTTTGTCTATGGTGTGTAAAATTTGATATGTATTAGTGGGGGATAAGTTATGTCCTTTGTCTATGAGATGCTCGGCGAAGTGTGACCTTTCTGGGCGATTTTTTTTAAACGCCGATACGATACGTGTTCGTGAAATCGTGTTATATAATTGTGAACACGTTTATATCGGTCAGACTGGGCGTAATTCTGTTCCAGATGGCGGACGACCGCAGCAGCCGAGGCAGAGACTACCGGAGCAGCCATGGCAGCGTCGGCATGTTGCATCAACTAACAGTAGTGGGTGGGTGCCGGCCGGCGCTAGGCCGCATGAACTAATTGGTGGCGGAAGCACACAAAGCAGCATCAAATTGCAAGCAACGGAGTATCTAGTACGCGGGCGCACACGCGCAAGGGAGTCGAGAGTGGCGGCGTAGAGGGGGCGTGACGGCATGAGAGAGCGTCATGCCGTTTGCCGTCACGGCATACGGTTCGATTTTACTGCCAAGACACTCCAATAGATGATTCACATCAAAAGCCATCTTTTAAATCTTTTTGTCTTGGAAAACGTCATGACGTAAATATTAACTTGTGATAGCGGCCACATTTGTACGGCGGGCGGACCTGTTTAACGTATAGCTATGACCCCGATGTCACGGAAGCCTGTTAAGGTTTATTTCACATGAGCCATGCCACCTTCGCTGCTACCACAGCAAAGAACTCTTCAGCACCTGGTGAGCTTAATCACTTCCAAGAACAATACGTTCTAAGTTCTCTACACAAAGCTAAGGTACATTCCCAGTTAAAGTCGCTGTCATGATCATGTTTTCAGCCCGTATTTGTCCACTGCCATTCTCCCAATAACTATAACTTCACGCCAAATCACTGCTACTGCTGTAGGCAGAGAGAACCGAGCGAGCGCCACGTGACTCGATCCTTACATATCTCACTCGCTTCTTTAACATTCATTGCTCTTCTCATGCACGCTCGCCGGTTTCTGGGGCTCCTGACATCACCATCTGATAGAACACGACAAATTTGGTCATGGTAGGTAAGTCTTGGCCTTCCTCGGCACCTACATCTTTCCACTTTTGCATTGTATATCTGCTTCGTCATTCTTTCATCCTGCATTCTATCTACATGTCCGAACCAACGGAGCATGCCTCTTCTTATTTTAACACCGACGCTCTCTTTCAGATCAACTCCGTTTCTTACATCATCATTGCGAATACGGTCTACAAGCCTTACGCCACAAATTTCATACCCGCTTTACATCAGGTGGGCCGTATGATTGTATGTCTCCCGACTTAGTATAAAAAAACCTACTAAACTAATTTTAGCAATCTAATTCTTTGCCTAGGTAGCCACCTAGTTACCTAGCAGCCTATTTACACCTAGCAGGACGTATTTTTCTCATATACAATGTTTGAAGGCATACAAGCATTCGGTTCACCTGATAGAAAAAGTGGATACCGTAGCCTATGAACACTTTTAATACCTGAAGTATCCCTCGCGATATCTACTGCTAATACGGCAATTTCTTAGGAAATTACTGCTATCCTCACTCACTCGCAGGAACGCAACAAAGAATAGAGAATTACTATTTCACTGCGGTTTTCTGGGTGAAGGAAATACTTCCCCAGAAGGGCTGCTTTGATGCGTCCTACTTCTCTTAAAAACAACAAAGACTAGCAGACATGGTCATGGACACGGATGTTTGTTCTGTGTGGGAATCGACACACGAACCGTGTTAAAGTAGCATTACTAACCACTCTGCCACCAAGCCCGTCAACCGAACACGAGTTTGCCTTGGAACTTAGTATAAAAGAGAGTGAGAAAGAGTGTGACCTTTGAGTGGAGCTCCGATTTCGATGACCTCCTGGCCCATTGACTCCGTCAGGGACTTCACGCTGTTCTTACAAAAAACACAAGACAATGAAAATAGTATCAAAGCTGGTAACAAACGCATCTTATTGAACTTCGATTCAATTTAACCGTTGTTTGAAAGCCAACTGGATTTTTGGAAAATCTATAACGCATGTATTCATAACTTCTGGGCTAAATGACAAATGTATACGGCCTTTTTGATGTGAAGACTTCTTCGCACGTCGGGCACTTTTGGAATGGGGAAAAAGCACTCAACTCGCGTGACCGTCACGGTCGGTAGGTATGTATTTATCTATTTACTAGCTGTGCCCGACATCGCTTCGCTGGGCGTTTTTTCCCCATTTTCAGGAACACCGTTCCTATATGAAATCTATATGTTTGTCTGTGCGTTTGTCTCTGTGTGTGTCTGTCGCTTTTTTTTCGAATATTCGAATTTTGACTTCAGATTCGGATTCAGCATAAAAAAGAAGAATAGAAATGTTCAGGAACACCGTTCCTATCTCTTAAGGAACATAGTCAAAATGGCCGACAATTTAAAAACAAAATTGAATTGTTATAGGTATAATTGACGAGCCAGGTGTTCCTCTGGCAATGCAAGCTTGCGCATTCTCAACTGGTTTTATCTTTTTTTGATGCAAAACTTCTTTACGCACGCTTGACTTGGGGAGTAAGCTGGTGAATGCGTGACGAGAGCGTTACGAAAAGTGTGATCGGACGAGGCGAACGGAAGTGAGAGAGATATAAGTTATTGAAGATAGAAAGAGAGAGAGAGTTTCGTTTCGTATATTACGGTAGGGGCAACAGAGAGAGAGGTACGAGTACATATGTTCTTTCTCTCTTTCTCTCACAGCGAGTTAAGTTTCGTATATGTAAGACATAGTGCAGGCCTATTGTCTGTATCACACTATGGAGCTAAAGAAGTTTTACTTCAGTCATGTGGCCTAAAGCACACTCGTTTTCAGGAACACCGTTCCTATATGAAATCTATATGTTTGTCTATCGTTTTTTTTCGAATATTCGAATTTTGACTTCAGATTCGGATTCAGCATAAAAAAGTAGAATAGGAATGTTCAGGAACACCGTTCCTATCTCTTAAGGAACATGGTCAAAATGACCGACAACTGCCGGCCGACTTAGTCCTGATACTTCTTCAACTGCATTTGTTATACAACGTCAGGAGACATACAAATTTACCCTCATCTAATGTAAAGTGGTTACCCAAGGGTATGACGACTTCCTATACATCAAGTATCACTCGCGCGATACAACCTCTGCTGTTCTGCTGCTAATACTTCTCACTCACTCACAGGAACAGAACAACCATCCAATGAGTTATTTGGCTGCGGTTTCCGGTGAGGTAGAGGTACTTCCTCGACGGGCTGCTTTGATGTGCTCTCTCTTAAATAAATATATCTAAAGGCTGAACATTTTACTAAGGAATCCTAAATTGAAATTGGGTTCTCCCGATAGAAATGCGGTCAACGCATCGACTGCCAAGTTTAACTAATCAGTTAGTGGCTAACCGTGAGTGATACCAGTGTTAAATGAGAAAAAGTTCACAGTTAAAATTATAAGGTATCTATCTTCACCTTTACGCCAAGTCTTATAGGGGATAGGCAGAGAGAAACGAGCGCCTCATGATCTGTCCCTTGAATGCAATAACCCAACCGGATCGCTGAGGTATTTAGGCGCTAAAACACTACAATTTTGTTAGCTCGGGGTGCTATCATAAGAAGTCAAGTGGCTTATTAGTTTGTGATTTTTGCATACTTCACGCGCTTCTTCAACATTCACAGCTTTTTTCCTGTACGCTCGTCGGTTCCTAGGGCTCCTGACATCACCTTCTGATAAAACACGACCAATTTAGTCGTGGTAGGTAAGTCTTGGCTGAGAGCAGTAATAACCCAGTGGGTTAGTAACCGGCCCATTGACCACCTGGTCCCCGGTTCGTATTCTGGCGGAAGCATGTACCACTAAATACGTATTTTCTGATTTATGAACATATTCATCACTTACTCAGCGGTGAAGGAAAACATCGCGAGGAAACCCTCACGTACAAGAAATTATATTTCGAAAGACGTGTGGATCTGACCTGTCTGGTTTTCCCCCTGAGTTGTGAAGGTCTGACGGCAGTCACTCCATATAAAAATCACTGTATGTATGTATATCTTCACGCCAGGTCCCTTGCGGGGTAGGCAGAGAGAACCGAGCGCCATAAGACGCGGTCCTTACATACTTCACTCGCTTCTTTCACATTCATAGCTCTTTTCATGCACGCTCTCCGGTTCCTAAGGCTCCTGACATCACCTTCTGATAAAACACGACCAATTTGGTCATGGTAGGTTAGTCTCGGTCTTCCTCGGCTCCTACATCTTTCCACTTTTGCATTGTATATCTGCTTCGTCATTCTTTCATCCTGCATTCTATCTACATGTCCGAACCAACGGAGCATGCCTCTTCTTATTTTAACACCGACGCTCTCTTTCAGATCAACTCCGTTTCTTACATCATCATTGCGAATACGGTCTACAAGCCTTACGCCACAAATTTCATACCCGCTTTACATCAGGTGGGCCGTATGATTGTATGTCTCCCGACTTAGTATAAAAAAACCTACTAAACTAATTTTAGCAATCTAATTCTTTGCCTAGGTAGCCATCTAGTTACCTAGCAGCCTATTTACACCTAGCAGGACGTATTTTTCTCATATACAATGTTTGAAGGCATACAAGCATTCGGTTCACCTGATGGTATATCTGTGCATGGTATATCTGTTTCGTCATTCTTTCATCTTGCATTCTTTCTACATGTCCGAACCAACGGAGCATGCCCTTTCTTATCTTAACACCGACACTCTCTTTCAGTCCAACTCTCTTTCGTACGTCATCATTTCGAACGCGGTCAGCAAGCGTTATGCCACAAATTTTTCGCAGTGCTCGCATCTCGACCGCATTTATTCTACTTTCATGCTCTCTCTGCCATACCCAGCTCTCACTTCCATAAGTTAGAAAAATCACAATTAGGTAGCAGACCCCTCCAATCTTAATGGATTAGGAATCGCGAAGAAGACAAAGAAGGTGAGTCTTTCTCGACTCCTACATCCCTCTTTCGCGTTGTATCAGTTCCGTTATTCTTTACTCTTTGATTTTTCTGTGTCCGAACCGACGGTTCATGCATCTTCTTATGTTAACACCGATACTCCTTATTCAGACCAACTCTCTTTCTCATTGCCAATGAAAGTTAAAGGCACAAACATATTCTTAAATACTTTTAAAATCTATACAGATAAATAAAATTGGAGTGTCTGTTTGTAATATTAAAATAACGCGTTTCACTAAATGCATATGGATGTATACACGGTACTGAATATTTTTACAATTTTTGTCTGTCTGTCTGTTTGTTCCGGCTAATCTCTGAAATGGCTGGACCGATTTTGACAGGACTTTCACTGGCAGATAGCTGATGTAATAAGGAGTAACTTAGGCTACTTTTATTTTAGAAATTGTATTTATTTTATTAATATTTATCTATCTATCTATCTATAACTTCACGCCAAATCCCTTGCGGGGTAGGCAGAGAGAACCGAGCGCCACGTGACTCGATCCTTACATATCTCACTAAAATGGCTCCGCCCAATCACCCCGCGCCCCTCAATTGACACTCGACGCTCGATTTGTAAAATTTGAAATTAGCGCCTAATAGGTAACCTGGGGTCAACGTATAGTCAATGCAAACGAACAGAAAAGCTACAGAGTCGCGTCATACTTAAATAAAATTTATAATATCAATATTTAATAAAAATTATTGATTTAATTATTATTTAGCTTTATACATACTGAACCAAACATATTTATTTAAGCTAGACGGAAAACAATAGTAATAATAGTAATAAAAAACTACAGAAACGTATTCACTTTTAAAAGTTTATTGAAAGAGAAATCAATGACATCGTTTTATGTTTATATCTCTACAAGTTAACATGTCTTGGTATCTACGTTGTTCTTACTTAGGTCTCGTCCAGTGGCGCCCTCATTGAATAAAAAACCAACCGAGCGCCATAAGACGCGGTCCTTACATACTTCACTCGCTTCTTTCACATTCATAGCTCTTTTCATGCACGCTCTCCGGTTCCTAAGGCTCCTGACATCACCTTCTGATAAAACACGACCAATTTGATCATGGTAGGTTAGTCTTGGTCTTCCTCGGCTCCTACATCCTTCCACTTTCGCATTGTATATCTGTTTCGTCATTCCTTCATCTTGCATTCTTTCTACATGTCCGAACCAACGGAGCATGCCCTTTCTTATCTTAACACCGACACTCTCTTTCAGTCCAACTCTCTTTCGTACGTCATCATTTCGAACGCAGTCAGCAAGCGTTATGCCACAAATTTTTCGCAGTGCTCGCATCTCGACCGCATTTATTCTACTTTCATGCTCTCTCTGCCATACCCAGCTCTCACTTCCATAAGTTAGAAAAATCACTGTCTTCGCCAAATCCTTAGTCTTAGGTAGCAGACCCCGCCAATCTTAATGGATTAGGAATCGCGAAGAAGACAAAGAAGGTGAGTCTTTCTCGACTCCTACATCCCACTTTCGCGTTGTATCAGTTCCGTTATTCTTTACTCTTTGATTTTTCTGTGTCCGAACCAACGGTTCATGCATCTTCTTATGTTAACACCGATACTCCTTATTCAGACCAACTCTCTTTCTCATTGCCAATGAAAGTTAAAGGCACAAACATATTCTTAAATACTTTTAAAATCTATACAGATAAATAAAATTGGAGTGTCTGTTTGTAATATTAAAATAACGCGTTTCACTAAATGCATATGGATGTATACACGGTACTGAATATTTTTACAATTTTTGTCTGTCTGTCTGTTTGTTCCGGCTAATCTCTGAAATGGCTGGACCGATTTTGACAGGACTTTCACTGGCAGATAGCTGATGTAATAAGGAGTAACTTAGGCTACTTTTATTTTAGAAATTGTATTTATTTTATTAATATTTATCTATCTATCTATCTATAACTTCACGCCAAATCCCTTGCGGGGTAGGCAGAGAGAACCGAGCGCCACGTGACTCGATCCTTACATATCTCACTCGCTTCTTTAACATTCATTGCTCTTCTCATGCACGCACGCCGGTTTCTAGGGCTCCTGACATCACCTTCTGATAGAACATGACCAATTTGGTCATGGTAGGTAAGTCTTGACCTTCCCCGGCTCCTACATCCTTCCACTTTTGCATTGTATATCTGCTTCGTCATTCTTTCATCTTGCATTCTTTCTACATGCCCGAACCATCGTAGCATGCCTCTTCTTATTTTAACACCGACGCTCTGTTTCAGACCAACTCTATTTCTAACATCATCATTGCGAATACGGTCTACGAGCCTTACGCCACAAATTTTGCGCAGCGCTCGCATTTCAACCGCGTTTATTCTACTTTCATGCTCTTTCTGCCATACCCAACTCTCGCTTCCATAAGTTAGCGTTGGGACCAACACTGCATTGTGTATAGCGAGTTGTGCCTTCTGGCTCAGGATTTTACTGCCAAGAAGTTTTCCCAACGCTCCATTCACACTATTCCCAGCACTCACTCGTCTTTCCACATCTGCGGTGTACCTTCCATCCCTGCTGAAAGCGCATCCAAGATATACAAACTCATCCACTTGTTCCAACACTTCATCATCAATCGTAATCCTTACATTAGTTCTGGATTCTTCTCTTTCAAATACCATTATCTTTGTTTTCTTCGCATTCAGTAGTAAGCCTTTCTCCATACAGTCGTCTTTCATCGCTGTGACCAGTGTTTGCAGTTTAGATGGTGTATCTGCTAACTAAACATATGTGTCCGAATCAACAAATGGCCCGCTTTAGCCTCTCGATAAACAATGTTGTATTATGTAGCTGGTGTTTCATTCTTCTTAAGGGGGATACATGCCGTCCAGTGGAATAAAATAAAATATCATAATAATAAAATATATATTCAAGGAATAAAATATCGTATCTTAGCGTGGAAGATAAACATTATAAAGTCATGTGTTGCGTGTGTTACAAATACAATAACGTACTTTTACGTCATTAAACCAACAATTGAAATGTTTTGCTTTCGTTGTTATAGGCATAATTGCCAAAAAACGGCCTCTTTTAGCACTTTTGCTTATAACAACGATAGTGGAATATTTTGAGTGTTGGTTTAATGACGTAAAAATACTTTACTATCTTCGTAATAAATGCAACATAAGATTTCATAATGTTTATCTTCTATGCTATAATATATTTTTTTATTCAATGAGGGCGCCACTGGACGAGACCTAAGTAAGAACAACGTAGATACCAAGACATGTTAACTTGTAGAGATATAAACATAAAACGATGTCATTGATTTCTCTTTCAATAAACTTTTAAAAGTGAATACGTTTCTGTAGTTTTTTATTACTATTATTACTATTGTTTTCCGTCTAGCTTAAATAAATATGTTTGGTTCAGTATGTATAAAGCTAAATAATAATTAAATCAATAATTTTTATTAAATATTGATATTATAAATTTTATTTAAGTATGACGCGACTCTGTAGCTTTTCTGTTCGTTTGCATTGACTATACGTTGACCCCAGGTTACCTATTAGGCGCTAATTTCAAATTTTACAAATCGAGCGTCGAGTGTCAATTGAGGGGCGCGGGGTGATTGGGCGGAGCCATTTTAAAGCTTCACGATCGAGGTGTCGCCTTAATATGAATGTTGCTATTGTCTTTTCAATAGACTTAGACGAGCTGTTGGCGCAATGGCGAATCTCGTTGTTACGCTACTTCGACACCAGCGCTCGGGGGTTCGATTCCCACACAGTAGAAACATTTGTGTGCATGTACATGTCTGTTTGTCTCGGTCTGGTTAGTTTCTATGTATAATAAGTATATATTTACAAAAAAAAATGTATTTACGTATGTTTATCAGTTGTCTAGTACCCATAACACAAGCTTCGCTTACTTTGGGGCTAGATGGCGCTGTGTAATTTGTCCGACAATATTTATTTATTTATTTATTGAGTGACACCCCTGGTGTTGCAAATGTCCATTCGTATGAAGATGATTCGTAAAAGTTTTCATCCAAAAGTACTAGGATAACATAAACACGTTGTAGTGGAAACTCTCAGTTCTCCAAAAGATATTTTGAATGTTTTTAAACCAATCATCGGTGGAGACAACTAGGCACAACGATGCCGCCTCTTCAGCTTACGCAACAACTCCTTAGAAGCTTACTGGTGACCTCACTCACACGCAGGAACACAACAACCCTCTAGGGAGTTGCTATTTGGCCGTAATTTTCTGTGACGTGGAGTAAACTACTTCCCCAGACGGGCTGCTTTGATACGCCTTACCTCTATTAAAAACTGCCTTACCGAGACAAACAAACATGTTCATGCAAACAAATATTTGTCGTGTGTGGGAATCGAACCCTTGGCGTTGATGTCAAAGTAATATGGGCTGCTGGCGACTTAACTTGGTCGAATTCAACCCCAGGAAGACACAAGTTTGCGCGCTCACCGCTAAGAAAACTCCATTTGCTGTGGTTCCTAAATTCCAGAACACACCTCTTACCGTCACCAAAAGTATTAGGATGGTTGGCGTTGCGGTCTCCAGTAAAGTGCAATATCGAAGTCACCTGGAGGAGAAGGTCAAGCTGGCGTCCAAAAAACTTGGTGTGCTCAACAGCCATGCAATTCTCTAAGCGACTCGTAATGGCGGTGTGCGTCGCTGTGATCACAGATGTCACAGCTTTGACATGATCTACTGCGATCACGGCTAAATTATTTGGTATTCTATAAGGCTGTAAGCGTACGCGAGGCTGTTTGCCTTGTAGAATTCCAATTCCAAACGCAGCCTTGCGGCGCTAGTGTCGCGCAACCATGAAAAGCGACACCAAAGAATTGCAATTTTGTGTTCAAGGCTGTAACAGCCGATGTTTCCGAGGATGTAAGTATGTTTGCTCTTACAGAATTGCATGGCTGAGCAAAGCAGTTTCAGCGCGGTGTAAAGACTTATGTTATATAAATCTCAAGTCAGACTGCACTTGGAGTACTGCAGTCGTATTAGGGTTGGCAACGCACGAGTGACGCCTCTGGCATTTGCACATTTGCAACAAAATGTCCATAGGCTACGGTGACTGTTTAACATCAGGCAGGCCGTATGCTTGATTACCACCTTAGTGGTATAAAAAAAAACCTTTGGGCTGGAGCGTCTGGATACCAGCTTGAAGCATGTGATTCGATTCAGTGACGAGCTGTGAATATTGTCGACAATCCTAAGCTTACACACGGTTTACCATTTATTGAGTTTACCATTAAATTTAAGTAGAGATTTTGCCTCCCTTTGTGTGTTCTACCGTTTGTACAATGGGTTGTGTTCTGAAGAGTTGTTCGAAATGATGCCGACAGCTACTTTTTATAACCGCACCGCTCGCCGACGGCGGGGAGTTCACCCTCACACGCTGGAACCGCAATGGTGTGGAATGGAATGAGCATTCCACAGCTTGAGAGTTCTCGGAAGAAAACTTCTCTGGAACCGCACAGTACGCGAGGTTTTTCCAAGGGACTACAGCATGGAATTCTTCAAGAAATGCGCGAAGAGGTTTTTAGAGGGTCGGCAACGCATGAGTGACACCCCTGGTGTTGCAAATGTCCATAGGCTACGGTGACTGTTTACCATCAGGCAGGCCGCACGCTTGTTTGCCACCTTAGTGATATTATAAAAAAAACCGGGTGGCACTCCGGGAGCGCCGGCAGAAGTGAAAACTTGAACATGCGGACCAAACAGCGATGTTGATAAACTATCTTGAACGAAACGCGTAAGCGCCAAGAATTTCATGGCGCTTACGCGATAAAATAATGCCCTATGAACGATCTAGCGCTTCATGTTTTATTTGTTTAATTAGTGGTAACTAATGTTTTAGCGCTGCAACGAACTTAAGTTCTAATTCTCACCAAAATCTTACGGTCAGGGTCACGTGCCCTGCCGCGAGTTTAACATTTTTTACTCATCCCAAAAAGTGCACAACGCCGCTACAGAAGTTTTGACTTCAAAAAAACCGTAACAGCGCGTTTCACCAGCGACCAACTTGCATAATGTTACATCATCACAATATTCTTGTCTATACGTTTTGTTATAGTCCAAGTAAAACTTCAATTTGTCAAAAAATAATTAGTACGGGACTTTCTCCCCAGATGGAGCTGGACGTGAATTTGGCAAAGGATGAAGAGCAGCCGTGGGGCTTCTGTCTGATCGGAGGGGTGGATTTCAAAATGCCGCTCACTGTTGTTAAGGTAAGAACGATGTACCGATTTTTTGACGTAAATACGTCTTTAAATTGGTTTTTATTTTATATAACGTCGGGAGGATACAAGCATACGGCCCACCTGATGTTACGGTAGCCTATTAACGCTTGCAATACATTATATATCACTCGCGCGATTCCACCTTTGCTGCTAATATTATGACGAGCTCGGTGGCTCAGTCGCGAATGACGCGACTTTGACACCAACGCTCGTGGCTGCGATTCCCACACAAGGCAAACATTTATGTGCATGAACATGTCTGTTTGTCTTGATCTGGATGTTTTAAGAGAGGTAGCGCGCATCAAAGCTGCCCGTTTGTGGAAGTATCTCCACCTCATAGAAAACCGCAGTCAAATAACAACCCCCTAGAGGGTTGTTGTGTTCCTGCGTGTGAGTGAAGTCACGAGTAAGTTCCCAAGGAGTTGCTGTGTAAGCAGCAGAGGAGGCATCGTGCGAGTGATACTAATATATTACAAGCGTTAATAGGCTACGGTAGCCGCTTTACATCAGGTGAGCCGTATGCCTCCCGACGTGAAATATAAAAAAGGCTACTCCTTAAGAACTTACTGGTGACCTCATTCACAGGAAAACGACAACCCTCCAAGGAGTTGTTGTTAGGCTGCGGTTTTCTTTGAGGTGGAGGTACTTCCCCAGACAGGCTGCTATGATGTGCCCTGCCTCTCTTAAAAACGCTCAACCAAGAAAAAGACACACATGTTCATGAATGTGTGGGAATCCAATCTGCGAGCCTTGCAAAATAGCATTACTCCACTGAGCCCTTTTTTTTGTGACGCCGGTCAAAATGCTTTACACTCACCACCGGTGAAGCCTGGGTGGCCTCCGGTGGTAGTGTGGCACTCCCCGTCGGCAGCCCGACGGTATACCCACTAAACAACCCCGCGAATTGCCATCGGCCGCGTTGGTGTGGTGCCCCGGATCTGTCAGCAACAGGGCACACTCCACTGAGCCCTCCGCCATTCGCGGTCTTTACGTTTTATGTAAAGCGCAGTCCACACTGGAAGCTGGAACACAAGCGAAGCAACACGAAATAGCTTCGCTTATGTCGCCACCGCTTCGCTTCGCTTATGACGTCCTTTGCTATAAGTTAGGGTCGCGAATTACACACCTTACTTCAGACAGAACCTTGCGAATCGAAGCTAGCCAGTGTGGCCTGCGCTTAACTAGCCCACCGCGGTCGTCGTTTATTTATTGGCTCACTTGTCACTTGGCCAGGTGACCGCTGGCCGATATCTGATCGACTGCCAATAATCAACGGCTCAGTCAATGTCACCGGAGCTGTTTGATTGGACAGAAATAGAACGATATGTGTCGAGAAACAAATACAATGCAGATTATTCTAGTGTATACAACTTCTCGCCAAATCCCTTGCGGGGTAGGTAGAGAGAGCCGAGCGCCTGACTCGATCCTTACACACCTCACTCGCTTCTTTAACATTCATAGCTCTTCTCATGCACACATGGCAAACATTTGTGTGCATGGACATGTCTGTTTGTCTTGATCTGGATATTTTAAGAGAGGTAGGGCGCATCAAAGCAGCCCGTCTGTGGAAGTATCTCCACCTCACAGAAAACCGCAGTCAAATAACAACTCCCTAGAGGGTTGTTGTGCTCCTGCGTGTGAGTGAGGTCACCAGTAAGCTCCCAAGTATTTGCTGTGTAAGCAGCAGAAGAGGCATCGCGCGAGTGATACTTAATATATCGCAAGCGTTAATAGGCTACGGCACCCGTTTTCATATAATTTACTACACAGTATCGCTCACGCGGAGCCACCTCTGCTAAAGCAACTCCTTAGGAGATCACTGGTAGCCTTACTCACTCGCAGGAACAAACAACACTCAGGGAGTTGTCACTGTCACTTTAGAGCCAAAGCCAGCCTCACCTGCATCTGGAGGGCCCATTTTTTTTATAAGATAAGGTGTGGTAAACAAGCTTACGGCATGCCTGATGGTAAGCAGTTACCGTAGCCTATGGGCATTTGCAACACCAGGGGTGTCACTCTTGCGTTGCCGACCCTGTAAGAACCTCTTCACGCCTTTCATGAACTCCATACTGTAGACCCTTGGGAAAACCTCGGCAGGGAGCTCATGCCACAACTTAATAGTTCTCGGTAGAAAACTTCTCGTGAACCGCACAGTGCGCGACCATTGCGGTTCCAGTGTATGAGGGTGAACTCCCAGCCGTCGGCGAGCAGTGCGATGGTAAAACGAGGCTGTTGGCATCATATCGAACAAGTCCATAGAAAACAAAGTTATGAAATAAGTAAGTAAAACGTAAGTCATGAAATGTCTTTCGCCAGATTTTGTATTTTATACAACGTCGGGAGGCATGCAAGCATACGGCCCATCTGATACAAAGCGGTCACAGTACCCTATGAATAGATGAATGAACGCTTGTAATACATTAAGTGTCGCCCGCGCGATACCACCTCTGCTGCTAACACAACAACTCCTTAGGAGTGGGTGCCCTCTCGCCTCAACTCCTAGGAAGTAGCGGACCCGCCAACACAAATGAATTAGGAAACGGGACAACGTAAAAATGATCCGAAATCATGAATTCAGTGGTACTTGACCATGCCAGCATTTGAAGCAGGATCATCAGTGAATAAGTTTTTTTTTAATTATTTATTTATTTATTAAGGTACACGAACAGTATTTGTGTAAAGCGCCTAAAACAAAGGCCTCTAAAGAGAAAACTGCCAAGGCTGCCCCAGCAGCGCCTGCGGAGCCCCCGAAGGCGGTTCGCAAAGTGTCCTCGAAACCTCGCCACGGCAGGTTATACGCTAAGGCTGTGTTCACAGGATACAAACACGGTCTCCGCAATCAACACGAGAACACTGCTCTTCTCATGATTGAAGGTGCTAGAGACCGCAGAGATGCAGTGTTCTATGCCGGCGAAAGACATTTCATCACTTACATTTTACTTACTTATTTCATAACTTTGTGTTCTGTGGAGTTGTTCGATATGATGCCAACAGCCTCGTTTTACCATCGCACTGCTCGCCGACGGCTGGGAGTTCATCCTCATACACTGGAACCCCAATGGTCGCGCACTGTGCGGTTCACGAGAAGTTTTCTACCGAGAACTATTAAGTTATGGAATGAACTCTCTGACGAGGTTTTCCCAAGGGTCTACAGTATGGAGTTCAAGAAAGGCGTGAAGAGAAACCCTCACAGAAAGCAGCAGCCAAATAATAACTCCCTAGAGGGTTGTTGTGTTCCTGCGTGTGAGTGAGGTCACCAGTAAACTCCCAAGGAGTTGCTGTGTAAGCAGTAGAGGACGCATCGCGCGAGTGATAATTAATATATCGCAAGCGTTAATAGTCTACGGTACCCGCTTTACATTAGGTAGGCCGTATGCTTGTATGCCTCCTGACGTAGTATAAAAAAATATATAAAAATGGATTTCTTTGACGAGCTCGGTGGCGCAGTGGTGAAACGCGTTGTTACACTACTTTGACACCAACGCTCGTGGGTTCGATTCCCACACAGTACAAACATTTGTGTGCATGAACATGTCTGTTTGTCTTGGTCTGGGTATTTTCTATGTATGATATGTATGTATTTACAAAAAAAAATGTATTTACGTATGTTTATCAGTTGTCTAGTACCCATAACACAAGCTTCGCTTACTTTGGGGCTAGGTGGCGCTGTGTAATTTGGCCGACAATATTTATTTATTTATTTATTTCTATGAAATTTTGCAGGCAAGCTTTTGACTTTGACGAGCTCGGTGGCGCAGTGGTGAAACGCGTTGTAACGCTACTTTGACACCAACGCTCGTGGTTTCGATTCCCACACAGTACAAACATTTGTGTGCATGAACATGTCTGTTTGTATTGGTCTGGGTACTTTCTATGTATAATAAGTATGTATTTACAAAAAAAAAAAAATTTACGTATGTTTATTAGTTGTCTAGTACCCATAACACAAGCTTCGCTTACTTTGGGGCTAGGTGGCGCTGTGTAATTTGTCCGACAATATTTATTTATTATTTATTAAGCTTCAGATCAGCCCCGCGCTATCTGGCTACTATCATATTCAGACAGACCGACAAAGTTATTTCCACACGTGTTATATCCAGCATGTATATGTTCTAGGTTCTGCCAGATTCTACAGCAGATAAGGCGGGACTTCAGAACGGCGACACGGTGGCGAGAATCAACGAGACGATCGCGTCCGATTTGTCGCACGACGACGCGCGACTTATCGTCGACTCAGCTAAGACCAAACTCACGCTTGGAATACAACGGTAAGGCGATCAACTTCTTTAAGTCTTTATGATGTTTTTAGGGTTCCGTACCCAAAGGGTAAAACGGATCCCATTACTGAGACTCCGCTGTCCGTCCGTCCGTCTGTCACCAGGCTGTATCTCATGAACCGTGATAGTTAGACAGTTGAAATTTTCACAGATGATGTATTTCTGTTGCCGCTATAACTCAATAAATATTTAAGGGGGCTCCCATACAACAAACGTAATTATTTTGCTCGATATTGATAACGGCAACAGGTAGACGCTTGAAATATTCGCAGAATATTTAGTTATATATTCATTTTAAAAATAAATAATTAAATAAAATAAAACAAATATTTAAGGGAGGGGGGGAGGGGGTCCCATACAACAAACGTGATTGTTTTTGCCGTTTTTTTATAGATATTGGTACCGAACCCTTCGTGCGCGAGTCCGACTCGCACTTGGCCGGTTTTTTTTGGTTTGTGCTATTAGCCGAGTAGTCACTGGTTCGAATACCAGGATGTGTACCACTAAGTTCGTGTTTTCAGACTTCACTTATGAACATATCAAGCCATATCACACACACACACACACACACACACATATTCATCATCAAGTCATGATATACATCGTTGGTTAACTAAATTGTAGTTATTTTTGTCCAAATAAAGTACTAATTTATTTTTCTATCAACCCGTGTGAGGCCGGAGCGGATCCCTAGTATAAAATTAAGAAAGCGTTTGTAAAAAGAGTAGTCAATATAGAGTAATGTACATACTGACAGCCAAACTGTCGACTGATATATAAATAAAGTGTGCGTCATAAGCATCACCAGACAGCCTTAATCAGGGTCAAATTTATAATTAAAGTATCGATTGACGATTTTTCTTTCATTTGCGATCCGATTTTGTAACGAAACCGATAGTTTGAAACAACCTTTATTTATTTTTGCGGTTGGTCGAAACTTTGTGAGACAAAATGAAGTTTTTCCTGGTCTATAAAAATAAGTGAGCATATTTTTGTGTTGCTTTTGTGTGAATAAATATAAGTTTGAATTTTGAAAAGGAGTAATAGTGAACTTTTTTGACTTGTAACAACAATTTTGTTCTAGTTATTAAGGCATTTTTATTTATTTAGTTTTAATTAAATGTTAAATAAATTTGCTTTTCTATCCAGGTGCAATATCCGAAAAAAATAAAATATATTTTTTTATTTTTATTCTAATTGTATATACAATAAAATTATTTTAATTTATATACAAAAGAATATACTAGTGATTTTATTAACTTTGCAAATTTATTTACAAATGTTTCTACTAATAATTTCCTAGTAAATTTAAACAGGTAGTAAGTTACATAAGTTTATTATTTATTTACAACGATAATATGCCTTTTTATAATGAATATTAAAAAAATATATTAAGTAAGTAGGTACCTAAATCTTCTTCTCAGCGTTATACCCGTTTCCTAATCCATTAGGATTGACGGGGCCCGCTACTGCTAATACTAATACTAAGGATTTGGAAAACACTCAAATTTTTACATATAGCGATTGCTGTCAGACCTCCGCATCCCAGAGGAAAAACCAGACCTTTCTTAGGTTAGATCACAATCGAAATATAATTTCTTGGACTTGCGAGTAACCTCACAAAAGTTCTTCCCGCGCTTTTGACGAGTGACATCGTTGTTATACTTGAAATTTTATAATTCAATATAAAATTAGTTTTATGTGACAATTTTGATAGTATTTTGTAACATAAGTGCTAGTGAAATTATACGGTAATGAAAAAACTCAAATATAACACGTTTATGCACTTTTTGGAAGACGTTAGTGAATAAGTTCATCAAGAACACCTTGTAAAAATCACTATCGTTTTACGGGTGGTATTTAAACTGGGTTGATTGGGTCTAGGTACCCTTCCCAAGTATTTTTTCAGCACAGTTCCTGAAGCTGGAACACAGAATTAAGATTTTCAAATGGTTCTAAACTGAAGACTTTGACACTGGCATAAAGTAGCAACACTATTGCCACCCCTTAACCCATAAAATAGTACAGTTTCTCCCTCTATTTCTCTGCACTGACACTTTGGCCTCTAGAAATAAAACTATAAATGCGATTGAGATGCGGTTTTCACCAGAAAGTCAAACTAAATTGCATCTTTCTAATGGTATCAAAATGGAGTTAATTTGATAACCGGAAGTATTTAAAAAAGTACATTTTCTACTTCCAGGTTGTAATTACAGTCATCGGTCATTTGTATAGTACAGTAATAACAAAAGCGTAAAAGTAGTGGCGGGATTTGCGCGAAGCGCGAACTCCAGCACTTGTATATTATAAAAAAAAAACCTCACAAAATTTTCCTTACAAGTGCCAATTACAAATATGTACTTACATAAATCCGAAAACATTTAGTGGTCATGCCAGGATTCAAAACGCGGACCGGTTGATCAATAGGCCGGCTCTTCATCTACTAGTCTATCACCGCTAGGTACCTAAACGTTCAAGAATTAAAAAGTCTTTCAACTATATTATATTCTATTTTAGGAGATAAAAAGTGTATTCAAGAAAGATAAGGCGCTTCAAAGCAGCCTGGGTACTCTAATAACTCCCTGGAGGTTTGTTTTGTTGCTGCGAGTGAATGAGGTTACCAGTAAGCTCCTGAGGAGTTGCTGTATTAGCAGCAGACGGTAATATGCGAGCTTCCTATAACCAGTTTACACCAGGTGGTCAGTATGCTTGTATGCCGCCCAACGTTGTATATGTAAAAAAAACTAGTTTGTGCTTTTAAATACTAAATTGTGATATTATAAAAAAACTAAATATAGGCTTCTAAAAAATTTAATTTTGTGATTTTCAAAAACTAAATTCTGGGGTTTCAATAAATTAAATTCTGTGCTTTACAAAAACTAGATTTTGTGCTTTTAAAAATCTTAATTTTGTGATTTTCAAAAACACTAGGCGAATTCTTCTATTTTTTGTGGCTAATGCCTTTGCCTCTACTACAATCGCATTTTTAGAATTCGTCCCCAATAATTCACTGTTGATAAATATTTAATTACGACACAGTAAACTTATTAATACTACAGTTTGTATCCTGAAACACATACGATATTCTCTCTCGCATTCTGAATCATGAGCATTAATAAAATGAAGTATTGTCTCTATAATTATAGTCAACTTTGAATTAAACAATTTTTAAGACCTTATTCTTGTCTTGGAGTCTCCCTGCGACCACGGACGCTACAAACCATTCGAAACGTCAGGTTCAACAAAATAAATAAAACACGCGATACTTCCGTTAAAAATTGTTTAATTCAATGTGTAACAATCGCGAAAACCTAAGACAATACTATAGTCAACTTATTTGTGTAGCTAAACAAATGCTCAGAATATCCTATCTATAATTTGACGCCGTTCTCTTGCGGGGTACATTTTGTGGATTTTATTATGGATATACTAATTAATTCATATACGCATAAGATATTCGTTATATACCTAATTGCAAATATCTATCACAATTTACTTATATGCTCGTGTAGTTACATTAAATTGGCAAGCAGTCTCGTAGCCAAATCCGTTGAAGGGTACCTTTAGCTAGGGATTTTGATGATATATTTTAGTAACATTCTGTGTTTATAGTGCCTAACACTTATTGCCAGTTTAACATTATCAAAATTACCTCTTACAAAACAGTTAAAATCCTACTTTTACGGAGTTTAAAATGTACTAATAATAAAGTTGAATTTTGAGATAAATAATATACCGTAATTAATTAAAGCAATTGTGGTGTGTGAAATAGGTTCAAATATATCAATTTATTTACATAAAATATATTCAAAAGAAGTTAAAATATACATTACAGACAATAATACATTAAAAACAGTGTGTTATTGTTTCGGTGTATAGAAATATTTCCAATAACTATATTCTAAATTGTTTCCTTACAAAATAATTTTACATTGTAGTACTTGTGTGTAGTGAAAAAAAAAATGAGTTATGAAAATATTAGTGACGTATCCATCATGGCGCGGGTCATATCAAGATTCTACTGGAATGATTACATTGTAAATATATATGTTTTTTCAGGAACACCGTTCCTATATGAAATCTATATGTTTGTCTGTGCGTTTGTCTGTGTGGTTGTCTGTCGTATTTTTTCGAATATTCGAATTTTGACTTCAGATTCGGATTCAGCATAAAAAAGTAGTATAGGAATGTTCAGGAACACCGTTCCTATCTCTTAAGGAACATGGTCAAAATGGGCGACAAATTAAAAAAAAATATTGAATTGTTATATAATAGACGAGCCAGGTGTTCCTCTGGCAATGCAAGCTTGCGCATTCTCAACTGGTTTTTATTACCGTCTTGTCATGGGCAAATAATATTAGGAATGCGGGTATACGGACCTCTATAATGGTAGCCCGTCTTTTTAATAATAAAATTGTCATATAGCTCATAGCACAGCAGAGTGACCACCGAAGAGGAAGAAAGAAAAAGAGAGGCGTCTAACTTAATTCTAGTAAAGAGTAAAGCCGACACACACAGGTGCAGGAAAAGCGGGAAAGTATCTGGGACGGTTTTTTTGTAACATTTGTATGGAACCTGTTGCACAAAAAGCTATCGCACAGTACAAACACGGATGTTGAAAAAAAATCGTCTCGGATAGCGTTTTCCGCCCCTGTGAGTTTTGACCTTATACTGAGATGGTTCTTTTTGGTATTCCCTTCCGACAATAAGTATTTCGTGGAGAAATTGGTACTTAATAAAATACTTAGAATAAAATAAACGTAAATGATTTTAAATTTAAATATTGTCGGACAAATTACACAGCGCCATCCAGCCCCAAAGTAAGCGAAGCTTGTGTTATGGGTACTAGACTACTGATAAACATACGTAAATACATTTTTTTTTTGTAAATACATACTTATTATACATAGAAAATATCCAGACCAAGACAAACAGACATGTTCATGCACACAAATGTTTGTACTGTGTGGGAATCGAACCCACGAGCGTTGGTGTCAAAGTAGCGTAACAGCGTGTTCCACCACTGCGCCACCGAGCTCGTCCATAATAAGTAATGATAGCGTTAGATATTACAGCATACAACATAAAATGTGGGAATTGTCGATTATTTACAAGTTTCGCGGGATCACACGACGACTTTGGATTGTCGGGCGCTCTCAATCAACTGAGGAATTGTGATCCCAGGACTATAAGTGATTTTTAGTGCCCAGTCAGTTCGTCTAGCTTTGACGAGCTCGGTGACTCAGTAGTGAATGACGCGACTTTGACACCAACGCTCGTGGGTTCGGTTCCCACACAAGGCAAACATTTGTGTGCATGAACATGTCTGTTTGTCTTGGTTTGGATGTTTTAAGAGAGGTAGAGCGCATCAAAGCAGCCCGTCTGAGGAAGTACCTCCACCTCACAGAAAACCGCAGCGAAAATAACAACTCCCTAGAGGGTTGTTGTGTTCCTGAGTGTGAGTGAGGTCACCAGTAAGCTCCCAAGGACTTGCTGTGTAAGCAGTAGAGGAGGCATCGCGCGAGTGACACTTAATATATCGCAAGCGTAAATAGACTACGGTACCCGCTTTACATCAGGTGGGCCGTACGCTTGTATGCCTCCCGACGTAGTATATAAAAAAAATATCTACCAACACACAAAACGGCGGATTTGAAAAATATTTTTATAAGCCGAGGAAAAAGAAAGAAAGTAAGGAAAAGCAGCTATCCAGCTAGTAGTTATACATGATGAGCCGGTCTAGTGACCAACAGGACCCAGTTCAAATCCTGGCGTGTACCACTCAATTCGTGTTTTCAGATTTATGTACATATTTGTAATTATCACTAGCTCGGTGGCGACAGATAACATCGTGAGTCCAAGAACATATATTTGTAAAGACTAGTGACAGCAGTCTCTTCATGTAAAGATCAGTATCCTCAACAAATCCTTAGGCGGGATAAAACTAAGAAGAGGAGTTCGTCTAGTAGTAAATTTATAAGTTAGAACATCTATTTCATTCATTATAAAGGCGATGATAGACAAATTGAAATTGTTCTTGCTACATACTACAAATACTATTATTTCTCTATAGAATAAAAGTATTCCTTGCTGGCACAGATTATAAAGCAAATCGTTTTGTTTTATAATCTGAGCCTGCAGGAATCTTTTTATTTTAATCCATCCCTAAAACAATAGAGAGTTAATCATCGGAACACGATGAAGTCTCTGGAATCTGGATGATACGAGAATCTAGAGTGAAAAAATGCTATGTTTTGAATACCTATATGTTTCAATATTAGATGACATGGGAATAAATGTGGCCAAGTATTTTTTGGTACAATTATATCATACTTAATTCGTTTCTTCTACATATGCTACTATAGCAAATAAAAATGATCGACTTTCCAGGTACCACTGATTGTCTGAACTTTTGAGCCAAATATACATATATTTTTTTTCTTATTCGTCAAAGTAAGGGATGGACAAATCAAAAATATATATCAATGTATATAGAAATCGATATTTTTTTAAATATCGATATACGTACAATAAAAAATATCGATATATCGATATTTTTTCCAGGAGGACATAGTAATACTTATTAAAAATTGTCCGCTGTTGCATACATGTGTCGTATGTACAGAAGTCTTAAAAATAATTCGATACTCTGAAATAAATATCGAATATCGATAGTTCGAGAATAAATATATCGACGATATATATCGATTATTTTTTTCAAAAAATATCCATATTTTGATATATCGATATTTTTTACCCAAGCCTAGTCAAAGTTGTATAATTTTCATAGATTGCGCTACAGCCTGTGAAGTTATACGCATTTAGCTGCAACTGTAACTATTTTTGTTAATCATTTTTTTTCATTTTTTTTTTCAGCGGCCTGTACGATCCGGTCCTGGACGAATACGAGCCAATTTACGAGCCGATAGACCAGGACGGTTTCGACCAACCATCTCAACCAACTGAGGTACTCGACACATTTCAAATACAGCAATTCCTAGACCCACAGTCGAACATTTGCGAAGCACCTAAAGAACTTAAAACTGATATTTATGACCTGTCTGAAAGATCCTTAACTGCATCTCCTTTTATTCCTCAAACAAAACCGTACAGGCCGTTTTCTACAGATCCTCTGGACATACCTGCTTTAGAAGACCCTATTATACTGAATCCTAATTACCACGATGAGTTCAGGAAAACTGTACAAGATGATGTGGATTATGAAGTATTGGGTCTAGGATCTAATTTAAATGATGAATTGAAGTTTAAATTACCAATTTCTCAGCAATATGATCCCGAATGGCAAAAGAAAGAGGCGGAAAAAATATCCGTAGAAAAGAAAGTTACAATAGCTGAAGTCACAATAAATGAAAAAGTAGAATCTAAAGTTGACAAATATGCCTATAAACAGAAAGAAGAAGAGGTTAAACAAGATACAGAGTTCATGAAGAAACTGAAACAAGAAATAGATTTAGATAAGATTGAAATGACTGCAAGTAGTATTGTAGATGAGAGTATTGTAAAAGCTATGAGTGTTGCTGAAGAAATAAAAAAAGAAATCGATGTGGAACTTCACGAAGATGTTACTACGTCGGACGTTAAAAAATTAAAACCTGTTGGAGAGGTAATGGATATGTCTTCAAATATGAGTTCTATGGCTTCAGAATTGAAGTCAGAAAACGTGCGGTTAAGTTCTGAAATAAAGGAAAAATCTGATATTTGCAATGAACCATGTGTTGTAATAGCTGAAGACGTTAAAATAAATCAAATAACTAAGAATTCTATAGCAATTACTCAACAAAAAATGAGCATAACTGATGCAAAATCGACAAAAGAAATTGAAAAAGCTGCGAGACTTGATGATCAAATTATTGATGAACGAAGAAGTTCTAATAAAAAAGAGGTTGCAGAAGTTATTGAGAAGGGAAATGTCAGGAAAAAATCTATTATTTTTGACCAAGAAAAGGTTACCAGCGACAAGAAGACAGAGTTCCAAAATTTGAAGGCTGCCGAAGAGCATACAGCTGTAACTGAGAAACTTCAAACTACTATGGATGATAATAAGAATGATACACATCAAAAAAATGTAAGGCAAGTTGAGTCAAAGAAAACCGCGGAAGTTAAAAATAGTAAAGCCAGATCCACTTATAAAACCCAAGCAGAACAAAAATCCTACATGTTTGGCTTACAAACTATACCTAATATTAGAGGAACTCTTCACTCTTCTTGTCATTATAACTTGTTGTTAAAAACATTTTTCATACATTTAACTGATGTGATGGTTGCTTTGTCCAGATTTATTTTATCAGAACCTGTGTTTTCTAAGTCAGAAGGAAGTAATGAAATAAAACAAGATTTAATTTTAAAAAACGAAATGAGTGAATCTGTAAATACCCATGAAACGAATATTGATAATGAAATGATTGCAGAAAAGGTAGAAAACAAAGTTGCTAGAACATATACTGAGCATAATGACGTCGAAAAACACAAGAATAAAATAATTCAGAAAAAGACAATTGAGGAAACAGGACATGAAAACAATGAAATTAGAACTAAAGAAGATATAAAAAAAGAAGTAAAAAGTGAAATCAAAATTAAAGAAAACGTCATACAAAAGAAAGAGTCTGAAGCAGAAGCAATGAAAGCAATTAATAAAGAAAGCAGAGAGGCGGCAACAAATAATTATGACGATAACTTAACCGTACAATATAAACGACCCCTATCAGGTTTAGAAATGGCACAACTTAGTGAAAAGAAATCTGAAGAATTAACTGGAAAAATGGATGCAGTGATATCGGAGTTTGAAAGTAAGACTGGAATAGAAGAGACTTTAGAAGTAAAGGAACGCCGAAGAAGGTCGAGGAGCCGCAGTCAAGTTCGAGAACAAATGATAAATGAGAATGATCGTTTAGAGAGGCTATCAAAAACAGAAAGCTTGACATCCCAAGAAATAACTGAACTGAACATGTCAAAGAAAGAATTTAGTAATATTATAGAATCTGTTGCAAGAAAAAAGAGCGAACAGGAAGGTACATTGGAAACAATAACTACGGAGCCGACCGGCAAGCAAATGTACGTAGCTATTGTAGAATCTCATGTTTTTACTAATAAAGATGCTATATTTGAAGAGCATACAACAGACATATCAGAATCGGCAATTTCTGTTGAAAGCGCCAAATCTGTAAATATAGCTATGGAATCTAACGAGGCAGTGAACTCTGAAAACGTAACTATGAAACGATCGGAAATTAAAGAAGAACAATCGAATGTTACTGTAGAGGAATCACAAGTTGTGGCCACAAAACATGAAACCGTTATTCAACAAATTGAACAAGTGAATGAAGAAGCAAATGAACAAATTAATTTCAAAACGGTAACTGAAATTGATGTAAACGCTACTCAAGAAGCTGTTGTACAGCAAATAATAGAACCTATCAGTGATGTTCAAGAGGTTGTAGAACTAGACTTACGTAAAGATATTCAGAAGGTATCTCTTAAAGAGGAAAGTTTTGAAGTTGCTAAGAAAGAAAGTGCGCAAATAAAAGAAATTGTTAACGAAAGTAGCACAAATGAATATGACGCTGTTGAAATTAGAGACGCATATGTCGAATTTACTTCCACAAAAGAGGGAATGTATTTTGAAAAGGAAACTAAAGTTGATATGAAATCTACTCAAGAAGTTGTTGCACAGGAAGTAATAGAACCTGTCATTGAAGTTCAAAAGTTTGTTGAAGTAGATATTTGTAAAGATGTTGAAGAGATATCTGGTGAAGCAAGTGATAAAACGCAGGACATTATAAAACAAAGTAGTGAAGATAAATGCGGTGTTACTGAAGTTAGTGAATCAAATGTTGAATTAATATCGCTAAAAGAAAATGAAATAAAACTTGTGAAAGAACAGATTATGGATTTAGACGTGACCGCAGAAATAAAACTTGAAAAGCCCCTAATCATAAATACAGAACCGGAGAACGAGTCAGCTGCATTGAAAATAGTAAAGGAACAATTGATAGAAATACAACCTTCACCAGAAATCTTAGAATCAGAGCAAACTAAAGTACTTCAGATTGAGGAAGCAGTTGACCTATCGAAAGTTCTCGTAGCTGAATCTATTAGCAAATTCGTAGATATATCCGAATCAAATTCATTGGATTCATTTATGGATATTCAAAACAAAACAATAGCTCAGGAATCTTGTTTCACAGCAAAATGTATGGTACAGGAATCATCATTCACAGCACAAGAGTCTTCTTTTACAGCAAAATCTATAGAGGAAAAGTCTAATTTTAAAAACTTAACGTTACGCACGGATTTAGTGGAGGGAAAAACTTTGGAAAGACAATCATCATCACAAAGCGATGAAAATAACAACCTCGATACACCAACACCCACTATTGTTTCTCCTACTCCTGTAACAGATGAATATGTATTTAAACTTCTGATACCCTTACCTAAAAACATTCCCCCCGTCCCCCGCGATCCATCTCCTGAAGTTGATGAAGATCCTAATATAGTTAAAAAGAAGTTGGTGCCGCATATCGAAACTACGTTAGAATCGCCTATTATATATGATCCACCTCTACCTACCCCGCCTGTGGGTAAGGTTCAGTCTCCCGTTTATACAAAGCCAGGATTGAAGGGAGGTTCTGAAAGAGTGTATATTAAGGTAAGTACGCATTAAAAATAAGCATGCCGCTAGGTCCAAATCATTGGTGGGCCCAGCACTAATACTTTCTATTTACCAAGCACGCTATTAGGAAGAAACAGATTCAGACTAGTGCACGTATTCGTATACTAACAAAGATGGTGGCGTAAGAACCAAAACGGTCGTTTAGAAATATTGAACTTTCTTGGGAAAGGGAAGTATAAAAATCGGCAATGTATTGAAAAAATACTCAATATTATGTACTTCCGAATAACTTGTACAATTATTGGACAACTATGTTGAATTTTAAACTGATTTAGAAACACGGACCTTTTTATACTGATAATTTCCAAACCAATGATATTTTAATCATTCTGATTGGCAATGTTAGATTAGGGCACAACAAACCAATGTGACCCTAACTTTCAGGAAATAATAAAACTGTAGATAGCCAGATAGATAGAATACACTTTATTTGCATAATAAAGAATTTAAGGAAATACATTCAAAAAGGTTCTTACAGTTAGGGAAATATACTATGCAACAAATATATATAAAGCTATTGAAGTAATTACTGTTTAACATTTGTGTGAAAATATAATATTTTGCATTTGTACAGCTAAGAGCTGATCACGATTAACACTCGAAATACGATTGTAACTCTTATCACGAACGACATAAGAACGGTACAAAGGTCAAAGTGTAAAGCTTAAGCTGCACTTAGCTGTACTTAAACGTGATATGTCAAGCGTAACAAAAATATATTTCTCACTTTAAATGAGAAGATACCATTTGCTTTCTATTAAAAATTGTATATTGGGGCTTAAATGGATCACTATCATCAAAGCGAAACCTGTTCCATATAATATTACTATATACATACTAATAATTTTGTGGTTGTGACATATTATGCCATAGTTGTTTACAGAAAAAAGTTTAAATACCCATTCGGTAAGTTAAAATGTGTTTTGTTCATTATTACCTATATTGTACGCCAGGCGTTATTTATCGCCAAGAGAAAGAGCAGAGAATAGTTGCAGTTTATAATTTTTTTTCCGTTCATGCAAGCCACAGATCTATACAAAAAATATACTAAGAGTAGAGCACTTCACTTAAGATTTAAATAAACATAAGTTGGTAAAGGTACACTTCGAAAGTTAAAATGTACATGCTAAGTAAGTAGGTAAAAGTAGCGTTTTTAAACATTGTACCACCGAGCTCGTCAAAATGTCTCCATCAAACTCGCAGTTGCATGTATTTTAAAAAAGAATTATTTAATAATCCTCTTACTTGAAGCTTTCTGTTTGCTTCCTCTAAAATTCCTCTAATTTAGCACGTCTACTTGCGTCTGTTTGTTATCATATATAACATATATTATTAGGTCATCCTTCGTCACTTGTATCTCGTTATAATAAATGTATAAATCATTGTATGAGGCTTAGTATGAGTTGTTTATCATGACCAAATCGTTGTCTTATACGAAAAAGTGACATCAAATGCGTGATGTCTAAAAAATAATTCATCAAACGTGCATAATAAGAACAATGAATATTAAAAATACCGACGCTGCATAATCTGCAAAGAACTTAGCGTCAAGATATAGGATAGATAGATATGAATAATATATTAATAGCTTCGAAGGTAAATTATGTAATTCAGATAGTCATCTTTCGGCACTCTGCCCAAAGTACTATGCTCATGTTAAATCCGAATTGTTTTAGTTATGCGTAGCGCAAGGAACCCGTGTAAAAAAATAACTAATTAATATTTTAACATTCTAAACAGGAGGAAATATTAGAAATTGGGAGAAAATCGTCGCTACTGGCATCAGCGATAGATGAAACAATAAAAAGTATAGAAGAATATAAAGAGCAAGTTGGTATGGAAATAAACAAGGAAGTGCGAGAATCAAAAATGGAATATAGTTCATTAAAAACAGAACAGAGCTTTTCTAAAAAAGAATCTAGTGCAGAATTGAAACAAACGTATGTTTCAAGGTCGAAGATTGAAGGCGAAGATGAATGGTCTAAAGTTGATGAACAAGTTGCCGAAAATAACAAATGTCTTGCCGAAATTTCAAGAACTACTGTTGAAAATGTAGGCGATAGCGAAGTAAGTAGTGCCGCAAATAATATTGATGAGACTGTTTCTGAATCAATGGTGGAAATTTCCGAAATGAAGGACAGAGAATTAAGTGATAGTAAGAAATGGTCAGTAGATATTAAAGAAATGAACACCGAACTAGAGCCTGAAATTAATATACGTCCCAAAACCGAAATTTCTGAAGAGCCTACCGAAGAAACAGTAGTAATTTCCAAAATGAAGAACGGAGAAATAAGCGAAAGTAAGAAATTGTCAGCAGATATTAAAAAGGTAAATATTCAACTAGAACCTGAAATCAATGTAGGTTCTAAAACAGATATTTCAGAAGAAAGAGTTGAGAGTCTAAAACTCAGCAGGAAATCAAATGAGAATATATCAGAAAACAATCAAGGAGTTAGCGATATCAATGGGAATTCAGAAATGTGCAACATGTATATTGAAAATATGAACAATTCTGTTGTGAAATTAGAAGTATCAGAACAAACTGAAGTAAATGGGTTTGAAAGAGATATTAAAACTGATAATGCAACAGTAATTGAAGATAAAGCAGATCCACTGCTAGGATACAGACCTGTAAAATTCAATCCTGACGAATTCACTAAATATTCTAGACCGCAAGCTGTAGAGGTTACTATTGTAAGTACCATACTGTGTTACTATTCTATCCTTGCCCAATTGCGATATTCGAATTAATTAAAATTTGAGGAACAAATATCAATTTGTATGCATATAGCCCTAAAATTCGTCAATACCTATATAAAAAAGCCGTTACGTGCGAGTCCGACTCACACACCGAGGGTTCAGTAAAAAATATTTTCGCATAGATTTTTTTTGTGATATAACTACAAATTTTCGGATTTTTTCCTTTACTTGTGCTACATGATATTGCTTCTTACCAAATTTCATGATTCAAGGTCAACCGGAAGGACGCTATAGGTTTTGTTTCCGTTGCGAGTGTCAAAATATGCGGCAAAAACGACCGTATCTTTTAATTGCGTTGACTAGACGTTTGATTTTTGTCACTGAGTATTTGGATGGCACCACCCGTTCTTGAGAAATAGGGTCTTGATAGACGGACAGACAGACAGACGAAGAACAAAGTGATACTATAAAGGTTCCGTTTTTCCTTTTGAGGTACGGAATCCTAAAAAGACAATTGGTTTGCATTCAGATGATAAAAAGGTGCTCAACTCTTTTTCTTCTTGCTAGCGTTATTCCATTTTATTATTGTATTTTGTATTGGCGGGATCCGCTGCTGAAAGCTAAGAATTAGGCGAAGATATTGATTTTGACATGAAGTGACTGCCGCCGTCAGACCTCCTCGACCCACGGAGCATATCAGACCTTCCTTAGATTAGGACACACGTCTGTAGAAATATAATTTCTTGGACGTTTCCTTACGATGTTTTGTCACACCACCGAGCAAGTGATAACAAATATATATATACATCAAAAAACATGCAATTAGTGATACTTGTCCTCGCCAGGACTCGAATCAGGGATCGTCGGTTAACAGGCTGGTTCTTTATCCATGGGGCTATGATTGATGTATTTACCATTCATAATTTTTGCCTATTTTCTATTAGATAATTTAGAATTAGCTTTCATGATCATCTAAATAGCGTAGTCAAAATAATCTTGTCAATAGTCTACATTCTCTTTTCTGCGCTTAAATTTTCTGAATATATGTTCGAAATTTTGTTCTATTCTATAGTGTACGTATCCTCCTCTCCCCCCCCCCCCCCCCCCCCCCTTGCATAACGATATTAATTATTTTTTAATTATAATATCCACACAGCAAGGAGAAAAAACAGGCAGAGCGTACGTGACTCCAACTGGCCAGTTGATAGGTACTGTACAAGGCATTGTTGATGGCTTAGAAGAAGCAACGGTGGATGAAGACATTGCAAGTACGTATAAAGAAAGATACATTTTTTTTTTAATTCTTCATAAAACTTATAATATCAATGATTAGTCCGCACCACAAAAGCCGCGTAGGGCTTATCTGAGTGACGGTTGGTCGTTCAGGGTACAATCATCGCAAAATTATAAAAACTTTGAAATAATGTGTATTAAGCACTTTGAAATATTGAATATGATATAAAAAGTAATGTGTTGGGGAGATTTGAAAAATCTGTAATCACTGAGATGAATGAATTAATGAGTGATATAGTGATACCTGAGTAATAAATTTATAATAAGAACATAGGTTTCGCATAGGTAAAATCATAGATTCAGATACCGGTTATAACGAGTTTTGAAGGAACCATTTTGTGTGGATACAGGAATTTAAGTAACTATAACTAACAATTCATAGGCATGTAACTTATTTTTAAAACTAATAAATATTTTTAATTCTCGTTTTTCTTATTGCAGAAGAATTAGGTAAACCTGGAATGACAGAGGAAAAAATAGCAGAGCTTATATCCGGGGAATCAGAAATGCTAAGAGAGGCACACGTTATGGGGTAAGTAGCCTAAACTACTGAGAACCAGCTGGACGATTCAATTTGTGACACGAGAAGGAACTTCAGATAAATTAAACCTATTTATCTACAGGCCTCTGGAATTTGTTTGATTTGTGTTTTCCATAAGAATCAAAGTCATAATAAGCTATAGAACCCCTTATTTTTTATCTATCTATCTATAAAATAGAGATATATAATATCTCGGTTCTCTCTGCCTAACCCGCAAGGAATTTGTCGTGAAGTTATACATAGATAGATTACTTATTATCAATTTTTGTTATACATATTTGTATGTTTATGAATTTATTAGCTTTTACGCTCATGATACAAACCCACATAAAGCTTATAAACTCATCCCCAACATCCATATTTGAGTAGTATATTTCATTCATTGCAATTTAATCAGCTCGGTTCACGAAACATTTTCAACCATTTTGTAAAATATTGGCAACTTTCACAAACATTCATAATCAAGCACACGCTTCAATCTTAATCAATATTCATATTATTTCAATCATATCATACACGAACTGCCGCTAAAGTAAGCAAGTTGACGGATTAATTGACGTCGCACTCAGAAAGTTTAATAATGATTCTATATTTTAATCTCCGCTAACGTCTGAGTCCTACGAACTCCTAATGGAAAAGAATTAGATTTTACCCATAATAATGTGATCATCTTTCAAGTAATTTTTAAAATATGTTTATGGATAATAGGTATATAGTTCGAGTACCATTTTCAAATAATTAAAGCTAAATTACAATTCGAAGTAGCCTATATTTTCAAATTGGCTACTATTTACGATTACTCTATCATCACGAAATTATCAATTGAGGGTAGGCATCTAGAGAACCTAGGGAATATAAATTCACAGGCTATTTGATCTGAACTTACTTTGTATGCTTCCGCTGCCGAAAAGTTTCGCTACCATCGGCCGACACCCACCCACTACCGTTAGTAGATGCACCGTTAGTAGCTTGTTATTCTAATGACTAACATTTATAGCACCTGAGGATGCCTCGTGGAGAGGTGAAACACGTGTCGCAGGGACGACCGTATCAGCCAGGACAGCAACCGTGACGGGTGCATGCGGTTCATATTTCTGACGGCAGACATTCGCAGAGACGACCGCAGCAGCCGTGGCAGAAACCGCCAAAGAAACCATGGCAGCAACGGCTTGCATCTAACGGTAGTTAGTGGACGCCTGCCGACGCTATTTCGCATAAACTAATTGGTAGCGGAATAAAACTAAGTAGATCAGAATGCCTGAATACTTTCGCAAAATAATACTCAGTTCTTCACTTCTAATGTAGCATCAAAACGAAATTTTATCCCTTAGTGTAGTCCTGGAGTTAAATATTTTACCACGAAGCTGATCTGATTAGGGTAGTACTCCAAGAGTAAGTTCATGTAGTTTGGGCTCGTTTATTTGTTTCGGTTATACTCGTATTAGTCAGTCCATGCCCATATCGTGTGTTTTTATTTCATATAATAATTATTTCATTTTTCATATGACCATTCTCAACGACTGGACAACACAGAGCTTGTAGGTGTACTTTTGATATTACTAACGATTTTTATATAGGCAAGAATGTTCCGTTCAGATAGATTAGAGGAATGTTTGATGTGTACATAGTTTCTGTGCGATCTCATATCCTGTCAGTGACATTCCTTTTGAAGAAACTTTTTCTCAAGGTTTACCTCACTCTTATTATCTTTAACATTACATCTCAAACTTTTCCAGTCATTCTCTTTCTCCATAATCTAAATCTGACAAAGCATATGTAGCAATATTTGACATTCTTAGCAATGGTTCCTCGTTGACCTTTTTAGAAATCATTACAGTTAAAGTCTTTTTTTCTACGTGTAAATTTGTTAGTTACATAAGATAAAGATAAAAGATAAGATAAAAATTATTTATTTGCCATTGGGCCCAAGCGGTCACTTAGACACGTCTTACATTTTTGAAATATAATCTTATTTTATCTATTGTTCTTTTTTTAATCTGATAACATTTCGGAAATGACTATTGGCGAAGAAGAAATGCCGAAAGAAATTTGCCAATATAGGTCACTTTTAAAATTGCCTATTATATATTATAATAAATTCACATCAGCATATTGGTACAATAATGATATAAAAAGGTTGAATTGTCATTATACAAGAAAAGCCGTCCTAGCAAGCCGATCCATACACAACTTATTTCAACTTGTTTTTCTCTGAAGTTTGAAAACGACTTAAATTTTTTACGGACATACATTATGTTTCCATAAACATACTGAGAAGTAACAGTGAGGATATATATTTATAATGTAGTATTCCTTTGCTTAACATACTTGCCCACGCATTTAAACTTAAATTTCAATTTTAATAAAAAAAGCTGCCGTAGATAACGGTTATAATACGGATTTATAAAGGTACCTGTGATTTGAACTGCAACCCATTCGTTGTAATACGGTAATGTCTCCATTACATATATTTCAATTTTTACCGACATAAAACACTAACAAGATTTTTCAAAATGGTTGAAACAGCCTCACCCGAGTCCTGACATCCCACATGACACGATCTACCGACGATTCCAGTGTGGACTTCAAAAAAATTAAACCAATAATAGAGTCCTTGAAGGACTCCGCAGTATTGAAGGCTTTGAACGATGACTTGACTAAAACGAAAGAAGATAAGAAGAAGGAGGAGAGGAAATGGACTACTTTTTTGCAGAAGCCAATGAGGCCAGTACCTAAGGTCAAATTTGGATATTATGGTTACGTTGATCAGGAAGAAGAACATATTGAGGTATGTAGATTAATGTAACAGCAGTAATCATTTTTGTTTGTTATTTTTTTCCTGTCTAATTTAGCGTTATTCTACATATCCGAACCAGCGGAGCATGCCTCTTCTTATCTTAACACCTATACTATCTTCAGGCCAACACTATTTCTTTCATCAGCATTGTAAACATGGTTTTCAAGTGTTTCCCGTAGATTTCAGGTAACGCTTGTATCTCGACTGCGTTTAATCTACTTTCATGCTCTCTCTGTCACACCAGCTGTTGCTTCCATATGTTTGTACCATTGTTACGTAGCTTTGTGATTAGCACCGACTACTGTATAGCCAGCTGTGCCTGCCTCAAGTTTTTGTTGCCATGAAATTTTCCCAACGCCCCATTCATCTATTTTCTGCATTCACTACTCTTTCCACATCAGCAGTGTACCTTCCTAGAAGCGCATTCAAAATATACACTCATATATTTATTTCAACACTACATCACCAACCATATCCTTGCGTTTGTTCTAGTTTCCTCTCTTTCAAATATCGATTTTCTTCGCAGTCAGTCGAAGTCTCGTCTCCTTACAATCGTCTTCCTCATTGTGACTAGTGTCGGTAGTTCAGAAGGTGTAATGCCAGTGACACGGCGTCATTTATATAAAGCCGACAAGTCATGTGTAGTCCTCATTTTGAGTCCTCATTTATGAGGACATTTACTGCACAGTAGATTGCATACCAATCCGGTATCTTCATATATCTCAGAGATCCTTTTGCACAACCCGTAAAAGAAAACTTTCTAAAGAAAATAAGTATAACATCTATGCATCATAGATTTCGCCCTGATTCTTCTCTCAATTATTTTTCCATACGATCAGATATTTAGATTGATCGTGACAGAAAAACCATACTGGCCGTCAGTACTAGTAATGTCTCTGTCGTTTAGATTGATTAGGAATATTTTGGCATGAAACAACGTCCTTATTTTATTACCTTTATTTTTTATTTCCGTATTAATAGCTGATGTTACCATTTCAATAATATTGATCGTGTTACATCAAGATTGTATTGGCTCCATTTCAAGGAATTTATCAAGTACTTTTGTTTGGCATAGTTATAAATTGGAAATATTTTTATTAGTATTTGTTTATCCGTTATATCGTTCGGTAGTGTCGATTTTAGTGTCTAAGGTAGTATTTTATACAGACATAATATCATCTTTAATTGTAAATTTAATCATGCTTTACCATTTAAGTTATTACTTAGTTGATATTGCATCTTATGTACTTGGTGTCGCAAACTTTTTCAAACCCTTTGAGCTCGTTGAGAAACACTTTTTAGTTTATTACTTCACGTCATACTTGTGTCAATTGTTTTTATATACAAAGTACATATTATTAATTACGTAAACTCAATATTTTTTTGAGATAAATATTATGACAAAATAGAATAAATTGAAATTGAGGACGAATTTGAAGCTTTGAACAAGACTCTTCCCAATATATATTGTTAATTTAACTATAATGTTAATTTAACTACCTGTGTAAACCAACGTAAAAATTTCAAAAGAATAAGCGTACAGTCTTAAGTTACTCAGTAGAATGAAGCAATTTAAGACAATTTTTTTTTGTCAATCTTGATTAAATCGAAGAATATATAAATAGAAAGAGGGATACATTGAATAAAACCTAAGACAATACTAAGAAAGGTATATTTTAATTTGATTTCAAAATATTTGTGAAAATAATAATTTCATTTATTTTCTTTAACAATAATTTCAGCTTGTTTGTATATAGATATTTAAAAGTTAAAGAAATGTTAAGATACCATACCATTTTTTACACTACTAGTCAGTTTCTGCCCTGCTTTTTTTTTAATTCACTTCAAAAGCATAACCTTCCGTATGATTACATGATTTTAGACTATAATGGAATATTTTACGTTCTCAAAAACATTAAACAATTTAAATTTCACCTTTCAAGTATGCTTTTTGTCCCATGTCACGCCGTAACACAGTACCCTAAATTATAATGCCACATAATGCCATGCTTATTTATATGCTATTTTGTTTCAGACACCGTATAAAGTGAAAATTGTGAAACAACCAAAACCTAAAGTGGCTCCAGATTATAAACCAGAGGTAAATTTATAAAAGTGGAAGTAATCTTAAAAAACCTGTATTTTTATTTTAATATTGTAGGAGTATGTTTTTAATTACCTAATTTTAATTTTATTAATTTCATTAGCCATTTAATATTTTCCTCATATTTATGATTAAAAATTCCTATGCCTAAACAGCATTAATTATTAAATATTTGGTATTTATTTTTGGCAGAAGTTGATAATTTTATTTGTAATTTAAATAGTTGTAAGCTATTCATAATAATATTCTTCAATAAATAAACATGGACACGAAATAATAGTTTTACTACACTTTATGAGTTTCGTAAGTGAAATATGGCAATATTTCTGATAATAATATTTTTAAAATTAATTTCACATACATAAAAATATCTAAATGAAGCAGTAGTAGCCCAGCGGATAAAGTACCGGCCTTGTGACCAACAAGTCCGCGGTTCGAATCCTGGCATGTTCCACTAAATTCATGTTTTCGTATTTATGTACATATTTGTTATTGTCATTTGCTGCGGCGGTGAAGGAAAACATCGTGAGGAAACCCACACGTCCAACAAATTATATCTCGATAGACGTGTGACCTTATCTAAAGTAGGTCTGTTTTCCCTCTGGGTTATGGAGGGCTGGCGGTAATCGCTAAATATCAGTATCTTCACCAAATCCTTAGGCTTAGGTAGCGGACCTCGCCAATAATAATGGATTGGAAACGAGATAACGCTAAGAAGAAGATACATTAAAATATCTAATAATTGTTTTATATGAATTTAATATACCTATAACATTTATTAGACATTTTAATGTAATCAAAAACTGCTTATTGGTTTATTCATCCACTTCGATTGTGTTCAGAGTCTCTTTTGCAATACCGTTCAAACGGTTCTCTTACTTCTCTTTTCTTTCTCTTTTCTACTCTCTCCCCTGTTAGGTAGCTTTAAGAACTTCTTCTTTTCCATCTAACTTTAATTCATAATTTCAATAGTATTGAGTTTAAAAAAATTGAACAAAAAAAATAACCGACTCCATCAGAACTGAATTTTATGATATGAAAAAAAAATGGGACCAATCTGAAAGTATAAAAAAAAGAAACAAAACAATTTTTTTTCAAATCGGTTTATTAATGACTGATTTATGAAGTATTTTTTTTAACCTGACTATGTATTTGGCCCCTGTGGGCCGTGACTACGTCACCGGATGGGACGTTATGAAGTAACAAACATTAAAAAAAAATACAGCCAAATTGAGAACCTCCTTCTCCTTATTTGGAGTCGGTTAATTACTTTTCATATACAATATGGTTATTCCTTCCTCAGCAGCAGATTATCTAAACGCCTAAAATAAAATTACGTCAGTATCGTGTAAAAAGAAATGGCCTACAAACTTCCTACTCGCTTATCCCCTTCTGTGTGAGATAGAGTTTTAAGAGGGTGCACACAGCTAAGTGGCGCCCTCATTTTGTTTTTATTAATAACGCTGTATTTAAGACCAATTCCAAAAAAAACGCTCTATAGGGCACTGAAGAACCATATTTATGTTTTTTGAGACATATACTGTTTTTATTATTTATGTAGAATTAGTCATACTTTTGATTATTGCTGTAAGTGGCCACAATAAGCAATAATTAAAATTTTGGTTACTTGTCATAGATAATAAATACAAGATATGTTTCAAAAAAACGTAAATATGGTTCTTCAGTGCACTATAGAGCCTTTTTTTTGGAATTGGTCTTAAATACAGCGTTATTAATAAAAACAAAATAAGTGCGCCACTTAGCTGTGTGAACAATGCTTGATGTTAATCTTCACCAACTTCTGACCTTTATTGGTTCGTATCGGCTATGACGAGTTCGACAGAATATATTGACGTTGCCTTTTAGAAGGTCCACAAGTAAAAATACGCACGCGTCTCTTACTCTAATTTGTATTTGCGAGTAGGAATTGCCAAACCGAATTCAATCTTAACGTTATTAAATATTCAATGTTAACATTAATTCTCATGACATTATTGCAATTGGTTGTACTGAACTCACTGTTAAATTAATTACATTTTATAATTTTTCTAAATATTTGTATGCTATACATGGCAAAACATAGCGATCTACTCCTGTCTATAAGTAACATCTGAATTGCTGTACCTATGTTTAACAAATAAATGTTTGATTGATTGATAAATATTAACATTTTTAATGTTTTGAAGTGATAACTTCTTATGGGAGGGTAAACTGTTTCGTTGCGTAACGCGTTACGGCGCCAGTCTGTCTGGCTTTCCTTTCTTTCACGCATACGGCAGCGGATTAGTTTAAGTTATCACTTCTGTCGGGCGTCCCGAGACGCATACGTTATTTTTTTTGTAACAAAGCATTGATAACGGCCTTGTAGAACGGTATTGTAGAAAATGCCATTCCAATGTAGAAAGTTTTATTTTTTTATGATACTAGATTGGCAAACAAGCATGTGGCTCGCATTAGATGGTAAGCGGTCACCGCAGCTTATTTGATGCTTGCAACACCACGGGGATGTTACTCGCTCGCTGCCAATCTTGTGATCTAAGGATGTTTCGTCACAGTACCCAGTAATTTCTCTGCCATATCTCACCCTGTAAACACAACACAGCTATATAAATGTAGCTGCTTGGCGGTAGAAATAAAACTTTTGTACAAAGTCTCCCTCTGGTCAAAAGTTAATGGTATTTTGTAATGTTGAACTTATTCTAATATCGTGAGGTTAAGCGGAATGCGCCTCCATCGGTTGGTTTGTACGTATGTATGCACGTGCGTGTGTGTGTGTGCTTCCTGCGGGCCGTTCATAAATGATTTTGATATTTTTTGTATTTAATATTGTAGTAATTTTAGTAATGGTATTGGTTAGGCACATAGTTTAAATTTTACTAGTAAATAACAGCAAGCTGTGTAGGCAGAGCTGATATTTTTTAAATTTAAAAAATATTTAAATATTTTATTTTTAATTTTTAAAAAATTTATGGAACCCTGTACGACATCTAGCGACGAGTGCTGTTACTTTTTCTGTTGATGGGAGTGCAGTGCAGACTCTGCACTGCAGAGTGGCCGGCCATACTTTTTCCCATATGTTTTTTTTTATAATTGGAACGATTTTGGACCGTTCTTCCTCACCAACGAACATTTAAATTTCAAATTAAAGGATACAAAACTACAATATGTTAGCTATTAGTGTGTCGATTTTGGAGTTTCTCACTATCACCGTCTAAACGCTAGCTGGATGACATCAGTCTAACCCAAACGGCAATTTTGAGGGTAATGTGGCTCTGTTGGCTATCGCAGCTCTGCCAATGAACAATTATTTGAATTAATTTGCCTATTTATATATTACGGCATTTGAATTAAAGTCATGAGACCTCTAAGCTGAATAAACGTATGAGCGTTTGCTTTGTATTGAAATGTGCCGTTTTAGAAACGTTCCATCTACAGCACTACTCTACGCTGCTTTGTGAAAGTACTCGGGACTCGTGTATTTCGATTCCGACTTGTTTTTTTTAAATAATATTTCGCTTATGAAACTTTATGCTGAAGGTTCTAAACTTCACTCTACACTTTATTTCACTCATTTCATTATTATTACGTACTTACATTACATTCACGCATATCGACAGGTACATATACATTTTAGCATTTCATATTAAATGCTAATAAGCTAACGCAGCAGTTCCTCACTAATCTTGTGTAACCTTACTCACTCACGAAACACAATCTTTTATTAAATTGTTATTTGGCAGTGGTCTTCTGTAAATAGGTTATACTTTTTTAGTGTTCCGTACCCAAAAGGTAAAACGGAACCCTATTGCTGAGGCTCCGCTGTCCGTCCGTCCGTCCGTCTGTCACCAGGCTGTATCTCATGAACCGTGATAGTTAGACAGTTGAAATTTTCACAGATGATGTATTTCTGTTGCCGCTATAACAACAAATACTAAAAAATAGAATAAAATAAATATTTAAGGGGGCTCCCATACAACAAACGTGATTTTTTTACTCATTTTTGCTCGATATTGATAACGGCAACAGGTAGACGCTTGAAATATTCACATAATATTTAGTTATATATTTACTATAAGAATAAATAATTAAATTAAAATAAAACAAATATTTAAGGGGGCTCCCATACAACAAACGTGTTTTTTTTTTTGCCGTTTTTATAGATAATGGTACGGAACCCTTCGTGCGCGAGTCCGACTCGCACTTGGCCGATTTTTTCTCTTCATTTTTTTTATACAACGTCGGGAGGCATACAAGCATACGGTCCATCTGATTTAAAGCAGTTACCGTAGCCTATTAACGCTTGTAACATATATCACTCTTGCTCTCACACGCAGGAACACAACAACCCTCTAGGGAGTTCTTATTTGGCTCCGGTTTTCTGTGAGGTGGAGGTACTTCTCCAGACCGGCTGCTTTGATGCGCCCTACCTCTCTTAAAACACCCAGACCAAGGCAAACAGACATGTTCGTGCACACAAATGTTTGCCTTGTGTGGGAATCGTACCCACGAGCGTTGGTGTCAAAGTAGCGTCATTCACGACTGAGCCACCGAGCTCGTCATATTCGTCGTACTATTTCAGTAGGACAGTAGAAGTTCATCCGAGCCTCGATTGCTAAACGGAAGGATGACCGTGCTTTTGTTTATTTCGTTCTAAATATGCTTACAAAAGACCGCATTCAAGTAACAATCCCCTGTATATATATTTGGTCCTGTGAATGAGAAAGGTTACCAAGAAGCTTATATAAATATGTAACGCATCAGTGATACAAAACTATAGTTTACGCAAGCGTTTTACATCAGTGAGGTTATATGCACGTTTATCACTTGTACACATGTATCACTCTTTCACCATCACTGCACAATCTATAAATACACATTTTCCACTTCATCCACATGTCAGCATATTGTCCATTTTCCCACAGAATTTCGACACTGGTCCTCTTCCGTGGGAAGAAAGGGCTTTGAATGAGCCACCGCCTGCTCCCATTGAAGCAGAGGAGCCCATACTAGTGCCAGAAGAACTGCCGGAGTTTATAGAGGCAGTAGACCCACTGCCAGAGAGCGAAGTCCCAGATCTTGAAGAAACTGGTAAGATAATAATAATATCTAATAAATTGCTAATAATCCTAATATCGTGCTGGTAGACCGTTTAGAACGAAAGGCATTTCTTGTTGATGTCACCGTCTCTTGTGATGACAACCTCGTGAAGGCTGAGAAAGACAAGTTTTCAAAATATTTGGACTTAGCTCAGGAGGTTACCGCCATGTGGGACGTTGATTCAACAACAATTGTCCCGATAGTCGTGTCCGTCAATGGTCTAATAGCAACAAGTCTCGACCAACACCTCCGAAGACTTTTGCTAGGTCACTGGGTCAAGAGCCGGATACAACTTTGGGAACCGGTTGCAATTTTGGGAACTGCACGTATTGTGCGGAGGTTCCTCAGTCTGTCGCCCTGACCACCGACGACGCCTTAGATATATGTCTCATGCCAGTGGTTATTCTTTTTATATGTACGAGTATTTATATTCAAAAAAAAATATTTTTATATATGCATTATAAATATAAATATGTATAAAAAAGGCGAATAAATAAATTAGTGAATAATAATAAATATTCATCTCTCTTCTGCAATAGCCCAGTTCTAATAATACCTCCAGATCTCAGTTTAAAGGTCCACTTTTTTCTGACATATTTCTAATTGTCCCAATACCTGCCGTGACCTGTGTTTGGATATATTGTCCCATTGATATCCCCTGAAACAGGTCACAGCGGCTATAATATATTACATCATTCTTTTCGAAGGGACCTCTAAGAGTTGGATTCATGTCCCCGCGCACACCTATCAAATGACCGGGGAAAACGCCGTGGCTTTATAGAAATATATAATAATAATAAATACTCTTTATTGCACCAACTAAAATTTACAATGTATATTAACTTATGGACTAAAATACAACAGGCGGTCTTCCAGACAACCTTAAGCTGAGAGAGAGAACAATAAAAAAATAATGAAACAGATAGGTGGCGCTGAGTAAATTGTAAATATGGAATAATTATCGAAAGAAGTAATATAATAAGTAGATACTGTAGTTGCATGTACTCGTAGAAGCAGTAATGATCAAGAAAAAGGAAATAGAGGTTAGAGAAAGGGAACGGTTAGGTTGTGTTTAGGGAAAGGTAGTAGTACGTTTTGACTAGAGATTTGAAAAAGATTGAGGAAAGAGATTGAGCGCTTCGAATATTAAACGGCAGAGCATTCCAGAGGCGCACTGTTCGAACTGAAAAAGATTTATCGTAATGGTGTTTTATGACGAGTAAGAAGGGATTGACGTACCTCGTCGTGAGTTGACTGACTGTTACTGTAAAAAGTAAAACGGTCTTTGAGATACCAAGGTGTGGTGGGGAAAAAATAGAATAGACCAGAGACAATAAGTGCAAGTTGCGGCGAAGAGTAATAGGAAGCCACTACAACTGTGGGCGAGATTCGTAAGATCATCTTCTTTTTATAGTCTTTTGATTATACCATGTAATTTTCAAAATTTGTTGAAGACTTAATGATAAACTAATTAGATTACGAAATAAAAACGAATAGAAACGAAACCAGTTGAGAATGCGCAAGCTTGCATTGCCAGAGGAACACCTGGCTCGTCAATTATATAATAATTCAAAATTTATTTTTGTTTTAATTTGTCGGCCATTTTGACTATGTTCCTTAAGAGATAGGAACGGTGTTCCTGAACATTCCTATTCTACTTTTTTATGCTGAATCCGAATCTGAAGTCAAAATTCGAATATTCGAAAAAAAGCGATAGACAAACACACAGACGTTTGTCTGTCGCTTTTTTTCGGTCACAGACAAACATATAGATTTCATATAGGAACGGTGTTCCTGAAAATAAAAAAGTAAACCGACTTTACTGAAGTTATAGTTAACTCTATATGTTTGTCTGTGACCGAAAAAAAGCGACAGACAAACGTCTGTGTGTTTGTCTGTCGCTTTTTTAAATATCGTAAAGATAAAGCGATAACGTGAATAGGTGTCAACTTTATTAATGGCGTTCAGTTTTTATAGGCTAACAGATAATGCTATATAAACTTTTACATTTGCGTTGTGCAGCCGGATTCGGGTTGTCTCGGTCAGTTTCTTTAATATGAGTCCTCGCTACCGATACTAAAGATGATGGTGTGCCACTTAAACCCCCGGAGAATCTCCCTTACCATGTAACAATGTGACTAAACTCAAAATTATAGGTATCTCACTACCGGCTCCAGAACCTTTACAAGAAATAACAGAAGAACTATCATCTACTGTAGATGTTGTAGAAGAACCAGTAGAAGAGACAGAAGAAGTAAAAGAACAAGAAGAGAGAACAGAGGACATTGAGTCAGAAGAAAAACAATCAGAAGACATGGAGAACAGAATAGCTGAGCAGTTAATGAATAGCGTGCAGAATATGGTCGGTAAGTACAAGTATTGAGGAGTCCGATAGCTAATAGCTGAATATGATAGCTGGGCAATATTGTGATAACCTGTTAAGGAATGTCTTTAATTGTATGTATGTATGTATATATATCTTCATGCCAGGTCCCTTGCGGGGTAGGCTGAGGAAACCGAGCGCTCACCACCTTCTGATAAAACACGACCAATTTGGTCATGGTAGGCTAGTCGCGGTCTTCCTCGGCTCCTACATCCTTCCACTTTTGTATTGTATATCTGTTTCGTCATTCTTTCGTTCCGCGTTCTTTCTGCATGTCCAAACTAACGGAACATGCCTTTTCTTATCTTAACACCGTCACTCTCTTTCAGACCAACTCTCTTTCGTACGTCATTATTACGAACGCGGTCAGCAAGCGTTATGCCACAAATTTTGCGCAATGCTGTCATCTCAACTGCATTTATTCTACTTTAATGCTCTCTCTGCCATACCCAGCTCTCACTTCCATAAGTTATCGCTGGGATTAGCAGCGTGTTGTGTACAGCGAGCTGTGCCTTCTGTTTCTGGTAGTTCCAGAGATTGGCGCGTTCAAACATACTCTTCCGCATATATTTCGTATTCCAGCAAATAATTATCTTTGTCCATTGCAAAAACTATTTGTCATCATGCCTCCTCCATCCTGATCAGTTCTTGTACCCAGTTACAGTAGACGTAGCGCTGAAATTCCATGCTAGAAAAATGCAATTTTTTACTTCGGCGTAGGGGCTGAAATTCTGTGTAATACATTAAGCAGAGTAGAGACGTCTTTTAATTATTTTTGGTCGACAAAAATAATAAACCATGAGGCCAGCATAGTTGTCAGTTTTAGATATCTTTTGATTCTAGTGCGATGCCCATGAACGGTTTGTTATAGGTTTGTTCTTTCTTTTGTAACGTAATTAAATTTTACCTTCCAGATCCTAACGCGACTTTGGAACAACAGCTGTCGCAGATGCGCGCTCAGTTGACAGCCCTCGCTCAACTGCCAGAGGTCATTCAGCAGACCCTGAAAATGGTGACGAAGCAGTTGAGCCAACTACAGCAGGTATATTATTAATATATACGAGGCAGCACACGCGTATAGGTAGAGGTGCATACTAACAGCCGAGGCTCGGGCAAGGAGTAGAACCATATTTACAAAGCAGACAATGAAGATGTATATTAGCCAGCTTTCAGGGCTGCATCCAAACAATAACTCTCTGTAGGGTAGTCCAGATGTTCCTGCGATTGATTGATATTACCAGTGACGAGACCTGATGTAACGTTTCGCATCACTTCAACCGCGGCTGTAAAGTCACCCAAGCGATACTCCTTTTATTCGGAATCTTCTTAAAGTATGAGAACCATTTAACATTCCTTGTTTCTCACCTGATGCAATAAAAAATATTAATGAAGTACTTTACATTAGGTGGGTTATTTGTATTCCTCCTAATGTAGATAAAAATGAAATAATGATGGATTACTAAGATCTTGAAATCTTTAAATCTTGGTTTTGATTCTAAACAAAATCTCATTAACTTTCTCCGTTGGCTCCAGGCTCATCTATAATATCTTTGTCTACCTCCTCAGTCCTAGTGCGTTCAACCAGATTTCTACAGTGGACCCGAATTTCGCGATCACTTCTCTTCTCTACTTTCGAAAATGGATCTTGTAATTTTCAGGAGTCAGTTGCCATTGAAGCTAGCCAGCAGTCGTATCACCAGGAGTCTTCAGTCAAGCAAATTCAATACTCAGAGATGATAGGCCAAGAGGAAATTACGGGTATGTTATCATGTTCCATTTTTCATTACTTTTTTTTACAGCAGGCGCTATGCTGTGTGAAAGACTTAGGTTACAGCATATTTCGTTACTTTGCAGTCTAAGCACAATTACGGATTGGCGATGCCCAGTATTTTCAAGTCACCCGCCACTGACTAAGCTTAATTACTGTCATCTTTAGATAATAGCCGGCTACCCACCGCGGCACTAATGAAAGGCTCGAAATAAATAAACGTTTTATGACCAGGCTTCAGTGGACGTTGCAATAAAGCTGAAAGTTTAAATTCACGGTTTTTTTTACACGTTTAATTTATGATATCAGAGTGACGTAGCTCACCATAACCTTTGCAGCTAACTTAACTTGGTTTGCATTATTAAACGAGGTAAAAGAGTGGAAGGCAAAAGCGATAGTTAAATATTATATTAACGGCTTTGCTTCAAGCAGTTTTGCTAAGGTTGCTGAATAAAAGGTCTATTACATTTCAGTAACACATAACACAGAACCGATAGTAGAAGAATCTGAAGAAGTAGAGAAGGAAGCAGAAGTAAGCGTTGCAAACGAAGTTACTATTGAAGAACAGGTGGAGACGATGAATCTCAGTCAAGAGGAAATGGAGAAACTGAAGAAAGAGGAAGCTGAAATGTTGGAAGAGCAAAGAAGAATTGAGAAACAAAAGAAGGTAAGTCAATTAAGTGAAACAAACTTTGTTTGGCAGCAAGTTAAATATATTCTCAATGAAATATTTCACCAAAAATAATAAATATGGCAATCTAAGTGTGCATTTTTTCAATTGGCCGAAGAACATGAATCCTAATCATCTGTCTATCCTAAATGTACCAAAGCTATTTTTAACCACGTCGAATGAAAAACAAATAGACGACGTCCCAGAAGCGAAACTGTTATTTCTGTCTAGGGTGCCAAAGAAGCTTTTAAGTAAAATTTTAAGAGATTATGCAGATTATTTCAGAAATCGTTGGACACAAAAGTATTTCTTTTGGCTGGCATTTTATGGACCACATTTGTTACATCACAAAGAGCAGCTTTCACGTTGGGTTAATCATTTACTTACCAAATCACACTAATAATCCGGGGAATTGCTATTTGGCTGCGGTTTTCTGTAAGGCTATACCTATAAGATTGTCTTATCTCAGTAAGCCCTTTGACAATATAGCGCATTTTTTTTGTTTTAAAACTATTTTTATATAATACCCTTTCCTACTAACCCAAGGACATGATGGATCAAATGAAACAAGACCAGGAGTCGCGGCAACTGAAGCAACGACCGACCCCACGTGTAGGCAAGCCAAAGCCCGTCTTTGGCCCCCCGAACCCTGAAGATAGACCGCTCGTCTTGTCTGGGGGCAGGAAATGGAGGGGCCCTAAGGATGTTTACGATGAGCAAATGTTAACGGAAACTTTGAAAGCTCAGGCTGAGTTGATTCAAGGAAAAACACTCGGGTTTGTTTTTATTTTAGTGTAATATATATTTAGTTATAATTACAAAGGTGCATTCTGATTGGTCTGTGCGATTATCGATTGGTACGATATCGAATGGTCACTTTATACAAGTGAAAACTTCAGGGAAGCTAAAAATTTTAACTTAGAATGTTCATCGATATGTTCTTACTTGTAATACGTGATATAATTATAATACGTGATAGTCATCTACTCTTTTTAGATTATTCAAATCCCGTGAAAAACTATCAAATGCTATTATAGGGTAGTTTGAAATGTTACTTAAATTTTTAGCGAAGGTTTAGAAAGAAAAAAGAAAGATTTTAGAAGTAGAAAGCTACTGTCACTCATGACGTAATCAGCTCAGTTAGTAATTGCTTTCACCAGACAAGCAAGTATACCTCTTTTATCTCTTTCGGTTTGGTACCACATCCCTGCCTTACCGACCAACCAGGAAGTATCCTTAGAAAATTTGTTCATATTGTGAAATCATTGAGCAGCAGCTATTTTTCAAATAGGTTACATATTATAAGCATTAGTATCTTAATGAAGCTGAATTGCTGACATGAATATGGTCATGAAATGATAGCATTACCATTCTAATTTAAAAATTCTCAAGATAATTCAGACATTAAAAAAAAATCGGATAAAACATATCCAATGTCCAAGAGAGTCAACTGGCATTTTTATTTGAACGTATTTCACATGAAAACTTCTGTGCCAATTTTAATAGATTAACTTAAATTGTTAACGTTTTTTAAGGCTTTGAGCCCATAAACATAATATGCACTAGAGTATAAATTTACGATAGAACCAGTTTACCAAAATATGATCTTCGACGTAGGTCTCTACTATCTACTATGTAGTGATTTTTTGTCATTCACGCATTTAATCGCTGTGTATCATTTTAGGGCATCATTCGAAAGTGTCCACCTACCATTCGATGAGAGGTTTGTCATTCATTTAATCATTAATCATTCACTATACATTTCATACGTGCACGCAATTCAGGCATTATTGTTATGTTGTTTTAAGTATGTCCTTATTGCTGTTTTATTGTTAAATGCAAAATGTACATATATATATATTAGCTTTAGTACTAGCTTAGTACTCTTAGTATCTGGTAGTATTATGTAAATTTAATACGAGAAATACTAGTGATGAATGGGGTAATTACGAAACTTTTTCGATCGACTGGCAATGCTTTAACTTAACTGATCTATAACTTTGATATTGATCCCTTTCTACTTTTTTTCCATTGAACTTTTTCATATAGGCTACAGTAGCTTTATTATAAATAGAAACAGATGTTCATTCATAAATAGCAAAGATATGAACTAGTTAAAAAAGCCACAAAAATTGAAAACGTAACGTATTTATCCCTTTAAGTTATTTTTTTATTGCATATTTTTATACTTCGTGCCTTTTACTACGAAATAAGTATATAGATAATAGAGATAGATTCATGATATTCGCATTATAAAAACGAGGTAATAATAATTATAATGATTCATTTTTGTAATGCATTTTTATTACTATTTATAAAATTTAAATAAGTATTTAATATTTTACGATTTTTTTATTTGTAAGAAAGCTTTTACATAAAAAATATGCTACAGTCAGGCATAGACGTAATAAAATAGTCAGACGGAATCTCGCTGAGAAACAACTGAAGCACCACAATGGCGGCATGTAAATATGTCTGAGTGTCAAGTGGGTTGCCAGATGGAAGAAAATTTCCATTTCTTTAACTATTTTTTTTTATACCACACATACGGCCTGCCTGATGGTAAACAGTCACCGTAGCCTATGGACATTTGCAACACCAGGGGTGTCACTCATGCGTTGACAATCCTCTAAAAACCTCTTCACGCAATTCTTGAAGAATTCCATGCTGTAGTCCCTTGGAAAAACCTCGGCTGGGAGCGAATTCCACAGCTTGAGAGAAACTAACTAAAAAGAAATAAAAAAGATATATGATTCGTTACCGCCTTTGGAACTCGAATTTTATGGATCGTTGATTTGTAACTTGTATTGTTTAAAATAGTATTGATGAAAATAAATTAAACACATGAAATATAACATTACATTCCTTTTATTATGTAGGACAAATGCATACTTATTTGAAATAAATAATGCCCAAACAAATACACCAATTTTAATGACCAGACGAGGCTCTGGCGAAAGAGAGGTAGGGCACGACGTTACCCTGACTGGGGAAGTACCTCCACCTCACAGAAGACGGCAGCCACTCCTCGAAATGTATATTGCATGTTACACTGGATTTAGATGAAATCCAGCCGCTTTCTTTTCTGGGCTCTCTTATGATTTGTACCCAATCCTTCTTCCATGCATCATTTGACGATGGAAATCTAAAAAATATTAAAGGTATGAATAATAGTTGTTCAGTAAAAGAATCATAGGATGTAAGTTTATATGTCTATTTAAATAAAATTCGGTATCTGAATTAAGTAAGAATGACAAGAGAACAAAAGAAAAATGATCTCCCACATTTACGCTAATTTGGAAATGTGAGTTATGGTAACACCGGTCGATTTATTGTTTTGAAAAATTAATTTAAGTGAAAACGATTATTTAATCAGGAAAATTACTTGCTTACCTATGAAAAGTAATCCCTTGGCTTTTTTTAATTGTACCACTATGGTTCCGACAGCTCTTCACCACGCACGACGGTATTATTTTTTTTTTTGGACAAGGTTATCACGCGGCGAGGTGTCGATGCGTAATGGCGGGCGGTAGACTTACTATGGTGTGAATGTGTGCGTATCGACTCGTATGTATAGCAACTGACTTACTTTGGCGGTGCTTCAGTGTTTAGTTCGGGAGACGGTGTCTGCTTTTTTATTACGTCTATGCAGTCAGGTAACATGGCAGTAAACCTTTCAAATTAAATGTTATAATTTGTTATATAACATTTAATTCGAAATATATTTTACACTTAATTTGAAAGGTAAATCAAAGTATAAAAATGGTTATTTTAATTTGAATTAGTTTCATAAGAATGTTATTAAAATGTTATATTCGAACAGACGCTGTCGGGTGACATGTGCGTTCTACTACGATATGTGTTGGTAAATAATATACCAACAGATAACTTGTAGGTGGCGTGAATTCCATGAGCACTTTGCCCACACATTATGGTAACAATTAAGTTGGATGAAATATTTTGAAGATTTCGATTGTCATAATCATTGGGACTTGGCAAGAAGATATAGTACCTATAGTACAATCAAAGCAGTTATTTATTAAACTCAATACATCATTTACTAGTACTCTGTCGATTTTATACTCGTACATATTGTGTATATAAGTCTTAATTTGGGTATTCTATTTCATTTGTTTGTTATAATGATTTAATATTAGTTACTTATATTTTACTCATTTCTTATGCTTCATTTAGCTATGTAATATTAATGTTGTACATTTTTGTCAATTGTGCCTTTAGCTTAGAATGATGTTTTTAGCTTGTTTTAGCTTGACATGTGTATATATTTGTGTGTCCATCTAAGTGTTTACTTATTTGTTTGTTTGCATGTTTGTCTGCGGGTCGCAGATCGAAAACTGGAACGAGATTTGGCCATGGGGTGATAGCCAATCATTATGTAGACAGTATAGGTATGTAGTAAATTATTACACATTTTTTGGTATATTTTAATGTAAAGCAAAGACTGAACACTATTATTGATTTTTTAGTTAATCGATATTATAGTACCTACTTATGATTTCGAGTAGGTACTATATAAAATTTATTATTTTGCTATGTTACGCAAATAGGTGTGAATTTGATTATTTAGCTTAACCTAAAAAAGAAACATGTGCGACATATGGAAATAAATGTTTTATTTGCTACCTACGTTCCAGAGAATCGAACTGCCACCTTGTCGACTTTCACACACTACGAGAGAAATACATTTTGATTTTTGACAAAGTTTTTAACGTGAGTTTTGGTTTGTCAAAGGAGTAAACTAATATTCTCATATTTTTGCTAATAATATATTTTCACTATATATTCAAACTATAAATATTCAGCACCATTTTAACGTTTATTTGAATCTAAAACTAATAAAAGTATGTATTTTAAATATATTGCTATAATATATTATGTTTATTATATATAAACAAAATTTAACAGTTATTTTTTCATCATTGTTTTTAGTTATTTTTCAACTGTAGTTGTATCCCTTCCATTTCGCCTATTTCATGATAGGCCAAATAGAAAGGACATAAAGAGCAACTTAAGGAACTATCTAAACATAAATCTCTTGCATGCATACATACATACATTGTCTATTTTTATACTGTCAGGTAACAAACAAACATAACAACCTGATGTCGCCAACTCTCATTTGTTAGTCTGCAACCCGATATCTGTCGACCGTGCAGTTATCATTATTATTTATTTATACAAATGTAATGAACTTGTTCACATAGTTCCCTGTGGGGGCCATCCGATTCGTCCATTTAAAACATGTACAATCCGAATTGCGTGCACCCGGACGCGAATACTCGATCGATGTATATAATATCATAAACTTTTAGCGTAATAGACATTGTCCTTATTTACGCAGCACAGAAAACGAATAGAGAGAAAATTGTTTTAAAACGGTTCTATGTTTTCATGTGTTTATTTTTGGCACTTAGGTTTATTCGCTATGATTAAGACCGAAATCGCATGCTTGCAGTGTTTGTCTATTACGGTAATATATTAGGTTTATGATTTACATAGACTTTAATCTTCATGGTTCCATTATTGCTCCAGAAAAAAAACATTAACCCACAATAAACCATTAAATAATTAATAGACGTGTTTTGTATTTTGTATAAAGAAAAAACTTACTTTTCATAAAAAAAAAATGCAAGGTTACTCATCTTACAGACATTACACATATCCAGATAACAACGGTTTTGACAGTTTATTAGGTATCATGTTTTCTATATCGAAGGAGAACATAATGTAGGTTTCAATTATAATAACAGGATCAACTTCATGAAATACGAAAAGCCGCCGGTCTCACTCGACCATCTCCAACACTCGGAGGTGTACAAGATGATCCACAACATGGAGCAAGCGCCGGTGAAGCGTGTTGAGATGCTGACTCCGGTCATCGCCGAGGCGGATTATAGAGAGGTTAGGGTCTAAACATGGACGATGCAGGAGTTACATGGTCTAGAGTGATTTGTTAATCTTATCAAAAACGAAACGTGGAGAAGTGCTGCAAGTAAGTGAGGTTACTGTCAACTTGATTCACAACAACAACCTGCAGGCAGTTGTTACGAGTATATAATATGAAATTTCCCCAGTTGCTTATTAAATATCGATGTGCCCTATTTCTATTTTGCTTGCCTTGTTCTTTAGTCAACAGGACGCACGACATGAAAATAATTATTATCAATGCAGCATTCATATCAGAGTCTTAGGCCCTATTATTTTTTGTTGAGATCATATAACTAAGACTCGCCAAAACACTGAGAGCCAAAACCAACGTCAATTTCACGTGATTAAACAAGCATAATCACTAATATAGCAATATCAGACAATAATATTATTATACCAAGGCACAGCGCGAGACGCGCTGCGGTTAATGTTTAGTCTCTTTTTAGTCAAATCAGACAGAAACATTGTTGATAGTGCAATTGCAAGGGCAAAAAGAAAAAGAAAGAAGGAATTAAGAGATCTGTCTGTTTATAATACGCGAATATTAGGTACATTATAACTTGCAATTATTAAACTGAATATCAATTTACATTATTACTTATAAAACCGTATTATCTCTCACAAGTTAATCTTGCATTGCATAATATTGTGTTACATAAGTATTAAAATGTGCTAAAGACATCAGATATTTTCATTACAAAAGTTATAGTAAATCTATACAGTTGTGGCTACTGAACTTTAGTTCAGTCAATCAGTCTAGTCTAGTGGTAACATAACAATGAGGTAGGATATTATGATATTTTCGACAAATTTGGTTTAACCCTACTGGGAAGTTACCTTCATAGAGAATTTCATAAAACCTGTTTACGGATCAAAAATCAATCCGGATAACGCGTCATTTTTCTTTAAGATTATAAACTTACCAAACCAGTGGAGGTATTCAGATTGCCTCGGAAAGACATAGTTTTCACTCAGATTCCATACATTTTGACAGATAACTTTTGATTCCGATTCGAATATGGCTTACCGAGGCAATGTGTATACTACTACTATTGATCGGTCCGATCCATTCGACTGACATGATTCAGAATCCTCGTCGAATATGACATTTCGTCAGTCAATGTGATCACATATTAAGAGATAAGTTATTCATCTAGCCTATATTTTTTTTTCAGAAATGTCGCTCTATTTCCCCCTGCGTGGGCAGAATGGCGAAAGAACAGCACAAGGATATCCCCCAGCAAGTCCAACCATAACTTACACGTGGTCTAATAGTAGATTTTTTAACGAGTCCGTATTAATTTTATAACAAAATGTCTTCAATTTTATAATATATTGTTTAACTTTGGTTTCGATAAATAAAGATTGTTTCAAACTGTCAATATTACTTTTTTCCATGCTGTCGGCCGCTACTGTCGGCTAAACTACACATAGATTTTAGAACTTTATGCCAATGCTGCCCTAAAATTCCCAAGCCTTATGGTCAGTGTCTACACACACACAGTCATCTCATACACAGTCACCCGACTATACTTCAGGCAGACTTCATGCTAGTTTATCTTCCAAGCATATTCCTGCTTGAAAATTTAAATTTAGCATAAATTATACTAAACTTGTTGTATACTTGTTGTAAACTTGTTGTAATATCATGTGATAGTTTGTTATTTGTGTAGGTAAACATAACGATTTAATTGACACCAGTTTACCAGAAAGAAAAATTACGCACCGCTCACAATGCTACGAGTATATCGTTGATTACAAATAAAGTTAACACAATATTAAATCTCTACAATACATTTTACTTTTTGTTTAAATTGCGAGTGAAAGACCAAATTTTCGTCTAATCTCATTTAATTTCACCACGTGAACGGGACATTATTCGAATAATGTCCAGTTTACTCTCTCATCTCACTAAGATTGTTATCTAGGCAATAGACAAATTATTAATGCATCCGAGATCAACAACCATAGCAGCGACGATTTGCATTCATCAACTGACGTAAGTGCGTGTCGGCCGGCATTAGTTTGTATGTGGCGAAAGCACAAAAGTAGTGTTACATGTCAAACTGCCTGGAACGTTTTATATGCAAGTATCAGAGGCAAACCCTGAAAATAATATTTTGGTAATAACTTCCTATGATTATTACATTTAATACTACCGCTAAGGTTTCTACTTTTGAGCTAGTAAGTATAAAGTATTGACAAGAGACGTAATAAGCTGCGGTCGTTATACGAACTCAATTTTATTAAATTCAGCATGTTGATTGAGCTTCAGTGCTAATTAATTTTAAACGTATATCTTCACGCCAAGACCCTTGCGGGGTAGGCAGAGAGAACCGAGCGCCATAAGACGCGGTCCTTGCATACTTCACTCGCTTCTGTGACATTCATAGCTCTTTTCATGCACGCTCGCCGGTTCCTGGGGCTTCTGACATCACCTTCTGATAAAACACGACCAATTTGGTCATGGTAGGTTAGTCTCGGCCTTCCTCGGCTCCTACATCCTTCCACTTTTGCATTGTATATCTGTTTCGTCATTCTTTCGTCCCGCATTCTTTCTACATGTCCGAACCACCGGAGCATGCCCTTTCTTATCTTAACACCGACACTCTCTTTTAGACCAACTCTTTCTCTCACGTCTTCATTACGAACGCGGTCAGCAAGCGTTATGCCACAAATTTTGCGCAATGCTCGCATCTCGACCGCATTTATTCTACTTTCATGCTCTCTCTGCCATACCCAGCTCTCACTTCCATAAGTTAGCGTTGGTATTAGCACCGCGTTGTGTACAGCGAGCTGTGCCTTCTGGCTTAGATTTCGGCAGCCTAGAAGTTTACCCAACGCTCCATTCACCCTATTCCCGGCACTCACTCGTCTCTCCACATCAGCGGTGTACCTTCCATTGCTGCTAAAAGCACTTCCAAGATATACAATCTCATTCACTTGCTCCAACACTACATCATCAACCATAATCCTAGTGTTCGTTCTGGTTGTCTCTCTTTCAAATACCATTATCTTGGTTTTCTTCGCATTCAATTAAGCCTTTCTTCATACAATCATCTTTCATTGTTGTAACTAGTGTTTGCAGTCCGGATGGTGATTCTGTTATTAATGCCGCATCGTCTGCATAAAGCAGGCAGTTGACCACTGAGTCACCCATTCGCATTCCCACATTCATATTTCTTATTCTCTGAAGACAACTGTCCAGATACAGGATGAACAGCCGAGCCGACAGCACGCATCCCTGTCTGACACCAATGTTGACATCAAACCAGGGCGACAAGCTGCCGTCCACCCGCACACATGCTGTACAATCCTCATAAGTGGATTGCACAGCACGGAGTAGGTCACCGTCAACCCCATATCCGGGCAAAATGTTCCAGAGATTCTTTCGCACGACTCTATCAAATGCTTTCTCAAAGTCCACAAAACCGCAGAAAACCTTCTGGTCCAAAGCCAGATGCTTCTCTACGATGTTGCGGAGTGAAAAAACTTGATCCGTACATCCTCTGCCGCTTCGAAATCCACCCTGTGCTTCCCAAAGCATTCCATCGGATTTCACCCTCATTCTCCTTTCAATGATTTTTCCATACACTTTAGCTGCTAAGCTGATCAAACTGATGGCCCTATAGTTGGCGCAGTCCATACGTGAGCCCTTGCCTTTATACAAGGGCACGATGACTGCGCGTCTCCAATCGCTCGGAACCCTTCCGGTTCTCCAGCATAATTTGCTCAAAAACCAGAAGGCGTCCCTAACGCAGGTACCACCTAGCTTGATCATCTCAGCTGTTACCATATCGATTCCCGCTGACCTTCCATCTTTCAAACTTCGTATCGACCATTCAATCTCATCCATAGTAATGTCTTCATGGTACGCTGGCACTGCCGAGTCAATCACAGACTCATTCACAATGCCAGCGTCATGGACATAATCATACATTTCTCTAAAATATTCACTCCACCGTTCTAACACTTCCTGAGTGTTAGCAAGAATGCCACCAGCTTTACATCTTATCTTGTCCATTCTGGATGCTGACGAACCACTTCGAGACTTCTTTACCTCTCTCCAGAAGAGTTTGGTATTTGCCTCGAAGTTCTTCGTCAGCTTCTCTTCCTCAATCATATGTAGTCTTTCACGCTTCTCTTTCACTAAAGCTTTGGAGTCATTCTTGCATCGACGGTATATTTCTTTCTTCATTTCTTTCATACCATCACTCTGGTGCAAAGATGATACATAATCCAGCCACGCTTTCCTCTTTTTTTCCACGGAGGATTGAACCTCCGCATCCCACCAGGCATCTCCTCTTAGTGTTCTACATCTCTTTGCGCATCCACATGCTTCTTTCGCACTGTCCACCATACTTTCTTTCAGAACTTTCCAACATTCGTCTACATCTGAGTCGGAAAGACTCGCGTTCGCAAGTCTTTCACTGACTAGACGTACATACGTACTCCTCACACTTTCATCTTCCAATTTTTCACTTCTTATTCTTTCATGGTCTCCGAAAGGAATACGCACTCGCCAGTGCCTCCACTTCTTGAAAAGGCCCACAAATCGGCTTACCACCAGATAGTGGTCCGTTTCAAGAGTGGGACCTCTGAAGGCTCTTGTATCCATTAACGACTTTCGGAGACGTTCATCTATCAAAATCAAATCAATCACACTTTTCTGTTCATCCCGTCTCCATGTGTAAGTGTGAATATCCTTGTGATGGAAGAGCGTGTTCGACACAAGGAGGTTTCGTTCCATACATACGTCTAAAAGTAACTTACCAGCATCATTCACTCTCTTATCTCCGTATGGACCAAGCACAGCCTCATAACTGCTTCGCTTGGTCCCAACCCATCCATTCAGATCACCACACATAATTATCCGTTCATTCGCTTCGGCCAAATCCAGAATACCCCTTACAGTCTCCCAAAACTTCTCGAGCTCCTGGGGATCAGAAGAGCTCACAGGAGCATATGCTGCAACTAAAAACACTCGCGTAATCCCCAGTTTTATCTTAACCCAGAGAAGTCTTGGACCTACTAAATCGTAATCTTTCACACCAGCGGCCAAGCGAGATGAAAGCACGACACCTACGCCAGCGCTGGCATGAACGTCCTGGTCCACCCCGGACCACAGGGCCATCATGCCACCGGGCAGATCTTCGGTGTCGCTTCCCTTTCGCTTGGTCTCTGACACACACAAAGCATCTAGGCATCTCACGTTCATTATATCTATCAACTCATTCATTTTATCTTTTAGACCACCTCTCACATTCCATGTGCCTATACGACACTCAGCTCTCCTCGACCCGCCTGGATGGACGTTGCGTGGTGGGTGGCGGCCCCCACCGCCGCATGCCTTAGATTTCGCACCGACGGGGGCGGATCGGTGCGCGTCGCCTCCGGGGGACGCCCTAATCCGCGCGTCTGTGCGGTTTGGGTCCAGAATTGCAGTCCAAGTGTTGGACTGGCAGGGTCGCGGCGTGCACGCTTCTGGTACCGACCCCAAATATAAAATAAATATAATAATAAATATAAAATAAATAATAATTAAAAAAGATTGTACGTCTATTTATAATAACAAAAATGCAGGGCAGCTGACTGGTACTTGGCTGATCCAATCCACTCCATTACAGTACTCCATGTATGATCGAATTTGAGCCAGTATAATTTGAGAAGTTAGTACCGAAGTACTGCCTCACCGTAAAGAGGACTCCAAGTTTAATTGTACCTCACTTTCTTTAGATCACATCTTGTCGTCAGTCAGAACCCGTTATATACGTTTTCCCATACATTTCGCGGTCATATATGACCACCCGGGTTTCGAAGGGTTTTATACTTTTTTTTTTATTTCCATGTCCAACATTCTCTCCACATCTCTCCACAATCTTTGCCGTCTTATATACCTGTTATTTAGAGAAGGAAGCATTACATGCCTTAGCTAAGTATAAATAATATACTTAGCTAAGGCATGTAAATCTTGTTTAAATTCTCTTTGTTTTGTTAAAAAACCATCGAAACGGTATTAGTAATATTCTCATGTTGTTGGATACCATAAATGAAAAATAAGAATATGTTATGGCAATCAATGTCACTGTGACATTGACGTTTATCAGCTGGTTTAATTTGTCGGCTGTCGGCAAAATTCTTTATTTGTTTTGTTTGCTAGAAAAATAGAAAATATTTGTGTAAAGCATATTTTATAAAACTCGCGTTTCGTAACAGTATCACATTTTACACGATGATTGCGTCTAAAGTAAGTTACTACCAATTATACGCTGGAAGCTTATTACCTATTTAATTATGCATTTTTGTACATACAAGGTTATCAGTACAATGTTAATTTTGATAGTTATATCTATCGTATGCTCAAGGCCTTGACCCTGATTATTTTGCGTTGTTTATGTACATATTCGTCTCACCTACGTCATTTACCAATTATTGCCAGGTACATAAGAGGTTTACTAGTCTAAATTCTTCCCACAGTGATTACGCTAAGCTATTTTTGTTTATATATAGAAATGGATGTATGTACTTTTTCTTCCTATGAACTCGTTAACGACTGGACCGATTTTGAAATTTTTTTTACATTTCAAGCAATCTTCAGAATAGCCTCGTGTAGTTTCGTAGCGATTTGATCACCCGTGCGAAGCTGGGCGGGTCACTAGGGTTGCTGGTCTTTAGGAGTTTACTGGTATCCTCGCACACTTGCAAGAATATAACAACCCTCCAGGGAGTTTTTATTTAGCTGCGGAATTCAGTGAACTGGAGGTACTTATCCAGTCGAACTGCTTTGATATGTCCTGCCTCTCTTAAAATCGAATTGAGTTACAGGATCAGCAACACATTGGCGATGTGATGAGTGAATTAAGTATTACTTATGGTATAAAAAAATGGCCCCGTAATACTGCCAAAGAAAATTGTCAGTGGAACCATTGCAAGCTTATTGTTCAGTGTTTATCATTGATTGTCCCTGACTGATCTTGACCACATAACAGCATCTGGGGCCAATGGCGTGAGCTGGCTGGTGTCATTTGTCATTTGTGACCCATTGTGTGAAAATAATGATTAAACTGAAAGGACAGTTTATTAAACCATCATTAGACCTGTTATTTTATATTTTTATATTACAAAAGCGAGCCATCCGCTCTATTTATAACATGGGCGCCAGGGAATCACTTAGAGAACTATTTAAAGAAATAAATATTCTCACGGTTACCTCTCAATATACTTATGAGAACATAATGTATGCTCGTAAATATATAAAGTCATTTTCAAAATTTAGTGAAAATCTTAGAAGCAGTAATAGACGCGTATGCCGGTACATCGGCTTGCTAAGACTAATGGATCTTTTATTGTAAATTGTATTCGATTCTATAATAAATTACCTGAAACAGTTCTGTCCTTGCCTGACAATATGTTCAAAAATACTCTTTGCAAGAAGGGTTATTATAGAATCGATGAATATCTAACTGACAGAGATGTTTGGAAATGATTCAGCACATGTATTAATATATTTTTTATTGTACCAATTGATTTCACTATATGTACACTCACATATATTTATTGTAATATATATTAATGATGAAAAAAAGACCCATATTGGCAAGTTTCTTTTGGCATTTCTTCTTCGCCAATGGTCATTTTCAAAATGCTGGTAGATTAAATAAGAGAGATTAAAAGTAAAAAACAAACTATGGAAAATTATTAAGATACAATATGTTTTAATTTAAAGAATGTAAGATGTGTCTAAATGCCGGTAAGGGCTTATTGGCAAATAAATGATCTTTATCTTTCTCTTTTATCTATATGGCATCAAAGAGTTACCAGTACCTGAGTGGCACAAGCAGGAGTTGCGTGTCACGGAGATGAATATTTTGCACTGGATGTGTGGAAGGACAGTGTGAGGAAGTTCCACATTCACTTCTTGTCTGTGACATAGCAGACAAACTGTTCTTTTTTTATACAACATCGGGAGGCACAAGTATACGGCCCACCTGATGCAAACCGGTTACCGTAGCCAATAAACGCTTGCAATACGTTAAATATCACTAGCGCGATGTCACCGCTGCTGCTTACATGGCAACTCCTTAGGAGCTTACTGGTGACCTCACTCACACGCAGGAACACAACAACCCTCTAGGGAGTTGTTATTTGGCTGCGGTTTTCTGTGAGGTGGAGGTACTTCCCCAGACGGGCTGCTTTGATGCGCCCTACCTCTCTTAAAACACCCAGACCAACACAAACAGACATGTTCATGCACACAAATGTTTGTCTTGTGTGTGATGAAGTGCCTTTATTTGCTGTCATGACCACATTGTTATAATGCTTTTCCATAACTTTTAGTTGGAGGTGCTGGTGGATCTAGGTCCAAACCCTGACAAGGAATTGGTGGATAAAACAATCAACAAACTCAAATCACAAGATGGCGTGAAAGAGGTATGTGGTATTATAATTTAGTTTGTTAATTCACTGTATTTTCAAATAAATAAATAAATATTGTCGGACAAATTACACAGCGCCATCTAGCCCCAAAGTAAGCGAAGCTTGTGATATGACTACTAGACAACTGATAAACATACGTAAATACATTTTTTTGTAAATACATACTTATTATACATATAGAATACCCAGACCTAGACAAACAGACGTGTTCATGCACACAAATGTTTGTACTGTGTGGGAATCAAACCCACAAGCGTCGGTATCAAAGTTACGTAACAGCGCGTTCCACCACTGCGCCTCTGAACTCGTCAATTCATCATTGCTCGTCAGTTCAATCGTTGTTCTGTCTGCTCTTCGCAGGCAATATTCAAAGATGGTGCATTTATGGTGGAGGCCACACTACCAAGTTCAGTAGTCACTGACTTAGTTACAAAGACATCGGGCAGGAGAGCTGTCCTGCAAGGATTTGGAGGTAAGAAATAAAACAAATGTTGAATTGGCAGCGAGCTGGAAAGTGTGTGATCTGTAGATAATGAATAATTTTAAGAGAGATAGGGCGCATCAAAGCAGCCCGTCTGGGGAAGTACCGCCACCTCACAGAAAACCGCAGCCAAATAACAACTCCCTAGAGGGTTGTTGTGTTCCTGCGTGTGAGTGAGGTCACCAGTAAGCTCGTAAGGAGTTGCTATGTAGGCTGCAGAAGAGGCATCGCGCGAGTGACACTTAAGTATTACAAGCGTCAATAGGCTACGGTAACTGCTTTACACCAGATGGGCCGTATGCTTGTATGCCTCCTGACGTAGTATAAAATATATATATATAATTTTGTCTTTGTTGATCGACATCGACACCATGTCAGGCTTGAGACTCGGCTCAAGCCTGACATGGTGATTATTCCACCTTCCAGACACACAATCAGCAGTGGCCATGGTATCCAGCCAGTCGTGTTGTGCTGGCAAGGTGCTGGGGGTGGTCAGGTTTCAGGAGACGGCGGAGGGTGCGCTGCTCGCAGACGGCAGCATCGACGGCTTGGCGACAGGAGCCCATGGGCTTCATGTACATCACGCTGGGGATTTGAGTCAGGTAAGAAGTATTTATTAAATAGTTTTTTTTTATACTACGTCGGGGGGCATACAAGCATATGGCCCACCTGATGTAAAGCGGGTACCGTAGCCTATTAACGCTTGAGATATACTAACTATCACTCGCGCGATGCCTTCTCTGCTGCTTACACAGCAATACCTTGGGAGCTTACTGGTGACCTCACTCACACGCAGGAACACAACAACCCTCTAGAAGTTGTTATTTAGCTGCGGTTTTCTGTGAGGTGAAGGTACTTCCCCAGACGGGCTGCTTTCAATTAATCAATCAATTAATATCTTTATTGCGTCTATGGGTTACAAAAGTCACAACAAACAAAGTTCAGATCTTAGACCATAAACTGCCTTGCGGCATGCAACATAATTACATTATTATTACTTATCTATATAATGTCAACTTGATTAATATTTATAAATGTCAATTTAGAATCATTACTTACTAAATTCTGATGAAAACCATACAATTTAGAACCTATCATCGAGAAATTCTTTTACACTGTAGTATTCTTTTTCCGCCAACATCTCAAACAATCTTTTTTTGAAATTATTTATAGTCTCACTTTCAGTAATCAATTTTGGCAGTTTATTATAAATTTCTGGAGCCACACTAAATATGCTCTTTGAGAAAACGGCTGTCCTGCATGAAGGTTTAGTTAATCTGTTGCAAATGCCTTTGAACTTTTCATACAGACGTATGTTTTTCCCAACGAATATTGCACTTTCATAGATGTTACCAAGGCTTTCAGTAATCAATTTTGGCAATTTATTATAAATTTCTGGAGCCACACTAAATATACTCTTTGAGGAAAGGGCTGTCCTGTACGAAGGTTTAGTTAATCTGTTGCAAATGCCTTTGAACTTTTCATACAGACGTATGTTTTTCCGAACGAATATTGCACTTTCATAGATGTTACCAAGGCTTTAGGTAAAGTTAATATTTTAAGAGATATAAAGTGTGGCTTACGACTGTCATCGTGTCGCAATTTACAAACTGCTCATACACATCGTTTTTGGGCTCTAAATACTAGTTCTTTGTCCGTTGAATTGCCCCAAAAGTTTACACCGTATCTAAGAACTCATGTAACGGAAGCATGATATGCCTTCATTACTGTAGGTATGCCAACTACTTTACCTGGCATACGCAAGGCATATGAAAACTTGCTTAGTTATGCACATACATTTCCTATGTGGACTTTCCAGTTTAGAGTGTTATCTATTGTCAAACCTAAAAATTTTGTATTCTCTACTTGATGATTTGTATTTGATGCGCCCTACCTCCCTTTAGTTAATAGATTCAGGCGTTAATTCACGAAAGTCAAATTTACAGGCAATTTGATCTAAACTACTTTGTGTGCTTCCGATACGGATTAATTCATGCAAACTAGTGCCGGCCGGCACCCACCCACGTTAGAATAATATACTACGAATTTTTTGTAACTACTAACATCTTCTAACTCGTGGAGAGATTACACGTGTCGCAGAGACGACCTTAGCAGCCAGGGCAGTAACGGTGGCGGGTGCATACGGTTCACATTTCAGATGGCGAACACTCGCTGAGACGATCGTAGCAGCCGAGGCAGAGACGACCGGAGTAGCCGTGGCAGCGGCGGCATGCATCTATTAACGGTAGCGGGTAGGCGCCAGCCGGCAGTAGTTCGCATGAACTAATCGATAGCGGAAGCACACAAAGTTTAGTTCAAATTGTCTGTAAATATTTATTAATAATTATAACATTTATATGTATCTTGTTATATGTCTTTTACAAAACTTTTAGTTGGTGCCGAGGTAGACTTAGACTCACCAACTACCAAATATGTCGTATTTTATCAGAAGGTGACGTCAGGAGCCCTAGAAACTGGCGAGCGTTCATGAGAAGAGCTAGGAATGTTAAAAAATCGATTGAGATGCGTAAGAACCGAGTCATGTGGCGCTCGGTTCGCTCTGCCTGTCGCGCAAGGGAAGTTATACATACATAGATAGAAGAAATATTTTCAGGGTATATTTTCTAATGATAAAATGAGAAAGATTGTGTAAAGAAAATGTTGCTTTCACAAAACCCTCGGCAAATTGATCAAAGTTAGCTTTGTCTTAAAAATCCGACCCACTTACTCCCTATTCACGTATTGCATTATGTGTAGCCAACAATTAATTCATTTTTTTTTGTCGTTAGGGTTGTGCATCACTAGGGGGTCACTACAATCCGTACAACTCACCCCACGGGGGTCCAGACGACCCGGCAGAGTTGAGGCACGCCGGTGACCTTGGCAATATAATCGCTGATGAAAATGGAAGAGCCACTTTTAGAATACAGGACAATGTGTTGAAGGTATGTGGTGTAATGATAAATAATTTACAATCTTGAATTAAATTGTTAAAATAAGAACAGGCATGCTCCGTTGGTTCGGACATGTAGAAGTAATACAGGAAGAAACGCGTAAGTAGAAGGATATAGCAGCCGCGGAAGGCCAAGACTTACCTACCATGACCATATTGATCTTGTTTTATAATAAAGTGATGTCAGGAGCCCTAGAAACCGGCGAGCGTGCATGAGAAGAGCAATGAATGTTATTGAAGCGAGTGAAGTTTGTGGCGATCGAGTCATGTGGCGCTCGGCTCTGTACTGTCTACCCCGTAAGGTATTTAGCGTGAAGTTATAGAAGTATGTATTATAAAATTACGATAACAATTTCCGTTGTTTTTACACATTTTGACGAGCTCGGTGGCTCAGTCGTGAATGACGCGACTTTGACACCAACGCTCGTGGGTTCGATTCCCACACAAGGCAAACATTTGTGTGCATTAACACGTCTGTTTGTGTTGGTCTGGATGTTTTAAGAGAGGTAGGGCGCATCAAAGCAGCCCGTCTGGGGAAGTATCTCCACTTCACAGAAACCTCAGCCAAATAATAACTCCCTAAAGGGTTGTTGTGCGTATGAGTGAGGTCACCAGTAAGCTGCCAAGGAGTTGCTGTGTAAGGAGCAGAGGAGGCATCGCACGAGTGATACTTAATATATCGCAAGCGTTAATAGGCTGCGGTACCCGCTTTACATCAGATGGGCCGTATGCTTGTATGTCTCCCGACGTAGTATGAAAAAAAAAACTGAGTCGACACCACAAAACAATAAATCTCTTGACTGGGCATGAACGCTCCCCTCATTCACCAAAACGTAGTTAGCGCCTAAATATGTCAACGATTCGAGTCTAACCAATGGGAGTGTACTTTAACCAATAAAAAAAAATAGAGAGCTATTCAAAGAAATAAATATCCTCACGGTTACCTCTCAGTACATTTATGAGAACATAATGTATGCTCGTAAAAATATGTTTCCAAAATGTAGTGAAAATTTTAGAAGCAGGAATAGATTGTGTATGCCAGTACATCGGCTTGCTAAGACTAGTAGATCTTTTATTGTAAATTGTATTCGATTCTATAATAAATTACCTGAAACAGTTCTGTCCTTGCCTGAGAATATGTTCAAAAGGCACATCAAAAATACTCTACGCATGAAGGGTTATTATAGAATCGATGAATATCTAACTGACAGAGTTCACTATATGTACACTCATATCATTATATTTATTGTAATATGTATAAGATTATTTGGAAAAAAAACCTATATTGGCAAGTTTCTTTTGGCATTACCTCTTCGCCAATGGTCATTTGAAATGCTGGCAAATTAAAAAAGAGAAAAACTTAAAAAATTAATAAGGTATAATATTGAAAATGTAAGACGTGTCTAAGTGCCCGTAGGGTCTAAAGCCAAATAATTAATTTTTATCTTTATCTTATCTTTAACCAATAACACGATAAGTGTCGCGGTAAGCAGCAGAGGAGGCATCGCGCGAGTGATACTTAGTATATTTCAAGCGTTAATAGACTACGGTACCCGCTTTACATCAGGTGGCCCGTATGCTTGTATGCCTCCTAACGTAGTATAAAAAAAATGTCTTAAATACATATTTTCATTTAAACAATTTTTTAACGGAAGTATCGCGTGTTTTATTTATTTTGTTGAATTTCGTTTCGAATCTGTGGTCGCAGGAATTCTTCCCTGAGACCACGGATGCTGCAAAGCTGCGTTAAAAAATTGTTTAATTCAATGTGTAACAATCGCGAAAACCTAAGACAATACATATTTTCATTGTTCATCATTATCAATCGTCATCGATTACTCGACATCTACCGCGATTTCGTGATATGTCTAGCGATTTCGTGTAATCCCTGAAATCCCCATTTGCCTCCGACATATATATTATTGTGTAGGGTTGTGTTGTGTACAAATAAATGATTTTGTCTCTTTATTCTTTTTTTAGATCTGGGACATCATAGGCAGGTCTATCGCCGTGACTGAACGTCGCGACGACCTCGGTCGGGGCGTGGCCGCCAGTTCTAAAGTTGACGGCAACAGTGGCAAGCCGTGAGACATTTTTACGCTTTTAATGAGTTTACGTGGTTGTTCTGTTAGTCCATTAGGCGAGCTCGGTGCCGCAGTGGTTACTTTGTCGCTCGTGGATTCGATTCCTACACGGGTCAAACATTTGTGTGCATGAACATGTCTGTTTGTCTTGGTCTGGGTGTTTTATATGTATCAAAAGTATGTATTTACAAAAACAAAAGTATTCACGTATGTTTATCAGTTGTCTAGTACGTATAACAATATTTATTGGCAGCGCCGCTGCTAGTATGGAACCAACTGTTCACCAGTTTCCTGGTGACCGGATATGACTCAACAATAAACTTTCAAGAAATTGTTATTTTGCTGAGGTCCTCTATTTTAGAGGCACGCCACCAGGCGGACTGCCTATTATTAAATATAGTAGTGCTTTACCCAATTGTTATTTTCATACAACGTCGGGAGGCATACAAATATACGGCCCACCTGATGTAATGCGGTACACACAATAAACCTCCAGGGAGTTGTTATTTCACTGCGGTTTTCTGGAAGATGAAAGTATTTTCCCAGATGGGCTGCTTTGATGCACCCTACCTCTCTTGAAAACACCCAGACCAAGACAAATATGAATAGTCCTGTGTGGAAACCGAACCCACGAACGTCGGGTCAAAGTCGCATTATTAACCGCTGCGCCGCCGAGCTCGTCGAGATCCATCTGACCATTCAATCAGGTTTCAGATGAAGTCAGTTTTACTTTGGTATTAAACCGTTTTTTTTTCTCAGTGTTGCCTGCGGGATTATAGCTCGCTCCGCCGGCATTTTCCAAAATCCAAAACGAATATGCGCGTGCGACGGCGTAGTCGTATGGGACGAGAGGGACAGACCGCTCGCCGGCCGGGGGAGAAGGGAGGGCAAGAGCTGCTGTGGAGGAGACGCTGGAGGAGACACTGGGAGAGAGGGGAAGCCTTGCTGTAAAGTTTAGTGTTTTAATAGATACCTAGTCCGGCCATAAGTTCTGTTGCAAATGAATATGCATTTATTTTTTTATGAAATAACGTAATCTTAATAAAACTTATATGTATATATTTATGGAAGTCTCACCAAATAATAAAAAAAAATATATAAGGTGGCCATTTCGACTGGCCACCTTTGGCTTTGAAAGAGGCCTTTAATCTGTCTGGCCACGAATCTATGGATTTATGCACTGTTTCCATGGAAAATGTAGCCATTACTTGCTCCAGAGATTTGTTAAGAGACACAATGTCGGCGTGTCGTTTAGAACTGGCATGTCCTCTAGAACTGACCATAATTTGTAGTATAAGGGGTTCAGATCTGGGCGAGACGAGGGCCAGTCTAGAGCTCATATAAAGTCGGTTTCGAGCTAGGCTTGGGAAGTTCACGCCTTGTAACCAGGTGCAGAGTCCTGCTGGAAAGTCTACGGTACATTTTTAATAAGTGTATTGCTGAGAGATTTCACAACACGATCCAAGATTTCACTCCTTTTTCACAAAAATGAAACTTTGTGAGTTCTTGATAAGACACCCGCACCCAACCATTCCAGGTGCAGGATGATGACTACGTTGTACCTTTCCGACCACTTGTGCGGTTTCTTTAGAACTGTGTGCGTACACTTTGTCATTTTGCTTGTTGTAGTGCTCTTCAATCGTGAAATATTTTTCATCAGTAAAGAGGATATTTATATTTGTATTTCATCAGCGTATCGGAACAGAAGGCGTTTCGATCGATCCACTATCTTCAACTGTAGAGATTGATTTAGGGCATGTCCTGTATATCGACGATAAGCGCCGAGCTTCAGGTCTTGTTTTATTATACGCGGCAGAGTCCTAGCGGGAATCTTCATTTCTCGCGATAAGATTTTTTGTTTCCTAATAGGGTTTCGGCGAATTGGCTTTAACAGCCTTTGCAGTTCTGCTCAGCTCAACAGCTCGCGGTCGTCCCGATCTTTTATGGTCTTCAATAGAGGAAGTGTTGGTATATCTGTCGATAGTACGATATACAAACATACGGCTGATACCAAGCTTTTGAAGTGTCTTGAATATGACCGACGGCTCCATACCTACTTTGTGCAAGGCAATCGCTGCAATCCTATTATTTTCTTTAACACCCCATTCCATATTGTAATTTGATAATAAACACGAAAAAAATATGTATAACGGCGGGAAATCGAAAGAAGCTTTTAACATTATAAACGCGTTCCAAATTTAAAATAAGAGTTGAAAAAAAGAAAAGTTTCTATGTAACAGTATGTACGGCCAGACTAGTTATAATCAACCAAGAAAGTGCTTTACTTACCAATTTATAACTACTACTGCATCAAAACTATGTATAGTTCATTAAATATGCCGCGAGACAAAGTGTAAACAAAGAAGAAGTTTTCAATGTTACTAATCAGTACACTGAAGACAAGTTTGCCGAAAAACACATTGGGATATCCTTGAATAGATTTTCCATCGGCTCCTCATTTTCTCCCAGAACATCGTTCTGATAGATACAGAGACTCGACAATAACATAATATGAAAACGTAACGCTACCGGAAGACTTCACGAATACAACAGCTAAAAATTTAAGAAACAGTAAAAAAACATTCGCGGCAACCTTTTATTTATTGTATTTTTATTCAACTATATTGGCAAACAAGCATGCGGCCCGCATTAGATGGTAAGCGGTCACCGCAGCCTATTGACGCTCGCAACACCACGTGGATGTTACTCGCGCGCTGCCAATCTTGTGACCTAAGGCTGTTTCGTCACAGTACCAACTAATTTCTCTGCCATATCTCATCCTTCAAACCGGAACACAGCTATATAAATATAGCTGCTTGGCGGTAGAAATAGGTTGTCCTCTGTCAACCTCTGTGTCGAAAGTAAAAATGGGCGAATATAATTGAAAAGTTGTCAATTCTTCACACTTCGTAATATTTCATCATGTTCAACTTCATTTGAAATTATAACAGTGCGTTCAACGTTACAAATTCACTACAATAATATGTATTTAGTGTAAATATTACATGTCCCGCGAAATGTGACGAAGGCACGACATGATTCCTGTACCAAAATGTTTATATAACGCACTTAGCGACATTTACTCCACCGTTCGGTCCTGTGTCCTGCGTGCGAAAGACGGGTATATTTGTCGCTTGATTTGTAATAAAACGCAGTAAAGTCGGCGTGTTTAACATTTTTATCTCGTCTCGTTGAAGGTCCTTTAGTCACTTTTACATAGTAAGCTAGGATAGCCTTTATCCTTAAAAGATATGCAACTAAATCTTTTATAAAGTGCTTTCTTGGTTGTGTATAAAGAAGGGATTATATTCTACTCACTAATATAAATAACTTTCCTTCCTCGCTTCTTTAACATTCATAGCTCTTCTCATGCAATATTGACTGTTGTTTATATTAATTAGTAGAATAGTCCATTTTCGGTTTAATCTCTGGTACTGGTGACAGTAATTTGTGGAAAACTTATTTATTCCTATTCCATCAGAACCAATTTTGTTAGTTTCGCAATAAATATTCCATTTGACTTATTTTTTGTGTTGTTATTTTGGTTATGTTATTATTTAATAAAAATATGTGGGAAATATTTTTTCGTTCAACCCATAATTCGTGTACGGGTCTTCCTTTAATTGGACATGCGTATGAAGCTTGCTCCGCCCCGCTGCTCCGCTGCAGATTGTTTGATGACAATGAGTAGAAATTTATTTAAAAAGTTCAGTGATTTAAGTACCTATGCTGGAGTATAATTATCTATCTATAACTTTACGCCAAATCCCTTATGGGGTAGGCAGAGAGAACATATAATATTACTTAATAATGAGTATAATTACAATATTACTTACCAGTCTAGTAAGGATTCGAACCAGGGACCATTTGGTCAATTGGGCGGTTCTTTACCCACTGGGCTATCACTGCTCTAAAAATTAAACAGAGCACGCATCGATTAATTACGCTTCGCATAAAAAAATAATTACGCTTCGCATAAAGAAATAATTGCGCTTCGCATAAAGAAATAATTACGCTTCGCATAAATAAATAATAACGCTTCGCATAAACAACTACACGCGTCCAATAAAACTATAATATTCTTTTTTGCCATTTATTTTATCATTCCCTTGTTCAATTTATTGACATCATCTATGCTTGATTATTGATTTTGAGCCTTCCGCCATCCCTTTGTTTTTTGTAGCTTGTAATAATTCTTATTGCTTTAATTCACTTGGTGACTAATCAATCTTTGATTCAACTCCAAGGGACTTTTATTTTGTACCGCGTTAGTTTCCGACAGTCGGGATAAATCAATATTTTTAGCAAATATTAATTAAATGAAATTTAAGTCACTTATATCTTGTGCCTTTTTTAAAAACAAATGGGTGCGTGTACTTATGTACGCGCGTGAGAAGTTATACTTCTTTGGCATCATTAAATAAACCTCTTATAAATTTTAATTTTATAACAAGCATTTCCAATTTACTCCAAGTGTATACATGTGTAGCGCGTAAGTAAAACGCCATCTGTTACAAAACTGATCAACTGCTTAACGATCACATCTGCTACCTACAAACTTGAAGCACAACAATAAAAAAGCATGCTTCGCTATAGTGCTTGAAGAGCGGTTTAGCGGGCAGCTTCAACCTGTTACTTTTGTGCTCCAGTGATGCGCGCGCATCTTAAAATTTCACTCTCATAATTTTTTCATAACGCGCCTAAAGAAGTATAACTTCAAAAAAACTATTTAAAGGACACTTGATACACAATTAATATAAGGGCAGGCAGAAGGCTTTCTCGTACCTTTTATGCCGTGTGCATGTATTACACATATAATCCACTACCGTGTATGTTTACTGTTATTTACACTCACTCTTAGCAACACGGTGATATAAATAAAAATATTCGCTTAATAAATTAAAATTTTCAACATCCACTCGCCCACGTACACTGTCCTATGCGAGCGACGCGACACAAATGACATTTGAAAATTTTTACTGGCACTTACTTGGAACATTTTTAATATATTTATATTTTCATTGTTTGTCATTTAAAGAATTAAATATTTGTAGGAGTTTTACATTGATAGAAAAACGGCGAGTGTGTTTGGTTATTTCAATATATTGGTTTCCGATTTGCCAAAATGAATTTTATTTATTTTTCTCCCTACATCTCTAAGCATTTCATTATTGGTAATACAAAACCATCCCTAACACATTAAAAAAATGTAATATCACAAATCTAACTAATTATTAACACATACCGCAACTATCCCCAATATACCCCAGAAATCGTCTCCATTAAATACTCGTACCAAAATCATTTCTACCGTATAAATAATATATTTCAAATAGATATAAGAACCATCCCAAATCCCAATATAGTACCTAGAACCATGCACAACATATCTCAGAAATCACCCGTGTATATCAACAGAGTTAGAAACCAATAGGAAACCTACAGTATTATTTTCTTATAGAACTAATGGGACTAGATTAATTTTATAATAATAATCTTTGTTTCCATGAAACTACTGAGAGATATAGATCCCAGTAGTCCCATCATGGAAATAACAAATTAAGCATTTAGAATTAGACATATATAATACTCGTCGAAAATAATACATATATATATCAGTGTGTATTTTTATATAATATGTAAAAAAACACACATATATGTATTATTGTTGTAATGTAATGTATGTATTATAATGATAATACATATTTTTAACCCCGGCTAACTTTCTCATAAATATCAGGGGTCCATACAGTGAGTATAGAGCTACCGCCGGCCGAAAATAACAATCAGATATGATAGTTATAGCGGGCGTCCGTCCCACTTCAATAATAGCCCGGTACCAATACACCCACTAGATCTCATTACAATAATCCAATAATTTCCCACACATTCGCAATAGTCCCAATACCTGCCGAGACCTGCTCATGAATATATTGTTCCATCGATATACCAGGAACAGGTCACGGTGGCTATACAACATTACTTTAATCTTCTCAAAGGGGGGCCCTATGCGTTAGATACATATTCCCGTGCACGCCTATGAAATGACCGAGGTCAACACACGTAAATTTAGAAGAAATAAATAGCGACGACATCTTGCGATGAATGTAAATACTACAAATGTCATAATATTAAAAATTCATCAATTTATGCTTTCACTGGTAAAGAAGTTTTCTATGTAATAACTTTATATATTTTATAATATTAAGATTTACTAAGCGAATATAATTATTACATTTTGTATGGTATTTTCTACAATAAAAGCCACATACATTTGAAGTTTTCGTCACAAGTACATAAATACAACTCTTGTAAAAATACAGCATACTCCGTCCTTTCGTTTCTATCAAAAAATTTTGTAAATTTTTGAGGCAGCTATGTAATAACAATATAGAAGATGAACGAAGTATTTTTCAATAAAATAAATATTTCCGGACAACTTACACAGTGCCGTCACGAGATAAGGGTAGGTACTGGATAATACTGATAAACATACCTCTAAAAATAATACTTTAAAATCTAACATGAACACAAAATTATGCAGGAGGCAAAACTTATATTGAGCCTAGCCTTCCACGACCTCCAAATGAATAATCAGAAGACAAAACTGAAATATGACTAACGAGAAAGAGCTGACCAGACAAGTTAAAATCTATAAAAAAATATAAGAGAGTGATCACCCTATACGGCACGATACTACGAAAAATTGACAGAAATAAATTATGTAGACCAAGTAAAACAGAAATTGGAAGTCGTGTCAATCAGAAACATACAAAGACAAGATGAACAATGTATACGGGAATGGAGGCAGCTGCATTGACAACGGAGGAATAAACACAAGAAGTGCAACTATCATGAGACTCCGTACGCGCGTGTACAAATCTCTGCAGTTTATGAGACAGTATGGCATACTGGATCAATATATTTAATTAATTTCTCGTATTTCTTTCTACCTAATATATTGTTATACCTCAAACGTTTACAAATCCCATTAACAAGTTCCACAATAAGGTCTTTGACATAATATATAGCAGTATATATTGCTGGCATCAATTCCTTCATCACATAATCATACAAAACTATTATATCAGTTACAACTTTTAAAACTATAATGTTAATTTCACTGATGGCAACTTATTTATTCACACGCAATTATTCTATATGAAGTTGAATAGTCTTCTTAATTGCAAAGATGTATATATGTTTTAAAAATGATAGCTGATACGATAGTTAATATTACTCACATTCAAGCCAGATACATGAAGTGGTTGTTACGATATAAATAAATATGGAAGTGAATAATGTCTGTTTATCTAGTTATGAATATTAAAATAAAGTCGTTACAAAATATGAAATTAAAATATAAACAAAAATATTAATGTTTTCGCTATTTTAAAATATAGCGAAACGTTTTTGTGAAATATTGACTTCAAAATGTAGCTGTAATTTTTAATTTCTAATCTTTGTAGTTATTCGTGTAACAATCACTTTTGACAGATATTGACAAAAGCCATTTCCCATACCTATGGGAATATAAATGCGCGCTAAGCTTACATGTATAAATATATTAGTTTTATAAGGAAATGTTCCTTCAAGTATCTGGCCCCACCCATCATAACAAGAGGAAAAAATTACCTGTACATATTTGAACACATCAATTTAGCATATGTTTTCATACATAATTAGAAAGTTTAAAACAACGTTTAACATTTTAAAGATGAAATACGTGTTATATGTTAAAGAAAAACTGTTCTGGTGCATACAGCTTTGTCGACCATTATATGCGAGCTAAATTTTCATTTCAAAATTAAAAAAAAACACTAATGTTCGGTAAGCACAATTCGTATAGTGCTTACCGAACATTAGTGATTCCACTTATTTGCTAATCACATTTTTTATGTAATTCTACTAGCAATATAAGTATAAAACCTTTGTCGTAATGATATAAAACTAAAACAAATAAATTGTTTAAATCTTGCCAGAACATATTATAATAAATAACCCATGGTGCGGTAAAAAATATATAATTTATTATCACAAAATCAGTTACTGACTTCAACACGTATTATATCTCTAAAACCTATTTTTATAAGTAATATCATAAGGATTATAGAACAGTAATGAGTGTATAATATACACATAAGTATGCATGCAATTATAATGCATTATAACAAGTATACAATGATTATTTCATAAATCTTGTAATAAAATTATAATTGGTTCTTATTTTTTATGGAGAAGTTTTAGGGTGCCTGTATGTAAATTATATATTTTTTATGATTTAACATAAATAAACATTGTTTATGTTACAAGATGCACTAAGCCACCATGAACATATCACTTTATATATTTACACTACTGTTTTATATAAATAAACTAATATTAGTATCAGTATAAAACATATACATATGCAAAAAAAAACTAAATTTAGTTGAAAAAAGAAAAAAAAGTAAATAAATTAAAACTTATTTTTTCACTTTCAGTCAATTTAAACTAATTCTAATTAATATCAATTGTCTATAATCTACAAACTTGCTTAGCAGTATTAATACATTATAATAATACTGCTACAGTTAATTATTAAACCCATTATAATAGTTGGCTCCATCGTACATTCATAATCGTAGATAACTAAAATAATTTTATCAGGGTACATACTTTTTTTAATGTTTATTATTGTACTTAGTACTAATAATAGAAATAATAAGGTCATAGTGGCATAACGAATGCTCAAACAACTCGTTTTTAAACATTTTTTTTTAAATACGCTGCATTACTACATTTTTACTAATATTTTTAATGATATAAAACACTTATATAACCGAACAATATCCAATTTCTAAAGCTCAATTTGCGCTTGTTGCTGATAATATATAGTTTATTTAGCGAGTAAAACGAAATACTTTTAGATAGTCCAATAGCATTAGCTTTATACTTGTACAATTATTTCAAAACGTTTTTAAAACGATGTATCGCATTGCTACTGTGATACGAAACGAAATAAGTAACTCTAATAACTTTTAAAACACCGATGTTGCTCTACCATTATTTTGTCTATCTTATCCTAAATTACATTGATATTTTCATGTCTCTAACTAGTGATACGATTTAAATATGTAACATATAAAAACTCTTTCTTCGGTCGGTATTAGCTTCCCAGTAGTTGGGAGATATATATTTTAGCATACGTAAGACAACTTATAAAATAACGTTCAGATATAACAATTCATATTTTACGTTGCGACATAAGTTTGTTTACAATGAAACAGGACTCTTTATTGTGGATCAGTCGAGAGGTTTTCAACCAAAAGGTTCTGGTCCTGATAATAAATAAAATTAATAGGTACTCATTAAACTCCGGAGATACGATGTGTTCAATCAAAGGCGGTTGTATCAGTGATCTTTGTAGATTAACGTCTGTTTCAATCCGAATGCGACTGCAGGCAGGATTAACGCCTTCTATAAAGCACTGTATGTAAGTGTTTTTATATGTTATATATTCTAGACTAATTTAGAAAAAACAACAAATACGTCTTGATTTTTTTTTATATAACTACTACCCACTTTGTAGTGAACATATGATTGTAGGTAAATATTATGAAATTAAATGCTTCTAGCTAAATATACCTAAACTAAAATGCGTGTAGTAAATTCTCATGTAATGAATATCACGCCCACTTTTTTTAAAGCATTTTCATTGCATATAAATATTAACTTCTCCTATTCAGAATAGTTCCATTTTTTTTTCAACCGCAACTTTTTTTTAATCATCTTAGCCTAAAGCAAATCTGGTTTAGCGTTATAATAAACATTGCTAAACGAAACGCAATGGAATAATCAATCACGTATAATTAATCGTGATTTACTTATACTAAACTATATTTAAACCACTCTACACACGATCCATCAAGAACAGCGTATTAAAAAATCTGTTGTTGAATTTGAATAATGTATTAATGAACCCAATTATGCTGTATTTTATATTATTAAATCAAAAGAAGCCTAATGATATTTTGTTACTAACTCAAAATGTTTATTACTAATGTTTTTATTAAAACTAACCAAAAATGTCAATCATGTTTACCAACATTACTAAAGAATTATAATCACCTGAAACGTCTTAATTATGAGATAAAAAAACATTAGTACTTAATAAACTGTAGTTTTCTTTAGTACACCTACTAATAAATGAGGTGAAAATAACATTGACTAAAATATATAATTGTCTTTGCAAAATAAAAAACATCTGAAACATTTACGGTTACATTAAGCATGTTATACCCATGGGGAATTAACATCTAGCAAAATGACTATTATTGAAGCAGAAAATATTACTTAGAAACTATCGAAATTTTTGAAAAAAGAAATATTTAGATTCGCAACGGCGATATATTAAAATGTTGTTATCTATCCGTCCCTTAGATAACTACAACATAAAATAAAAAATGTGTGTGTGTGTGTGTGCTTATGTACGCACGTATATTTATATACAAATATATTTTATCTGTACTGATATAAAACACGCATTGTTGATTAATAAATAAGTATTTTTAAAACTACTTTGAATATAGTCACGAACGAAATTTGAGATACATTTACCAAGCAATTTCGTGGTGTCGATTTTAGAGGTCGATGTCGTAAAAAATTCACACTCATCATTTTTATTTTCATCACAACTTCAAAAATGATATACTATGTAAAATCATATCTTGTAAATTAATACGACTGATTAGCTGAATTATGTTTTTAGTCAGGAAAATAAATTTCTGATAAAACATTTAACGTAACATCAGAAACAATGATAATATCATTTTTCCAGTTAAGAGAAATATAATAAACGGGAAAAATTCAAATTTAAAATACATTTACAGATGTATTAATAATCAAAGATGCATTCTACCACACATTATTGATAATTTATTTATTTTTATTACACAACCTAACTTTTTAAAGAAAAAAATAACAATTCGCCCGCACACAACGAGCGTGACAAAGCAAAAATATCGAAATTCATAGATAAAAAAATGTACATCATTTCCCAAATACGACCACTGTTCGCCCGAACGCCCAACTTCTTTTTTAAGAGAACTTCCTAAAAAACAACATTTCTTTTAATAAAAAGACGCTTTGTGTTTCTAATGAAAGTTAAAGATCAATTTGTGTACCGTCAGCAAAGTAAACCTTTCCGGGAAGATGTGACGTCATTGGTTTATTAGCCACATGTTTTACGTTTATTAATTTTGGATAATGTAAACGTGAATTGAATGAAGATATTTTTTTTTATTTTTGGTGCATCCTCCTTTATAATGCACTTGCCTATATGATCCAACACGTACGGGTACTACAGTAGCAGAAACGGCTGCGAGTCGGTATTTTGCTCCTGCAGAACATCTGACGGCAGAACTCAACAGGCGGATGATAGCCGGTGTAAATGATAACTGCCAAATCGGGTGAATAGAATTTCAACGAAACAAGCCCGGCGGGATTTTCTCTCTTGCATACAAAATGGGTGGTAATGTTCCAATAGTTCTCCTTCTCCGTAAAAACTATTAAGGAATACTCATTTCATTATAAGTAACACATAGTTCACATCCGAATGATATATAACTCTTCCAGACCCACGGCACAACTACTATGCTCAACTGGTTGTGCTGTCGTTACTATTAATTCCCTTCTACACAACTAATTGATCCGTTGAGAAAAAAATGTACCTATGGCCCAACTGACGATAACTCAAATCTCTCATTTTAAAACGAATAAACCCATAAATCTTTTATCTCCATATATCTGACCGTCATGATTCTTTTGATCAAATAAAAACCAAAAGCTGGCCTATTTTTTGAGTAAGACATTCATGTGTCCTTAGACACTATTTTAACTGACACATTTTACTGTGCAAGCCCCCCAAAAAAGACGTTTTTGTGACTGGGAAATGAGAGGAAACTCGCAATGCAGGTGCCACCGTCGTTGACGTTTCGTCTAAACGCCGCCACTCCATTTTTCCCCCATGCGAACTTGTTTATGAAGGGTGCATCACTAGTCTAGTCTATGAGTTACACTCAGCCGTGTAATTAAGTTGATAATTTTATCGACAAATATCTAAATAATTCATAAGTTTACGATCAACTCTCTCAACATCTAAGATTTTTAAAAACAAATACTGTACTCAACGAACATAAGATACAAGATCATATTCAATGAAATTCTTTTCAAAGCAAAATCCTAATTATCTCTCGAGAGATTTTTTTATTTAACAGTCTTACTTTCTAAAATTTACAAAATAACTTAAACAAAAATCTTGGCATTATTAACATACCGACAGCCGAACTACTCACATGAAACAGCTAAGAACTATCACGACTAATGATTAAGGATAACCTTTAGTCGTGAGTTCGTGACAGTTATTTTAAATATTTTTAAATTAAAATTTGTCACAGAAAATGTCATTAACTTGACGCCAGTACATATTAAAATAACTTCAACAAAATAACTTATTAATTTTATATTAGTAAGTTATATTAGTATCTATTGGTGAAAATTCCATTACACGCTTTGCCGTAATATGACCACCACAAATTGTCAAGAACCTATGAAAAAATAATCAATATTTGATCATAAACGACATTGCACTTGAAAAAAATAGACAGATAATGAAAAAATATTTATATAACTTTTACTTATTCATCATATTTTCTCCAAACTTAGAAAAGAACTTTCAAAGTATACAACAGACAAAAATGAACTTTACCGATATATACATGTACATAGATTAAAATAAATAAACCACAAGCAACGCAACTTTTTTTTAAACGAAAAACATTCTTTTTTTTAGTACATAGAAAAGGGTTATGCAACTTAGAATCTATGATACTACGGTCATATAAAGGCATCTTTAACTCCCTCTCTACATCGAGGATAGAATAAAGAAATACTACAAACGTTTCCACGGTTTCACGATCGACATGATACCCACAAAACCTTATAAAAAGGAAAATAAGATTTCAAAACGAAATCATAGTCTGGTAGTCACTTTTTTTAATAAGATTTCGTAGGTTGTATAAAATCGTAAACACCAAATTTTCGTTTGGTACAAAAATGTTTTATATAAAATCAATCTACCAATCCGTTCGTTCAATCCACTGACGACTCGGAATCCTCGTTCTTCGTGCAGATATAGAATGCTATGACGGGAATGGAACCGAGCACCATGCACGAGCCCATGCCGTAGAAACACCAAGAGTACCCGCCAGTCACATCCCGAACGAGCCCTGGAAACATCACAAGAATTTTTTATGTACACACAAATGCGCAGTGCGAATTCAAAGTACCTAGTAGACTTTTCTCTCTTGAAGTCAGTTAAAATGGCGCGAACAAAAATGACGAAAAATTACATTATGTTTCTTAACAAATGTCCTTACCCAGTTACTTGGTCATTTTTTGTGTAGGCATGTATGTATATATATCTTCATATTCTTCATCCCTTTGCGGTGTAGGCAGAGAGAACCGAGCGCCATACGACGCGGTCCTTATACGCCTCGCTCGCTTCTTTAACATTAACAGCTCTTATCACGCACGCTCGTCAGTTCCTAGGGCTCTTGACACCTTCTGATAAAACACAACCAATTTGGTCATGGTAGGTTAGTCTTGGCCTTCCTCGGCTCCTTCCACTTTCGCATTGTATATGTGTTTCGTCATTCTTGCATCCTGCATTCTTTCTACATGTCCGAACCAATGGAGCATGCCTTTTACTTATCTTAACACCGACATTCTTTCTTACGTCATCATTACGAACGCGTTCAGCAAGCGTTAGGCCAAAAAATTTGCGCAATGCCTGCGTCTCGACCGCATTTTTTCTATTTTCATACTCTCTCATGGAAGGATTAAATACTCGTATATATAAATACATATCATCACGTCTGTCTCCCATTGTGATAGGCAGAGACTATGGCACGCCAGGTGCACCAATCCAAACATATTTCTCTCATATCTTCCACCCTCATCAACCTCTCCATGCATCGAGTTAGTAACCTAAGGTTATATAGGTTAGGTTATATACTCGATGTCTCCATGCTCTTCGGTTTTGGGTGATTTTATTTGGCCCTTTTTCAGCACATCACCAATTTGATCTACATGTGTGTGTCTAGGGCGGGGGGCGGCCCCTGCCCATGTATGCATTCTCCACTGCTCGATTCACTTCTTCCGTAACTCTTAATTGTTCAATGCTAAATAAATATTTATTTCTATCTATCTATCTATAACTTCACGCCAAATCCCTTGCGGGGTAGGCAGAGAGAACCGAGCGCCACGTGACTCGATCCTTACATATCTCACTCGCTTCTTTAACATTCATTGCTCTTCTCATGCACGCACGCCGGTTTCTAGGGCTCCTGACATCACCTTCTGATAGAACATGACCAATTTGGTCATGGTAGGTAAGTCTTGGCCTTCCCCGGCTCCTACATCCTTCCACTTTTGCATTGTATATCTGCTTCGTCATTCTTTCATCTTGCATTCTTTCTACATGCCCGAACCATCGGAGCATGCCTCTTCTTATTTTAACACCGACGCTCTCTTTCAGACCAACTCTATTTCTAACATCATCATTGCGAATACGGTCTACGAGCCTTACGCCACAAGTTTTGCGCAGCGCTCGCATTTCAACCGCGTTTATTCTACTTTCATGCTCTTTCTGCCATACCCAACTCTCGCTTCCATAAGTTAGCGTTGGGACCAACACTGCATTGTGTATAGCGAGTTGTGCCTTCTGGCTCAGGATTTTACTGCCAAGAAGTTTTCCCAACGCTCCATTCACACTGTTCCCAGCACTCACTCGTCTTTCCACATCTGCGGTGTACCTTCCATCCCTGCTGAAAGCGCATCCAAGATATACAAACTCATCCACTTGTTCCAACACTTCATCATCAATCGTAATCCTTACATTAGTTCTGGATTCTTCTCTTTCAAATACCATTATCTTTGTTTTCTTCGCATTCAGTAGTAATATTTATTTAATAATTATATTCAACCTTATCTTAGAATAAATGCGGTCTAGATGCGAGCATTGCGCAAAATTTCTAGCATAACGCTTGCTGACCTAGTTCGTATTGATGATGTAAGAAATGGAGTTGGTCTGTAACAGTTTTTTTTTATATAACTAGAGTGTCAAACAAGCATGCGACCCGCATTAGATGTACTGCAGCCTATTGACGCTCGCAACGCCACGGGGATGTTACTCGCGCGAAGCCAATCTTGTAACTTAAGGCTGTTTCGTCACAGTACCCAGTAATTTCTCTGGCATATCTCACCCCTCATCTCAGCATTTTATGAGTGTATGAAAAGAGCTATGAATATTAAAGAAGCAAGCGAGGTGCTGCCGACCGACTGGTCCCTTGTTCTTGTGACCTAAGGCTGTTTCGACACAGTACCCAGTAATTTCTCTGCTATATCTCACCCCTCAAACCGGAACACAGCCATATAAATATATCTGCTTGACGGTAGAAATAGGTGAGACAGAGGTACCCTCGCAGACGACTTTTGTACAATGTCTCCCTCTGGTAAGTGTCGGTATCGGTAAGATAAGGCATACTCCGTTACTTCAGACATGTAAAAATAATGCAGGATGTAAGAATGACGAAACAGATATACAATGCGAAAGTGCAAGGATGTAGGAGCAGAGGAAGACCGAGACTAACCTACCATGACTAAATTGATCGTGTTTTGTCAGATGTCAGGCGCCATAGAAATTGGCTAGCGTGCATGAAAAGAGCTATGAATATTAAAGAAGCTAGTGAGTTGTGTAAGGACCACGTCTTCTGGCGGTTAGTTATCTCTGTCTAGCCCGCAAGGGACCTGGCGTGAAGGTGACACATACATACAACTTTGTCGTTCTTCCTTACTACTTACCTGCGGTAGGTGGTACGGAGACAGCTGCGATACTCTGGAACATCCGTACCAAGCCGTATGATGATGCAATCCGAGCTGTTCCAAATGCATCTGCCAGCAGCACCGGCACCAGGAGGAACCAACAACCGAGACAGAGCCCATACGCTCCTGAAACCAATAAGTTGTATAATGATGCTTCTAAACTCACGCTGCGGTGCACAAAGAATTTCGTACAATGACCTCATTTGTTATCTCTGTCGTTTTCGTATAAATATATTGCCATCCATTTCGCTTCAATGTTTATTGGTTTATAGTTAGTCATGCGTTGTTTTGCGAAAGTCAATTAATTTCGTGGAGAGGCGAAACACGTGTCGCAGCGACGACCAGGGCAGTCATGGCAGCAACAGCGAGTGCATGCGGCTTCTGTTCTAGATGGCGGGCAATCGCGAGGACGAGCCGCGCAGCAGCCGAGGCATAGACTACCGGAGCAGCCATGGCAGCGTCGGCATGTTGCATCTACTAATAGTAGTGGGTTGGGTGCCGGCCGGCGCTAATTCGCATGAAGTAATCGGTAGGTTGGAAGCACACAAAGCAGGTTAGATCAAATCGCATGTAACTAACGATTTTTTGCATTTATTTCTATATCTTCCTGGCTAGTTTCTTTTGTTTCCAGGCTTTACATATTTGGCAACATATTTTAAGAAAATGAAGAAAGTAGTTATACCTATAGCATACATGGGTGTTTCAAATTTTAGGTCACGCATATGTTTGAAAATAAAGTAAATATGCGTTTAAGATCCCTACCGCAGCTAACAAAAGAGCTTATGGCCTTGAAAAGGTTAAACCGATTTTGATATAACATGTCTAAAAACCAACGCTAGGAAACCTGCTTTCAAATAAAAAAAAACGGTTCACCCGTTTTAAACCTTCGGTGCCACAAACAGACAAACACACACATAGCGGTCAAACTTATAACACCACTCTTTTTTGCGTCGGGGCTTAAAAATATCGAACTTATCACTGGTTAGAATGCAAGAATTTGACGGTAGGAAATTGAAAGAAAGTGGCCACCAGTAAGCCGTTATGGAGTTGCTGTGTTAGCAGCAGAGGTACCATCGTGCATACTTTCATAGTGGATAAACACTGGCCTATTGACCTGGATTCGAATTTGACCAATAAATATGTGTTTTCGAATGTATGTTTTATTATAGAACATATTTGTTACAGGAATCTTGGTATTCAAGTTTTAATTATATTTTGATAGACGAGTGACCTAACCTAAGAAAGTTCTGATCTGCCCTCTGGCTTGTGAAGATCTGCCGACAGTCGCTCCATGTTAATATCAGTATCTTCGCCAAATCCTTAGGCTTAGGTATCGGACCCCGTCAATCCTAAACAGGATGACGGTAGGAAGAAGACAGAGAATTATATATAATACCTGATGCAATAGCTAACGTCCACCACGATGTCAGACTGGGCAGAGTGAGTACCGCGATACCGGCCACCAGTATACTGAAACATAAACATACAATGTATTTTTGGTTTGTGGTTCCCTTCAGCAAAAGTTTTTAAAGAGGACTTTCGATCTCTGTTTTTTTTATATACACCACTAAAAAGCTAAAAATAAAATATTTTTTAAATAATAAAACCGCCTTCAATAACACCCAGGAACTAAAAAGCGAAAAATAAAGTGAATTTACAATAATCCAAATTAATACATGACCAATTTATTTCATAAAATGCAACAGCGGCAAATTTGTACATAGTTTTTTCCATGACGAATTTACTTTGTGGCCAATGCAAAATAACCCAATTTAAAGAGGCATTCTCTAAAATGTTTGTATGTATATGACTTATATTCGTTAAATAGAAATAATAGATACATCTTTCACGCCGCCATTCATGCCAAAATCCAAGACAAACACGATTGGCCTGTCTAAGGCCTAATAGGATCGTAATTAGTTTTACTTGTATACAAAAGTGTATATTACCTGAATATGTAAGCCTTTTTTCTGCAAAATAGATGCAAGTCACACAGCCATCCCAGGCCCAGCCGTCCGCACAAGTCTAGCACGGCGCTGATAGCAACTAGCCGACCTGGAAAATACCCGATTATTACAAAAACTGTCGCACCCTAAAACAGAATTATTGATTTGATGTGTGAGAAAAATGGTCGTAGGATTAGGTGCATGCGGCACATGACATGTCATGGTACTGACAGCAAAACAAGACACTTTTTGTAAAGGCGGTTTTCTACCACATATGTGAACACGTATCAAATGCATCTCCAATTGTGGTTAAACTTTTTTTTTATATATTGTCGTGACACATACAAGCATATGGCCCACCTGATGTAGAGCGGTAACGGTAGATAGTCTATAAATGCTTGCATTTCATTATGTATAGCTCGCGTGATGCCACCTCTGCTGCATCTCCTTAAGACCTTACCGTTGACCTTACTCACACTTAGAGTGAGTTGAGAGAGTGTTCTCTTAAAAACATCCAGACCAAGCCAAACGGACATGTTCATGGACACAAATGTTTGCCTTGTGTGGGAATGGAACCCACGAGCGTTGGTGTTAAAGTAAGGTAACAGCGCGTTTCACCACTGCGCCACCTAGCTCGGCAATAAACTTAGTGGCCAATGACTATACTCTTAAATTTTCACGACCGCCTTCGAAACTAATTAAATAAATATATTCGGAAATGGCTACAACGATTAGACTATTTTTTTAAGTGGCAACTTCTTTAGTATAGTTGTGATTTGAAATTCGATGAAACGAAACAGCGACAGTAAAAAGAGACAACCAGATATACATCTATCGGATTTAACGTGCAAGAGAATGAGATAGAAGGCATTACACAGTGTTTATTACAGGGCCCGAGCGTTGTACGTGTGTTAGTACGTGTGTGTGCGCGCCTGTCGTACAGATACTTCTACAGACAGTACAGATACGTACAGATACTTCTATCTCATTCTCTCACACGTTAAATCCGATAGATGTATATGGTTGTCTCTTTTTACTGTCGCTTTTTCGTGAGGGATCCCCAAAGTGGTCGATATCGATCCCCTAGGGGCCGATATCGGTTTCTCAGGGGTAGGGGACATACACGAAAACTGATTTTGGGGATCGACGAGGTCTTAAAATCGACCCCTGTTAATTAACATAAGTTCTTATTTAATTTTTTTTAAGATACTATAATATTAAGTTAATTATAAGTTGTGTTACGTGTATCAACTTGTTATAAGAATGACTAATATTTTAATAAGAATTATCATTGTTGTACTTTAAAAAAGTAGATATAGGATTTTCAAAAATAATTTGGTTATTAGGGGTCGGAGGTTCATTTTGGAAAAGGGGTCTCTTGCCCAAAATAGTTTGGGAATCTCTGCTATAGATACTCCTATCTCATTCCTATAGATGTATATAGTTGTCTCTTTTTACTGTCGCGTTTTAGTTTCATCGAGTTTCAAATCACAATGATGCAAAAGAAGTTTTCCCTTAAAAAAATGAAGATGTGAAAGCTTACCAGCGGCAGCCTTGGTGTGGCCCACTGCCACGGTGTACGCGGGCAGGTAGTACAGCGCGTACGGCGACCCGCAAGACATGAGGGCGACTGACGCGCACAGCAGACCAAATCTCCAGGACTTCAGGAGCGATACATCCAAATACCTGAGGAAATGTGGTATATTTTAACAACGCTGTCCAATGACCAAGGCGAAAGTGGAAAATTAGGGAATACAGGACTAGTTGGTAAAAGTTCTTTTTTATGCAACGTCGGGAGGCATACAAGCATACGGCTCATTTGATGTAAAGCGGTTACCGTAACCTACAAACGCTTGTAACACATTAAGTATCACTCGCGCGATTTCACCTCTGCTACTAACACAGCAACTCCTCAGGAGCTTACTGGTGACCTCACTCCAACGCAGGAACCCAACAATCCTCTAGGCAGTTGTTATATGACTGAACTTTTCTGTGAGGTGGAGTTACTTCCCCAGATGGGCTGCTTTGATGCGCCCTACCTCTCTTGAAAGGCGTACGCTTGTATAAACGAAAAACGTTCTTCAAAAATGCACGTAAGACCTCTTTATGGATGTTCTTCGGTTTTGATTGCTTTTGACATGTACATGCACGCAAATGTTAACCTGTGTGGGAATCGAACCAACTCCCTTGGTGTTAAGGTAACATTATTAACCACTCCGTCACCGGCCTCCTCATTACTTAATTATATAAGCTTAATGGAGATGTTACAACGAAATTGCCTAAACTCCTAAAGTTCTAGAATGATAATTTGTGTTCTTACTTCGAAATCTTCTCGACACATCCTCTCTTCTGTTTCTTCTGCACAATGTGATCTTCTTTGTGTGTCTCCTGTTCCGGTTTCACTATCACCGTTTCCGACAACTTGTTCTGTATGAGACGGCTGGGCAGCGGCGGCCGGATGTACAGCGATCTGTCAATAAACATTCAGTTAGTTCATTCATTGTTAAAAGTAATTATAACCTACTAGTGGTCGAAATTTGACCACGATACCTTTAATTTTTTAATTTGAATAACTAATATATAAAGCATAATATCTGTTAGACCAGTGTTTCCCAACCTTTCTTTTGTTGAGCCTCCTGGGATTACAAATCTTTTTTTCAACTCCCCCCATTGACTTTTTCATCATAAAAATTCTTCTTGAACTTCTTCTGGAAATTGTGAGACAGTGACAAAAATGTGTTTCTGGCCATGTGCCATATAGGTGACTCTGAATTAATCTCTTTATCGGCGAAATTTGTCTTCCAGCAATTGCAATTGCTCTGTAATCTGTCGCTAATTGCAAATCAATTTCTATGTCATTTTTCAAATCTTCGCCTAGGAGGGCGGGTGTCGTCCCTTATCTTCCGAAACCAGTATCTTCGCCAAATCCTTAGTCTTTGATAACGGACCCCGCCAATCCTAATGGATTAGGAATCGGGTTTTTTTTTATACTACGTCGCGAGGCAGACAAGCATACGGCCCACCTGATGTAAAGCGGTTACCGTAGCCTATTAACGCTTGCAATACATTGAGCATCACTCACGTGCTGCCACCTCTGCTAACACAGCAAGTCTTACTGAAGACCTGACTAACACGCAAGACCACAACAACCCTCTAGAACAGTTGTTAACTATTTGGCTGCGATTTTTTTGGAAGGTGGAGGTACTTCCCCAGTTGGGCTGCTTTGATGCGCCCTATCTATAAATAAAATTGGAGTGTCTGTTTGTAATATTAAAATAACCGCTTTTTACTAAATGCATATGGATGTATACACGGTACATATACCAAAATGATTACTTTTACAATTTTTGTCTGTCTGTCTGTTCGTTCGGATAATATCTGAAACGGCTTGACCGATTTTGACGGGACTTTCACTGGCAGATAGCTAATGTAATAAGGAGTAACTTGGCTACTTTTATTTTAGAAATTTTTATTATTATAAATAAATAAAAAAAAAGTAACTATTCCGCGCGGACGAAGTACATAATACATATCTATTATTATTTTGCTGTTCGCTATTTTACTTTGCTTATTTAGGTACTTATAATCAAATCAAATAAATAAAATTATATTTGAACAATAACTTTTTTGTTAAATCCCGCGCGGACGAAGTTGCGGGCACAGCTAGTTTCTCTTAAAATGTAATGAACAAAGTTAAGTAACCTGCTAATTTTCCTCCTGCTAGCTTTATAAACGCAGGTGCTGTCGGTAGAGAGGTCCTCCACTGAGTGTAGGATTGAGGAGGACCGCGTCGGCCGGAGTCGCAGCCGCGCCACTTCCTTGGGGAGACCTGATGGCAAACAAAGAAATTAGCAACAACCATTAAAAAAACAGAAGAGTAGAAACCAGAACCAATGTAAGGATTACGGTTGATGATGCAGTGTTGAAACAATTGGATGAGATTGTATATCTTACATGCGCTTTCAGCAGGGATGGAAGGTACACCGCAGATGTGGAAAGACGAGTGAGTGCTGGGAATAGTGTGAATGGAGCGTTGGGAAAACTTCTTGGCAGTAAAGGCCTGAGTCAAAAGGCACAGCTCGCTATACACAATGCAGTGCTGGTCCCAACGCTAACTTATGGAAGCGAGAGCTGGGTATGGCGGAGAGAGCATGAATGTAGTAAACGCGGTCGAAATGCGTAACGCTTGTGAACCGTATTCGCAATGATGATGTTAGAAACAGAGTTGGTCTGAAAGAGTGCTGATGTTAAAATAAGAAAAGGCATGCTCCGTTGGTCCGGACATGTGGAAGGAATGCGGATAGAAAGAGTTACGAAATAGATATCTAACGCGAAAGTAGAAGGATTTAGGAGCCGAGGAAGATTAAGACTTATTTACTATGACCAAATTGATCATGTTGTGAAAGTCAAGCCAGGAGCCCTAGGACCGGACGAGCGTCCATGAAAAGAGCTATGAATGTTAAAGAAGCGATTGAGTTGTGTAACGATTGCGTCTTATGGCGCTCAGTTCTCTCTGCCTACCCCGCAAGGGACAGATTCCCTTCACGCCGGGGGAGGCAGAGAGACGAGCGCCACATAACTTGGTCCTTACACCTCACTCGCTTCTTTAACATTCATAGCTCTTTACATATACGCTCGGCGATTTCTACTACTCCTGACGACACTTCTCATAAAACACGATCAATTTGATCATGGTAGGTAAATGTGTAAGGTAAGCCCTCCACTGCGGGCCGTATGGGAAAGCTCAAGGTCTCTCAGCGTGCTATGGAAAGAGCTATGCTCGGGAGTTCTCTGCGAGATAGTATCAGAAATGAGGATATCCGCAGTAGAACTAAGATAACCGACATAGCCCACAGGATAAGCAAGCTGATGTGGCAATGGGCCGGCCATATAGTTCGTAGAACCGACAACAGTTGGGGAAGAAAGGTTCTCGAATTTCGTCCCCCTACTGGTGCTCGCAGTGTGGGACGACCCCCACTAGACGGAGTGACGACCTCGAGAGGTTTGCAGGGAGTCGATGGATGCAGGTGACACAGGATCGAGACGAATGACGCTCGAAAGGGAAGGCCTGTGTTCAGCACCGGACGAGTACGGGCTGAGATGATGATGATGAGGTAAATGTTGGCCTTTCTCGGCTCCTACACCCTTCTACTGTCTCGTTGTACATCTGTTTGTCACGAACGGTAATAACCAACAGAACAACTAGACCAACCAGACGTAATACACGGCATAATGTGTGGTACGAATGTGTATACAACGTCGGGGGACATGCAAGCATACGTCCCACCTGATGTTACCGTGGTTATCGTAGCCTGAGAACAGTGTGGAATGAAAGATGATGTAGTGATATAAAGTGAAATGGATGATTTGGACTTTTGAAAAGAATGAATGGCAAATAAATTAAAAGTGTGAAGTTGGCAGCTTACTCCAGAGTTGGAACGCCGAAAAATCTTTATGCTTACACACCTACGGAAAAACTCAAAATATTGTTTATCCGCTAACATTAACCCCCATCTCTACATTACAGTTTGAACGGTGACATAACGCCAAGACCATGGAACTGGCCGCCAAGGTCGGAGCCCTGCGTGACTAGTGGTGATTGGTTGACTCATGCCGGCAGTCAGTGATCAGGCCGAGGCTAGGAAAACCCTTTCTTACTTAAATTCAAAACTAGAGAGACGCGCGTCTCTATGTACCTTGTGTTTTGTGTCTATGTACATTGATTTAGGAGTTAGTTGAAGGTTTAATAACATTGTGGGATGAAAGATGATGTAGTGACAAAAATTGAAAAGGGTATGCTGAGATGGTTTGGTCATTTAGAAAGAATGAATGACAAAAGAGTTACGAAAGAAGTGTATCAGGCAAGAGTGTCGGGAGGGGCCGCCCTAGACGCACACATATACATCAAATTGGTGATGTGTTGAAAAAGGGCCAAATATCACCCAAAACCGAGTAGCATGCGAAGAGAGGTTGTTGAGTGTGGAAGAAGCGAGAGAGGTATGTTTGGATCGGTGCACCTGGCGTTCCATAGTCTTTGCCTACCACAATGGGAGACAGGCGTGATGATATGTATGTTTATTCAGAGAATATACTCACCCACGACACCAAGTACATCCAATCCCTCGGAGTCTTCAGAATCTGAATGCGGTAACAGCAGCGGTGGGCGTGCCACCTGGAATACATAATATTATACATTTTCATCTATTTATTTATAACTTTACGCACCCCTTGCGGGGTAGGCACAGCGATCCGACCGCCATGTGATGCGGTCCTTACGACGTGAAGATACAGAGAGTACACAGATTTAATGTACTATAAGTACAGGCTTATAGAGAGTACACAGATTTATTGTACTATAGATACAGATTTACATAGAGTACACAGATTTAATGTACTATAATAGTCTATGTACTCACGATATTGTCTTTCACCGTCGAGCAAGTGATAATTACAAATATATAAATAAATTGGAATAGATAGATAGATAGATAAACCATTTATTTGTATCTCCATGACACACAACAGTAAATATTAGCAGGTAAACAATGAGCAAACACCAAATACAGTAATAATCGCACAATAAATTGTGTGTCGCAGTGATACAAAAAGGCAGCGGCTCAGTGCATTATTTGCTCAAAGAGCAAACCACTGATTTTCAGCAGCTGCCTGAAAATTAAGGAGACGCATGCAGGAATAACGCCACGGATGTTATGTTATACATATATATATATATATATAGAATAAGTATCTATGCAAAAATATCTAGAATAAGTATCTATGGAATACACAAATTTGGTGGTATATTCTCACACCAGGATACAACCCAGGCACTAGTTGCATATAATTACCTCTATTAAACTCGGATGCATGATCTCGCCGAATAAGTTCGTCCGTTTCTCTTCGTTTAAAAGCACGTTCTTCTGATTGAGCGCCATCTCGGAGTCGGGCTGGAACAAGTTTTGTAAGCGGTTGTCTTTCGTTGGCTCCGTTTTACCTGAAAGAAAAATTAGATGAATGTGAAAAATTACCTTATAGTTATTAAATTTTATAAAATTGACATTTATTTATAAATTTGTGTGTATTATATAGATAATAATCATTCTTTTTTTATCTAAAACAGGGCAAAAAGTACTTTCTAAAAAAATATTTCTTATCAACCCAAAAATAATGTTTACAAGTTTCAGTGCACGTCACAAGTGAAAACTTGTAAACTAACTAGTTTACTAGTTTTCATTTGTGACGTGCACTCCTTCATCATTTTTTTTTTTTGTAAATACATACTTTTGATACATAGAAAAAGTCCAGGCCAAGACAAATAGACATGTTCATGCACACAAATGTTTGCCTTGTGTGGGAATCGAACCCACGAGCGTTGGTGTCAAAGTGTCAATCCACTGCTTGACGAGCTCGGTGGCTCAGTCGTGAATGACGCGACTTTGACACCAGTAAGCTCCCAAGGAGTTGCTGTGTAAGCAGCAGAGGAGGCATCGCGCGAGTGATACTTAATATATCGCAAGCGTTAATAGGCTACGGTACCCGCTTTACATCAGGTGTGCCGTATGCTTGTATGCCTTCCGACGTAGTATAAAAAAATAAAAACTGCGCCACGGAACTGTTCAAAGATATAATTACCTTCCTGTATGTCGTGAAGCAGCGTGGTGTTCTCTGTGGTAGTCGTAGTGACTGGTGTACACCGTTCCCTGGTGGTGGGGGGCGAGCGGTACAGGGTGGCTGCCACGCATACGTGAAGCATACCACCCCCTTCAGTACAAAACAAAATCACAAATTAGTGGCTGACGTAAATTACAAACTTTTAGCAGCGGTAGTGCACATTAGAGCAGCCCTACTGGGTACTTTTAAGAGAGGTAGTCCTCATCAAAACAGCCCTACTGGGTACTTTTAAGAGAGGTAGTCCTCATCAAAACAGCCCTACTGTATGCTTTTAAGAGAGGTAGTCCTCATCAAAACAGCCCTAGTGGATACTTTTATGATAAAGTAGTATTTATCAAAGCATCCCTACTGGTTAATTTTAAGAGAGGTAGTACTCATCAAAGTAGCCCTACTGGGTACTTATAAGAGAGGTAGTCCTTATCAAAACAGCCCTACTGGGTACTTTTAAGAGAGGTAGTTCTCATCAAAACAGCCCTACTGGGTACTTTTAAGAAAGGTAGTCCTCATCAAAACAGCCCTACTGCGTGTTTTTAAATAGATAGTTCTCAGCAAAACAGCCCTACTGGGTACTTTTAAGAGAGGTAGTCTTCATCAAAACAGCCTTACTGGGTACTTTTAAGAGAGGTAGTCCTCATCAAAACAGCCCTACTGGGTACTTTTAATTGAGGTAGTCTTCATCAAAACAGCCCTACTGGGTACTTTTAAGAGAGGTAGTCCTCATCAAAACAGCCCTACTGGGTACTTTTAAGAGAGGTAGTCCTCATCAAAACAGCCCTACTGGGTGCTTTTAAATAGGTAGTTCCCGTCAAAACAGCCGCGGACCGCTTTTCCGCCAAGAAATGTATGGGAAAACGTATATAACGGGGTCTGACAGGTTAAGAGAGGTAGTCCTCGTCAAAACAGCCCTAGTGGATACTTTTATGATAAAGTAGTATTTATCAAAGCATCCCTACTGGTTAATTTTAAGAGAGGTAGTACTCATCAAAGCAGCCCTATTGAGTAAATAGCTTTACCTCACAGAAAACCGTAGCCTAGTATCAGCTCTCTGGAGGGTTGTTGTGTTCCTGCGAGTGAGTGAGGTTACCAGTAAGTTCCGTCTATTTTACACTTTCCGGCGAGAATAATTTGAATATTCTATACGTATACATTTTATCTATACTTTATTTTTTTATTATCATTGTGGCATCATAAAAGACCTGAAATTGTTGAAGTTTTCGGATATATACGGAATGTGCCGAATTAATAACTTGCATTTATCCGGATTATATTCGCCATTTTTATTTATGTTACAGAGGTTGTCGCGAGTGTTTTTTGTTCGCCGTGTTTATCACTACTTCTGAGATTCTTTGTTAAAGTTGTTGTATTTGTTAAGTTTTCCAGTAGTGTTACGTTTATCACGTTACGTACACACTAGGCTGTCACCGATCTCTCGACATAATTAATGACTATATAAATCTACAAACTCACCCAATAGCAGTACGGTCCCGTGCAATCCATACAAATCGACCAGTTTTTCAATCAGCATTGGGAATACGAAACTGCCAGCAGCTGTCCCGCTCACACAAATCCCGTTGGCAAGGGCTCTAGAAAGAAACAAAATATACAGATTCTAACGAGTAACATCTACAGCGCCTGAGGATGTCTCGTGGAGAGAAACACGTGTTGCAGAGCACCCAGGCGGCAACGGTGGCGGGTGCATGCTGTGTCTGTTCCAGATGGCGGGCAATAGCGAGGACGACCGCAGCGGCCGAGGCATACCGGAGCAGCCAGAGAGGTAGAGGTTTAAGAAAGGTAGGTCGCATCAAAGCAGCCCGTCTGGTGAAATACCTCCACCTCACAGAAAAACCGCAGCCAAATAGCAACTCCCTAGAGGGTTGTTGTGTTCCTGCGTGTGAGTGAGGTCACCAGTAAGCTCCCAAGGAGTTAAGGAGTTGCTGTGTAAGCAGCAGAGGAGGTATCAGCATTAATATATCGCAAGCGTTAAAAAACTACGGTACCTGCTTTACATCAGGTGGGCCGTATGCTTGTATACCTCCCGACGTAGTATAAAAAAAAGCCATGGCAGCGACGACATGTTGCATGTTCTAACGATAGTGGGTTGGTGCCGGCCGACGCTAGTACGCATGAACTAACATCTGGGGGCATCTCATATTTTACTCGGCAATCGATCCCAAAAGTATATACTTTTATTAATTAGACATCTTAGCGTCTCGCCTATATCCTATCCTATTTGGAGAGCTCAGTGGCGCAGTGGTTAATAACGCTACTTTGACACCAACGCTCTTGGGTTCGATTCCAACCCAGGACAAACATTTGTGTGTATGAACATGTCTTGGTCTGGGTGTTTTAAGAGAGGTAGGGCGCATCAAAGCAGCCCGTTTGGGGAAGCATCTCCGCCTCACAGAAAACTGCAGCCAAGCAGATAGAGAGCGTCATGTCATTGGCCGTCACGGCATAAGGATCGATTTTACTGCCAACGCACGGCAATAGACGTTTCACATACTTATAAAAAAATCTCCTACCTGTGTTTATCGAAGTACTGCGACACTATGACGATGCCTGGAGTCGTCGACAATCCTCCGCCGATGCCTACACAAATAAACGATAAAGATCACACGAGCACTTCGACACGTCTTACATTAAAAAAAAATGGGTGCGTGTACTTATGTACGCGCGTGAGAAGTTATACTTCTTTGGCATCATTAAATAATAATATTTTAATTTATATCAATAAATAATGCATACGGATAGTTAACCTCAATTATAAAATATTCAATTTTAATCACTACTGAATATAATTTATTAGCACTTGATTTAAAGTACTTTGTGCGCTTCCGGTGCCGATCAGGTACAATCCGGTACGAACGTAGATGCATGCCGCCGCCGTCGCCATGGCTACTCCGGCCGTTGCCATGGCTACTGCGGCCGTTTAGCGGGCAACTTCAACCTGTAACTTTTGTGTTACAGTGATGCGCGCGCATCTTAAAATTTCACTCTCATCATTTTTTCATAACGCGCCTAAAGAAGTATAACTTCAAATATAAAAACTTATTATATCATTTCTCATAATTCACAATTTTTTTTTAGTCTACACTTTTATATAGTCTATAACTACTAAGGGCATTTACGGAGACGAGATAAGAATAGTAAACACGCCGATATTTACTAAGTTCATTGCAAATCAAGCGATAAGTATCCCCGTCCTTTTCTCCTGTAGGCAGAAACGGCGACGCGTAACGTAACCGTAACTAAGTGTACTCTCTGGAAATTGTAGAACGGGGATCACGTCTGTACGTGGGTTCGTCACATTTGGCAGATCAAGTAATATTTACGTGGTTGAGTCGACAATTAATTAATTTTATTGGAAACTACTAATCCTATGATCTATGCCTGTCTAATTCGGATACATGTCATATTTGGTAATTACTTGTGATTATGTTAAACAAAACCGACCTCTATTTTATTTATATAAGTAGTGAGATATTATATTTTTGAATGTTCATCAAATTTAATAAGAAATATGCCTACATTGAAGTTTCGTAGGTACAAATATTGCACATTGAAGCCTTGCGTACCTTTTCTTTTAAATTTTAATCGAAGTTTGGTTCTAGTTTTTAACTTTGTTTCGTTAAAATAAATACATTATAAGTAACAATAAACAAAAATAATTGTGGTAGCTCAGTGATGATACTCTAGGAGGAATCTACGAGTATTATACTCAATAATAATATATTGTATGTTTGTTTACATTCTTTATCTCGGCTATCTGAATGCACTTTACAGCCTTTGACAAATTAAAACAAATAAGTTTTCATAATGTTCATAAAACATCAGGTGGGTCACTTGCTTGAAAGCCTCCCGACGTTGTATAAGAAGAAATACGTTAATGTTCCCAAGAACAGTGATAGCTCAGTGGATAAAGACTCGGCGTATTGACCGGGTTCGAATCCTGACATGTACTACTAAATTCGTGATTTCAGATTTGTAATTATCACTCGCTCGGCGGTGAAGAAAAACATCGAGAGGAAACACGCACGTCCAAGAAAATATATTTCGATAGACGTGTGACCTTACCTAAGAAAGGTCTGATCTTCCCTCTGTGTTGTGGAGGGCTAACGGCAGTCGTTCCATTAAAAAATCTGTGTATTCGCCAAATCCTTAGGCTTAAGGCGACACCTCGATCGTGAAGCTTTAAAATGGCTCCGCCCAATCACCCCGCGCCCCTCAATTGACACTCGACGCTCGATTTGTAAAATTTGAAATTAGCGCCTAATAGGTAACCTGGGGTCAACGTATAGTCAATGCAAACGAACAGAAAAGCTACAGAGTCGCGTCACACAAATAAAATTTATAATATCAATATTTAATAAAAATTATTGATTTAATTATTATTTAGCTTTATACATACTGAACCAAACATATTTATTTAAGCTAGACGGAAAACAATAGTAATAATAGTAATAAAAAACTACAGAAACGTATTCACTTTTAAAAGTTTATTGAAAGAGAAATCAATGACATCGTTTTATGTTTATATCTCTACAAGTTAACATGTCTTGGTATCTATGTTGTTCTTACTTAGGTCTCGTCCAGTGGCGCCCTCATTGAATAAAAAAACATATTATAGCATAGAAGATAAACATTATGAAATCTTATGTTGCATTTATTACGAAGATAGTAAAGTATTTTTACGTCATTAAACCAACACTCAAAATATTCCACTATCGTTGTTATAAGCAAAAGTGCTAAAAGAGGCCGTTTTTTGGCAATTATGCCTATAACAACGAAAGCAAAACATTTCAATTGTTGGTTTAATGACGTAAAAGTACGTTATTGTATTTGTAACACACGCAACACATGACTTTATAATGTTTATCTTCCACGCTAAGATACGATATTTTATTCCTTGAGGCGCCACTGGACGGCATGTATCCCCCTTAAGAAGAATGAAACACCAGCTACATAATACAACATTGTTTATCGAGAGGCTAAAGCTAAAGCTAAAGCCATTTGTTGATTCGGACACATATGTTTAGTTAGCAGATACACCATCTAAACTGCAAACACTGGTCACAGCGATGAAAGACGACTGTATGGAGAAAGGCTTACTACTGAATGCGAAGAAAACAAAGATAATGGTATTTGAAAGAGAAGAATCCAGAACTAATGTAAGGATTACGATTGATGATGAAGTGTTGGAACAAGTGGATGAGTTTGTATATCTTGGATGCGCTTTCAGCAGGGATGGAAGGTACACCGCAGATGTGGAAAGACGAGTGAGTGCTGGGAATAGTGTGAATGGAGCGTTGGGAAAACTTCTTGGCAGTAAAATCCTGAGCCAGAAGGCACAACTCGCTATACACAATGCAGTGTTGGTCCCAACGCTAACTTATGGAAGCGAGAGTTGGGTATGGCAGAAAGAGCATGAAAGTAGAATAAACGCGGTTGAAATGCGAGCGCTGCGCAAAATTTGTGGCGTAAGGCTTGTAGACCGTATTCGTAATGATGATGTTAGAAATAGAGTTGGTCTGAAAGAGAGCGTCGGTGTTAAAATAAGAAGAGGCATGCTCCGATGGTTCGGGCATGTAGAAAGAATGCAAGATGAACGAATGACGAAGCAGATATACAATGCAAAAGTGGAAGGATGTAGGAGCCGGGGTAGGCCAAGACTTACCTACCATGACCAAATTGGTCATGTTCTATCAGAAGGTGATGTCAGGAGCCCTAGAAACCGGCGTGCGTGCATGAGAAGAGCAATGAATGTTAAAGAAGCGAGTGAGATATGTAAGGATCGAGTCACGTGGCGCTCGGCTCTCTCTGCCTACCCCGCAAGGGATTTGGCTTGAAGTTATAGATGTTCGAGTGTCATAATGGCTGATAGCGCCGAGTAAACACAGGATTTTTTTATTTCGAATAAATAAGAGAAATAAAATTATCAGATTGAATTAGATTGAAATTGAAATAGAAAATTGGAATTTTTTTTGCAACTCCCTCCTGGTGAAGATTCACAAGTTATTTTACACATTTAGGTATAGCTCTGGTAGGGATCCTAGCTTTTTCCCTAAATATAATACACTCTCGAATGACTAGGTATGCGCTTTCACTAACAGTCAATTTAACTTCGCGAATTTTATAAAAAAGTACAGGAAGAACTTGACCGTTAGACGGTAATTTTGCGCCTATTATTTCATAATTTACGTCTCCAACTAAGAAAATACTTGATTTATTGCTTCTCAATTCCACTGCCATCTTATAAAAGTTAAAACATTAGGTATTAATCACGAGAATAACTGACATTCAAAATTAATAGACGGTTAGGTAATTATGACGAAGTTAACGATGCTCTCTCTAAAGTTATTCATTGGTTTAGTGTTAATAATCTGCTTTTAAATGATAAAAAGACTAAAGTAATTAAGTTCTCAACACCTAATGTAAGGCAGGTGGCTACCAATGTACATGTTAATGGAACTAATTTAGCCTCTGTGGAGACAACTGTGTTCTTGGGTATAACAATTGACTCCAGACTACAAAGGGTCCCACAAATTGAAAAATTATCAGGAAAACTAAGTTCTGCAGCTTATGCAGTGAAAACTATTAGACGGCTCACTGATATTGATACGGCTAGAATAGTTTATTTCAGCTACTTTCATAGTATTATGTCATATGGAATTCTTCTTTGGGGTAACTCCGCGGATATTAACACCATCTTTTTATTGCAAAAGAGAGCCATAAGAGCTATCTACAAACTTGGTCCCCGGGAGAGCTTTAGAGAAAAATTCAAAGAAATAAATATTTTAACAGTCGCATCGCAATATATCTATGAAAATCTTTTGTATGTCCATAAAAACATAGACTCATTTTGTAAAAAGAGTGATATTCATAGCATAAATACTAGATATAAGCATAATCTTGTGTTATATGCAAGCCGTCTCCACAAAACAAGTAATTATTTTATGGGGCAATGTATACGGTTCTATAACAAACTTCCTAGCAATATAAGAGATTTGTCAATAAACAAATTTAAAACTACTATTAAAGCCAAATTGTGTAGCAGGGCATATTATAAAGTATCTGACTATATTAATGATAAAAATGCCTGGGAGTGAGTCGATCCAATTATAATGTAATTAACAAAATATGTAAATTTGTTTGGATACCAAAAGAGGGATGCCTGAGTTTTTTGGCAGTATTTTTATCAGTGCTCACCTAGTCATAAACTGCACGGTAGGGAAAAAAAATGTGACGATTCCAAACAAATGTAGCCATTTTTACGGAATAAAAAGATTTTGACTTTGAATTTGAACAAATGAATACCGCGAGTACGTGCGGCACTGCCGCGCAACTTGTATGAACATGTTTCGATGTAATTCGGCACGGATTATCGTAATCCAAATAAGTTAAAAATTAATTTCCGAGTGTTTTAAAAGCAAATGAACAAAACTAAGACATATGCGTTAGAAAATAAAAACTTTGAAAAATAAGGGACACCCTAATATACATATATACAAATAGATTTTATAATCTATTCATATTTAAAAAAAATATGTGACAAATGATTTTCTTGCTGTTTCATAACTTTAACATCAGTATAATGACATTTATTGTATTTTACTTATGTATACTCTGTGTTTTGTATTGTTGTACGTTTCCTTGTTATTTATTAAACTCTCAAGAAGAAAGAACCAGGACCATCTCTGATGTTGCAAAATAAATCTAATCCGTACAATAGTTCAATACTAACCACAATGTATAGAATAGATGATTTTTTTGTGTTTTCAGTGTTGGTTCATAGTAAATATTATTTGTTTTCACGAGTACCATGGGTATAAGTATACTATCTATCTATATCTTCACGCTAAATCCCTCGTGAGCGCCACATGACTCGGTACTTACACACCTCGCTCGCTTCTTTAACATGAAACATACCGAGTTTTTTTAAAAACTATCAAAATATACTATTTTACTAGTAATTATTTTAATACAAAAAAAAAAAAAAAAACCTCCACTGGTTTTCTATCTTCTGATTGGATAAATTTCCAACGTAAACTAACCTTCACCTACGTACAATGTCTAAGTCGGAGTTCGGTGAGCTTATAATGGTTACTATGAGTTTGTCGTCCCGTATGACACTTACGTTAAAGTAGCATATAAATCGAGTAGTGATTCTTCTAGTGGAATATGTTTATTTAGTAAGTTTCTCCTAAAAAACAAAACAGCAAAAATATTTTATTTTATAAGTTTTTATTTTAATACAAAGAAATAAAGAGTCTCCACTGGTTGCTATGTGCTGAGAGCGCGAACCTTATTGGTATAAATTTCCAACGTAACCTGACCTCCACCGACGTACAACTTCTAAGTCGGAGTTCGTTCACATTATAATGGACATAATAGGAGTTTGACGTCCTATATAGGTACGCGGTCAGCCTGTGGATAATGTATACCAATTATCAAATGTTACTGTTTATTCCTGCAAAAAATAACTCTTATTTAATTAATGCAGTTTTATATAGAGTTATTAAGTAAGCAAAATTAAAAAAAAGTGAATTAAATAGCTTGGGCCAACCATACCTAGGAACTGTTCTAAAAACTAGAAATATGTCTACACAATGTTATTATAATATGTTTAATGAATATAATAATTAAAAAAAAAAAATACCTTGTCTTGTTCGCCTCCGCCATTCTACGAATATTTTCTTTGTATTTTTATTCTATATATTTTCTTTTTAGTGTTCCCCATTATTACAACAGTATAATAAATATATATAAACCTATAATATTATTTACTACTTATATCTAATAATAATACACTTACGCTAAATACTATAATATTGAATATTTACAACTATTAATTATAAAAACTTCGGTGTCGCGATGTAAATGGAGCGAGCTCGAGCAGACAGTCGACATAGGTCTTACCTCGAAGCGGGCTGCAGCCGGACTGGCTGGATGTAGTTAGTCAACGCGTTTATAATCCTCATTACCGCACAATAAGGTCGAAAACACGTAGCACCCAAGACGAATGTGATCGCTTAGAAATTGTCAGAAACTTAAAATATTTAAAAAAAATTTCATGTTTCACTTATCAAAATATGCAGCAACCATATTATAAACATAGATATTACTAATAGATTTAAGTAATTTTCAAGCGTATAAACAGAACAACTTCGTTGTAATTTCAAAAATAATGAATTTCAGGAGGTGTTTTCGAAAGTAATTATTATCGAATCAATTTTACACAATCGCGTATTTGAGCAAGCAAATTCAAGATAAAGAAATGAAGTTATTTATATTAAAATCTTAGATCCGTCAGTTTAGTCATTAGCCTATACTATTCGATGAAAGTTGGTCTAATTTTTCGATGTGTCGCCTTAAGTAGCAGACCCCGTCGATCCAATTAGATTACGAGATGGGACAATGCTTAGAAGAATAAGAAGACTTTAATGTTACCAGTCATGACTCCAAAACTCAGCAGCAGATGCAGCAGGCCCTTGCTGAAGAAAGAGAGCGCCAGCCCAGTGGCGCAGAATAGGCCGCCGATGAAGACTACGAGGCGGCAGGAGTACTTCTCACAGAGAGCTGACGACAGCGGCGCTGCAAGAACGGTCCCGATTAACTTTCAAGCACGACCTTGGATGAAGAACTGTCCATCTACCTATAACTTCACGCTAAATACCTTTCGGGGTAGGCAGAGAGAACCGAGCGCCACGTGACTCGACCCTACATACCTCACTCGCTTCAATAACATTCATTGGTCTTCTCAAGCACGCTCGTCGGTTTCTAAGGTTTCTGATAGAACAAGAGCAATTTAGTCTTGGCCTTCCTCGGCTCCTACATCCTTCCACTTTCGCATTGTATATCTATATCTGCTTCGTAATTCTTTCATCCTGCATTCTTTCTACATGTCCAAAGCAACGGAGCATGCCTCTTGTTTTAACACCGGCGCTCTTTTTCAGACCAACTCTGTTTCAAATCATCATTGCGAATACCGTCTACAATTCGCATTTCGACCGCGTTTAGTTCACTTTCATTCTCTCTCTGCCATACACATTGCATTATTATTAGAGGAGTTGTATTAAGTCTTGCTCCATTTTGGTAATAATTAAAACTAATGTCCGCTGCAGCGCTGAAATAATTTAGATGTTAATAGATTCAGGCGTTATTTTGCGAAAGTCAAATTTACATGCAATTTGATCTAACCTGTATTGGTGGCGGAAGCACACAAAGTTAGATCAAATTGCAGATAATTTAGATGTCTATCCCAAAGATTCGAAGATACAGCACTAAATCGCTTCTAAGGGGTATTTTTCTCGCGACCAAAAGGTCAAAAGCGCCGTGATTTTCATGGCGCTTACGCGTTCCGTTCAACGTAGTACAGCAATGAGTTCATGCACACAAATTTTAGTCCTGTGAGAGAATCAAACCCACGAGCGTCGGTGTCAGCAGTAGTGTAACAGAGCGTTTCACCACTGCGCCACCGAGCTCGTCAAACTGCATGCTTATTTGAATCCCGTAACGTTTTGAATATACATACATACATGACTTATTATTTATTCGTAGCATATATGTCATCGCGCCTTTCTCCCATTGCAGTAGGCAGAGACTATGGAACATGCCAGGTGCACCGATCCAAACATCCGTCTCTCGCCTCTTTCACACTCATCAACCTCTTCATGCATGCTCCTCGGTTTCGGGTGCTTTTGCTTTGGCCCGTTGTGGAATGAAACATGATTTAGTGACAAAAATTGAAAAGGGTATGCTGAGATGGTTTGGTCATTTAGAAAGAATGAATGATAAAAGAGTTACGAAAGAAGTGTATCAGGCAAGAGTGAATGGAGATATCGGTAGGGACCACCCTGGACGCACACGTTCAGATCAAATTGGTGATGTGTTGAAAATATTATGAGGTCTTACCTAAAGCCAAACACAAGGTAGACAATGCAGCGGGTATCCACGAAGCGACTGATTCAGCAGAGTCTGGGAAGGTCTCCATGATCTCGACGTACAGCACCCCGTACGATTTGAACAGCCCTGCCACCCAGAACTGGACCATGAAAGCACCGAACACGACCACCCAGCCGTACCCACCATCGGGCGGGTTGGCAATGCTGAAATCAACAAGTGGATATTAAAGATTATGATACTGCTTCGAAAGTTAATCGAACTTTAGCGGAGCTAAAATAAAATAAATTAATATCTCCACGCCAGGTCCCTTGCGGGGTAGGCAGAGAGAACCGAGCGCTATAAGACTCTGTCCTTACATACTTCACTCGCTTCTCTAATATTCATAGCTCTTTACATGCACGCTCGTCGGTTCCTGGGGCTCCTGACATTACCTTCTGATAAAACACGACCAATTTGGTCATGGTAGGTTAGTCTCGGTCTTCCTCGGCTCCTACATCCTTCCATTTTTGCATTGTATATCTGTTTCGTCATTCTTTGAGATGTACTATGTGTGTTTTTTTTTATTTAACGTTGGAAAGCATACAAGCGTACAGCCCACCTGGTGTAAAGCGGTTACCGTAGCCTATGAATGCTTGCAATACATTAAGTATCAACGCGCGATGCCACCTCTGCTGGTAACACGGCAACTCCTCAGGAGTTCACCGGTGACCTCACTCACATGCAGGAACACAACAACCCTCCAAAAAGTTGTTATTGTGAAACACACGTGAAAGACCAAATTCACCTGTGTGTATTGACCGATTTTTCAATTATTATTGTCATCAAATTGTAAACCGATTTCATGATTCTTTTTTAGTGAACATTTGGTGTAGATACAATGAAGATGTAACTTTAAACAGCTCGTCAAAAGCTACCTTTCAATTTAACCTTCTGAACTTATATATATATATATAATATATATATATATATATATATATATATATATATATTTGGCAGAGCTGCGATAGCCAGCGGAGCCACATTACCCTCAAAATTGCCGTTTGGGGTAGACTGATGTCATCCAGCTAGCGTTTAGACGGTAATAGTGAGAAACTCCAAAATCGACACACTAATAGCTAACATATTGTAGTTTTGTATCCTTTAATTTGAAATTTAAATGTTCGTTGGTGAGGAAGAACGGTCCAAAATCGTTCCAATTAGAAAAAAAAACATATGGGAAAACGTATGGCCGGCCACTCTGCAGTGCAGAGTCTGCACTGCACTCCCATCAACAGAAAAAGTAACAGCACTCGTCGCTAGATGTCGTACAGGGTTCCATATATTTAAAAAAAATTAAAAATAAAATATTTAAATATTTTTTAAATTTAAAAAATACCAGCTCTGCCTACACAGCTTGTATATATATGCTTCAAATTCGTCCCGAGACGCACACGTTTTTTTTGTAACATCGAGGTTGATATAATAGTTTAGCTTTGTCTCGTGTTCTTGACTGGGAAACATTTCGTTGCGCATTTTATAATATTCGGGATGTGCTTTGACAAAAAGACATATGTACATCTATTACATTAAGGATGCCTGGAAGAAATAGCATTAGCGATAAGGTCGCCTATTGTACTTTCCTATATAGACTATGTATATTTTATCGGTGCAATAAAGAGTTTTGTATTGTATTGTAAGATGTAATGATAAATTAAAAAGTTATGAATTAAAGTTTGTTAATAAAAAGGGAAACCAAGTTCATTGACGTCATCGCCTATTTACATAGTTGCTATGTAATATATCTTTATATATATAAATCACAATAAATATTTGTGCCTATGCCCATTATAGATATTAAAACCATTCATCCGATTGTGACGAAGCTACATATATTAAGAGAGGTAGGGAGCATCAAAGCAGCCCGGCTGGGGAAGTACCTCCACCTCACAGAAAACCGCAGCCAAATAACAACTCCCTAGAGGGTTGTTGTTGTGTTTCTGCGTGTGAGTGAGGTCACCAGTAAGCTCTTAAGGAGTTGCTGTGTTAGCAGCATATTTGACAGAGTGATATTTAATGTATTACCAGCATCCATAGGTTACGGTAACCGCTTTACATCATGTGGATGCCAGTATACCTTCCGAAATTGTATAAATCTATATATATATACTGACGTCGATTACAGTGAAGTCGATTCCACTTTTGCTATGCGCTTAGAGTATTTCAATAATTTATTTAAGATTCTGCTTCAAATCATGTCCGTGATGATTGTGATACTCACTCAGTAGAAGAGTCAGGCAACGCCGGTCGTAGTTTCCTGGAGGCGGCGAGTAGGGGGCGCGCGGTCACCGACGAGAGAGTCAGCAGGGAGTCCTCTTCCTGCTCGCTCGGGGACATCGCTGATAAGTACGCGCCTACTTGCTGTCCACAATATTATACCAGTTAACCATTGACCGTTCCTTTACCCTGGATTAAAGACGCTCAGATCATACCATATGGAAAACAAACGGTGGCGGCAAGCCATTCCACAATAATGCTGTTCGCATAATGAAACAAAACATTAAATCTGACCGTAATTAACGTTTTCTTTTTAAACAACGTCAATATCAAAGCTTACAGTTACTACCCACCTGGCGTATGCATTCAGTATTGCAAGCGTTCCTAGACTACGGTAATGGTTTTATATCAGGTGAGAAGTATGCTTGTATGCCCCCCGACTATGTATATAAAAAAATGCAATACATAGGATAGTACATAGGAGCTATAAATATTTGATTTTTACCCATTTTTTTAGATAATCTGTTCAGCTACAATTCGATTTTTATTTATTTTTCGACAATAGTAAAATGTGTCTAATATTCACAAAGGAAATATGTGATTTGAAAGTATCCGCCCATTACCACCTCGCTTCCTAATATTTTTTTTTCTCATAAATAAACACACTAAACCACACCATTGTTGCTATTTCATATCATAAAACAATTTAAACTAATAGAAAAAAAAACCTGATGATACAAAAAACGACGAAAACACGACATAATAACGCGTTCGTACTCGGCGCCGCTGGTAGTTGTACTGCAGATTAGTGCAGATTTGACTAGAAGACGGAACAACCTGGTCAAAGGTCCACTGACATACCAGGATAACATAAAAATAGAGGTATATTCCACAACTTCATTACGTTACATAGGATAAATTCCTTACATGTCCAGTCAAGATGAGTAACGATGGGCGCGTCACCGTTTCGAGGTTGTTTTCAACTATTTGTGTAGAGATAATAGTGTAGAGAATTGATTTTTACTGAGTTTTACTCTGGCAATGTAAATAGTAATAATAGCAGTATTCAAAATGAAACTAAAAGTAATAATAATACAATATCCCCGTCAATTGTAAATTGTCAAGAATATAGAAATAATAATAATTGTATCAACCTGGTGCACCAAAACATTCAGGGGATTATAGAAAAGGAGTTAGAATTGGAGTTGTTTATGAATTGTAGCAATATTGATTTAGATATTTTATGTCTAACTGAGCACTGACTAAAACACCATTAATTCATTTTCAGCTTCAATAACCACCAGGTTGCAAGCTCATTCATCAGAGAGAAGTATATACATGGTGGCTCTTTAATATTATTAAATAAGTTGCTTAAATTTAAAGAAAGGTGTGACATTGTGAGCCTCTGTTGAGCGAGTTGTAGAGATTTCATGCATTGAATTGGAACGATTCATTGTTATGAACCTGTATAAACCTCCTAGCACGCCCTTTGAAACATTTTCAAATATCATGGAGGATGCCTTAAATAAATTATCTAATAGCCATAAAACTGTTATAATTTGTGGAGACTTTAATATAAATATCTTGGAGAAAAATACTGTTACCTAGAACTTTTTAAATTTATTTAAATCAAACAATTTGCATCTAATTTTTACAGAGCCAACAAGAGTAACTGCTACAAGTGCTACATGTATTGATAATGCTACATATATTTAGCAATGCAAAACCTTCGTATCAATCTATAATTAATAAAGTTCAGTCAGACCATTCAGGTCAGTTGGTTTCATTTCCAAATTCTTCAAAAATACAGAGAAAGCAAATAAATTATATACCATTTAGTAAAAGTCGCTTAGAAAGATTTAAGTCTAATATAGCAGAAAAAATTGTATTGTAGCCCTATCACGGTACTCCGGACCACTTGTACAGTTCATTATTTAGCTTAATCACTAGTGAATTTAATGCAATCTTTACTCCAAAACAACTGTCTGTAAGTGACCGTATGACATTCAGTGATTGGGCAACTCCTGGTATTTACAAAAGTCGGAATAAATTGTATGAACTTTATGAAGAAAGGGCCTGTAATCACAACCCGACTTTTCAAGAACTTGTAAAAAATTATGCTAAAATATTTAAACGAGCCTGTTCCAATGCTAAGTCTATATATTTAAGAAATAAAATTACTGGTTCAACAAATATTATTAAATCTGTTTGGAATATGACAAATAATGAGACGGGTAGAGCGAAAGTACGTAGTCGAGACTTTCAGTTAAAGATAAATATAGATATCAAAAATGATGTAGAAATTGCGACTGAGTTTGAAAAATATTTTTCTAACATTCCTCTTATTACTACGAGAAATCTTAGGTCTTCTTCTATAGCTGCAGAACTCAAACAGAGCGTGGTAGAATGCGACACAATATTTGAATTTTCAGCTGTAAGGCCAAAAGATGTTTTGAACGCTTTTAAATCAATAAATATGAAAAACACTAAAGATCTGTGGGGCCTATCTGTCAAAACCATATCTTCTATTTATTTATTTATTTAGAAGATTAACAGCATCTTAACTAAAATTTACAAAACAATAGAAACATTAGGCCAATTACTAATCTTCATAAATGAACGTAATTAACATAAAATTCCTCATAGTCGAAAGAAAGTAATAAGAAACAAAATACTTACAATAGTAATCTATAAATTTTTAGCACAACGCTAATCTATAAAATCTATCAAATGAAGACTCACAACTCATGCAAGAAAAGGAAGTACATTTGCGTTACTAGCCTTGTGATGAAGTGAATTATAACATACTATTGTTATTTCAATCGCTCCACATTTAGCTACAATTTTCAATTGTTGTGTGGCATCTCGTGTATTTCCTGACTTGATGAAACATAGTAAAATCATTCCATTATTTAAATCTGGTGATAGTTCGGACCCTTCGAATTTTCGACCTGTTTCCATACTGCCCACTCTCAGTAAATTTTTTGAAAAACTAATGCTTAGCCAGTTGCTCAGACATTTCAATACACATAATTTGCCTTATAGGAGACAGTTCGCATTTACGAGAGGTTGTTCAACTATAGACGCAGGGATTCATTTGCTTAAAAGTATATTCGCGGCGTGGAAAGGTTCGCAAGATGCCTTGGGAATTTTCTGTGATCTGTCTAAAGCGTTTGACTGCGCGCACCATGACACTCTTGTCAGAAAATTACACCACTACGGTATCAGGAACAAGGCTCTCGAACTTCTGTCTTCTTATCTGGGCAATAGGATACAGAAGGTCGATGTTAATGGTAAAAGATCTTCGGGTCCCCTGTAGTTATGGGAGTCCCACAGGGGTCAATTCTAGGTCCATTCTTATTTTTAGCATATATAAATGACTTAGCTCTTTATGTAAAGGATAAACATGTGATTGTATTGTTTGCGGATGATACCTCTTTGACATTCAAAATTAATAGACAGTTAGGTAATTATGACGAAGTTAACGATGCTCTCTCTAAAGTAATGCATTGGTTTAATGTTAATAATCTGCTTTTAAATGATAAAAAGACTAAAGTAATTAAGTTCTCAACACCTAATGTGAGACAGACTGGAGACAACTGTGTTCTTGGGGATAACAATTGACTCCACACTACAATGGAGCCCACAAATTTAAAAATTATCAGGAAAACTATGTTCTGCAGCCTATGCAGTGAAAACTATTAGACGGCTCACTGATGTTGATACGGCTAGAATAGTTTATTTCAGCTACTTTCATAGTATTATGTCATACGGAATTCTTCTTTGGGGTAACTCCGCAGACATTAACACTATCTTTTTATTACAAAAGAGAGCCATAAGAGCTATCTACAAACTTGGTCCCCGGGAGAGCCTTAGAGAAAAATTCAAAGAAATAAATATTCTAACAGTCGCATCGCAATATATCTATGAAAATCTTTTGTATGTCCATAAAAACATAGACTCATTTTGTAAAAAGAGTGATACTCATAACATAAGTACTAGATAAGCATAATCTTGTGTTACATGCAAGCCGTCTCCACAAAATAAGTAATTCTTTTATGGGGCAATGTATACGGTTCTATAACAAACTTCCCAGCAATATAAGAGAATTGTCAATAAACAAATTTAAAACTATAAAAGCCAAATTGTGTAGCAGGGCATATTATAAAGTATCTGACTATATTAATGATAAAAATGCCTGGGATTGAGTCGATCCAATTGTAATGTAATTAATAAATTATGTAAATTTGTTTGGATACCAAAAGAGGGATGCCTGAGTTTTTTGGCAGTATTTTTATCAGTGCTCATCTAGTCATGAACTGCACGGTAGGGAAAAAAATTGTGACGATTCCAAACAAATGTAGCCATTTTTACGGAATAAAAAGATAATAATAACTTTGACTTTGACTTAGTTGCATTTGTAACGGCAGGAATTTGGCACTAGTTTGGCTGACGGAATGAAGTTGGGGAATATATCTTTGTTGTCATATTCTCCTAGTATCCTCCCATGCCCAAGTGGCTAAATTCAGCCTCGCGAGCCTTTACTGTCATTTTACTGCTGGCTGGATATATATATATATATATACTAGGAGAATATGAAAATAAAGATATATTCCTCAACTTTATTCCGTCAGCCAAACTAGTCTGAAATTCCTGCCGTTACAAATGCAATTAGAAGACGGAACAATTCAATTCAAACAAATTCCATAGATCGGGGCAACCAAAAATTCACAACAACAACTTACTGGCTTGCAAAATTATTAAATAGTATTTTTGTCACAGAAATTTAAAGATTCATTAAAACTATAAAAATAGTTACACTCATGAGCCATTCGCTTAAATTTTTCTTAAACATATTTTTACCTTTAGCAAAAGTAACCAGTTGAGAATGCGCAAGCTTGCATTGCCAGAGGAACACCTGGCTCGTCAATTATATAACAATTAATATTTATTTTTGTTTTAAATTTGTCGGCCATTTTGACCATATTCCTTAAGAGATAGGAACGGTGTTCCTGAACATTCCTATTCTACTTTTTTATGCTGAATTCGAATCTGAAGTCAAAATTCGAATAGTCGAAAAAAAGCGATAGCCAGACGCACAGATAAACATATAGAATTCATATAGGAACGGTGTTCCTGATAATGACTATGTCGCCAGTATTATACTTCAATAGAGTAATTATGTACTTACAGTAGCTAGCGGCAACTCGAGAAGGAGGCTGGCAGGCCTCTCCCTCTGCTCTGGAGGCGCCGACTGCACCGACAGGAGAGAGCCGGCCTTATCCGGAGACAGGCTCGCCTGGGGAAACAAGATCACGGTACAGACTTCCTGATTATTACAGTTCCGTAAAGTTTTCCTGTTGATGACCACTTAAGAATTCCGCTTTGGAGTGCCAGTACGTCACAGCAGTATGCCACATTTCCGAATCCATTAAAATTGACGGCGTCTGCAAGTAAATCCTAGGTTTTTTTTTCTTGCACCCCTGCCATGGGCAAGGCTCTTGTTATGACTTATTTATATATACAATTTCATTATTTTACAAATTTACACATTCATCCATCATATTCCCTTTCATGCCACACTTCATTCTTTCATTCATCATCTTTCAGTATTTTGCCCATTTTTGAACGCCGGTGAAATATCTACAGATGTTTACAAACTTCCCTCCCTATACTGCGTCAGTCCAGCCACGGGCGACAGCGAGCTTCACAGCTCCCCAATCCTAGGTATTGACAATGGCTACTTAACACCAAGGGTTATGGCTTCGATTCCAGCACAAGACGAACATTTGTGTCCATGACATGTCCGTTTGTTTTGGTCTGGGTGTCTTCTATGTCTAATCTAATCTTCTTTCTAGCGTTGTCCCATAATCCATTATGATTAACGGCCATCCCTGCCTAAGCCTAAGAATTTGTCGAAAATCCTTGTAAAGTACTTGAAATAATTAAAAGGAGTTGAATTACCACTTCCGAGGCACAGTGCGTTACGAGGTGGCGCTGACGTCGCAAGCGCACGCGCACGGTACGTCGGAGTGTTGGGCGGCGCGCCAGATCGCTTTCCGTTCAGCGCGCGGGCTTTATTTACTCTGACGGATCGTCTGTCTCACAAATAATTATTCGGTTTGTTTGATTGAGATTATCACATTGTTATTAGTTTGATATCGTTATATTATGTGTTCGGTGTAATGACATTAAAATCTGTTTATACTTGAACAGTGTTAAATTATTGCATTCTCTAAATGGATCTCGACTAGCTTGAGTAGTAGGATACCGCCTGAGATTGTACTTCACTACATACTTATATTGACACGGAGCGACTGTCGTCAAACCTCCGTCACCCAGTGGCGTAACCACACCTTTCATGGGCTAAGGCACGACAAGGGTCACGCGTTTTTCGAAATTCAATTTCTTGGCCGTGCATATTTCCGCATGAAGTTTTCCTTCACAGCGGAGCAAGTGATAATCACAAATACGAAATCCGAAACTACGAATTTAGTGATACATGCCTACACCAAGATTCGAATCAAGGACCAGGCCGTTGATAGGCTGATTTATCCACGAGGTTTTTAAAGAAAGCAAAAGCAGCCCGTCTGGAAGAGTACCGCCACCTCACAGAAAACCGCAGACAAATAAATCCCTGGGGGGTTGTTGTATTCCTGCGTTTGAGTGAGGTCACCAGTAAGCATCTAAGGAGTTGCTATGTTGGTAGTAGAGGAGGCATCACGCGAGTGATACTTAATGTATCACAAGCGTCTAAGGAGATGCTGTGTTGGCAGCAGAGGAGGCATCGCGCGAATGATACTTAATGTAGGCTACGGTAACCGATTTACATCAGGTGGACTGTATGCTTGCATGCCTCTCGACGTGCATAAAAAAATCACAGCTCAAACGCCTCACCACATTCCTAAAAAAAAACGTGTGCGTCTCGGGACGCCCGACAGAAGTGATAACTTAAACTAATTTACGTTACGTAACTCGTTACGTAACGAAGCGGTTTACCCTCCCATAAGAAGTTATCACTTCAAAATGGAAAATTAAGGTAAGGTTATGAAGTGTAAGGACCGCGTCTTATGGCGCTCGGTTCCTGTGAGCTGCCTACCCCGCCAAGGACCTGGCGGAAAGATGTATGTATGTATATCGTGAAGGCGAGTGAACTACTAAAATTTCTATTGTAATTATAAAAGTAATTTACTGCTACCTTCAATGGCATATAACGTCACAACATATAAGTCACGTAGTTTGACGCCTACTAAAACTAAATAGCAAATTCACAGTAAAACAATTGTTTACCGAATCTTTATTGCTATTAAATTTCAGTAGGCGTCAAATGCCAATAAAATGTTATAAATCCGTAATTATACTATTTATTGTATTTGAATTCGCTAATAATTATAATAATTTCTTATGTTTTAAGATTAGTGTGACAGTTATTTAGAAAGTGAGATGTGAGTCATGTGGCTCTCAATCCTCTTTGTCTACCTAGCAAGGGATTTGGCGTGAAGATGGACAAATAGTACATATTATTATTGTAAACATTTGCTGTTTGTGTAGTATGGTATGTATGTACCACCAGCTGGAAAATGACCGTAAGGCCCAAGTGGCTGAATTCAGCCACTTGGCCATGGGAGGATACTAGGAGGATATGACAATAAAGATATATTCCTCGACTTCAATCCGTCAGCCAAACTAGTCTGAAATTCCTGTCGTTACAAATGCAACTAGAAGACGGAACAACCTGGTCAAAGGTCCACTGACATACCAGGATAACATATAAATAGAGGTATATTCCACAACTTCATTACGTTACATATTATGACACTGCCAGAAATTCCTTACATGTCCAGTCAAGATGGGTAACGATTACTAACGATGGAACCGTCACCGTTTCGAGGTTGTTTTAAACTTTACATTTTGAAGAAATAGTGTAGAATATTGCTTATTACTTTCATTTGTAACGGCAGGAATTTCAGACTAGTTTGGCTGACGGAATGAAGTTGAGAAATATATCTTTATTTTCATATTCTCCTAGTATTTTCCCATGCCCAAGTGACTGAATTCAGCCTCGCGAGCTCTGCTGGTTGAATTCAGCCACTTGGGCATGGGAAAATACTAGGAGAATATGAAAATAAAGATATATTTCTCAACTTCATTCCGTCAGCCAAACTAGTCTGAAATTCCTGCCGTTACAAATGCAAGTAGAAGACGGAACAACCTGGTCAATGACATACCAGGATAACATAAAAATAGAGGTATATTCCACAACTTCATTACGTTACATAGGATGTTGCCATAAATTCCTTACATCGAATTAGATTGGGGAACCAAAAATGCACAACATTCCATAACGTCTAGATAAGGTACAATGTATTTAACCTGCATACTGGTATTACTGGCGTGCAAAATCCTACTAATATTATAAATGCAAAAGTTTGTATGTATGGATGTTTGTTGCTCTTTCACGCTTAAACGGCTGAACGGATTTGAATGAAATTTAGCACGTAGATAGATTATGATCTGGATTAACACATAGGCTACGTTATTTGACTCCACGTGGGCAGAGCCGCGGGCAGCAGCTAGTTATTAAACAGTATTTTTGTCACAGAAATTTAAAGATTCATTAACACTATAAAAGTAGGTACTTAAATTCGTTTAAATTAGCCATTCACTTAAATTCTTTTTAAATATATTTTTACCTTTAGCAATTTAAACTTATTTGATTATAGATAATTATAGAATTATTGAATAAGTTTCTTATGAAAAATTTTTGAAGTGATAACTTCTTATGGGAGAATAAACCGTTTCGTTACGTAACGCGTTACGGCGCCAGTCTGTCTGGCTTCCCTTTCTCTTACGTATACGGCAGCGGATTAGTTTAAGTTATCACTTCTGTCGGGCGTCCCGAGACGCACACGTTTTTTTGCAACATCGAGATTGATATAACAGTTTAGCTTTGTCTCGTTCTTGACTGGGCAACATTTCGTTGCGCATTTTATAATATTCGGGATGTGCTTTGACAAAAAGACATAATTATGTACATCTATTATATACATGCAAGGTAAAGGCAAAATGTTGCCATGCCTTGCTACCTACAATTGTCCAAAATACTGTGCTTTGTTTATGACCCTGACACAACGTTTATGTATATACCAGGATGACATAGATACTGAAAGGAAAGAGACGAATTGCGAACTCACCTCTGCAATGACATCAGTGGGCAGATCGATGGAGCACGACAGTGGAGCAGTCGATGTTGGTGGTGCTGAAGTCGCCAGTTGGCTGTCGAGTTTTGACAGCTCCTGGAAGAAAGAAAGAGTTTTGTAATTCAAAATATTACATTTCATTACTACTGCTACACTAACCCTAACTCATCATCACTTCAGGGACATGGGTTTCAATTCCCCCAAAAGAGTTTAGAGCATACTCCACCACGCTGCTCAGCTGCGGATTGGCGGAGGCCAGTATTATCAATCCACCCATCTGTCATCTAACTATATCAGCCGGAACACGAAGAAACTCGAAATAGATAAACCCTTCTATAGACCGGGTGCGGTAGACATTGTTTAACCCGCGTGTTCGGTTAGAATGAGACGCGCAACGACGACATCTTAATTTTTTTTTTCAGCCAATCATAAGCTGTAAAGCCCGACTGAGGCTGAAAACACAAGTTCAATAACAAATCCATCGAGTGAGGTTATGTGGTGTAAGGATCGAGTCAAGTAGCATTCGGTTCTCTCTGCCTACCCCACAAGGGCCTTGGAGGGAACTTATAGATAGATAGTTGTTGTGTTGCTTCACTACTATCACTACATATTATAAAACAAAGTCCCACGCCACGTCTGTCTGTTCCCGATAAACTCAAAAATTACTGAACGGATTTTCACGTGGTTTTCACCAATAGACAGAGTGATTCTTGAGGAAGGTTCAGGTGTACGAGTATAATTTGTTTAGGTTTTGTGTAAATCGGTTGAAATATGACGATAATTGTTGAAAATGCCGGAAAAAGTCAAACTGCCTAGGAGCGGGGCTAGTAATAAATAAAGCAGTAATAGAACCAGCGGGCTCGAATACTTATAACATACGAGTATTATTGGATTTATGTACATATTTGTAATTATCACTTGCTCGGCGGTGAAGGAAGGCATCGTGAGGAAACCCGCACGTAAGAAATTATATTTCGATAAACGTGCGACCTAACCTAAGAAAGGTCTGGTTTTATATCTGGGTTGTGGAAGTCAGACGTCCACATTGGCATTTGACGCCTACTAAAATTTAATAGCAATGAAAATGAAAGAATAACTGTTTCACTGTGTATTTGCTATTAAGTTTTAACAGGCGTTAAAGTACGTGACACGCAAGAGGTAATATGATATGCATGCAATTCAAGTTAGAATCAAGTAAATTGGTTTGATAATTACGCTAGAAATTTTAGTCGTTCAATCGTCATCGTGATATATATATATATATATTTATATATATATATATTTATATATATATACATACATCATCAAGCCGGGTCCCTAGCGGGGTAGACAGAGCGAACAGAGTGCCATAAATCGCAATCATTACATTTCACCTTTCCATTTTTATGTCCTGATTTTCCGAACGACTTCGTTACATATCGCGGTATACCGAGGGAACCCCTTTCTTACTTTCTTTCTTTTTTCTTCACTTCTAAGGGTCATATCGTGATGTTGAATAGACTATAACCTTCCTCAAGAATCGGGGTAACAAATGCAAAAATATTTTTTCAAATCCGACCGTTAGTCCTTCTTTTTATGCAACTAGATTGGCAAACAAGCATGCGGGCCCCATTAGATGGTAAGCGGTCACCGCAGCCTATTGACGCTAGCAACACCACGGGGATGTTACTCGCGCGCTGCCAATCTTGTGACCTAAGGCTGTATCGTCACAGTACCCAGTAATTTCTCTGCCATATCTCACCCTTCAAACCGGAACACAGCTATATAAATATATCTGCTTGGCGGTAGAAATAGGTGAGACAGAGGTACCCACGCAGACGACTTTTGTACAAAGTCTCCCTCTGGTGTCTCGATGTTGTTGGTCTGCCATGCAATTCTCTAACCGACTCGTAATGGCTGTGTGCGTCGCTGTGATCACAGATGTCACAGCTTTGACATTGTCTACTGCGATCACGGCTAAATTATTTGGTATTCTATAAGGCTGTAAGCGTACGCGAGGCTGTTTGCCTTGTAGAATTCCAATTCCAAACGCAGCCTTGCGGCGCTAGTGTCGCACGACCATGAAAATCGACACCAAAGAATTGCAATTTTGTGTTCAAGGCTGTAACAGCCGATGTTTCCGAGGATGTAAGGACGTTTGCTCTTACAGAATTGCAAGGCTGGTGTCTCGACAGAGATTAGTGCGTTTATACGAACACACCAACTCTTTCCCTTTATATATATGTATATTAAATACATACATAATGAACGCCTTGTAAATATCCTACAATACGGTCGGCTATCGTCCGTTGGAAGGTTTCAATTCCAACCCTGACGCAACTTGCGTAAACTACGTTTACATTTTACCCGATTACAGCGAGGTGAAAAGGAAGGATTATGATTTTTTTTTATTAAATGTCTGAAGTATGCAAGCATACCGCTCATCTGATGTAATACGGTTTCCGTAGCATATGGACGCTTGCAACACATTAAGTATTGTTGTAGAAACTTTTTGTTTATACCTGCTCTTTGTCTTTGTACTGAAAACTAAAGTATACTTACGTTGTCACTTCAAAATAAACAAGCTTTATGGTCACAATCTCGCTCTATTATTAAATACTTTACAACATTTTACAACAAGTATCATTCTGACGAAGCCCCCTCTGCTGTTAAAATAGCTACTACTTATGAGTTTACTGGTGTCACACGCAGGAATACAACAACCATCCAGGGAGTTGTTATTTGGCTGTGGTGTTGTGTGAGGTGGAGGTACTTCCCCAGACGGGCTGCTTTAATGCGCCCTACATCTCTTAAAAACACCCAGATCAAGACAAACAGACACAAATGTTCGGCCTGTGTGGATCAATCCCTGTCCAATCAAGCCAAAACCCTATGAAGGCCTGCCTGATGATAAACAGCCACCGTAGCTTATGGACATTTGCAACATCAGGGGTGGCCACTCATGCGTTGCCGATCCTCTAAAAACCTCATCACGCCTTTCTTGAAGAACCCCATGCTGTAGTACCTTGGAGAAACCTCGGCTGGGAGTTCATTCCACAACTTGAGTTCTCGGAAGAAAACTGCTCTGGAACCGCACAGTACGCGACCATTGCAGTTCCAGCGTGTGAGGATGAACTCCCCGCCCTCGGCGAGCGATGCGGTTATAATAAAAAAATCGGCCAAGTGCGAGTCAGACTCGCGCACGAAGGGTTCCGTACCATTATCTATAAAAAAAGGCAAAAAATCACGTTTGTTGTATGGGAGCCCCCTTAAATATTTATTTTATTCTATTTTTTAGTATTTGTTGTTATAGCGGCAACAGAAATACATCATCTGTGAAAATTTCAACTGTCTAGCTATAACGGTTCATGAGATACAGCCTGGTGACAGACGGACGGACGGACGGACGGACGGACAGCGGAGCCTCAGTAATAGGGTTCCGTTTTACCCTTTGGGTACGGAACCCTAAAAACGAGTGTGCTTTAGACCACACGACTAAAGTAAAACTTCTTTAGCTCCATAGTGTGATACAGACAATAGGCCTGCACTGTGTCTTACATATACGAAACTTGCTCGCTATGAGAGAAAGAGAGAAAGAAAATGTGTGCTTGCACCTCTCTCTCTGGCCCCTACAGTAATATACGAAACGTAACTCTCTCTCTTTCCATCCTCACTAACTTATATCTCCCTCTCAACTTCCGTTCGCCTCGCCCGATCACACTTTCCGTAACGCTCTCGTTACACATTCACCAGCTTACTCCCCAAGTCAAGCGTGCGTAAAGAAGTTTTACTTCATGCATGCTGTTTGCAACATATCGAACCCAACGCGTTGAACAATCGGCATGACCTAACATTTGACAGATCAAATCTCACCGGTATATTTCGTGGATATGAGATATGAAAGAAAAAATGTCATACGGAATTCTTCTTTGGGGTAACTCCGCGGACATTAACACCATCTTTTTATTGCAAAAGAGAGCCATAAGAGCTTTCTACAAACTTGGTCCCCGGGAGAGCCTTAGAGAAAAAATCAAAGAAATAAATATTCTAACAGTCGCATCGCAATATATCTATGAAAATCTTTTGTATGTCCATAAAAACATAGACTCATTTTGTAAAAAGAGTGATACTCATAACATAAATACTAGATATAATAAGCATAATCTTGTGTTACATCCAAGCCGTCTCCACAAAATAAGTAATTCTTTTATGGGGCAATGTATACGGTTTTATAACAAACTTCCCAGCAATATAAGAGAATTGTCAATAAACAAATTTAAAACTACCATTAAAGCCAAATTGTGTAGCAGGGCATATTATAAAGTATCTGACTATATTAATGATAAAAATGCCTGGGATTGTGTCCATCCAATTATAATGTAATTAATAAATTATGTAAATTTGTTTGGATACCAAAAGAGGGATACCTGAGTTTTTTGGCAGTATTTTTATCAGTGCTCACCTAGTCATGAACTGCACGGTAGGGAAAAAATTGTGACGATTCCAAACAAATGTAGCCATTTTTACGGAATAAAAAGATTTTGACTTTGAAAGCTTATAAAGTATTTCCTTGGTGGACAGAACAAGAGTAAAACTTTTATAAAATCGATGAGAGTCGTCCGTGACTCCGGACGGGAGCCGGTATCGATCTCGTTCTATTACTGTACTTCATTAAACAGTCAACCGCTCCGATAACTTCAATCGATCAAACCTTGGCAGTAGACAAGTTGAGGCCATCAATGCCAATGAAAACTTATTATTATCCCCAATTTATACCCAATGGTAAACATGCACCTTCCAATCCACCTTCTAATCGAAATAAAAGATTGGTATGGAATTTGACTGCGACTTCTGCTGGAAATATGCTATCCTGGTATCTAGTTTTGCAATCTATCATCCCAACCTGACAGAAATGAAGACATTTCACGTAAAGAAAGAGATGGAGTTTGTTTGCAACTTCTACTGGAAATATGCTATCGTGGTATACATTTTCGTAATTGACGTTCTACTCGATATGAAAGATGATAATTTCGTTCACGCGCTACGATTGACGCGTCAAGAAAGGATTATTTATTATACACGTGGAGATTAAGAAGTCTGCCTGCACCTTCCAATCTTCTGATATATTGGTATTTAGTATTACAATGCACCTTCTTATCGAAATAAAAGATACTCCGCGTCAAGATAGGTAGAGTTTATTTGCAACTTCTACTGGAAATATGCTCTCCTGGTATCCAGTTTTGCAATCGACCTTATGTGAAAGCCATTTGACGTCAAGAAAGAAAAGATGGAGTTTCTCTGCAACTTCTCCTGGAAATATGCTATCCTCGTATTCAGTTTTGCAATCGATCTTACGACCGAAATTAAAACCATAAAACCAAATTTTACGTCAAGAAAGGGATGGAATTCATTTGCAACTTCCGCTGCAAATATGCTACCCAGGTATCCAGTTTCGCAATCGAACATGAAATGAAAGCCGATCGAAAAATGAGAATGAATTTTATCTGCAATTTCTGCTATCCTGGTATTCCGTGCATAATGTTGAAGTGTTTTTATTATGGAGAAAAAAGATGCTCATGAGATTCTTCTGGTGATATAATTAATCATAATTCAATTAGATCCAATGAGTGAGATATATTTTTATACACCGTCGGGAGGCATACGACCAAATAGTCAATGCTACGCCCTCCCTTATCTTGTATGTTCTAAATGACCTCCCCGGGGAAGTACCTCCCGAAGTCGTGTTAAAGAAAAGTTGACGTCGTCAAGTTTAATTTAATAATTTGTTGTGTACTGCGAGTGAGTGAGATCAAGCAGCGGAGGTGGCATCGCACGAGGGGTGTCTTAATTGCAAGCAAGCGCAAGGCCTACGGTAACCGCTATTACATCAGGTGGGCCGTATGCTTGCATGGCTCCAGTCGTTGTGTGTAAGAATTTGAACAACGTTTGAAGTCATTTACTCCCAAATCAATCTACCTACTCCTATTACTGCTAAATGCAAGGAGACGCGCAAGAACAAAACGACCCTCCAGGGAGTTGTTATTTGGCTACGGTTTTCTGTGAGGAGAGTTTTCCGAAGTGGGGCTACTTTCATGCGCCCGACCTCTCTTCGTGAGTTTCCTCGCGATGTTTTCCTTCACCGACGAGCAAGTACATGCGCATAAATTATAAAACTCGCTTCTCTTTCGCCACTATTAGATCAGTATCAGGATGCACCATGAGCACTTGAGGTTAACTTTAGACTACAAAGTCGATAGTCAATCGATTACAACGCAATATAAGCTAAACAAGACACGAGTATGTAATCTATATGACCCAGTTAAGGTGCCGCATTACAGGCCAGGAGTAGGTCAACGAAGCTGCAGCGGCAGGTTCAACGGCCTGGCCAGGGGCCGTCATCGTTAAACAGGCAAGGCTGATGCAAGGATAACCTTGCAGTTTCACACGAAGAGTTTACTTGCACGCTTTACTAGGCCGCAATTAGTAATGCTACGTTAACGTCAACGCTCGCGGGTTCGATACCCACATCCAAGACAAACATTTCTTGTTTGTCTTAGTCAGGGTTTATTAAAAAGAGGTAGGGCGCATCAAAGCAGCCCGTCTGGGAAGTACCTCCACCTCACAGAAAACTGCAACCAAATAACAAGTCTCTGGAGGGTTGTTGTGTTCCTGCGTGTGAGTGAGGTCACCAGTTATTTCCTAAGGAGTTGTTGTGACCAGCAGCAGAGGTGACATCGCGGGAGTATTACAAGTAATTTAATGTATTGTAATGCGTTCATAGATTACAGTAACCTTTTTACATCAGGTGGGCCGTATGTTTGTATGCCTCTCGACGTTGTATAAAAGACTGTCATTTGTAGAACCGCCCGTCAGAAGGGAAAACTTCTTACATTCACAAACTACGAGTATCTTATATATAAAATTCTCGTGTCACAATGTTAGTTACCATACTCCTCCGAAACGGCTGACCGATTTTGTTGAAATTTTATATGCATATTCAGTAGGTCTGAGAATCGGCTACTATCTATTTTTCATACCCCTAAGTGATAAGGGTGGTCCACCCCAAATTTAATTTTTTAATTTTTTGGATTAATTTTTTTGTTTTTTTTATGATGTGGCATAAAAAAATACGTACAACCCTAAATTTTCACTCTTCTACCATCAACCCCTATTTTTATGATACTAAAATAATCCTAGAAATAATTTATATGGCAAAACAACGTTTGCCGGGTCAGCTAGTATATGTATAAAAAAAACTATTATAATGATAGTTATGTCAGATTGAGACGGCAACAAATTATTGTACCGGCCACACGAAGACAGATCATTGGTGGAAATGATAAAGCTACGCAATCTGTCTTCTGCTCAACATTGACAAGTTTCGACGGCCATCTTTACCAGCTCTATTTAACTAAACAAATGATACTTCTGAACGCGAATTCTCGATATTTCTTTTGTTTGCTATAAATACTTTTTTACATTATATATGTGCCTGTGATATTTGAGGAGTTTTTTCAAATCTTCATGAACCCCACTATCAGAACTAAATTTTATGATATGAAAAAAAATGGGACCAATCTGGATGTAGACTCTTTCAAATAAAAAAAAAGTGTTTTTCATATCGGTTTATAAATGACGGAGTTATGATGTACCAAACATTAAAAAAAAATACAGCCGAATTGAGAACCTCCTCTTTTTTGGAGTCGGTTAAAAAGGGCTGTGTTTCAGTGTAGTCTTATTGTTTTCAGCAGGCGATGTAAGGTACAGAGTTTGAAGGTGAATGGGGAAGGAAGCTGTGGTCGGTACCGTCGCAGACAGACACCGGGCCCGCCGATCGATCAGCGCCGCCTGCCGCCTGCCGCCGGTACCGCTCGCTCTACGATATGCATCGACGATACGGCCTGAACTTATTTATCTATCTATAACTTCAGACATGTTCCACTACAAGAAAGTTGGATACATTCAAACAATTCGTATATTTTTTCATCATTTATCTATCTATCTATATATATAAAAATGAATGTTTGTCTGTATGTCCTCTATGGACTCAAAAGCGGCTGGGCAGATTTTGATGAAATTTTCAGTGAATCTTCAGATTAGCCCGGCAGGTGATCCTGTGAAGTTGGGTAACGATTGGATCACCCGTGCGAAGCTGGTTCGAGTAGCTAGTATTATATTACACAGAATATGTTTCTACCTATGTCCGTTATAGACTTTGAAACCATTCAAGCGATGTGCCCCAAACCGGTTTCATTTGAAAGGCAATAATGCGAAGATGGTTTTAGACCACTAAAACAATGCATTAGGCACATATGGTCCATTCATTAAGTCTCTTCGACTTTTCCCATACAAAAATTTTCGACCTCATCAAAGGCAAACTCGCAAATAAATTAAAAACAATAGTGTGAAGTTGGCGTCTTGCTCCAGAGGTGGACCGACGAAAAATCTTTATGCTTACACACCTACGGAAAAAACTCAAAATATTGTTTATCCGCTAACATTAACCCCCATCTCTACATTACAGTTTGAACGGTGACATAACGCCAAGACCATGGAACTGGCCGCCAAGGTCGGAGCCCTGCGTGACTAGTGGTGATTGGTTGACTCATGCCGGCAGTCAGTGATCAGGCCGAGGCTAGGAAAAGCCTTTCTTACTTAAATTCAAAACTAGAGAGACGCGCGACTCTATGTACTTTGTGTGTTGTGTCTATGTACATTGATTTAGGAGTTAATAACGTCACTGGCTGTCGTTAAGGCTTTTTTAAAAACTATAATTTTATTACTTATCTTTATTAAAATATCCTAATACAAGATATAGCTAGGTACAGATAAATAAAATTGGAGTGTCTGTTTGTCATATTAAAATAACCGCTTTTTAGTAAATGCATATGGATGTATACACGGTACATACACCAAAATGAATATTTTTACAATTTTTGTCTGTCTGTTTGTTCCGGCTAATCTCTGAAACGGCTGGACCGATTTTGACGGGACTTTCACTGGCAGATAGTTGATGTAATAAGGAGTAACTTAGGCTACTTTTATTTTAGAAATTTTATTTGTTTTTATTAATATAAATAAATAATAAAAATATAACTATTCCGCGCGGACGAAGTCGCGGGCACAGCTAGTTACTTATATAACAATGTTGAGCGATTTCAACGTGTTGTGTCTACCGCAAGCACTTCATTTGGTCACTTTTGTCTCACAACACTTCACTCGTGCACTGTCAGCATGTTCCTGTAATTGATTGCTACATCGAACGGTAACAATCGATGGTCTCGCAATAATGCCGTGGTATGTTTGTGATGTTGTGAGGGTTATAACCCGTAACAAGTTGGTTGAAGGTTTAGTAACAAGGTGGGATGATGTAGTGACAAAAATTGAAAAGGGTATGCTGAGATGGTTCGGACGTTTGGAATGAATGAATGACAAAAGAGTTACGAAGGAAGTGTGAGGAAACTCAAAATATAATACGCGGCGGCTCGGAAGAGGGCGCGGCAGAGCGGCGGTCGCGGAGTGGGGACACTCGACCTCGAACTCGAGAGACAGAGTGGAGGAGCTCGGAGACGAGGTGACTTGTGTCTGTGCCGGAAACTCTAGGTATTGGATAATATACTTTCTATTTTTTGCCGACAAGTTCATTTCATTTCATTATTACACTGACTATACCTACGAGTAGTATTGTTAACAGAAGTGTATCAAGCAAGAGTGAATGGAGATGTCGGGAGGGGCCGCCCGAGACGCACACATATACATCAAATTGGTGATGTGTTGAAAAAGGGACAAATTAATCACAGGCGTGATGATATCTATGTATGTTGAAGGTTTACTTTCAAGTATCCCGCCACATCAACCCTCACTCATCCCACTACGAGGATACGGGACTCCGTTCAACCGAAGGGGTTTAGAGCATACTCCACCACGCTGCTCAACTGCGCATTGACGGAGGCCAGTGTTTTCAAGCCGCCTAAGGGCCACTGACTTAGTTTAACGACTGTTTCTATCGACAACAGCCGGGACCGACGGCTTAACGTGCCCTCCGAGCCGAAGAAGCTCGGGATAAATAAAGCCATTCGTTCTGGTTTCGGTCGACGTTGCTTGTTCGATTAGAATTACAAGCGAAACGACGCCATTGAGCTCTCGTTTTAAATGTACCCCTAATTATTATAGAAGGTGTCTTCTTCTGCCTACAGTTATCCTGTCTCCTAATCTGAGCTGTGAGAATTGTCGACAATCCTAAACTTACACGGTATTGAACCCTTAAGTTTAAGGGTTTAAGGTGAAATTTTCCCTCCCTTTGTGTGTTCTATCGATTGTACAACGGGTTGTGTTCTGAAGAGTTGTTCGAAATGATGCCGACAGCTACTTTCTATAACCGCACCGCTCGCCGACGGCGGGGAGTTCACCCTCACACGCTGGAACCGCAATGGTCGCGTACTGTGCGGTTCTAGAGAAGTTTTCCTCCGAGAACTCTCAAGCTATGGAATGAGCTACCAGCCGAGGTTTTTTCAAGGGACTACAGCATGGAGTTCTTCAAGAAATGCGTGAAGAGGTTTTTAAAGGGTCGGCAACGCATGAGTGACACCCCTGGTGTTACAAATGTCCATAGACTACGGTGACTGTTTACCATCAGGCAGGCAATATACTTGATTTCCACCTTATTGGTATAAAAAAAAAGATTGTCGAGGTCCGCTAACTAAGGATTTAGCGAAAATACTGCTTTTCTTATTTTTTTTTTCTTATGTTAGGACACACGACTTTTGAAATAGGTATAATTTCTTGGACGTGTGTTTATATCCTGGCGGTATTTCCTTCACCTTCGAACAAGTGATAATTACGAATATGTCCACGGCGCCCTACCTCCCGGCGACCAGTAAACAGGCCTGGCTGGCAGGCTGGTTCTTAGGCCACTGGGCTATCAATGCTGCTAGGTACGAGATTGATAGCCCAATTCATAAGGAAGGCTCTTGAATTGAATATAACACATATTTGTACTAATCATTTGCTCGGCGGTGAAGAAAAACTTCGTATTTTTGAAGTGAAAACTTCTTTAGCGGCGTTGTGCACTTTTTGGGATGAGTACAAAATGTTAAATTCGCGTCAGGACAAATGACCCTGACCGTAAGATTTTGGTGAGAATTAGAACTTAGTTCGTTGCAGCGCTAAAACATTAGTTACCTCTAATTAAACAATTAAAACATGAAGCGCTAGATCGTTCATAGGGCATTATTTTCTACCAACCGTTTTGCGACCAAAACGTTGTAAGCGCCATGAAATTCTTGGCGCTTACGCGTTTCGTTCAACGTAGTTTATCAACATCGCTGTTTGGTCCGCATGTTCAAGTTTTCACTTCTGCCGGCACTCCCGGAGTGCAACCCGTTTTTTGAAGTGAAAACTTCTTTAGCGGCGTTGTGCACTTTTTGGGATGAGTAAAAAATGCTAAACTCCCGGCCCACCTGATGTAAAGCGGGTACCGTAGCCTATTAACGCTTGCGATATATCAAGTATCACTTGCGCTATGCCTCCTCTGCTGCTTACACAGCAACTCCTTGGGAGCTTACTGGTGACCTCACTCACGCGCAGGAACACAACAACCCTCTAGGTAGTTATTATTTGGCTGCGGTTTCTGTGAGGTGGAGGTACTTCCCCAGGCGCGTTACTTTGATGCGCCCTACCTCTCTTAAAACATCCAGACCAAGACAAACAGACATGTTCATGCAACCAAATGTTTGCCTTGTGTGGGAACTGAGCCACCGAGCTCGTCAAAAACGTATGAACTTACCTAATAAAGATCTGATAGTTTTACCTCTAGGCTGTGGAGGTCTGCCGGCAGTCACTTCATGTAAAAATCAGTAACTTCGCTAAATCCTTAGTCTTAAGTAGCGGACCCCGCCAATCCAAATGAATTAGGAAACGGAATAACAGTAGGAGAAGACCAGGAGGCTGAAGCAAGTAATAAATGTATATGTCGCTACTGTCTGGCTTTCCTCAACAGACAGGAGTATTGATCTGGGTGACTGGGTTCCGTGTTCAGACGAGACAGGGGGCGTTGACCAGCCGCAAACTGGGTAACAATTGACGAGCTAGGTAGCGCAGTGGCTAGTACCGCTACTTTGACACGTGTTTCGGTCGTGGGTTCGACACCCACACAGGACAAACATTTATAAATCTATATATATAAAAATTAATGCCTATTTCCCTTGGTCTACTCCATAACTTGAGAGCGACTTAACCGATTTCATTCATCTTTTTTTTTGTTTGTTTATAATACTTTATAGAAGGTTCTTACGGAATGAAAAGTTAAGAAAATTGAGCAGAAATTTTAAGTAACTTGATATATATACTTACTTAAATTTTCTGCTTCTGAAAACTTAACGACTATTTTAATTTAGCGCGTTTAACAGCCAGTTGTATGTCGCATGTTCCCATGTCGGAAAACCAGCAACATTATTTATTTAAATATATTATTTTAAATATTTATTCCAGTTTGAGGTTCCAGAACAACGTCTGACGGGTCAGCTAGTATAATAATAAATATTGTCGGACAAATTACACAGCGCCATCTAGCCCCAAAGTATGCGAAGCTTGTGTTATGGGTACTAGACAACTGATAAAAAAACGTAAATACATATTTACGTAACATAGAAAACACCCAGACCAAGACAAACAGACATGTTCATGCACACAAATGTTTGTCCCACATTAAATCGAACCCTCGATGCGCGTTGGTGTTAAGTGTCGTCAGTAACCACTGCGCCACCGAGCTCGCCAACATCTGTGTGCATAGTACATGTCTTTCGACGAGCTCGGTGGCTCAGTCGTGAATGACGCAACTTTGACACCAACGCTCGTGGGTTCGATTCCCACAAAAGGCAAACATTTGTGTGCATGAACATGTCTGTTTGTCTTGGTCTGGATGTTTTAAGAGAGGTAGGGTGCATCGAAGCAGCCCGCCTGGGGAAGTACCTCCACCTCACAGAAAAACGCAGCCAAATAACAACTCCTTAGAGGGTTGTTGTGTCCCTGCGCGTGAGTGAGGTCACCAGTAAGCTCCCAAGGAGTTGCTGTGTAAGCAGCAGAGGAGGCATAGCGCGAGTGATACTTAATATATTGCAAGCGTTAATAGGCTACGGTACCCGCTTTACATCAGGTGGGCCGTATGCTTGTATGCCCCCCGACGTAGTATAAAAAAAGAAAAAAATGTCTGTTTGTCTTGGTCTGGGTATTTTTAAGAGACGTAAGGTGCAAACCGCCGTCAAATAACAACTTCCTAGAGGGTTGTTGTGTTCCTGCGTGTGAGTGAGATCACCAGTAAGCTCCCAAGGAGTTGCTGTGTTAGCAGCAGAGATGGCATCGCGCGAGTGATAATTAATGTATTAACCAGTTACATCAGATCGGCCGTATCTTGTATGCTTCCTCGCGTAGTATATAAAAAGGAAGGTTATTTTAAAACAGATTATTTTCCAACCCTCCCCGAGAGCACCGGACCCTATTTTTCTTATTCTGCTTCGTTTCACAATTGAGAGGGGGCGCACACCCACGCGGCAGCTAAATTAATATTCTTTGAACTATTCAGGTCACCTTTGCAAATTTTTAATTAACTTAATCCGATCTATCTGTAACTTCACGCCAAATCCCTGACGAGGTATGCAGAGAGAACTGTAGGACGATTCTACTAAAAAACTGCAACTGCATTGCAGCGCGGCGTGTGTCAAAATGCGTACATTTTGACGTTTCGTCAAGCGATCTGACAGCAGCGACGTTTAACGAAACGTCAAAATGTACGCATTTAGACACACGCCGCGCTGCAGTGCAGTTGCAGTTTTTTAGTAGAATCGGCGTACCCAGCGCCACGTGACTCGGTCGTTTCACACTTTGTTCGCTTCTTTATCATTCTAACCCTTGTCATGCACACTCGCCGTTTCCTAGGACTGACGTCACCTTCCGATAAAACCCTATCAATTTGGTCGTATTAGGTGAGTTATGGTCTTCTTCAATTCCTACATCCTTCCAGTCTGGTATTGTTTTTTTTTATACTACGTCGGAAGGCATTCAAGCATACGGCCCACCTGATGCAAAGCGGATACCGTGACCTATTAACGCTTGCGATATATTAAGTCTCACTCGCGCGATGCCTCCTCTGCTAACACAGCAACTCCTTGGGAGCTTACTGGTGACCTCACTCACACGCAGGAACATAGCAACCCTTTTGGGAGTTGTTATTTGGCTGCGGTTTTCTGTGAGGTGGAGGTACTTCCCCAGACTGCTTTGATGCGTCCTACGTCTCTTAAAATTGTGGAACTATTTTGTCATTATTTCGTCCTGCATTATTTCTACATGTATGTAATGTTTGTCTATATGTGTGTAGTTATGTTTATATTTGTATACCTGTGACTAATATCGATAAGTTTAAATTAGTATCAGCTATATTTAATTCTTCATTTCCTTCCGGACTAGCCCTACCTTTTTCTTGTAATTTGTTTCGTTACCTTAAGGTTGCCTTGAAAAGATTGCTTTTAGCAATAAGGCCGCCATGTTGCATAGTACATTTCTATAATTGTAAGAATCTTTTTGAATGTGTTTCCTTAAATTGTGTATTATGCAAATAAAGTGTTTTCTATCTATCTATATATCTACATGCCCGAACCACCGGAGCATAACTTTTCTTATCTTAACACCGACACTCTTTCAGACAAGTTGATTTCTAACACAATGGTTGAGAACGCAGTCTTCTAGCACAAATAATGCTCAATACTCATATTTCGACGGTGTTTATTCTACTTTCATGCCCTCTCTGCCATACCCAGCTCTCACTTCCGTAAGTTATCGTTGGGATTAGCACCTCGTTGTGTACAGCGAGCTGTGCCTTCTGGCTTAGGTTGCAGCTGCCAGAAGTACACTACCTACTTTTATACCTACATCTCTTAAAACAACCAGACCAATACAAACAGACGTGTTCATGAACATAAATGTTTGTCCTGTGCGGAAATCGAACCCTTGTTAAAGTAGTATTGCTAATCACTCCGCCATTGAGGTCGTATGTTTAGACATAAAAATCGTAATAATATCTCATTAAAAATTAGTTCATTTCATTTTTTCTTAACTTTTTTTCATTTCATAACAATACAATATTGTGACGAAAGCGCATCTAAAATGTTACATAATCATAATATTATTTACATCTATGAACTAATACACCTTTTCAATCTGTTACAAAAACGTTCTATTAGCTTATTTGAAGTTATGTATAGTTCCTGCAACAGTAGTTATAACTCTTTCCATATGTTATACAAAAACATTCTAACAGTTTATGTACATGCGATAGTGCGTCTTTCAAACTGTTATAAAAATTGTTCGAAGTTACGTGTACCTACATATGTACTAATTCTAACTCTCCGCTACCAAATTAAGCCAGAGATAAGCGGAAAATAGGGTTGTTTCCGCATGTCGCTGTACTCTAAAATGACTCACCTGATTAAAAATGAACTCCCGTGGCAGTGACATGACTGGATGTCCGGAGGCGCTGGTATAGACGGACTCCTAAAGTGGTCTTCAGCTTCCGTGGACTGCAATTTGTCTGTGTGTTCGAGGAATACGGCACGAGCCGTATACATTTGTTTATATGACGAATAAACCCGTATGGACGCCGTTTTAATATCTTTTTTTACACCTTCCGCGAGAAAAATTACGTTTTTTACGCAAAAACTGACTATACACCAGAATTTACGGGCGTACCAACATTTTCTAGTTTTTAATTGTAAAAAATATGTGCCCTCGATTTCTAGTTTGGCACGGGTTATTTATATATTTTCTTTAAAATGTAAAATCGGTGATAAACCGCAAGCGTTTCACGTCGCAGATCAGTGACTATTGGGGTAGTTCGGCGTGAAGTTGGCGACGATGCGAGAAAAATCAATAGCAAAGTTGCGTTCTGTTATTACATCGCGTTTGCTATTCGATTTCTTGCAGGCGTTAAATTTCATTACACTCGAGTCTAAAATGTAAATTGAATACAAACAATTTGTGGTGATTACGTTTTATATTTATTTATTTGGTTAAATATTTTTAATTAAGTCTGTTTAAAGCCAGAGTTTTCGTTGTTCTAACTGTAATTGTTAAACGGAGAATATTTCCCTTTTGAGATGTTGCATTTTCCCGGCACGTAGCTAACATCACACATAATTAGGATTAGAGCTAATTGCTTTATGTCATACGATATTGGAATTAGTTGCTTTACTATTTTTAGTTGATAAATAAGAAATAGAGTAAGTCTGGACGAATACTAAATCAATATATCTACTTTTTTTATATATAATGTCAGGAGGCATACAACCATACGGCCCGCCTGGTGTAAAGCGGGTGCCGTAGCCTATGACTGCTTACAACAAATTAAATATCACTGGTGTGAAGCACACATCTGCTGCTAACACAGGCACAGCTTAGGAACTTACTAGTGAACTCACTCACTTTCAGGAACAGAACTATGTTCCGGGGAGTTGTTATTTAGCTGTGGTTTTCTGTGAGGTGGGGGTACTTCTCCAAACGGGCTGCTTTGATCGCCCTACCTCTCTTAAAAACACACAGGCCAAGATGACATGTTCATGTACACAAATATTTGTCCTGTGTGGAAATCGAACCCACGAGCGTTGGTGTCAAGGTAGCGTGACTAACCACTGCGCCACCGAGCCCGACTTACATTAAACACCAAAAATGTATGTAATGAAGTATATACCTAGTCCGGTCATAAGTTCTATTACAAATGAATATGCATTTTTTTTTTATGAAATAATGTAATCTTAATAAAACTTATATGTACATATTTATGTATATTTCAGCAAAAATTAAAAAAAAAAAACTATTCGAAATGGCCACCTTTGGCTTTGATACAGGCTTTTAATCTGTCTGGCCACGAATTTATGGATTTACGCACTGTTTCCGTGGGAAATGTAGCCCCTGCTTGCTCCAGAGATTTCGAGACATAATGCCGGCGTGTCGTTTAGAGCAGGCCATGTCCTCTAGAACTGACCATAATTTGTAATCTAAGGGGTTCAGATCTGGGCTAGACGAGGGCCAGTCTTCAGCTCATGAAGTCCGGAACGTTTGTTTCGAGCCAAGCTTGGGTTGTTCGTGCCTTGTGACGAGTTGCAGAGTTCTGGAAAGTCTACGGTACATTTTTAATAAGTGTATTGCTGAGAGGTTTCACAATACGCTCCAAGACAGTCTCTTGATACACTTTGGTTAAAGTATTCGCTCCTTTTTTACAAAAATTAATCTTTGTGACTCCATGATAAGACATCCCCCACCGAACCTGCAGCCATTACAGATGCAGGATGATGCCCACGTTGTATCTTTCCGACCACTTCAGCGGCTTCTTTAGAATTGTGTGCGTACACTTTGTCATTTTACTTGTTATAGTGCTCTTCAATCATGAAATTTTTTTCATCAGTAAAGAGGATATTTCTGTCTTTCACTTGCGTATCGGGACAGAAGGCATTTTGATCGATACACTCTCTTCAACTGTAGGGATTGATTTAGGGTATGTCCTGTATATGGACGATAAGCACCGAGCTTCAGGTCTTGTTTTATTATACGGGACAGAGTCCTAGCGGTAATCTTCATTTCTCGCGATAAGATTTTTTGTTTCCTAATGGGGTTTCGGCGAATTGGCTTTAACAGCCTTTGCAGTTCTAACAGCTCGAGGTCGTCCCGATCTTTTATGGTCTTCAACAGAGGAAGTGTTGGTATATCTGTCGATAGTACGATATACAAACATACGGCTGATACCAAGCTTTTGAAGTGTCTTGAATATGACCGACGGCTCCATACCCATTTTGTGGAAGGCAATCACTGCAATTCTATTTTCTTTAACACTCCATTCCATATTGTAATTATTATACAACGTCATATAATTATTATTTTTTTTTTTATACAACGTCGAGAGGTAAACAAGCATACGTCCTACAACAATTAAGCTACTGGTTTCTGCTTCAAATACTGGTGTGAGCATGTAGGTACCACTAATTTCGTGTCTTGGATTTATGTACATATTAGCTCGGCGGTGAAGGAACACATCGTGAGGAAACCCGCACGACCAAGAAATTATATTTCGAAAGACGTTTTCCCTCTGGCTTGTGGAAGTCTGATGGCATTCGCTCCATGTAAAAATCAGTATCTTCGTTAAATCCCTAGGCTCAGGTAGCGGACCCCGCCAATTGTAATGGATTAGGTAAAGGGATAACGCTTGGTAGAATAAGTACTTTAGTTTTTAACCCTTGGTTTAGGAAATTTTGATACAAATAAAACAAACAAATAAACAGTCAATATTTATTTAAATATCTACATATAAACATTCACATATGGTAGGTAAGCGTGCATTCTCCGCTGTGTTACTGCACTCTATCAGGCTATAGAGGTGCGTAATTTAAAAGAAAATGGCGGCGATCGTAGATGAGGAAACACGATCCAAGTGGCTTGTGTACAATTCATTCCGTATCTCGTAATCTAGTAAGCGACAATAAATTGTCATATACGCATAATTTCCAGTCCAATGCAAACTATTATTCCATAACTGTTTGAAAATTAATAAAAATAACACGTTATACTACATACATAAAAAAACTAAATACTATATTCAATGCAATAAAAATGCGTTTGCAGTCATTCATTAATTTATGAAGAACTGATAATCGAAAAGGTAGTGATTCTAATCATGCATATGAATATGACCCAACTATGGCACAAACGACAAATGAAAAAAATAATTCAAATATTTTGCTGTTTTTTATTTCATATTTTCTACGTGGTATTAATTTAAATATAGTTTTTATAACGAATAAAGTCATCCTCTTTAGTTTTGTCTATCACGTCTAGGACACAGTGTCACTATTTACAGTTGCCGGCAAGTTAAATGGCACATCATAAAGGCAGGCAACTTCGCAAGTTCATAAAATACTGACAAACTTCACAGGCGACACAACGAATCTGCGGAGTTTAAATAAGAAATGTTGTGTCTATTATTGTTTATTGACATACAAAATCACATGCACGCCTAATTTGATCTCAACCCTGAAGACAAAAAGTGCCATATTTATTTATAAAGGCACTGTACATTCGTTTTCTACAGGCGCATAGAAACAACCTTTAAAGTAAACAATATGTAATATTTATTCGTTATTTGACAGCTATTTAAGAGATAGGGATTGAAAGATCAGATGACAATCACATTATTCGTCACGTCGGATAATCCTGGCTACGTACACGATGTGTTCATTTTGACAGACAATAGAAGTCTTAGAATGAACTCCGTGTATGGGAGGACAACCCTGGGCTTCCATTTGAGCATAATTGGCTAAATATTATAAGCAAATGATTGCAAAAGAAAAACGGTGGCAAAGACAACGAATAAGAATAATATTGATGTGTAATGTTGACTGTCTAGTAGTGTACACGTCTCAAATTCGTTTTAATACTTTATATAATTTCAAGATCTACTTACTATAATAATACAGCTCAAATAGAAAATAACACAGCTACAGTTACAGTGATCGTAGCCTATATTTTGAACTCTCATTGTTGCAAATACAAATGCAACAAATAATTCACCCAAACGTACAGCTAAGAGCAGATCACGCTTAAAACTCGTAGTTTTATTTATTTATATAAAAAAAAAACTAATTTATTTTTTTTATACCACTAAGGTGGCAATCATGCATACGGCCAGCCTGATGTTAAACAGTCACCGTAGCCTATGGACATTTGCAACACCAGGGGCGTCACTCATGCGTTGCCGACCCTCTAAAAACCTCTTCACGCATTTCTTGAAGAACTCCATGCTGTAGTTCCTTGGAAAAACCTCGGCTGGGAGCTCATTCCACAGCTTGAGCGTTCTCGGAAGAAAACTTCTCTGGAACCGCACCGTACGCGACCATAGCGGTTCAAGCGTGTGAGGGTGGACTCCCCGCCGTCGGCGAGCGGTGCGGTTATAAAAAGTAGCCGTCTGCATCATTTCGAACAACTCTTCAGAACACAACCCGTTGTACAATCGGTAGAACACACAAAGGGAGGCAAAGTCTCTCCTTAAACTTAAGGGTTCAATACCGTGTGTAAGCTTAGGATTGTCGACAATTCTCACAGCTCGTCTCTGAATCGAATCACACGGTCCTAGCTGGTATCCAGGTGCTCCCGCCCAAAGGTGACTGCAGTACTCCAAGTGCGGTCTGACTTGAGACTTATATGATATAAGTCTTTGCCCCGCACTGAAGTACTGCTTAGCCCTGTTGAGCACACCAAGTTTTTTCGACGCCAGCTTGACCTTCTCCTCCAGGTGATTTAGATATTGCACATCACTGGAGATCTCGACGCCAAGCATCCTAATACTTTTGGTGACGGTAAGAGGTGTGTTCTGGAATTTAGGAACCACAGCAAATGGAGTTTTCTTAGCGGTGAACGCGCAAACTTGTGATATTTTAGTGGTTATTTATATATGGTAGTGGATATTTTAGACAGAGTACCATCCATTTCAGACACAAGTTTGTCGCGGCTTTCCTCCACAAGAGAACGAGGGATGTTTGCACGGCCTGTATAATAAGTATCCCCGGTGCTGTCGTCCGCATAACAATGAATGCCATCAATTGACAACATATCATTGATATGCAGCAGAAACAGCGTCGGAGACAGTACAGAACCCTGAGGGACGCCAGCATTGATATCCATACTATCGGAGCATCCACCGTCAACCACGGCTTTTATGCATCTGTTGGATAAAAAGCTGGCGACCCATTTGCACAAACCCTCGGGCAGCCCGTATGATGGTAACTTCGATAGAAGACTCCGGTGCCAGACCCGATCGAACGCCTTCGCCATATCTAGGCTGACAGCCAATGCCTCACCTTGACTCTCTATCGCCAAAGCCCAGCGGTGTGTAAGATACACTAGAAGATCACCAGTTGAGCGACAATGGCGAAAACCGTATTGACGGTCGCTAATCACGTCGTGATCCTCTAGGTATCCTAGGAGTCGTATGTTTATCACACGCTCCATTACCTTGGAGAGAAGGGAGGTTATGGCGATAGGCCTGTAATTCGATGGGTCTGATCTATCGCCCTTTTTGGGCACCGGGTGCACATTGGCGGTCTTCCATGAAGACGGGACTTGCCCAGTGGAGTAGGAAAGCACGAAAAGGCGCGTTAGTACAGAACACAACTCAGGAGCACACAGCTTCAGCACCACTGCCGGTATACCATCCGGCCCACTCGATTTATGAATGTCGAGAGAGAGTAAGGCCCGCCGGACATCGCGCTGGGTAATGGAGATTTCCGGCATTGAGCTACCGCACCATGGGATGGTAGGTGGCACAGCTCCCCCGTCATTCATATTCGAGTTAGACGCAAAGAGATTACCAAGTAAATCGGCTTTCTCCTTAGCGCTATGGGCCAAACTGCCATCCGGTTTTTGCAGTGGTGGCATGGACGGTTGACAGAAATTTCCCTCGGCAGCTTTAGCGAGCGACCAGAAAGCACGGCTCCCAGAGGGAAAGCTCGCAAGTCGCTCGCCAACTCTGCCGACGAAATCGAATTTTGCTCTAGCAACCACCCTTTTACTGGACCTCGAGGCAGCATTCAGTTTGCGCTTCAAAACAGAGACTCTAGGATCCCCATTAGCATGCGCCGTGGTCCAAGCATCGTAAGCAGCCTGCTTAAATTAATTAGTTTTTATTTATTTTTAATCATAAATAGGTTTGCTCGGTTCTTTGTGCCTAATCCGAAAGGGACCTGGCGTAGATAATACATACATACATACAAATAAATAAATATTGTCGGACAAATTCACAGTGCTTGTTCCAAACTACGCAGAGCTTGTACTGCGAGTATTAGACCACTGATAAATATACGAAAATACTTTTTTTTTGTAAATACATATTTATGATACATAGAAAACACACAGACATGTTCGTGCACACAAATGTTTGCTTTGTGCGGGAATCCGAACCACGAGCCTCGTGGTTAAAGTGGCCATAGCTGTCCATTTAACCACCGAGCTCATGTTACCCGCGACCCCACCGAGTGGACGTCCTACGGCGCGGCGAGTGTCGAGAGAAGCTTAGGACGACATTTATTTATTGTATTATTTTTACTATTTATTTATATATATAGGACATAGTTCCTTGTACTAAAAAAGTATGACTTTAGAAACAGTACACCTTATTACGCATAAGTGGCACTCAAAATTGCTTTAGCGTGAACATTTCGAGTTATATAAAGAGTCACTCACACCGGTGTTGCCCCCGGCCGACTTTCTCCGGCATTTCGGGGGTTCATCTAGTGAGAGGCGAGCCGCCGCCTGCCGAAAGTAACATAACATTATTAGGTTATGGCAGGCGTCCGTCCCTCTTCTGCAATAGCCTAGTTCTAATAATACCTCCAGATCTCATTTTAATAGCCCACTATATTCCGACATATTTCCAATAGTCCCAATACCTGCAGTGACCTGTACATGGGTATATTATCCATCGATATCCCCTGGAACAGGTCACAGCAGGTATAATACATTATATCATTCTTTCGAAGGTGCCTCTACGCGTTGGATTCATATCCCCGCGCACGCCTATCAAATGACCGGGCTAAACGCCCGTGACTTTATAGAAATAAGTATTCTCGGACAAATTACACAGCGCCATCTAGTCTCAAACTAAGCAAACCCTGTCCTATGGATATTATACAAATGACAAACATACGTTTTTTCATATATAGAGAAAATATATAGATAGACCAAGACAAACAGACATGTTCATGCACTTCTTTTTAGTTTATACTTCTTTAACCGCATTAGGTGAAGGTGAGAGTGAATTTTTTTACGACACCGACATCTAAAACCGACACCACGACGTTGGTCGCACACCGACATCTAAAATCAACACCATGAAGTTGGTTGGTAAATGTCTCTCAAGTATTTGAATATAGTCACGAACAAGACTATATTCAAATACTTATTTAGTATCTATATAATATATGCATATTAGTTTTTAAATTCCATTCGGTGGTGAGTGATATTTATTGACATAATTTATTATATTATCGTTTTGTATTACAAACGTAGAGTACAGGCGCGCGGGATATCATATTTCGAGTTATTTTTGTTTTGTTACGAGAAAGAAGTATAACTTCTTACATGCTAATAACAAAGCATGTATAGCGTTAACACAGGAGTGATTAATATGAGGTTGTCCATCCAAGGTGCATAGGATTGTAGCGAGAGGTCACGCGGGGCGTTTTAAGTACAAAGCCACTGTGAACGAGTTTTCGTTGCATTATTCAACTAATGAACGCAGTCTGCAATCTTATTACAATAGCACTACTTGTAAGGCCACAATTATCACAAATCTACAAATGGATTTGAACGTTACATTGTTAAACTAAACGTGACAAATCTGCCGCGCTTATGATAAACGCATTAACTGACATTTTTAGCAAAATTCAGCGAATACAATATCCAAAAGTCAGTAAAACGAGATCTACAAGTTTCTCACAGTGATTAGACCTCGTTTTTCAGTTTCATAAAATGTATACTCAAATATGATTGATTTAGTATTGTCTTAGGTTTTCGCGATTGTTATACATTGAATTAAACATTTTTTTAACGAAAGTATCGCGTGTTTTATTTATTTTGTTGAACTTGACGCACGCGTCCGTGGTCGCAGGAAGACAGGAAGTCTTTCTGCGATCGCGGATGCTGCAAAGCATTCGAAACGTCAGGTTCAACAAAATAAATAAAACACGTGATACTTCCGTTAAAAAAAATGTTTAATTCAATACGATTGACTTTTTGTATTTTTAAAACGATTCTCTTTGCTTTGTTACATGTTTGTATCCTGTAGTTTCGAAGATAGCAAAATAAAAGCTTTTAATACGTTTTTCTCAAAAAGCAGCGGCAGATGGTTTACAATCCTTTTTCTTGATAGACAACTAAAATATAGGTATTTATATAGGGACTTTCACGGCGCGACCGTCGCAGCAGCAGGTTTAAAACTGAACAGCCTTGCCAAATTAATAACAAAAAGTCTAACAACAAACTAATTGGAACTGATTATAGGTAGACGACATTTTTGACGTGATAACCGTCTTATAAATCGATGAACGCCGGCTGCACGCACGAAAAAGTGTCACATTCCGCCTGCGCCGAGCGTGCAAGCGAGAGCGCGGAACAAGCGATAGAGAGGCACGATCGGCCTAAGCGTTAGGCTTGGGATGCATCAATCTCTCTCTTCCACTCCATCAGCCGATGCGTCCGAGTAGAAGAGAGACAGCGGCAGCACACAACCTACACGTGAACTGTTTTATCAACTGTTGAATGTTTTCTTATGACGTTATCACGTAAAATTATCGTCCGTAAACCGACTTTACAGACAACCAATTTTTTTTTAAATATTCGACGTGTTTGTCAAAGGTGTTCAGTTTTATGGGCCGACCACTGCGACCATAGACAGTATGAGTGGAGAAATGCGTTGAACATATATTGGTGGAAAATGTACAAAATAAATTGACTTGAATATCCTAATTACATGTTATGTCGTAAACAAAGCACTTACATTCTAGACCTAAAACCTGTTAAGCTATAAAGTTTTAATAGCTAAAATTTCGCAAAAATACTTTGTTGACTATACTACATATTTATTAACATTATTCTAAATACACATCAAAGCTTCGTACAGTAAAGAGCAGATCACGCTCGTCACTCAATGTGCGATTATAACTCTTACTACGTATGACAAAAGCACGGTACAAAGGTTAACGTGAATAACTTGACGTGCACCTAAGTGTACGTGTAACAAAGTGCCCTAACTAGTTTTTATATTGCATATATTTGTATACAAAAATGGCACTAGATGCCCAGCCGTGGGACTCAAATCGTAAATTCGCATTTGAGAGATATAAGCAGTGGGATAACTTCAAAGACAAGTACTCACAAAAAAATTGTTGACGTGTCTCGGACGCCGGACTGCAGTCATGTCAAATTCTCATTCAAATAAAACCAGTTGAGAATGCGCAAGCTTGCATTGCCAGAGACCTGGCTCGTCAATTATATACCAAATTGAATTTTTTTTTTTAATTTAACGGCCATTTTGACCATGTTCCTTGAGATAGGAACGGTGTTCCTGAGCATTCCTATTCTACTTTTTTATGGTGAATCCGAATCTGAAGTCAAAATTCGAATATTCTAAAAAAGCGACAGACAAACACACAGACAAACGCACAGACAAACATATAGATTTCATATAGGAACGGTGTTCCTAAAAATTGTTACTTTTGTGTATAAAAAATGTGAATACGCCCCACAGGTGTTGTGCGCTGGCCAGTGTGATCCAAAATACAGTGAGCTTCGGGAAGTGAAGCATTAAGCTGAGTATCCATTTGAGCAAGTCTGACAAGTGCGACCTTGAGTACCGCTGAGACTTCTTACCGTGAAACAGAGACGGCCAAAACGCTGGGAATGAACGGCAAATATACGTGAATATGTTTTTGAAGTAAAACCTCTTTACGCACGCTTGACTTGAGAAGCTGGTGAATGCGTGACGAGAGCGTTACGAAAAGTGTGATCGGGCGAGGCGAACGGAAGTTGAGAGGGAGATTATATGTGATTATATTATAAGTTAGTGAAGATAGAAAGAGAGAGTATATTACTGTAGGGGCAAGAGAGAGAGGTGCGAGCACACATTTTCTTTCTCTCATAGCGAGTTAAGTTTCGTATATGTAAGACACAGTGCAGGCCTATTGTCTGTATCACACTATGGAGCTAAAGAAGTTTTACTTCAGTCGTGTGGTCTAAAGCACACACGTTTTTTATGACATGTTTCTTGAACAATTAATTTTTTTTTAAACGTATGAATTTTCTGTATGATTGGTCAAATCGTACAAAAATAATCTCAACTAGTCAGTGCCTGCACTGCTACAATCGATATCCTAATCTACAGGATTGGCGGGGTCCGCTATCTAAGCCTAAGGATTTGGCGAAGATACTGATTTTTACATGGAACGACACGTCTTTCTAAATATAATTTCTTAGACGTGCTGGTTTCCTCACGATGTTTTCCTTCACCGCCGAGCGAGTGATAATAGGGTGGATCAACTATTCTTTGCAAAAAAACATGTCCCTCCATCAATTAAAAATATTTAACTATGTAAGGACAATAGTTCCACTACCACACACACAAAATGGCGGAATGTCATTGCATCATCCTCAGGCATTAATTGCCACAATTGAGACTGTTAGAGCCATCTATGTTTTTATCTATAACTTTTAAGAACAGTAACTTAGCGGACATCTGTTTGGGTATTTGTGTTGGGACACAATTTGTTTATTTTTTTCTAAGTAGCAAAATCATACTTAAAAATCTGGGAAGCATTTAAGGGCGTTTAGAAATCGTTGTAGAAAATAACATGAGTAGAAATGAATACACTTTTATATAAAATTTTAAAATTATTGCGTCAGGGAACTATTGAAGTAGACGTGGGGACAGGAATAATTTGTATGGGGAGTGAAACTTGTCACCTAAGTTACCATAAAAGCAATAAAAAATAATTAAAATTATATAGTTGAACGCTCTTTAATATCAATTCTAAGTATTCTAAATTACTGTTTGGATATAAAATGACAGCGAACTATTGTTTTTACATAGTTAAATATTTTTAATTGAAATATGTACGTAAATTAGAAAACCACGAATTTGGTGGTAGGTACATGCACACGACAGGACTCGAACCAGGACAATGATGTTGATATTATGTCTTACTTTACAATAAGCATTACCCCATCATACATACGCAATGCAGTACATCATACATACACACCATGTAGTGCTGGTCCCAACGCTTACTTATGGAAGCGAGACTGGGTATGGCAGAGAGAGCATGAAAGTAGGATAAACGCGGTTGAAATGCGTTGCGCAAAATTTGTGGCGTAGACCGTTTTCGCAATGATGATGTTAGAAAGTGAGTTGGTCTGAAAGAGAGCGTCGGTGTTAAAATAAGAAGAGGCATGCGCCGTTGGTTCGGACATGTAGAACGAATGCAGGATGAAAGAATGACGAAGCAGATATACAATGCAAAAGTGGAAGGATGTAGGAGCCAAAGAAGGCCAAGACTTACCTACCATGACCAAATTGGTCGTGTTTTATCAGAAGGTGATGTCAGGAGCCCTAGAAACCGGCGAGCGTGCATGTAAAGAGCTATGAATGTTAAAGAAGCAAGTGAGGTATGTAAAGATCGAGTCACGTGGCGTTCGATTCTCTCTGCCTACCCCGCAAGGAATTTGGCGTGAAGTTATAGATAGACAGATTACCCCATCACTTTTTTTTATACAACGTCGGGACGCAAACAAGCATACGGCCCACCTGAGTGGTTACCGTAGCCCATGAACGCTTGTAATATATTAAGTAACAATGCCGCCTCTGCTGCTAGCACAACAACTCTTTAGGATCACACTGGTAACCACACTCATTCGCAGGAACACAACAACCTACCAAAGAGTTGTTATTTGGCTGCGGTTTTCCGACGTGTCACCACTGAGGTTATCAATATGTCCGCGCTTCATCGGAATCCTTTAATTAAAGCCTTCCCAGCTAAAGGCGGTCCCTGGGTGGTGTTTACACAGTAAGAGTCTGATATAACCCGTTCGGACGTCAGAAAAGGATGAGTCATGTCACGTCATGAGAGTTCACCATCTCCCTCCATCAATTAGCCCGGAGGGTGCCTCCTCAGAAGAAAGATTAATGCACGATTTTGGTGGGTTAGTCCTTTTTTGGGTCGTCGTTTAAGGAGGGTGTAAAAATAACATAGGTATAATGCCCTCTACCTCATTCTCTTGCACGTTAAATCCTATAGATGTATCTGGTTGTCTCTTTTTACTGTCGCTTTTTCGTTTCATCGAGTTTCAAATCACAACAATGCTAAAGAAGTTTTCACTTCAAAAGTCCCATGTTCCCAAACAGCGCGAACAACTCGCGGAACTCTGCTCTGGGCTGGCTGGATGACACTGAGGCTACGACTTCACCGCAATCAGCACCTTCCAGTGACCAATGTTGTCTCCGCTAATCATATCACCACGCAGTTACATACCATTCTTATTTCATTGGTAATGCAGCTACACCTATGCAACCCTTCCCTGAATACACACATCGGACTAAGACGCCTTTGAGTACAACAATCTGTCTGTCTATAACTTCACGTGAAATCCCTTGCGGGGCAGGCAGAGAGAACCGGGCGACACATGACTTAAAGAAGCGAGTGAGGTTTGTGATGATCGTCACAAACCTCACTCGCTTCTGTAACTCTTTAATTGCTCTTCTTATGTACGCTCGCCGGTTTCCAAGTCTCCTGCCATCACCTTCCGATAAAACACTATCAATTTCGTCATGGTAGGTAAGTCTTGGCCTTCCTCGGCTCCTACATCCTTCCACTTTCACGTTATACATCAAAAAGATATAAATTCTATTCCATGGTAAAAGGATGCGATGCCTTTTGCTGTATGTGACAGAGCGTGCTTCAGGATAACTTGAGTCTACTTAATCAATGTGTCAAGTGGATACGCGGCTTAAGCTTCCTATGCCTTCACAAGATAACTTGGTAAGTGCCTTTACAAGCCGTACAACTTAGCACCAAGTTTCATCGTATACTTAGTTTGACTTGTTTGTTTGTCCACTGTAACATGTTTACCCTTTCGGTTCATATGTCTAAAGTATCAAAATGTCAAATCATAACGTCCAGTTTTTCGTTAGGTAAAAAATAAATGCACTTAAGTAAATAATAAAATGAATGTAAATTACCATAGTATTAAGTTAATTCTATGGTAATTTACATTCATTTTATTTTTACTTTAATTTATTTTTTATATTTTTTCCATTTGTTTTTAGTACACTTTTATACTATGGTTATTTCGATACGTAGACGTTTTTAAACTGATCATTTCCAATACAGACATTTTAATACATTAGAGCTTATGAATCGAAAGATACTAATAAAGTAATAATATTAAAAAAAAATTAAGAACCTTATAACAAATATTTTAGACTAAATTCATGGGTACTAAATATATTTAAAATAAAATCTATCTAAAAATTACAAAAAGGTAAGACAAATTAAACTGGTTTGCATAATTCACTTTCGTTATTATACAAAAAAAATAAACAAAAAATCTATATTCCATCAAATCGAAGTGATTCTGAAATCTAATGGTCAGGAATTACTTCGTAGCAAGTAAAATGTCATAATGAAATTGATGGTATAATTGAAATATGATTTCGTAATATATCTTTTTTAGCAAAAAGTATTAAAAAAGAAATACAACTTAATGTAAAATAAATCATAAAAATATATGGCACTAAAATAGATAAATACTAAAATCGCGAATTTCGACATATAAAAATATGCTTTCGTCGTATATTTTATTAAATGTAATAAATATAATAATAATTGACTTAGATGGCATTACGTACCATGTGATAAAAATAAACGATCTTATCATATGTAAATGAAATAAATATGGCCAATCAAGCTAGGACTTAATATGATAAACTGCCTAATCTTAGTGGAACCTCACACTCACAACCAATAAACCACTTGATTGCGCATTAAGGCATCAAGCGCTCACAAAAACTTTGTGTTTTAGCGCCTAAACATTTCAGCGATTCGAACCTACAGACCAATGGCTAAATATTTTAACCAATATATACGTGTCGCCGGTCTTTTTACAAATCGACAATTAATTAACATAATATTGTCAGCATATCGCTACAGTAATGTCAAGTGGTAATATTATTTCCAGATATTTCTGTTAGTTCATCACTTAATAAGTAATCTCTTAACTTGGTAATCAAGATTCGCGATTTTAGCTGCCATCAAAATATACTATTCAATACAATAAAATGTAAATTATAAATTGACTCATATATCGTAATATTTCTACATTCCAGGGTGAACCACTTGTTAAATTTAAGTTACCTGAAAATAGATGAATTGTGTATTATTAAGTAGAAGAGCTCGAAGGCGTCGTTGCTCGTGCTCTTATCGAACACGCAGGTTAAGCGTCGGTACTAAATATTGTCTATAGAATACAGTCGTTAAGGAGAGAGCAAATAACAGCTCTCTAGAGGGTTGTGTTCCTGCAAATGTGAGTTCACTCCTTGCATGCCAGTGTCCTGTGGTAACCACTTAACATTTGGTTGACTGTATGTTTGTACGCATCTCCTAACGTTGCATAAAATTCTGTATATGGTGCACTCCGTTAATTAACAAACGAGGCCCTGGCGGGAGGTAAGGCGCATTGAAGCACGTGGACGTACTTCCCCGAATCAGGCATAGGGTGCGTACATCCACCTCACAGAAGACACACAGCCAAATAATAACTCCCTCGAGGGTTGTGAGAGCGAGGCTACGCTAGCTACTTTACATCAGGTGGGCCGTATGCCTCCCGGCGCCTTTAGGTCCTATTGGTTAAATTTACATTGGCTCCATTGATTAGAAGCCGCCAAACTTACAGAAGGGTTAAGTTGCAAATGGTCAATTTCTCAATATTTCAAATTGCGAACGGTCCAGTAGCAAATAGTCCAAAAAGTACTTTACATTCGTAGTTGTATATGGATATGTATTCTAATTAGAGACAAGTAAATCAGTCTGTACTAACAATAAATAACGTGGTAGATTGATTCAAATACCGAGCAGGTCACACCGGTTTCCCGCGGTTGGTGCGTAGGAACATGTGTAGGTAGGTATTTACGCGAAAATTGACTATACACAATTCTATCGATTGCATCTTGACCAACCACAATAATGACAAATTGTATTTTTGACCAATTACAAGTTTGACCAAATGAACCCAAAGGCTCCCGACTTTGTATAAAACATGTTTCTGTAAACTACTTACGCGTCTAATTCATGGTGTGGTCGTACATAGTGAAGTTCTCGAAGTCGTCGGCCTCAAAGGACTGCATCGTGTCGAAAAGGTCGCTGCTCATAAACGTCGACTCGGTTGGCGCCGGTGTCGCTGACCCGTAGTAACTGTTGCGTTTCATTCGTTTTTTGGCGTGTGTAATACGTTGTTGTGTAGTGTGTTTTACATTTTGTGTAGTGTGTTTTACATTTTGTGTAGTGTGTTTTGCGTTTTATGTTGTGTGATTCGAGATTTTTGTCGAAAATTGAGGTTTGTCGTTGTGTGTTTTTATATGTATTTTTATGATTGCGTTTTTGTTGCATAATTTATGATTGTGATGCGATATATTTTACATCATGTTATTTGGTATTTTTGTGTGGTCGAGTATATTGTTGAATTATTGATTAATAATTGCGTTTTTAATATGATTTATATATTTTTGTATTATTTACGTTTGTGATGTGACAAACAGGTTTTTGTGTGATTCGCGTATCGGTTGTCATGTGTTATGAGTGTATTCATATTTATTATATTGTAAATTCATTTATAAAAATAAATACACAAAAATATAATGAACATGGATTATTTAAAATTAATTTATTGTGTTTTGTTATGTGTAATATTTTTTCAGGCCACAGCATCATTGAAGTGTAGAAATCGGGAAAGAAAGGAGAAAATGCAACACATTAGTAACAAAAAGACGGTCGTTAGAAATATGAAAATAAATAAAAATGAACCTATAACGTTCTTACAAGTCACCGTCGCCAAAATGGCAGCACAGACAAATAATTACAAATCAAAAGAGTAAAAAAAATTGATAGTCTATGACATAAGAAATATAACGGTTTAATATATTCTCAAATCAAAAATAATAAAAATTTATAAACGACCGTCTGTGTTGCATTTTCGCGATGGAAATTAGAAAAAAATATGTCTTTGACTCTTGAAAATTTGCCATACAAATATTAGTAAGTAAACGAAACAGTTAAAATACAGTCTATGTGTAGAAAATAATTCCATTGTATGTCGATAAAATTAATTAGAACGAACGTTTGACAATTAAATTGTAATCAAAGACATATTTTTTATAACAAATAAGAAAATCATTTTTTTTTGTCACATATATTGTATACCAATACATTAAACATGCATCAACATATTATTATAAACATTGTCATGTAAAGATCCGACTTTAGACAACAGCGATTTTGAAGTATAACTATGTATATGACATTTTATTACGGAAATTGGGATTGTCAATCTTTAAGCAAAATACAAGATATAGATTAGTCACTAAGTAATTTAATGTAAAAAAAATATTTAAATTCTAACATCGTATACAGTACAGCAGTTCTTGATAACAAATTAATATTTTGTTAATCAGAAAAGTAATTTATTCCACTGGAATAATCGAAATGAACCACATTGCGATTTTTTCGTTCGTATTTGGACTAGAGTCGCATTCAACACACATCTTTCATACAAATTTAGTCTCAGCTTGAGATTTTAATTAGGTATATACCATTACTATTAATGCCAATAGTAGAGAATAAATTTATTTTATCGGCGGTAAAACGAGATTTATTTCACTCAAACAACAATCTGGAATGTGAAGCATCAATCAAGCAGTTTGGCCCTTTCCATACGACATCATTTCCATTTTGTAGGGTTATTTTGGTCAAGTAAATATCTTGCATTTTAATGATAAAAAAAAATGTCAGATACACAGTCGTACGACTCAACCGCGGTCAACCATCGATTTTGTGCAATTTTTGAGCACAACGTTAATACAATACATATTAAAAATACGTATGCCTAATTTGCCTACTTATAATAGTCACATCCTGGGAAACTTTCAAGTCTTCATAACAATAATTTCGATATAAACTATATAGAAATCCATTTCTTATAAACACCTTCCGATTTTTTTATTATCTCTAGACATTTTGTTTTCTATTTATTTAAAAAACACGTATGCAAATAATGAAATATCCGATTAAAATGTCTTTTATATACTTTATGGCAATTCAATATTTTTAACAATAACTAAGTTATTTTATGATAAATTCATCAATCATAGTCAATACTGTATAAAACTATGTGTAAAAAATACAAATGTAATTCTCAGTAATAAATAATCATTTTTTTCTTACATTCTAATTGTCTGAGATAATTAAAAAAGCCAACTTCCTGCCATTATATGACGGCTTCTAGAGGTCAAATTTAAAATATTATAATACTCCAAAATTGGTCAAATTGGTCATTGGTCCGTATACATATTTCAAATACAAAAAGCTGAAATTAGATCAATAAAATAATGAAGTAATCACCTATTATAAGTTGAAACAAATAGATTATAGGGGCAGCTTGCACAGCATTTCTTGATTTGATTCAAGAAAAAAATCTTCGAGGAAACTATCTAATTATGCATTTATAAAACTTCACATGTATTTAACATACTGACAAGTATATAAATCAACGTCTTCATTTTGAAAACCACTTTTAACGAGACAACGCGTATGTTTTGAAACAAATTTTATAAACTATCAATGCATAAAAAATGTTTTATAAAATAGTCACCTTATACTGGCAGACATTCATTTTGCGAATCCAACTAAATATATAGTCTGTACATAACATGAAAAAGTAGCACCGAATACATATGTAAAGTACGATCGACTTGCCTGTCAAAGTACGCACAGTTTTTTTTACGAAACATGGTTTGCCGTAAGCACGTTTCGTATAAATATCTCCTTATTAAAGTTAGGTTATATAATTGTTTTAAATAGTAGTTATAAACAATACGGATGCTGAGACAAACAAAAATATGAAATGTGCTATAGGGAAATCAAAAATTAATTTATTAAAACCGACTTAATATGATTTCTACAGTCTAGATAGTATTTCAAAATGCTCTTGTCCTTTTTTAAGACGTGTCTATCAAAATAAATATTACATACGATTTAAAACAAATCGGTTGATTTGTTTTTTTTTTTTTAACATATCTTGGAATCATAAATTTATATAATGCGGGACTTAACGCCTATATAATTTATGTAATTATGCAACGCGAACATTCAAAAATTACATATTTTGAATCATTCAAAATAAGCATGAAAACGTGACGCACTTTATAATTCACAATACTTGATAAAGAAAATGCCACTTTTGGACTTAGAGAATAGGCGACAATATAATTCAATCTTATCAAATATGTTGTATTTGACATACTAAACGCAAATCTAAAAATATCACCTAATTAACCGTTTGTCCAAATGTGTTATTTTCCTTGCCTGGTACTAAAATGCTTTAGTACTAACAAAAGTTACAAATATTTAATCCTAGAAAATTAAACTTAAATTTTAATTCGTATTCTTTATCTAAGTATTTTTATAAAGATTCACCATACAGATAGCTTTTTGTTTTTAATGCAATGTACACACTTAATATTATTATAATCAGTGTTTTTTAACGTTACGTATTTAATAAATTTCGATGCGTAAGTAGTTCATTTCAAAAATTTCCTATGTAACTAAATGATTGGTGAATCTCCACGAAACATATAATTCATTTCTTTTTTCTTATTTTCAACAACTAGTAAACATATTCTACTTGTATATGCTAATACAGAAAAATGCAGCATGGACCCATGGAGTATATGTGGATATTTTAAAATATAAACTTTTCTTAGATTTTTTTGACATTGACACAAAAAAATGAATAAAAAAAAAATCGTGGCCAATTAGTCGCAAATGCTACTTACTTTATTATGCTGTACATTACTTTAAATTCATTATAATCATGATTTAGTAACACGGAAATTGAGCGTTATAAGAGTATTATTATGTTTTGATAGTTGTGATGAGTTCTATTTTCGTTATAGATTTTATTATTCATTGGTATTTATATCGCCATAAAAAATAGCAATTTAAATAAAACCTTTAAATGACCAAAAACTGCGTCTAAAATTATTCATTTTAAAATCCCGCCGTGAACGTGTGACGTCATTTGTGTGTAAACAAAATACCAGATGAGCAGTTATTGTATTCCTGATATTATAGCTATTTGTAAGTTTAATAACACTTAGCTTGTTTTTCTTGTTTGCAGCACTTAATTGCAATAATATCAGGTTTCTATGGCTGGTAGTTAAAACGCGAGTTGATTGAATAACCCCAAAAAAGTTAAACCTAAAACTTACCATTTTCCTTTGTGCGTACAGAAAGAACCCTCTTTACTGTCGTCTATTTGGTAACACTATGGCTACGCAACATTTAAAATGAATCATCTTGAGACATAGTTTTGGGTA